>JAGPOW010000261.1:57125152-57135321 GCA_030014935.1 Caiman crocodilus | reverse complement strand
TGCCGGGGTCATCTGACCCCGGTGCTCTTTCCTGCCAAGGCAGGGGGTCGGACTAGATGATCTGCCCAGGTCCCTTCCGACTCTAGACACTATGATACCAGCAGGGCTTTGGCTTCTTCAACCATGAGATCTTCTTCCAAGAAGAAGGATTGCCGGGAAGAGCTGGGATCCACCTGATGAAGAGGGGGAATGGTATCTTCACAGGCAGGCTCACTAACCTAGGGAGGAGGGCTTTAAATTAGGCTCACTGGAGGAAGAGCAAGCAGGAGGGGGTGACAGAGAAGGTGATCTCATACTTCCAGAGAAATCGGGGCAATCAATTTGTTACCCCAGGTGCCTTTATATGAATGCATGGAGCCTGAGAACCAAGGAGCAAGAACTGGAAAGCTTTGCACAGTCATGGAACTATGACATGATTGGAGAAATGGAGACTTGGTGAGATAATGCTTCAGTCATGCAAGGTGTCTTGGATGGGTACAAACTGTTCAGAAATGACAGGCAGGGAAGAAGAGGAGGAGCCAGCTGCATTTTGTGTAAAAGAGCCATATGATTGCTCAGAGCTCCAGTAAGCCATGTCTCTAGTTTCTATCACAAGTCTCTGGGTTAAGGTCAGGGAGGAGAGCAACAAAGGTGATGTCATGGTGTGGGTCTGCTATATACCACCAGACCAGGAGGAAGTGGCGGATAAGCCTTTCTTCTAACAGCTAGTGGAAGTTTCCTGACCACAGGCCCTGGTTCTCATGGGTGGCTTCAATCACCCTGACAACTGTTGCAAAGTTAATACAGTAGTGCACAGGCAATCTAGGAAATTTTTGGATAGTGTAGGGGACAACTTCCTGGTGCAGGTGCTGGAGCAACCAACTAGGGGCCATGCTTTTCTTGACCTGCTGCTCACAAATAGGGAAGAATTGGTGGGAATGTACTCGTAGATGGCAACTTGGGTACCAGTGACCATGCGATGGTAGAGTTCAAGATCCTGAAGAAAAGAAGAATGGAGAGCAGAAGAGTAAGGGCTCTGGCCTTCAGAAAAGCAGACTTCAACTTGCTCAGAGAATTCCTGGGCAGGATCTCCTGGGAAGTTAGTCTGATGGGGAAAAGGAGTCCAGGAGAGCTGGTTGTACTTTAAAGAAGTCTTACTGAGTGCAGGAACAAAGCATCCTGATTTGCAGGAAAACTAGCAAATATGGCAGAACTCTTCAGTAAACTAAGTCACAAAAAGGAAGCCTATAAGAAGTGGAAACTTGGACAAATAACTAGGGAAGAAGTTAAGAGCATTGCTCAGTAATGCAGGAATGGAGTCAGGAAAGCCAAAGTACAATTAGAGTTGCAGCTAACAAGAGATGTGAAGGGTAACGAGAAGGGTTTTTATGAGTATGTTGGTAACAAGAGGAGGATTAGTGAAAGTGTCCTTAATGAATGGGGGAGGCAACCTTGTGATAGAGGATACAGAAAAGGCTGAAGTACTCTATGCCTATTCACCTCAGTCTTCACAGGCAAAGTCAGCTCCTGGACTATTGCACTGGGCAGCACAACTTGGGGAGGATGTGTGCAGCCACCAGTTGCAAAAGAACAGGATAGGGGCTATTTAAAAAAGATGGATGTGCACAAATCTATGGGGCTCAATGTGATTGCAGAGCCATTGGCCATCATCTTTGCAAACTCATGGCAATCAGGAGAGGTCCCAGGTGATTAGATGAGGCCAAACATAGTGCCCATATTTAAGAAATGGGAAGAAGAAGGATCCAGGGAACTACAGACAAGTCAGTCTCACTTCAGTCCCTGGAACAAACATGTAGCAGGTCCTCAAGAAATCCATTTCTAAGCAATTAGGGTGCATCCACACATGCAAGCACGTGCGCTTGAAGCAGCTCAAATAGAAGCGGTGCAAATTTGAGCTGGGGCTTTTTGTCTCAGGACACATGCACTTTGTTGTAGAGCAAATTGTCCACTTGCCTGCCCCAGTTGCCTTGGCAGGCCACCCCCACCTTCACTTCCACTTTCACCAGAAGAACACCCTGAGTGGCTGAACTGGACAGCTCCTACCATCACTACTTCTGCTGCTGCCCCCTCTCAGGAGAGGGGGAGATTTCCTGCTGCACCACCTGACACCACACCTGCACTGGATCACTTCCTAATTGACTGACTGCTCCTGTCCTCCCCCACAGCTACTTCATTGCATCTGATCCTGATTTGTCTTCCTGCCTACTGCTCTGCTGCTGAGTGCCTGGATGAAGGCCTGAGGGGCTTCTGGACAAATCTTCCACAAACAAAGCCCCTCCACTGCTCCAGCCATCTTTTACACCTGCCTCAGCAGCCTTCCCTGTGTGTTTTTTGCCCTTGTGTGGTAAGTCCTGTGGTCCACTCTCCCTGACCTGGTGTTTGTTGTGTGGCTGAGTAAGCCAGCTCAAGTTGCCCCAGCCTGTAGGTGTGTGGGTGGGTTTTTTGGTTGTTGTTTCCCCCCCCCCCCATTTTCAAAACATAAGCCTCCCGGTTCTTTTTTTCCTGTGGGGCTGTGGCTCAGTGAGCTTTGGCCTCCTTCCTCTCTACCCTCTTTCTGCCCCCACAACCCCAGCCTGCCCCTACTAGATTCACCAGCCCCATGGGGTATTTTGTTTTCTTTATTATATTCCCTGCTCTCATGTGAAACAATGGCAGGGCAGATGCCTCCACTATAGGGATGGATCCCAGCCAAGCCCTCAAGGGGACACATGCCCCTGCAGCCTCCATCCTGGAGGCAGAGTCTGACCAAGCTTTTCTATGGGTGGAGAAGCCTACAACCTCTGCTTCAGGGGCAGGTGGGACTCCGGTAGGGAGCAAACAGTGCCAGGGGGTCACGTGTGGCCAGGCCCACCCAAGGGGTTCCCAAGCTCCCTCTCCCATCATTGGGGCGCAGGGGCAGTGGGAAGGGCCCCTCTTCAGCCTCCTCCACAGCTGGGGGTGGGAAAGTCAAGGGCCCTGCCCTGAAGCCTAGACCACCAGTGCCTAAGGGGACCAGGTGCATGGGCACTGACACTCGCCTGCAGGCATGGTGTGAAGTGCCAACTGCTCAAGCGGGAGAACTTGCACTTTGAGACCTGGTTGCAGGCCCTGGCTTGGGTAGTGGGAGCCCCCCCAAGATCATGGTGGCCTCTCGCTTTCATGATAAAGGGGTCTTTTTCTTAGCCTGCCGCTGCACAAAAGGCTGTGGAGAGGGGGCTTGTGGTGGAGAGTGAGTACATTCCCCTTGAGCCTCTGGAAGAGCTGGGGACCAGGGTGGTCCTCAGCTCCATCCCTCCCTATATCCCCAGTTGGGCCCTTAACTCTCCCTAGGGTTTAGAGCTGGGGGATATCTCCCTGGTGGTGCCTCTCACTGGGTTGCCGAGACCCTGGCCTCTGCTATGTGCGCTCTTTCCATCACCAGGTCATGATCCAACTGGCAACGGGATCATGGCTGGAGGCTGACGGGTGCTTGGTAATTCCTTTATCGGGGGCCCAGGTGAGGATTTTCTATATACTGGAGGACCTGGGGTGCTTCCAGTGCCATGCCCTGGGGCACTCGCATCATGAGTGCCTCACGGGCCAACCAGGGAGGGCATCTGCAGGTTCCACTGGAAAAAGGGGTGGCTCCAGCTGTGTCTGGACCTTCCTCTTGCCTTTATGCCTGGAGGAGACCTGCACCCACTTAGCCATGGGGTGGTCCTCAGGTGGACAGGCTCCAGCAGGAAAAGGTGAGGGTTAGGGGGTTGAGGCAGCCACAACAGGGGTATGACTAGGGGCACAGGGATCCTGCTGTCTCTCTCTCTCCCCCAGTGGCTGGTGCTGACCCTGGGACTCCACTGGGCTTGGCTGGAGGGTGGGGTCCCTTAAGCTCACTGATGGGCTTGTAGTTGTGGCTGGTGTGTCAAAGGGGCCTGAGGGCAGTGAGGCACTGGTGGTAAGGGCCTCTTATGTTGAGGACTCCTCTCCTCCTCCCAAGACCACCACGTGGGGGAGGGGAAGGACTAGTTCAGCCTCCAGAGGCCTCCCCAGCTGTGCCTGACACCCCACCCCTGGGAAAGAGCAAATGGATGATCCCCATGGAGGAGGTTTCAGGACTGCTAGATAATCTTGAACATGAGCTAATGGGGGAAACCCTTTATTCTGCTGACCAAAGCCTACACCCTGACACCGCGGGTGCCAAGGCTGAAGCCTGCCCAAAGGAAGGCCTGGGGGCAGAGCCTCCTCCCCCTGATCTAGAAGATGGAGGCCCTGGGGCTCACCATGGTGAGTTCTGAAGGAGGAAGTTCCCTTTCTCAGGACCCTAAGGCAGATGCCAGAGCCATCCTGGTGCCTGGTGGGTCTCTTCCCTTCCCTTCCCCTCCCAGGAAAACCTTACTTGCAGCCTGCTCCATACCCCCACAACAGAGGGGGTCATGGTAGTCTATGGGTTGATATTGTTGGGAACCCTGCACAGACTCCCCAGGGCTCCAGCTCTACCCCACCATTGCGAAGCACCCCTGTGAAGCACCTGGAGTTGACAGATTTCTTCCACCAGGCAGCCACATACATCGGCATCCTCAACCCTTGTGAGTGCCTGGTGGTTGGTGAGGACTTTTAACGTCACCCTAAATGTGTGAGACCAGTTAGGTGAAGAGCAGAACCAGGGTTCTGTGAAGTTCTCAGGGAGATCCTGATGGACTATGCCCTGGTGGATGTCTGGTGTGCCTGTCACCCCACTGAACCCCTTGCCTTCACTTATGTAAGGGTTGGGGAGGAGCAGGCATGCCACTCCCAGTTAGACTGGGTTTATATCTGTTTGCTGCATTTTGACTAGGCCCACTCCTGGCATCTGGGTGATGCCACCCCTTTCAGCAATCACCACCTTATAGATACATAGATGTAGGGTTGGAAGGAACCTAAATAGATCATCAAATCTGACCCCCTGCCCTGGGCAGGAGAGAATACTGGACTCATGACCACAGCTAGGTAATTATCAAGCCTCCTCTTAAAGACCCCCAAGGTAGGAACTATCACTAATTCCCTTGGAAGTTTGTTCCAGATCTTAGCCTGCCTGACTGTGAAGTAGTGCCTTCTAATGTCCAGCCTGAACCTACTCTCAAACAACTTATGGCCATTATTCCTTGTTACTCCCAGTAGTACTCGGGGGAACAGGGACTCTCCCATTGCCTGTTGATCTCACTTGGCCAGTTTATAGACGGCAACCAGATCCCCTCTCAGAGTTCTCTTGTGGAGGCTGAACAGGTTCAGGTCCTGTAGCCTCTCCTCGTAGGGCCTGCCCTGCTGCCCCCTGATCATGCAAGTGGCCCTCCTCTAGCCCCTCTCCATGTTGTCCACATACCTCCTGAAGTGCAGCACCCAGAACTGGACTCAGTACTCCAACTGTGGCCTGACCAATGTCGTATAGAGGGGGAGGATAACCTTACTTCATCCTAAATTGAAGCGGTGGGTTTATGAACCCACCGCTTTAATTTAGGGCCTCCATTTAATCTACACATGTCCCTTGACTTTACTAAAGCTTTTGATCTGGTTTCCCACAGTGTTCTTGCAAGCAAGCTGAGGAAGTATGGGTTGGATGAATGGACTACACGGTAGACAGAAAGCTGACTGGATTGTTGGGCTCATTAGGTAGTAATCAATGGCTCAATGTCTAGCTGGCAGCCAGTATCAAGTGGAGTGCCCCAGGAGTCAGTCTAGGGCCCCAGGGGTTGGTTCTGGGGCCAGTTTTGTTCAATGTCTTCATCAATGTGCTGGAAGATGGCAGAGTGCATCCTCAGCAAGTTTGCAGATGATACCAAGCTGTGGGGAGTAGTAGATACACTCGGGGAGGTAGGTCTAGGAAGCAGAAGGACCTAATCAGATTGGAGGATTAAGCCAAAATAAATTTCATGAGGTTCTACAAGGACAAATGCAAAGTCATGCACTTAGAATGAACCAGTACAGGCTGGGGGCTGACTAGCTGGGCAGCAGCGTTACCACATTTGCCCATCACTTTGGGGTGCACTCATTTATTCAGGATATGTTTCTAGGGTCTCTGTAATTCCATGAATGTGCTGCTTGTGTGTACTGGTGTTTCTATATGGAGTTGCATCTCTTCCTTCTCCAACTCCTCATCCCCAATGGTTGCAAGCTCATAAGTGCCTGTGATAGACAGCTGTATGGCTAAGACTTTGTGCATCAGGTGGAGAACATACTTCATTATTAGAGCAAGAGTGTATGCAGATCTGCGCACATGCTATTTTAATACCAGGACAACAGCCTGTAAATTTAAGCAAATGAGGTTGTAGCAGAAAATTTATGCCGCAAATTACATAGCAGAAATACTGATCTTCCTTTCCAGTTAAACAAATCAGCCATCATTGGTCACCATGTATCCAGCAGTTTCCACAGGAAGTGGCTTTCTTAGGGAAAGAATCTACAACTGCACCTCATTTTCCTGCCTTAGAAAGAATCAGATCTTCAATAGACACTACACTTGATTCAGGCTATGCTTGCCTGGCAAGGGAAACACTGTGACCACTGAAGTGGTTTTCCTAGCTGCACCTGGGGAAGACCACTTTCCAGGCATGGGGATAGTATCTACCAAGGTAGTGATAGTAAAGCTGTTACTTAGCTGCTGGAGTGAGAATGTCTTGGCTTTATGCCCACTTCCTAGAAAGGGGAGATTCCTCTCTAGCTTGCTCCTGTGGCCATATGGATGAGGGCAAGCAAAATTCAGGGGCATCTGAACCCCAAGTTTTTGGGTTTGGACCTGCGAATAGGATGCCTGCCAAAGGATTTGGAAACATCTGAAGTCCTAGATGGGGGTGGAGGATGCTTGTTGGTAGTTGGGCCACTTATGGTCCTAGACTGACTCACAGATTTGGAATTTGATTTGGCAAATTTGGCTTGGAATACAGAACATTTAAACTAAAAAAAAAAAAAAAAAAAAAATCTGCACTAGCCTGAGTGATGCTAATACCCACAGCATAACATTCCCTTCGTAGCATTTGATGAAGTAAGCTGTTGCTTATGAAAGCTTCTTTGATTTAGTTGGTCTACAAGGTGCAACTCTACCCTGCCTTCTGCCTGACTTCAGATAAGCATGGCTAAATACCTCTCTACCTGTGGGTGACACTTTCAGCTGAAGGAAAAGGACTGCAATCAGTCTACACAAACTTGCTCAGGTATACTCAAATGTCTTCTTTCTGATCAGATGCAAGCAAATTAATACCATCCCAAAGGGACTTCCAGTGACCAATGCATGATTCTATGTATCACACATCCTATTCTGACAAGTTTTATGCTTCACCTTCTGAGAAATTAAGAAACCACCTCTATTAGTAGGGACCTACCTAAATTGGAGGGAGATAAAGGGTTTTCTGTGGCCCATTCATACTGTGCACAGCCACTTTCATGGGCATTTTGCAGTGGCAAAATTGACTGCCAGAGAGGGCTTCCACTTGTGTGGCCCACCCTTTGCTGCTGACTGGTGGAGAGGTCCTAGTGTGGAGGAGAGACGGGGGAGTAGCCGTCATCTTGGCTGCTCCCTTTCGTGCCTCTCTGCCACCTGGCACCATCCCATCACTGCTGGGCTGTGAAAACGAGCAGCAGTGGCCATGAAGATTACTGGCTCCTGCTGGGCAGCCAACATTTTATTTTTAAGAAGTTTCAATTTTTTCTAGGCAATTCCACAGGAAATTGCAGCAAATGCCATTTTTCATGGCGATTGCAGAAACTGACACTTTTCTGACTTACAAAGGTCCCTACTTATTAGTGTTCTAAAATCATCAGAATTGCAGAACTCACAAACTGTACGGAACCACCCAGACATAATAGGCATTTATCAAGAAGAGATATCTGTGTCCACCCCTGAAGTATCACAAACACACCTTCTCTCCTTTAAAGAAGATAAAGAGAACAAGACTTTCTAAACTTACATGTTCCAACAACATCCCTACAATCTGCAGTAAGATTGTCAGCCTATTCAATCATATCCTCAGCCCAAGTGAGGTGTCTGTACTCTTCCTGGGTCATCTTTTTGCTCCATTCCACATCTAAGCAGGATGCATCTATGTGGAGAGCTTGAGGCTTTTTTTCTGCTACCTAAAACCAAGGGAATATTTCCATGACACAGGAACCAGGCAGTGGTCAAACGACAACAGAACTGCCCCATACACATCACAAGGAAGACAGCTCCTAGAATCCACCTGAGGACTACAGCCCCATTCTAGACCTAGATATAAACTGCTTCCACCTCTGTGATCACTTTGAGATTGTTGGTTTCTGGCAATGCTTATGTTACAACCTCAGTCTTGAGGAACAGAGATCCACACTCAGTCTTAAAAACATTATCATACAACAGGCTGATAAGGGGGATGCCACTATTGTTATGGGCAAACAGCATATACTTGAGAACCAACTTTCCAACACGGTTTGACAAACTCCTTGCCAAGGACTCCATGCCATAACACCAGAAGGAACTAAACAGCCTCTTATAAATACTACCTTTAGAAACACAGGCTAAATTGAATGCTTCCACCTCCCGAGAACCTAGGCCAGGTAATTTTTATTTATTACCCACAATCAACAATTCTGGCAATCCAGGATGCCCTGTTTTCTCTGCCTCTGGCATTATTACAGAGGAAGTTTTTAGCTATGTTGACTTGACTCTATTCCCATATGCCAATGGAACAGTCATCAACTAGAAAGACACCTGATTTCCTAATGAAACTAGGCTCCATTGTCAACCTTCCTGCTACCCGCATATTACATGCCATGGATGTCACATCTCTATACACCAATATTCCCTATGAGAATGGATTACAAGGTATAAAGGATATTATCATAGATGATGACACCATTTTTATTTCTATCACATTCTCCCACTTTGTTCTCATACATTACTACTTCACATTTGGAGAATCCCTATAACTACAAACCAATGACACTGTCATGGGCACATGTATGGCCCCCCCAGTATATATGCCAAAGTATTTATGACAGACCTTGAAGTTCACTTCTTCCACAATTGCCCTCTCCTCCCCTTATTATACCAAAAGTGAATCAATTATATCTTCATCATATGAACCTCTGAGAGGAAATCTCTAGAGAAACTTGATCAGGACTTAACTTCTGCCCCTCCAACAAACTGACTCTGGAATACTCTACCCACCATATACATGTTCTGGACACCATGGTGAACATTTGCAATGGTCATATCACTTCCACATTGTATTGGAAGCCAACCAACCAGTACATGGTCCATCATGTGACCAGTTTTCACCCTAAGCAAAGCATTAGATCCATTGTAACCATCTAGCTCTACATTACAACCGTATCTTCTCTGGTCCCACTGACTGGGATACACACCTTAAGGATCTAAGCAGGGATTCCTACGCTTACAACACAATCACAAAACCATAGCCACTCAAATCAAAGGAGCAGAATATGAGTCTGGCTCTGACCTGCTACAATATCAACCTCATGACAATCAGAACAAAATCATTACAGTTGTCACCTGCAGCCCCCCAGCTTGAACTCTGGACACATCATTAATGACTTACAAGTTCTCCTAGCAAATGACAACCATCTTAAGGTAGCCATGGGAGATGAACCTGTCCTGACTTAGAGACAGTCCTGAAAACTGAAATGGCATTTTCCCAGCAACACACTACCTAACACTTCTATTCTCCCAAAGGCACCAGACCTTGCTCTAGATTCAGATACCAACTGTACTCATCAACACAAACCACATCACCACTGGACCAAACAACACAGATTATAATATCCAAGGTTCACTTGTCTGCTCTTTTACCAACATCCTGTATGCCGCTACTTGTTTTCAGTGCCCCTCTGCTGTCTACATTGGACAGATGCGGGCAATCCTTACATAAAAGAATGAATGGTCACCAATCTGACATCAATTCCAGAAAGACACAAAAGCCCGTAGAAGAACACTTTAACATCCCTAGGCATTCCATTAGTGACCTTAGGATAGCTGTTCTGAAACAACATAATTTTTTAAATCTGACTTTAATGGGAAATTGCAGAGCAAGGAATTATCCACAGACCAGATTGTCTTAAGTATGGTCACAGAGACTCTGGATTTGTATCTGTGCAGATTGCATTGTAGGCGGTGACTCATGACACCACCTAAGAAGCCAAACCCCCATAGTGAAATCAAACCCCTTGTAGTAACGCCTGAGGCCAGC
>JAGPOW010000261.1:57092328-57107312 GCA_030014935.1 Caiman crocodilus | reverse complement strand
TATATATATATTACATATATATATATTGCTACTTCTGATTGGATTGTAAAGGGTTTTTTAACTTTCAAGTATTTAACAAATTTAGTGTAAAGAAAAAGCAAGTTGAGCTCCTTAATTGTTATCATCATTTGATTTAATCCAGCCTCTTAATAATAAAAGAAAATTTTAATGATGATCTTTTTAAAGATTTTTTTTCCCCTTTGCTCAGAATCAGAATTGCTTCTCTGTTATTGCTGACTTGTTTCTAGCAATACTCACAGTGTGCTAAGTACTATACAAATTCTCAAGGAATCATGACCTTTGACTTTTGATAGTTCATAGGTTTTTGGAGAGAGAGCACACTTGAAAGTGTTAAAATGGACAGTACTTTAAATAGGAGTTTTAATCTGTACAGACCTTCTGTAAAAGAATGGTTGCTTTTACATTCTTTCAGTGGCATACTGTTCACAGATTCTCCTGCTCTGTGTGGGTGCTCAGTCAGTGAAGGGAATCTTATTGTTAGTGCTTGCTTGGTACTTCTAGAGTTAGGATTTCCCAAATTAAGCATTCGAAAATATGAATAAAAAATCTTAAAAATAATGATTCTGTAAATTTGCTTTTTTTTTCTTTCAGTGTTAACTTTCTAAGAGTGAGAATCCAGTAGCTTACCTTTCCTTCTTCATTCCATTTCTTATTCCTATTGTCCCCCACCTGCTCTACCCCATTTCTGTTTAACTCCTAATCTCCCCACAGTGTCCAGTATAATCCCAGTTTGCCCCCTGCATATTTTTTCTCCCTTTTCCCCCAGTGTCCAAATTACTCTGTCCTTCACATCAGTGGTGGCCTTAGGGTTGGGACCCTGGGCAAGAAAGTCATTTGGGACCCCTTGAAGTCTTAATTTTGATGACCTATAAGCAAGTTAGACATTTTCAATTTCAATTTCACTTTGCCCTATCCATGAAACTGCAATGAAAGTATCTTAATACAATATTGATAATAGAAATGTTCAGTGTAATTAATTTTTATTTTTTATAAAGTGTGGGGCCCTGAGCAGTTGCCTGGTTTGCTCTTCCCTAAGGCCACTACTGCCCCATTCCCGTACATAGTCCCTGCCTGCTCCTTATTTTCCACATTCCCTTTCCACCCTTCAAATTCCCTCTCTGCATGTCCTCAATTTCTTCTTGCTACTCACATACTTCTGCATTGCCTTACTATCCCTTCCCTCCTACATGCATACTGTTGCCTAGTGGTAAAGAGTTACAGCCTTTGCTAGCAAGTCTCATTTCTGAATGAAAAGAACATTTTGGCCATCTTGACTGAGGGCTTTCTGTGGGTTCACCCTCATTGCTTTCAATGAGAGAGCAACCACTTGATATAAGAAACAAATCTTATGACTTTCATTCCGGGATTTAGGGGATCTAAGTAATGGCTTTTTTTTCCTTTTGTTTGTTTTAAGACACATTCCTGTTCTTCAAAATGCCTATAAAATCTTTCATGTTTGTAAGTATATTTTACACTTTTAAATAGTTTGAGAGTGCTCTAGCTATGCTCGCTATATTCCAATGGATTCTGCTTTATAGAATCGGTGGTTAATAGAATCAACCACTTATTTGAATCAACATGGTAGAACCAAAATTATTTGTATATTATTACAAGTAAAAATTGTGCTCATATTAGAATCACAATTTTTGGTTTTTGGAATCATTTTACCTGAGAAGCCTGGGGATTTTGCAGTTTCATGAGGAGCCTTCATCAGGCTGGCAGAGTTCCAGCCTGCAGGGGGCTGGGAGGGAGCAGAACGAGAGTGGTAGGGCAGGGAGCGCCATTATTTTAGCTAGCACATTCCAGCCCCTCTTACAGGTACAGTTCTCCCATCTTCCTTTCCCATTAAAACTTAACAATAACAACTCAAAAAAACAGCATAGTACAGAATTTCAAATACTTGTAATCCATCTTGTGACCAAACTTAATTAGAAATCTTCAAAGATATCAATGCTTCTGTTGTCGGGTGACTCAAATCTATTAATTCTGACCGTGTCAAGCCACTCTTTAAGTTGTCTATGGACAACTTACTTGTTGCACTTGCTGTCATACTACCTCTGGAGTGCAGCCTGAAACCTCCCCCTCAGACTCTGCTAAGATCTATGTCTATGTTGACAGCTTTGAACACTAGCTAGTGTAGTCACAAATTTTTCCTACCTAGCTCACCATCCTAGGGAATCCTGTAGTGAAAGCAAGAGATTTACCTTTGCGGTTGGAAGAGAAGAAATGAAGAGGAAAGACAACAGGCAGACAACGTTTGTTAGGTGAATCTGATATCTTTTATTACACCAACATAAACAGTTGGAAAAAAATTCTTAGCAAGCTTTCAGGTTTAAAAACCCTTCATCAGGCTGAGGAGGCATCTGCAGTTGGTCTGTGCTCCTCCTGGATGGAATGAATAAAGAAACCAGAGGCTGGTATGCATGCAAGAAAGGCAGTCAGGGATGATGTAAATTGAGGAACTTGATCAGCTCTTGAAAAGTAATGTAGAGTTCCCCTTAGAACCATGAGCCAGGGACATTTTGGTCAAGTATAGGCAATATATGTTGGGGCAGTCGAGTTCTATCTGTGTACCAGAGCAGCCAGTTCCTGTGCAGGGGTTGGGGTTGAGGGAGTGTGGGATTCCTGGAGGAGAAGCCAGACTAGTCACAGGAAGCTTGGTATCTTCACATAATATTGAACCAGTTCAACGTAGTAATTGATTATCTGGGCATACTTTTGAAATGGTTACTTAGGTTTAAACTATTCTAACCTGGCTTGTATGTCTGGATTCTTGAGGCTTCAAATGAGGTCCAAGTGTTATGTCTGTCTTCACCCTGATGGTCTCCAGTTGAATCTCCAGTGTTAATAATCCAATTAAAATGGCATCCAACATTTTGAGCATCTCTTTCAGCTTGGATAGGACGAATGGATAGTAAAAATGTTGAGAGGCTTTAAGGTCCCTATTCAGTCCATGTGAACATGCCCTTCACTTGCAGAACTGAAATCAGTGGGATTCTTCATATAGCATATAGGGCTAAGAACAGAGAGTCAAAAAGCCCAAGGATGATTTCAGTCAGTATTTGCAGGTTAAACTGCAGAGATTAAATTGAAACAGAAGTGAACAGACATTTACCTTTGTTTCAGGGAATGCAACAACATGACTGTAGTGACTCAGGCCAGAAGCCAGCGGGGCACTAAAGCATGGCTTGCTGGCACTTAGCAAACATACAGTCCATGCTGGCTTCCTCTTCCTGCTGCCCCCAAGGTCTCTGGAATTTGAAATCCAAAATCACAGCAGGATTCTGCAGGATTGTTCATCACTTCCTCTTCCTGCTTTCAGGTGCTTCTGGGATTTGTCGTCCACAGTTGCAGCCTAGCAGTAAGTTCAAATGGGGGAAGGGGTGTTTAACCTCCCTCCCTGGCTCCAGGCCCCAGCTCGGGTTTACCTACTTGGGGAGTGGGGGAGCATTCTGCCCCCTGTAGACTGGGCTTGCTTCCCAACCCTTGTCAGCCAGCCCTCACTGCTCCAGATAGGGAGCAGAGGCAGGGCAGCCCTGCTCTCTGGACACAGACAGCCTAAGCCAGGCCAGGGCTGCTAAACATGATGGGGGACCGGGATTTAACTTGAACCAGGAAGGGGTCTGGGACAGAAGTTTCATAAACTGGTTTGACTCAAGTCAGGTCAAACATTTAACCAGGTTTATCTTAAACCAGATTCAGGCCATTTGAAATTGGTTAATGTGAACTTAGCTTCTGTTATGTTACAGGTTTAAAGCAGTTTCTGATCACTTAAACCAGTTTATGAGTAACTTCTGTCCCTAGTCTAGAAGTATAGATTATTGTAATTGGGCAGAATCACTGTTTCTTTAAATGTATACTATGAATAGAGTCACCAGAAAATGGTAATGGAGTAATCAGAATCAGATTGGCAATCTTAAAATTTGAGTATTTTTCCTATTATCTCTATAAAAGTAAGCAAAGTTATAGTTTGCACATATTATCGAAATAAAAATATTTAGGAAGGGAATCAATTGACATCTTGGCTGTATAAAAAGTTACAAAAATAAACAGTCTTCTGGGATCAATGTGGAGACTGTTCCAGCTTGTAGCTATGAAGGGACATTTAATGTTATTTATTTATTTATTTGCTGTCCTTTCCAACAAAAGCATAATGCATCTTACAATAAGAGAACAAATTAAAGGCCTGAATCTCTAAAGCAGAGGCGGGCAAAATGTGGCCCACGGGCTGGATGCAGCCTGCCAGGTCATTCTATCTAGCCCACAGGGCCCCTAAAAAATTTAGAAAATTAATATTTTGCTGCCCCTGGCTGCATGTCATGCAGCCCACGATGGCTTGCTAAAACTCAGTAAGCGGCCCTCTGCCCAAAATAATTACCCACCCCTGCTCTAAAGGTTATTCATACAAGAAAATTATACTTATGCCATGCGTAATTCCTAACTACAACCCGATGAAATTACTCTCTTGTTGAAAATTTTCCTGTGACCTTAAGTTGTTGCTTTTTCCATCGTTAAAACAAGTCAATAATGCTTTCAGCATGGAAAAAGAAATATTTTTTTCTCTCTTCTTTTTAAGATTAGCCCAGCAGTTAGCTCAACTGTACACTAGCTCTCTTGCGTAGCCTAGCAAGGACATGTTGACTAAATTATCTATGACAGTTTACATTGTGGAATATTTTCAAAGGAACAAATGGCAATTCTGCCTTTGAAAATGTACCCTGTTGTGTTTTAAATGTGTGGCTTGGAAGTGATTAAAAAATAATTTGTGTGATATAAATATTAAAAAAATTATGAATTATGGCATCCTATAGCTATGTATATTGTTCTTCACAGTTATTTCTTTCACTCCTAGGAATATGTAGGTTTCTTAGTTTACATTTATGTTACCCAGAACTAGCATTTATCTTAATTATTTCATGTCTGTTACTTTTCTGGTTCATAAAAATATAAATGACATTAATAATTATAGTAATCTGTAACCTAGTTAACCTATAACTTATAAAGTGGAAAGTATATCCTGCTTATGTAAGCTTATATTTATTTAGCTGCCCCATTATCTCACACTCAATTTAGTTTTGGACACAATATGATAACTGTGAGTCATACTTCTGTGCAACCAACACAGTTGTCCTTTCACAGGCCTTATAACTGCCATGCAATATCCCCTTGTGTGTTGCACTTGTACCAATTACATTTGCAACACTTCCTTAAGTAAATATAAATTGCACATGGTGCCAGTGTTTTTCAGATTATTTACTTGATGTTTGATTATGCAAAGGTTTAGGCATGAAAGTAGCTTTACCCATATTTATCTCACTGAAGTCAATGGAACTAATAACAGGAGAACAGGTTTCCCTCACTTTATGCTATCTATACATGTGTTACTGGAAAATGATGCATAAATTGAATTTGCATGAAGGGAACCCCCTCTGCAGTTTGACAAATAGAGATACATTTCAAGACTTTGACTGTACTGACCTCCAAATCCATTTCTACCACTTTTACAAGACAATTTTGGTACTCAACAACAGCAGACAGTACACACTAGCACAGGGTACTATCACAATGAGGATAGTAACTACAGAAACATGTGTTGCAGACAATGAGTGAGAAGCACAGATCCACACAGGAGACTATTTTGGTGTGCGGTGCTCCTACAATGCGCCACGCGAAGCAGCTGACTGCAGACTTCTACCACACTGATTGCAAAAGAGTGAATATCCCTCTCATATGATGATTTTTTAAAAATAAATAGAGTCATTGCATAAGAGTGAATTTGCAGACACAGAACCCGCATAAAGCAAGGGAAACATGTAGTTATTCTTGCACATATTCTTTGCAAGATCATTGCATTTAAATCCAAAGCCTTTGGCTGAAATCTTTAGTTTAATCCTTTGAGTCCAAATGGTTTGATGTAGTAGCAAGGAGTAAGGTTAGGTATTAGTAAGGAAAAGCAACTAGCAATACAATAAAATCAGTCATTCCTAATTTAACTTTTAGTTTCTTAGATCTTTCCCTGAATCCTCAGGCTGTAAGTACAAGGTAAGTAGGGCTGTGCAAAATTTCACCGGCTTTTTCATTTCAACACTGTTTCGACTTGTTTTGAGTTTGAAACAGTGAAATCAAAATGAAATGAAGGGCTTCAAAACAGCCTCAAAACGAAATGAGGGTAGTTGAAATATCTCAAAAGTTTCCCCTGCAGGGAAACAAAGTAAGGAGAGGGAGAGGGAAGAGGGGAGAAGGACTGCTCTGACATTGACTGTGTAGCTAACCAGTGACTGTGATCTGTCCCTGAGGTCTCTTCCAATCTCAGTCCTCTGGGGGAGGGATGAAAAAACAGCATAAAAGGTAGCATTGTTTGAACTGGCCTGCTTTCTGCCTTGGGGAAAGTTACCGAGCTATCTTCCAAAAGCTCAGGAGTGTTGGACAACAAAGGCTACTATTACCATTGATTTGATTTTCTGCTTGCTAGCCTAACAAGTGGGATTCTGCAATACCTTTTGCTTTATTATATTAATTGATTTATTCTTTTTAATTTCATAATTATCTTTGATAATTATAATTATACTATAGAATTTATAGAGGATGGCATATTCTAAATGTATAAAAATAAAACTATATTAATGTATATCTTAGATATTATAATATAGAATTTATAGAGGATGGCACATATACATTTATATACTTTTATAAAGACAAGGCACTATGAAACACACCGTGAAAGGAATGCTGGAAAGGCAGCTGGCAATCCTTCAGGGAGGGATGGAAGAGAGTGTAGAGGGAGAAGCATAAGTTCCTTCCTCTCCAAACTGAGATCCAGTCTCTTTCCTACAACTAGTAGGGATGAGGCTTCCAGTTCTACAAGCAGGCAGGAGAGGGGAGCAATGTCAGTGCCACTGCCTATGCTTGAGCCTGCATCCCCTTCAAGAGCACCAGCCACCTTCCTCCCCCACTCCACCATGACAACAAGCAGCAGCACCAGCACCACCATGGCAGTCTCCTCCACCCCCATTTCACTTTCCATACTGAGCCTTCCAGTGCCAGAGGAAGACCTGGAGCTGGACCTGGACCTGAGTGCCTTAGCAAGGGAAATTCTGGGGAAGGAGGGGGAATCGTTTGAACTTGTGCTCCACACCGCTCAAGTTTCCCCTAGAGCCAGGTCTCCTCCCCTAGAAGGCACTTCAGAGGAGGATGAGATAGAGGTTGTGGAGGCAGGTGGCTCAGCTGAGAAGGGGAAAATTGCAGCACATACACATGTACCCACACCCCAGATGTGAGCAGGTAGTGTGGTCTTGGACCATTTTGAGCTGTCAGATGATCCTAGATATGCTGTCTGCTTGTATTGCTGAGCTAAAACCAGCCAGGGAAAGGGAACAAAACACATAAGCACCATGGGGATGATGATGCATTTCTGCAGGCACCACTCCCTTGCCTTTGGTCCTTTTCAACCTGGCACCAGTGGGAGCGGGCCTGAAGGGAAGTTCCCACTCTCACTCCAAAGCCCCTGTTCCCCCCAAAGCAGAGGCAGGCCACCCTGGAACAGTGGGGGAAAAGGGGACAGAAAGGGGAGGGGTGCATTGCAAGGGCACCCAGAGCATTGGAGAGATGCTTACTGTAAATGGCTAGCCCTTCTCTTTAGTTCAGCACCCAGGGTTCAGGCAGCTCATGGTGCTTGTGGCTTCATCATACCAAATGCCTGCATGCACTACCTTCAGTAGGAAGGTGGTGTCCTCTCTGTATGAGGAGGCATTCAGGGAGTACTTGAAGGAGCTGTGCAAGGTAGGTCTGCAGGTGGCCTTACACTTCACTTTGGACATCTGGAGCAGCCAGGGTGACGATCACGCCTACCTCTCCCTCACAGGGCACTGGTTTGACCAGTCAGGCCATTGGTGGGCTCTCCTTCAAGCTGAGGTGATGGATGAGTCCCACACGACAACAGAGATCATGGGGGTCATGAACTGCTTGGTGCAGGGGTGGTTCATTTGCCAGGGCAAGCTCTTCCTCAGGTTTGTGGTCACCGACAATAGGGCCAATATGGCCAAGGTGGTTGGTGTTGCCAACTTGGTTGACATTTGCTGTGTGGCACACAGGCTGCACCTTGTAGTCCAGGATGCCTTGGAGTGGGACAGGGCTGCTGCTGATGGTGCCAGCACCACCAGCAAACTCATTTCCAAATGCAGGAAGGTGGCAGGTGGCACTCCACATATCTGATGCTCGAGAGGCTGGTGGAGCAACAGAAGGCCACCCATGAGATAGCCTTGCTTGGGGAGATTGGAATTCATGGCCCCCTTAACAGAGCTGAGTGGGATACCATCTCTCAGATCTTGGTGGTCCTCAAGCTCTTCCTTGAGGCCACTGAGACTCTCAGCGCTGGCATGCTGTCCCTAGCCAGGTGATCCTTGTAGTGAGGGAACTTCAGAGATAAATGGGGAGCTTCCAGGCGATCAGTGTTCCTGACTGGGGAAGTGACTGTCACCAGATGTGCAGGCATTGCCTAGGTGGCTAAAGGAGGGCATCAGGAAACAGCTTGATCCCTTGCAGTCCAGTACAATCCATGTGCTGGCTGCCATGTGTGACACGAGGGTAAAGAGCAGCATATGTAGCAGCCAAAGCCTGAACCAGTGGATGGAGCTGCTGGTGAAGAGAGTCAGGGAGACAGAACTGTGGAGGCAGGGGACATGGAAGAGGAGGATCCACTGTCCCATGCTAGCATGCCATCCGCCAGCTAGTCTCCTCCTCCACCACAGGCACTGTCAATCCGGGCCAAAGACATGTCTTCCATGGTAGGATCAAGAGGCACCACACCACCATCAGGCTATCAGGTAGTGCTCAGGCCTTGATGGCTGCCTATCTCCCCAAGGGTGTGGAGCCGCTGCTGTGCAACCCCTTGGCCTACTGGGCAAGCCACAGCCAGATGTGGCCAGATCTGGCCACGGTTGCCTAGTAACACCTGTCTTGTCCACCAATCAGTGTTCCGAGCGAGAGGATATTCAGCATTGCTGGGGATGTAGTGACACCCTACCACACTTGCTTGGATCCTGGTTTGGTGGAGCAGCTGGTGTTCCTGAAGGTGAACCTCCTGCTCCTAGGGTTCCTCAAGCTCCAGGTGCAGTGAATGCCACTCTTCTCGCTCAGTCTGCACATATTTCCTATTTTATTTTTTAAAAGCCATTTAATGTCCTACTCTCAGAGCTGGAGGGGGCACTCATTGCCTCACCAGCCAGCAGGGGAAGAACACATTCCTGCTGAGCTTCCATGCCTGGACAAACTTGGAGGTATGGACTGGGGCAATAGGGAAGGAGAAGACCCCAGGTCCTGGGCATGACCCTTAAAACTGAACTGTGCCAGGGTCAGGAGGCCTGGTGGGACTGAGCTGTGTAGCAGCCCCAGGAAATGCCAGAACTGAGGATCCCTCTGGTGAAAGGCAAGTGGGAGACACCATAACTCTAGCCACCACATGCACACACACAGTCCTTGCTGGGGAAAGCCCAGACCCATCATGCCTTTGACAGGCCTGAGGCTTGCTGTTTGCAGTGGAATTGTGAGTCTCCAGGTGATCTCAGATTAGCTGCCTGGGATGCCAGCTTGTGGGTTGAAATCAGGCTGAGGAAACACCTGTAGTTGGTGTGTGTGCTGTTTCTGGATGGAAGGAATAGTAAAGAAGCCAGAAGCTGGCATGTGATGCAGGCAAGAAAGCCAATCAGTAAAAATGGAAATGGAGGCATCAGGGGGTGAGGGACAAGCTGGGGTGGGGTGGGGGGAAGGGGGGATGTAGCAGCGCAGGTAAAAGTGGAGAGGTACCTGGGAGTCAGATGTCTGGAAGGTTGTAGTGTGCCTCTGGCTTCTTTTCTATTCCTTCCATCCAGGAACAGCACACACATCATCTGCAGGTACTTCCTGAGCCTGATGAAGGGTTTTTCAACCCAAAAGCTTGCTAAGATCTATTTCTGTAACTATTCAGGTGGTCTGCTAAAAGATACCAAATTAGACTGAGCCAAAGGAAAGGACCTTGTCTGCCAGTGCCATGGCCTTAGACAAAAACCTCTAGTGCCTGACCAGAAGGATTCAGGGTCCTGGGCAGATCTAAGTCCCAGGGCTGGGGCTGGCAGGGAGAGTTCTCTGGCAGCTGCTGGAGAAGAAGCTCCTGCTGGAGAGGAAAGAAAGGCTCTGTGACAGTTTGGCTGCCTGAGATGCTGCTGGTGCTACTGTGCTGCTCACTAAGTTGTTATTAGTATTACCTGTCATTATTTAAAGTGGTGAACTGACCTAAGGCTATAGGGGAGGAGGAGACCTTATTGGGGCACACTACGGTGTTGTGTAGCAGCCCCAGCACCAGTGAGGCCTTAACACACACATAGTCACACAACACAAATTTTGCTTATCAGTAGCCTGAGGTGCAGTTTCCCAGAAACCCCTGCACCTATTTCTTTGAAATTTGTTAGGCTTCATGGCCTTAGAAGGGGCTACTATCTCTGTAAGTTTAATCTAAATCAAGCAAGAAATGACAAAAGTTATAGGTAGTTTTGTGCTTCTCCATGATAGTCTATGGGCAAAACGTCAAAACAGTGAAACAGTTTGGATGAAATGAAACAAAATAGTGTTTCTGAAATTAAATGAGACTCGAAATGAAACACTGTCCTACTGAAAGAGTGAAACTGAAGTCGAAATGAAATGGTGCTGTTTCGCACAGCACTAAAGATAAGTGAAAGTGTGTACATAAGACTCCAAACGTTAATTGTTGTTGAATCTGATGAAGGCAATCAAGGCACAGCTTTATTTTGTGTTAATAATATATTCTATGCTTGCCAGGCTGGTGGCACTCTTTCTCCTTTGTGTCTGCAGTCATTTATTTCTGTATGCTTTTGGACAAATGCAACAACTAGTGACAAGGATGGGATCCCACAAACAGGTCATGCATTAAATCAGCCTTAAGGATATGCTTTAATTATGTGTACTTGGAATCTGTTGGAACTCAAAATGGCTACTTATATTGGAACAATTGGAGCTTATGGCTAAGTACAGATGTTCAAAAAGCAGGACAGGGTGGGCAGGGCAGGGTCAGGTCCGTAATGGGTTCACCATTACCCCTCTGCCCCAACTTCTTGACAGCTGCAGCCAGGAGCTGCAGTGAAGGGCTGCCCAGCCCAGTTTTTGTTGTCTTGGAAACTGGGACCGGGGGAAAGGAGCCCTCCCTGATGTAAGTCACTCCTGCCAAGTTTGCTGGTTGCCCTCTTTGGGGTTGGAGGAGGCTGGGCTGGGTCCCTGTCTCTCCCCCTTCCCTCCCCCAGTTCTCAACATGGCAAAAAGTCAGAATGGGGTAAAGGAATCTAAGATGAGGGGTGTCAGAACATGTGTACATGCAACTCCTAACTCCATGCTTCCCAGGGGCCCTGATGGAAGGGCAGGGTGGGACAGCACAGAGGCCCGTGGCTGGGCTTCATCACCCAGCTGAGAGCAGTTCCTCTCACCTGGGCCTTGGCAGTGCCAGCAGTGGCAGGGCACAATGCTGATAACAATGGGTAGCCGTCCTGGCTGAGGAGTGGCACCCAGCCCAGCCTGCCCCCCTGCCTCCAGCCACTGCTTAGCAAGAGCCAGTCTGGGCACTCTGGGTGGCAGCAGTCTCTGCTTCTGCCTGGACCAGCTGAATCCAAGACTTTTTGTTTCACTTTGTGGCAGTTGGCTAGAATGCTGGAATAGCCTGTGAAATTCCTGACTACTCTGGTCAATCTGTGATGCATGGTCAGCCTACCTAATTCCTCATCTGCATATACATTTTTGGAGATCATAGATTCATAAATGATAGGGTTGGAAGGGACCTCAACAGATTGTCAAGTTTGACCCCTTGCCTAGGCAGTAAAGAGTGCTGGGGTTAAATGACCCCAGCCGGATGCCTATCCTGCCTTCTCTTAAAGACCCACAAGGTAGGGGAGAGCAGCACTTCTCTTGGGAGCCCATTCCAAATTTTGGCCACCCTTACTGTGAAGAAGTAGTATACTTGCCTGGTGGTAGAGATGCACAGACTTGGTGATTGAGCTCTGCTCAGTCAAATTTTGGAACTTGATTATTGGCCTTTGCCCAATTGAAGTTGGAACTGATTTGGCCTAGAAAAATATTTTTGAAAAACTTGTATTCTCTACAAGTAGGTGCAGTAGTTTCAAAAAAGATAAAATGCATCATTTTGGGGTGAACTGTGTCTATGGATACTATATGCAAACTGCCACAACTATCTTAATTTTAAGTTCATTTTTTTTCAAATTTGTTCCTCACTTCTGTGTGTTCAGGGAGGGCAGGATCTGATGGTAAGGAGGGGGGAAAATGGCTGCAGGGGGAAGAAGTGGTGAGGGGCAAAAGGGCTACCTGACCCCCCCAGATTATTTTTCTTACTGTAGTAGTAGGTGATTGACAAATTCAAGACAAACCCCCAATAATTAGATTCTATGCATGGAATGTTGTATCAAATATACAATTTTTCTGTATATAGAACCTAATTATAAGACAACTCCCCCAGTAACTGAAATAATTTTATATTTGAGTAAATGCAGTAAATATGCAGTAGAAGAGCCAGTACAGACTGATGTGTGCAAAATGGTTGCTTACTCTGGTCTTTCACCATCCAGTTGCTGGTTTGAGGAATGCTGCTGCGAAAGTAGGGGGAGAGAGATTTAGCAAAATTGATTCAGTGAAAACTTACTACAGATGGAATTAGAAGAAGATTCAAAGGTTTACCTTAGCATAAACATGCAAAAAGGGCTGCATTGCCATAGTGAGGTGCCCCCAACCCACCCAACAGAAGCAGCAGGGGGCACAACTCCATGCTGTTGCCACTGCCCCCATTGCTGCTGGGTGGGTAGAGGGTATCTCAACATGGCAGCATGACTGGTGTGGGGCTCCCAGTGACAGTAGCAGCATCAAACTTCTAGCAGGCAGCAAGGTGGGGGGCTCTGAGCCCTGTAGGGTCTGCGCTCCAGTTTGGCTGCAGCAGCCACCACCTCCTGTGCATGGTAGCTGAGACTCGTGTCCTGCTGGGTCGGGCAGGGGTCTGCATAGCTCTGACAACTGGGGGCACTCTCCAGTTGAGCTGGAAGGAGCAGGGCGCTGTGGGTCAGGAGTGAGGGACACCAGCAGGGGTAGGAGGTGGGAGGCTGTGGGTTGGGAGCGAGGGGAACTGGTGGAGCTTGGGGGCTTTTTGTCAGGAGCAAGGGTTACTGGGTTGGGGGCTATTTGTCAGGAGCAAGGGTTACTGGGTTACAAGGGTTACTGGGGATGGGGTGCTGTAGGTTGGGAGTGAGGGAAATTGGCAGAGCCTAGGGGGCTGCAGTTCAGGGATGAGGAGTACCAGTTGGGTTGGATGGGGATGTGGCTTGGGAATGAAGAGCAATGGCATGAGCAATGGCAGGGCACTGGCATATCAGGGCTGCTCAGCGCTACAAAGCAGCAGGGGTGGGGGACAACCCGAGCTGGATATGTCTTGGTAAGCAAAAGGGACAGAGAGAGCTTTGATTTTCTATGTTAAAAAAAGCAAAATGAAATGCCAAATTATATAGGTATTTAGAATTTATTCTATTATAATGATTTAGGCACTGGCAGGTTTCCAAACTGTTTTAAAATTATAAATATATCAGTAAAATACTGTGTTCAACCAATATCTGTAATTATAGTGGCAATTCATTTTAATTTCAGAAAAACATGGATTTGAGGTTTTTTTAAATCAGAATTTTGCATATTTTATCAGAGAATTAATTTACAATTTTTAAACAGAGAAAACCAGGATCCCTGATAATCACTCTTGGTAGCAGAACAGCATTATGTGCAAATAGGCAAAGTAGCTTTAAGTCTGGTGTGGGGAATGAAGAAATTTAACCAATACATGTACGAGAAATGCTTTACATTGGTCACAAATCAGCAAAACTTAGTTTGAATTACCATTCTAAGAAAGGAATGCCTGGGACAAGTGTAACATATATAGAACAGTTGGCTCTGTCTGTCTAGTTGGTTACACTTACACTGCTGAATACAAAAGACTACTAAAGAGCTTCCATTGCACACATAGCTTAGTCACATATACATTCTATAAATAGATAAGTACCTTTTGTATTTTTGCTGTGATAAAAATGAATTTTCACATTCTTCTGTTGCAGCAGATTTTGATATTTCAGTAACATTTCAAACTCAGTATTCTCTCTTGTAGTAATAAATAGTAGGTCTGTGTACAGGGAGGACCTAGATGACTATCTTAGAGAAAAGATGACTGAGTGGGTGATATGATACAGTTATATAAAATCATGAATAATGAGAAAGTAAATAGTGACTTGCTATTTACTTTTAGGTGGCAATTTTAAAACAAACAAAAGGAAGGTCTTTTTTTACACTTTGTGTAATTAACTTGTGGAACTCACTGCCACAGTGTTGTGGCGAGTGATAAAAAAACAGGTTCAAAAGGACATTGGAAAAATTCATGGATGATAGGTTCACCAGTAGGTATTAAAATATGATAGGAGTGCAACATATGAATTAGGTTTTCCTAGGTCTCTAAATGCTGAAAGCTCTAAGGGAAGGCAGGTGAGGGACAAATCTGTCTGGATAGGTCAAGCATAAATACAATTTTCTTTAACGTGCAGTCTGTGCCACTGTGAGGTACAGGATACTGAGCTAGATGGACCTGTGGTCTTGTTGAGCCCCAGCTCAAGTCTGGGATCGTGCCCAGAATGCAGACGCCAATATACACACCAGGGGTGGAAGTACAAAGAAAAGTTTATTGCTAGCAATAAATGATGCAAGCAGAATAATTCACGTAACAGGCACACCGAGTATTACCTCTGGGTATTTTTATACAGAAGTTTGCAACGTTTTGCAAGTGTGCAGTTCAGTAATTGGTTACAAGTGAATGACGCAAGAAGTTCTCTACTGAGCATGTCTCTATACCTGTGTTTAAGCCATGTACCTCACTTACATACATGTATGTT
>JAGPOW010000261.1:57044788-57092228 GCA_030014935.1 Caiman crocodilus | reverse complement strand
ATGTTTCATTAGCATACTTTTTCTCCACCTAGGGGTGTGCTTTTTAGTATTATAATGAGTCCTTTGACCCAGTTCCCTGTCTTTTCTTATTTTCTTTTACGTCTCTCTTACCCAGTTACCTTCTTATCATCACAGATGGCCATTCTTTACATAAGTCTCTTCTCCTTATCATGTTTGGGTGGAGGTTTTCAAGGGTATTCCTTACAGTCTGACTCAGTATGACCTGTCTTATCTTCTAAATTGTTAAATATCTTTAAAAAGCTGTTTACGTGATTTTTTTCTTATTTTACACATACACTTTAGAATGTCATTCTTTTTGTTCATTTAAAAATCTACAGATATTGCTCTTTCTCTTTAAACATTTAGCAGTCATAAAATTCAATTGTATAATCTTAAGTTGTTTTACTAGGACAGCTATGATTTTCACATCCTAGGTTACATAGTTTTAGTTAAAGTCCTTCTCTAGATTCTCTTATCATCTCCAGCACATGAGCTACTAATTTCCATAACTATTTACTTCTAGACCCTTTATCATACAATCAAAGGCTTTTGTAGTAGCCATATTATTTCAACATTTGCAATATTTTCTGTATTCTTAAGCCTTTAACTAAGATTAAATTTGCTTTGTGGATTAATTTAAAATGGATGATAATATATTTAGTGGATCTTGACCTTTGAGAATTCAAGTTATTCTGCACATGTTCAACCTTCTTTAGAAAATTGTAATCCAGTATTGTTATTGCATGCCTTCTCCTTTAATCTATGTATTGTTTATTGTTATTTTATATGCAGCAGTAATATGCCCTTTTTCATTTTATCCTAATCCTCATAAATATTCCATTTGCAACATCTATAATATCATCCAGTCCAATCCTGCTTGTGCGGGGATGTTACTTGAAGTATGTATTCCAGTATTTTGCCATAAATATGCCATTACATTTGCTGGAGTTTTCTTCCAAGTATCTCATTTCAATTTCTCTCAATCATCCAGTGCCTACTGATTATTTTCATGTATCCAGTGGATGAGGTGTCATTTGTTTCCAGACCTCTTTTTAACAAGTACTTCTCATTACTGCCTGACTAGGAACACTGCTATGGGACTCCAGCTGTAGTGGGAAAGTATGATACAAGTCTGTTCAATGAAAAAAAAATGGACTGCTGTAATCAGTACTGACTGAATATGTTTAACTAGTGTTAAGAAATAGTGCTTTAGGACCAGCTTCATTCCAGACACTTAAATAATGTCAGAAAGCATTGTTACAAAATAAAGTTTCAGTCAATTTGGTTAGGGACAAAAATTACATGTAAATCAATATAAGCAATCGGAAACTGGTTCAAGTCTGTAACACAACACAAGTTCAGTCAATATAAGCTTCTTTCAAATTAGATTACACCAGTTTAAGATAAACCTGAATGGATATAGTATCAGATTTAAGTGGTTTAGGTTAAATTGCTTTATTGAACTTCTGTCCCACTTCCCCTCCAGATTCAAGTTAACTTACCTTCCTCTCCTGCAAACCCACCTTCCCCCATGGGATAGATGGGCTAGCCTTGACCTAAGCTATCTGTTCCAGTTAGACAAAGAGACCTGCTGTAGAGTGCCCCGGCTTCTGGCCTAAGTCACTGCAGACGTGTAACTGCGTTTTTGGAATCAAAAGTGAATGCCTATTCACTTTCTTACTGGTTCAATCTATGCAGTTTAGACTAACCTGCTAAGATTAAATTGATTCAGCCTCAGGCTTTTTGACTGTGTTTACTTAGCCTTTGAAAGTAGTTTTATGAACTGAGCTTCTGTTGTGTTACAGTTTTGAATCAGTTTTGCATTGTTTATACCAGTTTATGTGTAATTTCTGTCTTTAGGCCAGGTGTCTGACTGGAGCAGGAACCAGAATCTTGTGTTAGGTATCTAGGCTTTCTACAGCATGCATGGGAGTGTCAGAAGCCTGAAAATGGGATCTAAAACAACAAGTATGCTGAGTAGTGAGTTGTCTAGTATATTCATGTAGAAGATCTATTGCTGCTGAACAGGGAAATACAGAAAACAAGGCTGAGTCTTATATCTTGCTTTCTAAACATCTTTCTTGGGCCTGCAGAAAGTCATTTTCATCTACATTGGATTTATGGTGTTGAGCCTGTTTGTTGACTCCCCAGAATTTTAGAAGTAGCATTGCTGAATATGCTACTAAAAAGGCTACACTGATTTTGAGCAATTCAGCTGAATCTTAAACTGATTTAGTTTAGTATATACTCAATAAAATAAAACATAGTTATGTACTAGATCAAGGCTGGCAATTATTTCAGGCGGAGAGCCACATAACAAGTTTTGGCTTGCTGTCAGTGGCCATGTAGGTGGTGCCACCCCTTTACAATTGCCTCATCCCCTGGTCACCACATTGGGACCAGAAGTCCTCCACCTAACCCCTGACCTTTGCCATCAGAAGTCACTCCCCTTTCTGCTCCCCCCTCCTACCCACCAATACTACTTTTGGGAGTTGGGGTTGCTATCTTAGAAACAGAAAAAAACAAATCACACACTAGAAATCAAACATGTACTATAATATATTTTAATTTTATTACAAAAATATTTGTTATGACTTGTGATTGTGTACTGTATATAGAAGGGATTGCAAAATAACTAAAAAATAAAGTGCTACTTCTATATTGTGTGTGGGGGGGTTGTGAGACGGTTTGGCTGTGTAGGGGGAATAGGGTGTGTTGGTGTGTATGTATATGTCGATGGGGTTGTGGGGACAGGGTATGTGGCATGTGAGTGTGGGGGGGTGTAGGGACACCTCTCTATACACTCCCCTCATGGCATGCAGCCCTTCACTGCCTGGCAGCGGCAGCAGGCGGGGAGGTCAGGGTGCTTGTGCCTGGTGCAGGTGCGGCTCCAGTCAGCAATGTGAGTGGGGAGGGAGTGGGGCCTGCCATATTGCTGGGGCTCCACACTGTGCACCTGCATCTCCAGCACTCACAGCGGGATGGGGAGCCCTGCACTGGAGCCTGCTGCTTCTTCCACTCTATGCTGCACAAGTCCCTGCTATACAGGTCCCTGTACTCTGCTGGGGGTGGAGGGAGCCCCAACCCCTCCCTCCCCACCTGATCCTGTGTGGGACTTCCCCACTGCGAGTGCAGAACTGCATGCATGCAGCACCTGCAATAGAAGTGGCTAGGCAGGCTGCACAGGGTGGCACTCCTCACTCCCAGTGCAGTACTGGTCATCTCTATCGCAGGGGCTCCATGCCATACACCTCCAGCTCCACACTTGCCGCAGGGAAGCCCCATGCTGGACTCTGCAGGAAAGCAGAGGGTAGAGCTCCATACATTCCTGGCAGAGTGGGGACCTGCACAGCATGGAGTGGGGAAGGCAGCAGGCTCCAGCATGGGGCTTCACCCACTGCAAGTGCTGGAGCTGCAGGTGTGTTGCATGGCGCTGCAGTGATAGGGCAGTCTCCACTCCCTCCTCCTGTGCTATACTGTCTGAAACTGCACCTGTGCTGGGTATGAGTGCCCTGACCTCCCTGCCTGCTGCTTTTGCCAGGCAGTGGGGACTGTACACCATGGGGGGAATGTGTGTGGGGGATCCCTACACCCCCCACCCTCACACCCATACTGCCCACCTGAGCTCTGCACTCTGACTGCCCCTCTGAATGCAGGTTCTGTGCTGCACTCCTGCTTCTGCCCAGCTGGAACTCTACCCCCCTGCTGCTCCGAGCGAGCAGGTTCTGGCAGCAGCAGGAGCCTGCCCAGAAGCTGCTGGCTGGCCAGAGCCCTTCTGCCCAAGAAGGTGGGAGCGAAGCCCCATAGGGTATGTTGGTGGCTTGTACATGTGTGTACCTCACTCTAACGCTCCTGGGTGGATTACCTGGGTGGGGTGCAATGCGTTGGGGGTGCTGTGGGCTAGATGAAAGTTCCTGGTGAGCTGGATTCAGCCGATGAGCTGTATTTTGCCCACCCCATACTAGATCATGCCTGTCCCTCAAATGTAAATTTATTATAATAGATATCATACAAGAACATTGATAGATAAGTAGATATTCCTAGAACTTAGTTCAATCCCATCTTGTAGTTTTACCATCTTATGCTAATTGATGTAATGATCTCAAAACAGTTTTCATAGTAAAACTTCCACCTGCATAGCACAATATGCCAAATAATATGATTTAGATTTCAGTTTGCAGATTAACAGTTTTGTCATTCTTAAAGAGAATGCCCTCTTAAGTTGGCTGATATAATACATGGGAATTTGTATTATCGACTTTCAGGCAGAACTAGAATTTCTGTTACAAAAGCTAGAAGATTCATAACTTGTAGAAACTAATAGTATGATAAATCTCTTTGCTTACATGTGTGTGACCCACAGGCACTAACACTGACTTTGTCAAACCACTTGGTCCAGGTACTGGTAGAGTGTGGTACTGTACTTTATACTTCTATTTGGAAGAACATTATTATTATAGTTAGCGAATGGTAGACAGGCAACTGGGGCAATTAATTTCGCATGTTACCTAAATTGGAGGGGGCGGGGGGGTGTTGCCAGGATGAAGCCAGGGGCCCTTCACCTTTTTGTTCCCCATTCCCTTCCCCACCTTGTACCCCTCCACGTGCCTTGCTTCTTCCATGCAAAGGACTCCGCTCCAGCAGTAGAGCAGTGGGGAGGGCAGAGCAGTGGTGATGAGATTGCACTGTCGCCACCTAGACACCACCATAGTGAAGGGGCAATGGCCAGCAGAAGCAGAGTGCTGGAGGAGAGAGGTGCCATCAAGGGTTAATACTCATCTCCTTTTTTTCTATCAAATTGGTGTGTAGAGCAGCAAATAAACACATTTTGGCAGCTAAAAAAGTAGATGATATTTTTCTTGCAGCAGCAAATCTCAAGCCACTGCCCCTGCACTATGCGACATCACCACCCAGAGTGCAGAACTGGCTAGCAATGCCTCTGGTCTTGCTGTCTATGTTATTAAACTGTAAGAGTAGATTTATGTTCTTTCTGCATCCACTCCTGATAGGTCATCCTCTTGATTGTGGAATACATTCTTTATACCTTAACTGGTGATTAAACAGGCTACTATGCTACAATCTCCAGGTGGCAAAGACCAGAATTTGGTTTATTGGAAGACTACAAAACCCTGATACAAGTTTCTTTTATCAGCCTTCAAATGTGTAGAGAAAACAACGAGTGGAAAATATCATCAACATTTCATATATTCGAGGGGAAAAAAAATATTTCTGATTCCAGAACATCACAAAACCTACTTCATTGTTGCTTTTTTACATATGCCTCTACAACAAGCCACTACAGATTGTATGCATATATTCAGTGGACTCTGTATGTGTGATACAAATACACAATATAGACATGATTTTCAAAAGCGTCTTGTGACTTAGAACAAGATGGAATTCTCTGGTTTAAAAAGGGCTAGTACCAACCCCTGTATTTATATTGACTCATATTTTCTATTATCAAAGATTCTTGTGAGCTTTATGAACATTTTTAATATTTCTCATGATAATATATTTTCTCATAAAGTTTCTCTAATATATTTATTAGCTGCAGCCCTTTGAAAATCTGTAGTAACAAAGCCCTAGTTCTAGAGACTTGTGTTTACTCACCCCAATAAGTTAAAATTCAGCTAAACTATAAAAGGTTTAAAAATCAAACTTTCCTCTTACTCTCATTAGTGATGATACTAGAATTTTGAAACAAAAACTGCATAAAAATACTTTAAGGCCATACTGTCCTTGCAGTAGGATGTGTAGGACTTGTAATACCTAGAAGATGCTGGAGTTACTGGAGCGGAGGGAGTGGATAATCCATGCTAAATCCTCCCTTCCTATTGTTACATTTCGACCATTAAATGGAGCATTATCTCTCTAGTCAGGAGACTGCGTATGTGGCAGTAAAGGGAAGAAGGCCAGGATCATCACATATACAACCAAACTATAAATTATAGATTGATAATCAAGCCATAGAATCTTCTTATCCTGCAATAAACTGAAAGTAACTGCACTGAAAACCAGAGTTATAAGTGAGACAAGAATTGGGCTCTCATTTTTATACCTGTGGGGGACTAACCTTTTTGGCAGGCATGCCATGAATTAGTGACCCTCTCTGAGTGACACTTATATCCCTTTCTCCAGTTTCATCTGCTGCTCTGCTTTCAGCTTCCTGCCCGGTACTCTTTTCCCAATATTATGCTCTGGTTTCTGTCTCCTGCCTTATCTGCTATTGTGCGGTATGTTCCCTCCCTGGGCCATGTGTCCTATACAGAGGTTTCCTGTGATAATTCTGGTATGCATACCACAGCTTGGCCACTCCTGTTTTAGAATGACTCAATCTGGCTCTGTTATTGTGAGTCTAGATCAGTGGTTCTCAACCTTTTCAGACTTGAGGCACTGTGACAGGTCGTTCGTTTCGGCCGCCCTTAATGCGGTACACACACCTGTCTCCAGGCAAACCGCCCGCCTATTTTTTCCTGCCACGACTTGATCTTAATTGGTTCATTAATAGCTCTTCCATAAGCGGGAGGCTGCCCATTTGTGCCCCGATGCCAGGGGGCGCTTTCTGCAGCTCCTTCCATCCCCATACCACAGCACAAGCCTCGCAGATGGCATCTTAGTCTTACGCTAATCACCGGCCCCACACTGGGCCCCAGAATTGTCCTACACAAACCCTGACTATCTTGTATACTCTCAGGCAGCCTCACCCCCTTCGACTGGGCTACCTAGTACCCCAAAGCCATCTTCCCTTCTCGGGTGTTGTCCTCCCCAGGACCACTTGCCCTGGCCCACCTCCAAGCCAGTCGGAACCCCGGGCCTCCAGCTCTTGGGCGTTCCTCGCAGTGGGCCCCCAGCCCTTTTGACCCCTCTCTGGGCTGTGGCCCAAGCCTGGGCCAGTCGAAGGTACTCATCTTGGCTAGGTCTCTAGCTCCTCTAGCCCCTCTCCGGGCCCTTCAAACACATGGGGCCCACTCCACCTTCACCTGGGGTTCCTAGCTCCTCACTTTCTAGGTGTCTGGGTCCACCCTCTGGGCCTTCCAAACAAACACACTAAATGAGATAACCCACCTGGCAGTGGGGGCAAGGGGTTAAGGCACCCCGACTTGCCTTCCACCGGGGTGGTAACTGGCCTGTCATTTCCTGGCGGCTCCTGCGCCACTGAGAGCCCCACAAGGCCGCCCACTCCCAGCAGGGTGCAGTTTCAGGTCATGCCCAGGACCAGGAGCCTCCTACCATCTCCTTACAGCTCCCGCTTACCTCCAGGTTGTTCTTGCCAGCAGCTCTTAGGCCAGGTGAAGTTTCTGCCTGGCCCCCAGCAGCCAAACTGCCTTGTTTATATAGGCTCAAAATGTCTGCCCTCATCAGGCACCTGGAGGCTGCCAGCTCCAGGCCATTAAAGTGGCAGGCACACGCCGTGCCCTGCCACAGGCACCCCTCATTAGACTCAAGGCACCCCTTGCAAAATGACAGTTTTTAGTTTTTCACTTGTCTTTTCGACTATTGGGCTAGAGACAGACATTACACATAAACCGGTTGAAGTAGTCAGAAACTGTTTTAAATCTGTAACAGAACAGGAGTTTAGTGCACATAACCAGTTTCAAAATGTCTGAAACTGGTTTGAGATAAACCTGGTTGAATGTAGTATCAGGCTTAACTAATTGAGCTCAAACTGGTTTATGCAATGTCTGTCCCAGACCCCTTCTTGGTTTAAGTTAAATAAGAGTCCTTCAGCGTCCCAGCATGCTCTCTGGGCTGGCCCCGCCCCTCTGCTTCCAAGAAAGAGCAAAAGCAGGGGTCTGGCCAGATGCTGGCCTCAGAAAGGGAGCAAGGAAGAAGTTTATCCTCTCCCACCCTGCTGCAGCAGCATGGGGACAGGGCTCTTGATGATGCATCAGCCCTTGTCGTGGTGTCAGAGAGCACAAGCCTCTTTCCAGTGGGGAGGCCGTGCTGTGGGATGGGCAGAGCTACAGCGAATGGCACATATCAGCACTGGGGCTCTCGGGGGGCCAGAGCCCCACTGAGTGTTGCTGCTGCCGCTGTGGTCCACAGCAGCTTTCCCTGCCAGGAAGGGGCCCGTGCTCCTTGACACCGTAACAGGGGCTGCTGTCCCCATCACAGTTGCTCCCCCTCTTGCTGCTGCAACAGCTAGGTAGGGGCAGGGCCAGACGCTGGGTAGCTGGGCACCTTATGCAGAGGGCAGGATTGGGGGGTTATTGGAATTGGTTTCCTTACTAGAGTGTAGAGAGTTCAACAATAAATAATGGGGATAGATTCCAGAAAATTCAATGCATTAAATAAAATAATCACTGAATAAAACTCATTGGCTTTTGTTTTCAGGAGGTCAGACAGAAATATATTGCCTTTTCCCAGCCTTAAGCTATGTGTATGCTTTCTCCAAAATAGATTCTACTATAAGCCTTTAAAAAATAATTTTCATTTTCTCCAATGTAAAATATAAACTGTTTTTCAGGCATTTCAGTAGCTAATGGAGTAGGTGGACAACTGAGGAATTTTTTTTTAAAATTGTTTAGGTAATTTTACAGTGTTTCTTCTTTACTGTGAACAGGCCTGCTTGATAAATGCTTGTTACATTCAGCTATTGATGTGATTTAGATAGGCAAAATCATACAACTGATACTGCTAAAACAAATTTAAATTATTCTGACCACATCTACATGTGTGATGGACAGCGCAATTGTTACTTCACAGTTATTTAGTAATTGCATAAAAAATGATGTTACTGCACAGTACTGTCACCACGTGGTTCTTGCCCAACACTACCTAGCAGTAGCAATGAGCTACTGCACAGTAGCTCATTACTATTGTGCAGTGGTGTCACCACACAGTTAATGCCTGGCAACACTACTGTGCTGTAACAATGAACTATGGCACAGTAGCAATAAGCAATGAGCAAGTAGCTCATGTAGATGCACCCTCTGTGAATATACTTATACAAAAAAATTGTGATATGGAGGTTGAACAGAAAAAATGATCTTGTTGCTAGTGTTGATATATATAAGATATTTTATGGGAGAATCACTGTTCCCCTGGTAGCAACCACAAGTGTACAGATATTCACAGTATTAATCCTGGATAAAAAAAGTTGCTGTTCTGGGATTAAAATAACTGCTCCTGGGAGAATTTCCTTCAGGAGAACAGAAGCACGTGCACTTGCCCGCAACTTAACTTCTTCCAGGGTCCAAAAGCATTCAAGCTTCAGGGAAAGGTTCCAAAAAATTCTGGACTAACTACAGAAAGTCAGAAAGCCCAAGGTTGAATTGATTTAATCTTCATAGGCTAGTCTATGCTGTGTAGATTGAACACATAAGCAAGTGAAAAGGCATTCACTTTTGATTCCAGTAATGCAGCCACATGCCTGCAGTGGGCCAGGCCAGAAGCCGGGGGTGCTAGAGCATGCCTCCCTGCTCAACTGGTGCACATAGCTTGGTCCAAGGCTAGCACATCTATCCTGTGAGAGGGGTGGGTTGTGTTGTTGGGGAGTTGCAAAGCATCCTGGGATGTTAGAGGGCTCTAAGTTAACTTGAATCTGGAGGGTATGTGGGACAGAAGTTCAATAAATCAGTTTAACCTAAATCAGTTAAGTCTCATACTATTTCCATCCAGGTTTATCATAAACTGGTTTTAATAATTTTGAAAGTGGTTTATGTGCACTGAACTTCTGTTGTGTTACAGACTTGAACCGTTTTCCGATCACTTATACTGGTTTATGTGTAATTTCTATCCCTAGCCCTGGAGACTAGGATCAACCTGGTATGGAGAAAGGGTGGGGGTTCAGCTGCTCCCACCCCTTCAGTAGACCTGAAGAAGATGGGAAAGGAGGGGAGGAGTAACTGCCAACCTCTCTCACACCAGGGATTCTGGTTTGAGAAGTAGATGCAGAGGGTTTTTGGCACTGCCTATTCTGCTTGGTTCACACTCACTGAATGGAGGGAGGAGTGCCACAAGCCCCCTGTGTGCTTCTCTTATCAGAGTCTCGGTTGGGTGACAGCTTTACCCCACTGCTCCAGTCCCCCTGGGAATAGGAGGACTTGAGGAGATGCTGATCCCTGTGCTTTTTGCAGACCAGGATCACCCTGGTCTTTGGAAAACTCAAGAAACAGGGGAGAGGGGGCAGTTGCAGGCTGAATTTCTGTCCCAATCTCTCTCTTGGAATAATTTCTAGCGGTGGAAGTTTTCCACCGCTAGAAATAAACGTGAATGTGGCCAATGTCTTTAATCTTTCGTTCTTTTTTATATGAAATAATGTTTTTTGACTAACTTGATACCCGTTAGCCCTTTTATCTCTTTAGACAGTACTTTTGTTTAAAATGAGAACCTCATTTTAAAAGATTTTTCTTAGAGGATATCTTTTAATAATAAGGCAAAGGTGCATGAATTTATTTATTAATGCACAAGTGGTACAATAAAGATAGGAAACAATATATGAAATACTATATATGTGATAGGGTGATAAAAATACAAGGTACAGACAAAAAAACCTCAAAAAGTGCCTCACTTAAGTCTCATTGTTGTGCAATCAGAGCCCAGGAAGTCTTCCTTATAAAGCAACAAGAGAGGAATAGCAATTCAGGAAATGTGGTGTCTTCAGCCTCCCCACAGCAAAGCAAAAGGTGCATTCATGTTCTGTTTACCACTGTGACCTCATCCATTATGGTGATCTCTATTCTCTTAGTCCTTATTATCAGTTTGATTCAATTTACATTATTTGAATACAATTATGTTTGTATGACAAAATTTTAACTGCACAGAATGGTGCATGGTATTTGAAGAATTCCAGCATAATGAAGATTATTTCAGTTAATCTTTTAATCTTTCTGGCTCCACCAAATTCATCTTTTGCTGGACACAGAGACACTTAATTTTGTAGGGTAGGCACATGTTACCACGACAAGTAGTAGTCTGCTCAACTACATTATACTACTAAGCACAGTTTTTTTCCTGAACTAAAAGTAAAGTAGCTGCTTATGTATAGTGCTGCAGATGGGCTAAATTACAGTGTTAATTAGTCTCTGCAAACAAAGCTATATTGTTTCCAGTTCATAAGGTAGCTTCTGCAGAACAGCTTGACATGTTTGAGGCCACTCTTGCTTGGCCTGGTAAGTGTGGGATGTAGTTTGCTTATGGTAGTGCCAATAGAGGAGGTGTCAGAGGTGAAAGGAGATATCTGGGTACTTGTACTTTAACTTTTCCCACAGCCTCTGACTTCTTCATAGTATTGAGGGAGGGGTAAATTGGCATTAAGTCATCTTTTTCCCCACATCCCATGTTGAATACCAGACGAGCACAATTTTTTTAACTCACCCTAACCCGAATCTGCTGGACACTGATCTCTCTCTCTCTGGTTACAAAATCCATTCATTTTACCTTGTTTGAGATACCTTTTCCTGTTGGTTAAAGGATGGGAGTTGCTCTTATAATTACTATCATTATGGATGAAATCAGTAACAGTTATACAGTAACATGCAATATCCAGGGATCCATTAGGAATTAGTGTCCTTGACTATATATAATTTGTAAGTCAGGCTCCTCAACATCGTAGTGATGTAAAATATTTATGTCTCTGTCAGAAGGGTTCTTCAAATCCCATTTGCCAAAATCATTTCAACTGAAGTTGAGGAGAAAAACAAGCAGGAGATCAGCAATCTCATTTTAAGGTCTGATTAATTCAGTTCTGTTCCTGGTCTGATATGACTAGAACAACCTAGAGAAGCTCTGGGGTAACACTAACTGTCCCAGCTGTAACAACTTTTTAGGTTTGATGGCTTGAGGTCCTGAAAATAGATGGCGTTTGCCAGTTTTATGGCACCTGTAAGTTTCTCTGAGTTGAGCAGCTATGGATTTTCTTCAGTCAGGTCTGAAGTTGAAGAAAGGAACAGTGCTGTTGGAAAAGTTTGCCCAACGGTATCTTAATAAATTCCAGATAAGCATCTGAATGCTTTCTGTGAACACGTACATTGAATGAATCACTAATCATTTTGTGGTTTGTTCCTACTGTTTTCATATTCCTTTCTTAAGCCAGGCAGGATAATGCAGTGCAAGAATTGAATCCTAGTTATAGAGAAATTCATTTTGTGTTGAATAATTTTGTTGAATAGTTTAATTCCTATGGAGAAGGGTGTCAAATAATGATCTTAATACCATGAGGACTTAATGTTTATGGCAAGTTCTTTTTGAATATGGTAATTTTAAAAAATGGGTTTCTTCTTTTAGTTCTGGGTTATTCAAGGGGGTATACATCCTATTTTATGGAAAAAAAAGACTTATGTTGTTTGATTGCTACAAAATATATTTCTCATGAAGAGTCCCGATTGTTTTGCCTATGTGTTCACATTTCAGATCAGCATGCATTTATTTTAGTGAAATTAATCAGCATGCTGAGATGTAGTCTTCTTCTTCCCCTGCCAATTCAATACTACTGCTGCATGAATTGTTTTGGGAATACTACAAGACATGTATTTCATAGCTAAAACTACCTTCTAGTTTTTATTTTTAAACTTATTTTTCCTCTCTATTTTGATTTTTGCTATTGACTGCATTACAGGCCTAATTCACTACTCTTTCTTATGCCTTGTGTGGTCCTTTACACCCAATAAAAAGTGGATGTAAAATACTACATCAAAAAAAGAATGAAATGTCATTTATGTAAGTGAGAATGATCAAATAAAATCAGGCACTGGAGAATTGAGATCAAAGTATTTTGATTTCTTTTGAAAACTCCTTAATACAAGAAGTGTCTTGAAGCTGTTCATCTAAGAAGCAAAACCATATTTATCATTAAACTAAGATGAAGTGTTTCTTTCACTCATGCCAGCCTGTTTCCTTGCACTGCTGCTTTGTTTTAACAACAGTTCTCTCCCTGCATTCCAAGGGCTAGGTATAGAATTCAAAAAAACCTAAGGTAGAGTTGATCTAAGTTATATGTTTTTTGTAAGCAACATAGTTTACATTGGGAGTGACCAGAATACACAGTTGTCATTTGGTGGGGTAGGCAAATCTGCCATTTTAAAACTAGTCTATGTGTACTGAACTTCTGTTCTGGGTGTAGACCAGTTTGGTAGGCTGAACTTCTGTTATGAGTATAGACCAGTTTCCAATCACTTATAATGGTAAAAGTGTAAGGTCTGTACCTGGCCCGCAGGTACAGACCTTACACTTGGGGTTCCATCTATACAGAGGGCTTGGGGTTCCATCTATTAGAGGAATTACTTGCTACTTTAACCAGAAATCACCCTGGAAGGATAGATGTACTTGGGCAATAGAAAAAGCTGGTTCTAGGTATCTAGTTGGAGCATTCTGAGTCACTTCATTGACTGTATATGATTTGTAGGTACCTAACTTTGTCAGTTTGGATTGTTTTCTTGAGCCCAGGTGCTTAATTTTTAGGTGTAGTAATTCCTAAGTGGAGGCACCAGCTTGATGTGCCCCACAAGTGGATAGTTTTTAGAGATTCTTGAATAAATGTAGAAAAAGCTGTAGCATTTCACATTATAATGTCATCTTCCTGCTAGTGGTCTGTCCAAGAATCTCATGAGATGTTTTCTAAGAACAGCACCTGAAAATGCTTGATTCAGATTTATTGAAAGTTGTAGTATAAGGTTGCTCTTAGATCTTAGATTATTATGCTTATGGCTGCTGAAGTTCATTTGTATCATAAAGATATGTAATATCTGGTATAGATTAGAGGCTGATGGAGTATGTCAGGAATTTGGGAGTAGTTATGGGGATTTGCATTCCTTCCCTGATGTGAAATTCTATTTAGTTTTATTCATATACTTAATGCCAGCTGTTGAAATCACACACAAGAAGGGTATTTTAACCTTTGTGGTTTAGGACGTAAGTTAGATTATGAAATGACAGCACCATGGATTCAAAATCTCTTCATGTTGCACCAGAGTCTGTAGAAGGTGAAAAATAAAACCTGTGATTGTTCTGTAGTCACTGTTATCAATTACAAAGCAGGATAGAGTGTCCCTTAATTAACTTAATAACCTGATAGGTGCATTTAGACATAACTAATTATAACTTTGTTGTAACTGGGCCTTTGATTAATGGACTGTAAAGGCTGCTCCATTTTTATTAAATGCATTCTACCCAGGAGAGCACACAGTTCACTAGCAGACTCTTTCTGTATCTGAAGAAGGGTGTTTGTGCCCAAATGCTAGCAAAAAATAGTTTTTTCCAACTATTTAGTTGGTCTACCCAAAGAATTTTGTCTGCCTCTGGATAGTCACAGGAAGATTAGAATTTAAGACTGTACTGAATAGCTAACAGAACACCGCATGGTGAACATACCCTTCCTTTACTCCAACTTACTTCAGTCAGCTTTGGCACTGGGAGCAGCTTGTGGGATGGGGAGGTTGGCAGGTTTGGGGGATGGTATTAGCTGGTCCATGGTGGGGAGGGTTGTCTATCTGGGGAAAGGGTGAGTGTCCAGGGGGCTAAAAATAAGCCCTGGTGCTGGGCCCTGTGGCTGGGCTTTCTCAGCCTTGAGGCTGTGCTGGGAGCTATACAGAAGTTCAGTTGGACCTGATCTAAGTTAGACTACCTTGGAGGTACAGGTAACTTAGATTGGGCCAGCCATTTTTAGACCACTCTAAACTTCCCGAATTTCTGTACTGTTCACACTTGGATCCTTAGTTATGTCAATCTAAGTGTAAAGGTCTGCATCTGGGTGAACTAAGTTAGATTTGATAGCCATTTTTAATGCAATCTAACCTATTAACTTCCCTGAAAGTCTGTACCTATCTTTTGAGGATGGATAAGCATTGGAATCGGCCATCTAGTGACTTTGTGCAATCTCCATCCTTGGAGATTTTTAAAAGCAGGTTAGACAGCAGTTAACTGGTAGTGGCTTAGGCTGGGATGGTGTCACTGTAAGTAAGGGACTACACTATGGCTAGGGACAGACATTACACGTAAACCTGTTTAAGGGATCAGAAACTGGTTTAAACCTGTAATAGAGCAGATGTTCAGTGCACATAAACTTGTTGGAAAATGGCAGAAACTGGTTTGAGACAAACCTGGTTGAATGTATGCCACAAATGTATTTCACGTTGTATTCCACGAATGTATGCCATATTGTGGCAGCTCTGCCACAACGCTGTCCAGGACCGGCTGGTGAGAGCCATCCTGGCCGCAGCGGGGCAGGTCTCCATCAACTGCACCATCAACCGCATCGTCCTGGGCTGCGAGAGCCAGATGCGCCCTGACATTGTGCTGACCGACGAGGAGGCCAAGAAGATCATCATCGTGGACATCACCATCCCATTTGAGAACCGGCGCCAAGCCTTCACCGACGCCCGGTCTCGCAAGCGGGAGAAGTACGCTCCGCTGGCCGACACCCTGGGAGCTGCGGGTATGATGTGACGGTCGACGCGCTCATCGTGGGATCGCTCGGAGGCTGGGACCCTGGCAATGAGAGCGTCCTGCGCACCTGCCGCGTCTCCCGCCACTACGCCAAACTGATGCGCTGCCTGATGGTGTCTGACACCATCCGGTGGTCCCGCGACATCTACGTGGAGCATATCACGGGCCACTGCCAGTACACGGACCCCAGCAGGAGACAGAGGGGACCGCCTGAACCCATCCCTCTGCACCAGATGGATCTTCGCTTCAAGAGGACTCATCAACCACGGACGACGACGACGACGACGACCCTACGCCACACGAAGAGGACCCCTGCCATAGACTGTGTATAGACTGAGACTCTTTACCATTCGGACTACTTCTTTACCATCGTGGACCATTGTCACAGGTATGTGTGTTTCTATCCTCTTTCTCTCTCAACGTCGCGAAACCCCTGCCTCCTTTCTCCCTCCCCACTCCTCTTACCCCCAGGCTTAGTTGGCTAACTTTGTATTTTATGTAACCTGGGTGCGTTCCCCATCTCACCCCCATCCTTTTATTGTTAGTCCCTCGCCCGGGTGCTCTGTATTTCCCTTATGGCTTTGTCATCTTTTCTGGGATTTTGAAAATCCTTAACATCCCTGGTATGCTCTCTGGGCTGGGCAGGACTGTCTGCTCCACAGCAGGGCTGGCCCCTCCTCTCTGCTCCCTGGCTACAGTTCCAGCAGACTGATGACATCTCCCTGGCTTCCCCCTGTTCCCCTCCCTCCCCTCTAAGCAGGGATTCTGCCCTCTGCCTTACACAGACACACAGCATTAACTAGCAGACCACAGGTCCATGCTGTGGCAGATGGGACAAAGGCAGGTATCTGGTAATGTCAACAGGTAGCTGGTAATGTCCCTCTGTTGTTTTTTTAACACGGGGTGATAAACACTGTGTTATCAATTACCTGCTGGGCTGGTCAGAAGGTGGGTAACCCTTCCCTAATCAGAGTGTCCTGCTGGGACCTGGCTGTGCCCCACTCAGCTTAGCATTGTGGAAGGGGAGGGAGGTCTGCTCTAGTGCCCCCCGGCTTCTAGCCTGAGCCACTGCAGGCATGTGCCTGCATTTTTTCAATCCAGAGGGATGTCTGCACAATTACAAACTGGTTTAGCCAGGTTAGATTAACCTGCAAACATTGAATCAATTCAGCTGCAGGCTTTTTGAATATCTGTCCCTAGGCTATATGACCTTATTGGGTCCTTTCTAGTCCTGCTTGCCTAGTATTAGGATCACTTAATACCAGCACAGCCCATTTTCCACCTACATAGATGAAAATATCCCATTTCTGTTGTATAAATGATTTTTTTTTTTAAAAGGTTCTTACAGAATGAAAGTGGGGTCAACATATGTCTACACATCACGTAAGATATTTTTTCAGGGAATAAAGTGCTCTATTAGCCCCCTGCTAGCATTCTGAAAATTATTCCAAAAAATATACAGAATATGACATACCTGAGAATATTATGGAACAACATTTTTAACTGTCTGATGTTTTAGTGATATTCCTTTTACTCAACCTATTCTATATAGACATGTAGGCATTTTATAATTTTTATTTCTTGAGTATCGTTTTTCAGTACTACATTAGTTTTTATAGCAAATTGTTAACTTTTCTCATCCATTTTTTCAAAAATGAGCAATATTGGGGAACTTGTATCAACTTACACCATCCTGTTTAGATTAACCTGACATGGAGAAAAGTCCTGCTTATTCTTCACTACAGATTGTTTTGAGAAACGATACAAATCATAATCTTTTCCCTACATAATGGCATGTTTTTTTGCTAAAGTGCCCCCCCGTTGAATTCCTTTCTCTGCTTTGTCCATGATAAACATGAGAGAAATCCTTTCCTGACACAGCTTCTGCACTCTAGACTGTTGAAGAATATTACAGTAGTTGATATGATGTTGCCAAGCAACAATAGATGGGTTAATCCAAGTAGTTGACAGCCTTCTGGATATAAAAATCCTACCATCATATTCCTTTTCTGTAGAATGGCCTTCTTCCATATGATGTGAAACATATGTGCTTGTTCACATGGGTGGGAGACTTCCTTGGTAGAATCTTTGTGGGTTAAATTCCATTTTTTCCTTTTGTGACTGGTGCTCAATTAGGAGGTCCTCTTGTTGAGAAATGTATTTTGGCTTATCCTAGATTTTTAAAAAAATCAATTTTAAACCCAGAAACCAGATATATTTTCCATCTTGGCTTCTTAAGATAAAGTTCTTCCTCTCCATTTGGAGGTTTATATGTACCTTATTTTCTATTGTACATAATCCTTTACACCACTCTGGAAATAGAAACGGAACCTCACAATCAGTAATTAGCTCTGTCTTTCTCCACATGCTCCTTTACCAAACTATCTTCTCTGAAAGCAACTCAATATTACATCAGATGTCAACTTCTATTAATATTGGAGGAAATATCTGATGGGCAGCCTCAAGAGGAGGACTGAAGTAGGGATGAATTTAAAGTTTTGGTGTGCAGTCTGTATTATATAGTGCTTGTGGCAAGGCATGTGCCTTGGGGGGATCAGGAGATGATATAAACTCTTTTCAAGTTTAACTTTTCACTTCCTTGGGTTTATGTCAGTTATATTAGACCTGTTCAAGCATAGCTACTTCACAATTTTTTTGGTATATTTATTGGTTTTGAGTTGGTTTGCTTAGCCAGCAGTACAGAAATAGACAGTAAAGCAAACTGTGCAAAATATTTTGGTGATGAAGTAAAGTTTCTAATTTGTCTTGATTGACATACTGATCATGCAACATTCATTTTACATTCTTCCAACAGGGTTAAAATATACCGTACCATTTATTCACCTGCATCTTAAATAAACAATTCTGTGTGTGACTGGCAAGAAAACAGGTGGCTTTAAAGTGGGAAGTCAGGGTATCCAGCATCTTGCATATCTATACATTTTTGCCTTTATTCATAATCTATATTGCGAAGTGTATGCTTTTTATAATGTTAGTCTGTTAAAGGATAGCTAATGGAGCATATACCATGCAGGTTGCCTTTACTTATTGATTCCATTGCATTTTCTATGCATCTCTAGGGAGACTCCGTATATTTGGGACTAAACTACTTCAAAGCTCTTAGCCATTTGGCTTCAGACAATTTGTAACCTCTCATAAAATATTGTACTATAACTGCAACTGTTTGCAACTACTGCATTCATTTTTCAAACTATGTACAGTGAAAACAAGGACAACTCTGCTGTGCAATCATATTCATTGCCCATAAAAATCATTCATACGGCAATATCTATAAGACGATTTTCTGAGTCTCTGGGCCTAATTCTGGATTTCACTGACTTCAGTGAAATTCCTCTCTATTTGTCATGGTGTAAAGGGATCAGGATCAGGAAGTGTACCTTCCTGAAATATTTGAGTATATAGGCTTGTGTGGTTTCCTAATGTCTGCAGGATCTGGAAGACATATTACGTAAAGTGAAGTTCCACATGCATGCAGGTTTTCACAGATTTAATAATTTGAAATTACTAACGATTTAAACCCTCTTCACAAAAGAAGGGTTCACATGAAGACATGTTTTGGCTTTTGTTTGTCAGTATAGTGCTTGGTATAAGTTATTATACTAAACTGAATTGCATTTTTAAAAATCTGTTTAAGGAATTGATGACCAAGCTGATAACAGAAACACCTGACCAGCCAATCCCATTTCTCATTGACCATCTCCAGTCTAAACAAGGAAACCGCAGTCAGCTTCAGAGAACATTGTCAGGATCTGCTGCTCTCTGGGCAGAAAGTGAAACATCAGGTAATCATGGAATAGTTGCATGCTTTGAAATAAATGTTGGGATGGGCTAGTCTCCTGTAATTTGTTCAGACACAGGATGCAAAAACAAGGAAAAATTTTTAAGATGAAGAAAAAATAAATGTAAAGAATCACTTATTGAAAATATTAGTTTATATATCATTAAAGGAATTTTATGTGTTCTATGCATATGGCATAGAAGGTCAGATATTCTCCTTATTGAGTTATTCTTCGTATGTTCAAGGGAAAGAGTTTTAGTTTGCAAAATTTCACTTTTCTATTTTCTTTGTTTCATCCAAGAATAACTTCTGAGTACACAGGAAACCGAATAGTGCATAGGGCTGTGTGAAAGAGTGCTATTCCACTTTGACTTCTGTTTTGATGGAACAGTGTTTTGTTTTGAGTTTAGTTTCATTTTGAAAGCGCTGTTCCATTTCGTTTTATCCAAACAGTTTTGCTGTTTTGACACTGTTTTGTTGTTTCGCCCATAGGCTTTAATGGATAAGCATGGAACTAGAGGAAGAGCAGCCTTCTGTGGTTGCAGGCAGAGGTGCGGGTGGGAGGCTGCCACTGCCACCTGGGACTGGCACTGGGAGCTGAGCCCATTGGAGGGAATGTTCCACTTTCCCCCACCAGGCTCACTTCCACAGGGTTAGGAGCTGCTGGGTGCTGAATCTGGTGGAGGGAAGTGGTGTGCAGCTCCAGTGCCGTGTACTCCCTCCCCACACCAGGCAGCAAGCCGCTGGGAGCTGAGCCCAGTGGAGGGAGGTGGTGTGCAGACCTGGTGCTGTGTGCCATCTCCCCCACTGGGCAGCAAGCCACTGGGCACTGAGCCTGGTAGAGGGAGGTGGCATGCAGTGCTGGGGCTGTGCACCACCTCCCTCCACCAGGCTCAGCACCCAGTGGCTTGCTGCCCAGTGAGGGGAGGCAGCATGCATTGCCAGGGCTGTGCTCTGCCTCCTTCCACCAGGCTCAGCCCCCAGCGGCTTGCAGCCCCATGGAACTCTGTCCAGCGGTGGGAGGCAGAGTGCAGCACCAGCTCTGCCTGCCTCCTGTTACCGGGTTGAGCTCCATGGGGCTGGTGGACCTGAATGGAGTACAGCCCCGTGGTGGTAGGTGGGGAGAGCCAGGGCTGCACTACATCCCAGGCTGAGCCACATGGGGCTGTGAAACCACTCAGAGTGCAGCCCTGGCTTTCCCCTGCCTCCCACCACCTGGCTGCTGCTTGGAAACTTGAAATGTTTTGAAACTTTCAGAATGTTTCAGCTGGCCTCATTTCATTTTGAGGCTGTTTTGAAGCCCTTTGTTTTGTTTCAATTTTGCTGTTTTGAGCTCGAAACAAGTTGAAACAGCCTTCAAAGGAAACAGCTGGCGAAGCTTTGCACAGTCCTAATAGTGAGTGATTGAGGATTTATGTCTGAGAGCTGGAACAGCCAAATATAACAAGTGTGAGAGGAAATCCAAGAATAAGGACTTCTGAGCTGGTTTGTGAGGTTTGTGAACAAAGGCACTGCCTCCTGTTCTTAGATTTCTACTATATTTGTGGAAAAATAACTCTATGTACATTCTTATGGGACTGGGATTACATAAAACCCCTGGCTCCATCATTTAGTTCTCTTCCTAGTACAAAAAAACCACCAAGATCTCAAGTATTGGTTATGTGTTCAAGTCAAAAGGGGCCACAATGCAACATGAAATATATGAATTATAAGAACTATAGTATAAGTAGAAATAATAATATATAATAGTTTAGGTTAGGGCTAGGCTGTAATAATGCACATTTGTAATAATGCACATTTTAATTTGATTTCCATGAACATTTAATGGGAAGTAGCCATGTGGATCCTTGTGTAATGAATTTGTTTTGAGATTTTCAGAATAAAGGGGAAAAAAATTAAATAGCCTCTTCTCTAACTTTAAAATAGAAAGGTAGTGGGAGGTAGTGTTCACTTCAAGGAAGGTAGTGTTTACTGTGATTTTGTAGCAAGAGTTGACTGACACTTATTACTAGGCTATACCAAATCTCTTTCAGCAGCTGGCAAGTAAAATGTCAATTGCTTGGTGAACACACATTTAATTAATATCAACATTTAAGTGTAAGCATCATAGTTCTAGAACTACTAAAACTTCTCTGACAGGAACAGAGTATTGACCTTAACTTCTTTTACAGCACTAACGATTGGCTGCTATATTTTTAATCAAGGGCATATTCATAAATTTCTCAAGGAAAATGTGAAGAGAAACAAGCAGTAGTTTCTATAGTCTTGCACTGATATTGTTTAGCAAGGAAAGAGAGGAAAAAACTTGACCTTATCTGTGTTCTTCCATTGGTACTTTGGTTTGTCTGGATAAATTAGGTATATTGTTGCCTAAGTTTATTGTTATCTTGAAAAATAGCTAGGCATGTAATCCTCTGATTGTATTGCTTTCAAACAGAAAACAAAGGAACACGAAGAGATTTCAGAAGTTATGATAAACCTTGGCAGGTTAATGCAAAGAAGCCTAAAAAGTCCAAGAGTGACCTTGCTGTTTCCAACATTTCTCCACCGTCACCAGAATCCAAGTCATGTAAGGAAGATTTAATGTATTTTTAATCAGAGCACCATCAAAATAAACAACATATGATACTGTTCTGAAACAAAATACAAAATAGGGTCATCCCTTTAAATTGAAATAACCATATATACATCTTGTTTTGTTTTAAACACAATATGGAGTGTTAGCAATAACTTGCTATTAAATATGAAAATATGATTGATTTAGCAAAATCTAAGTTTGGGTATTGTTACCTTTCTCAGGTTTAAATGTCAATTTTGATTAATATTATGGTTTTCTACATGTATGTACCAAACCTACTTCCTATACCTTTAACCCTAATAGTAGCAGATTCTTCAGTGGGATCAATCAGTATAAAAAGTTACTGGGAACTCACTGGTTTTATTTACAGAAGCAGTGTTAGGAGAATACAAATGTTGTTTGGATTTCTGGTGGAGTGTATGCACTAAATCTTATTTCAATTTGCTTGCCTAAATGGCAGTTACTCAGCTGTGTAACTGCTATTTTTGACACTTTCACACAGTTTTAGATTCTGTTTCATCCTACATACCTACCTACCGGGGCAAGGGACGAAATCCCTACCATGTTTTACCTCCATAGACTAGTCCAGGAAACTGGAAACCCAAATTCTATGCCCCCTTCACGCAGAGTAGAGCTTTGAACCTTCATTTCTTCCTTTCCGGGACTGTACTTGAACCATCATCCCACAGGTTAGGCATTATCAGCCATTTCTCCAGCCCTTCTCTTGAGGAGGAAGGGGTAAGCCAGAGGTTATGTGGCTCAGTGAAATAGATGCTATTATGGATTCCCCTGTGTTCTAGCCTGGACCCTTGTTCCAAACGGAACAGAAATTTCTCTACTGGTCTCCCTTCATTTTATTTAACAAATATTAAACCCAACTACAGTGGACAAATTTTAAAGTCATTAGCCCCTGCCCAACTGCTAGTCCTTTATTTTTTGCCCAGCTGCACTTTTAGAGTTCACCTTCCACGTATACTTAGGTAAGTGTATAGTGCCATCTATCTGCCTTGGGAAAATGCAGCCCTACTGAGCTTGCTCAGTGGGTGTGGGGATGTTTGCTTGCTCATGCTGCACTCAATATACAATTTGACTGTAACTGCCAAAAGCAACCATTACGCAGTTGGGAAATTGCTATTTAGGCATGAAAAGTGCAATAGGATTTAGCCAAACTATCTGTTAAAAGGAAGGTAGAAGCTGAATTGAATGACTGAAGAGAATATGGATAGTGATTTGTCAAGTAAGATAGTAAAAACAGTGGTAAAAAATAACAATTAGGCAGAGTAGTACTTGTGCCTACAGGCAAAGCATCAAATATTACCAATTTTAATTCTGCGTGTAGGTTTTATTGCATTTTTATGCAAATAAGCTGATGCTTCATAAATCATTTTGAATAATTTAAGATAAAAAATATAATTAATATTGCATTTGGAGGATTTGTGTGCTCCTTGCTCTGGGATCTGAGCAAAAAAGTTGTTGAAAAGTGAAAGGTATAGCCCCTGTGTTGGGGACTTTGCTCTGTCCACTCTGAGAGAGCTGACAATCAGGGATCCTGGTTTTCTGTGGTTAAAAAAAAAAATCCCCAATTTTTGGATTAGAAAGAGTAACCCCAAATCCACATTTTTCCATGATTAAAATGAAACACCACTAATATATATAGAGAGAGATGTAGTGGTGTTTCATTTTAATCATGAAAAATGTGGATCTGGAGCTGCTTTTTTAAATCCAAAAATTGGGAATTTTTTATCAGAGAAAACCAGGATCCCTGCTGATAATGCCATATTTCTTGCATAGACAAAATGCAGCTGCTAGAAATTGGGGTGCATATCATAATTAAGTAAATATGGTAACAGCAGTTTCTGTTCTTAAATCTCTGCTAGAGGAAAGGGAAAGGCTGCATATGCTGCATGCAGAGGTCTCTAGCTGTTGGCTGTGGACATTTTCTCTTCTCCCTTCTATCTCTGTCTCCCACCTGCCTCTTTGAAAGGATCTCAAGGAAAGATCTTTCTTCTTCATTCTGCCTTTAAAAAACAAGGTGCATATTTTATTTTATGCATGTTCTGTGAGAAAAAAAATATTGTATTTAACTTTCTTCTGCTTCAGGGAAAGAGTTTCTCATAGGCAGCTACCTCAGAGAAGTTGACAAATAGCAATTCACCAAGCCACTTTTATTATGTAGTAAACAATTTGTCTGCCCATACCCAAGGTCACAATTAAGGAAATCTGGTGTAAATACATACATAAAACTATTTCTTTGAGCCCTACTCTTATGTTGCGGGAAGAGATCATGCAAAGAGCTGGTATATAAAGGCAAAAAAAAATCCCAGATAGTTATTTATTTTATAAGAGCAGAAGTGTACTTTAATATAGAATGCTTTATGCTCCCACTCACACTGTAGGTGTCAGAAGAAATCATGGGTCATATTCTGATGTTTGGCTCTAAGGATGTCAGGAATGACTTGGCTCCTTACTGCCACATAACTCAGGAACATATCAGGCTGGCAGATGCCAGGAAGGTCAAAATTGGACATACATGTAGATCTTCTGTAGAATAATGCCGTGCAAAGCTTCGGATCTGGAGAAGCTTTGGATGCTTTGGGGTCCGAAACAGCACATCTGGGTTGAAGCTCTGGCCTTGTTAAGCTTCCCCAAGTGGTTCAGAACTTCCGAAGAGCTTCAGAGCTGCTTTGGAGATCCAGCCATAGGGTATAATGGGGAAACAATAAAATGTCTATAACTTTGGTTTTTGTCCAATTTGGATGAAATTTTCAGGAGTGGTAGGCTCTGCAGAGAGGATAAGGTCTGCCAAGTTTCAAGAAGATTGGTGCAGGGGTTTGGGGGGAACAACACCTCAAATTCTTGAAAGCAAAACTCCTGTCACGTCCATGTGTTACAACACGGGGGTCAAAACTGCAGGGGTGGTAGCTCTTACTGAGGCTACAACACCTGCCAAGTTTCATGGAGATAGTTGCAGGGGCTTGGTGGGAACTGCACCTCAAGCTGTGGACAAACAAAGCTTGTGCCATAAGTGCTTGTGGGACTGACTGTCTCTGGCTTGGGGTGGGGAGGGGAGATACTACTGCAGGCCTGGCTGCTAATGTACTGTGTTACCAGTTACCAAACAATCAATCATGATTTACTCAGCGACCAGGGACTCAGGGACCAGCTCAGTACACAGGACCTGGCTACTACATAATGACCTAATAAGCATTACAAAACCAGGCTAAGGAGAAGAAAGAGTTAATACTGACAATCAACTGCACCAAGTCAGAGACAGTCTTGGCATGAGTTTTGTCTGTCAGCAGTTAGGTGGGCCCCAGAATGTCCCTGCACCAGTCTCCTCGACAGCTGGCAGGCATCGTGACCACAGCAGGGGCCACCATCCCTGCAGCTGTCAACCTGCTGCGCCTTAACACACACAGGGTCACCCATGGCATGACTTTTGCTCTTCTGCAGCTTGAGGTGCAGTTCCTCCCAAACCCCTGCACTGATCTTCTTGAAACTTGGCAAGCTTTGTGACCTCAGTAAGAGCTACCTCCCCTGTAGTTTTGACCCCCTTGTATTGTAACACAGTCCATGACATGGGTTTGGTGTTCAAGAATTTGGGGTGCAGTTCTCCCCAAACCCTTCCACCAATCTTCTTGAAACTTGTCAGACTTTATGATCTCAGCAGAAGCTACCACCTCTGCAAGTTTAATCCAAATGGGACAAAAACCAATAAAGTTATAGATATTTCATTGATTTCCCCTTTATACCCTATGGCCGGATCTCTGAGGAGGCTCCGAAGCTTTGGAGCCGCTTTGGCTGGATCAAGGCGGAAACCCAGTCTGGACCTCCAGATCAGATTGTGGCCATGCGAAGCGGCCAGATCCAAAGCCAGATTGGATCACTGCTGACTCCCACAGGCCTACAGTAGATGTTCCTGGGCAACCTCTGAATTTTTTTTCATGTCTGTGTACATGAAATTCCAGGTGTGCTACCTTGCAATTGCAAGTCCAAACTGAGGCACATGTATATAGGAAAATAACTTTTCACCTACTGAATACAGATGAAAACTGTAGATATTCAGGCTAATGAACAGAATGTGTGCATTACAGTGAGTTTTATATCCTCTTAGGCATGCTTTCCATAAGTGAGACTTATGATTTTACAATCATTACCCTGCCAGTGGTCTAATCTTCCCCACTGGAGTATCATGTAATTATCAAATAATACAGTAAATGAGAGAGTCCCACAGAAAAGAGGAGGAAAAGAAAAACACTAGAAGTCTGCCTATTTTGAAGCAAACTAAAATAGCAATAACAGGTTCTTCCTTGCCCAGTGCAGACGTGTCATATAACGATAATGTTACATAGTATACATCTTAAATCATTGTAGCCATAAAAAAAACTTTAAAAAAGTTTCATTGAGTGAGGTACAGTTCTGTAGCTGTAATATTTTTAACACAAGGGTAGAGCATTAACACATCCTGCCAATACACATTTTTGTTTTAATTTGTCCATCTGTTGACTGCACTGCAATATCTGTGCTGAATCCCTGTTTCTTGCTGCCTGAAATATTTCAGGGCTCTAAAAATTTCAGTGTGGGATGGTGTTTCACAGTAGAAGCGATGGCGTGGATTCAGAATTATGGATTGTAAAGTCCAGGTTCTGCATTTTGTATCTTAGCCATTTTTTTTCATTTTAATAATACATGAACACCACTGAGATTTGAAGCTGTGCAATTCCATCTCACTTGAGCTTTCAAAACAGCATCTGAAATGAGGTGCCATAAAACCTGTAGGAGTAGATTAACTGCACAAGGAGCCTTCTCCCTGTAACTTTTCTTCAGAAATGATTTTTGCAGGAGAGTTGAGGCACAAGGCTACTGAAAGCTACTACATAAACTGTATGCCTTTTGCAATATCTAATCTTTGATTTCATTCTCCACCTTCTTAGTGATGCTAGTTTTTCTCATTACCTCAGTTTTAGTAAATCCTGGTAGTATATCATTTTGTCTCAGAAACTTAGATAACAGAATTCGATGTTGCTTGAAGAATTTCACACAGTGTTTATCCTCCCACAAATAAATTTAACAATTATATTTTTATCCTTTAAATCTTTCCAACTCATTGAGACTTTTATTTGTAAGAATCAAACCTTTTAGGGTTCACACAGCCACCTGGTCTACATTTACACAGCTTATATACTATATTCTTGAAAGCAGTGTGTGTAGCCATTTGCTGTTCTCGGGAGCTGCATGAGGTATATAAATAACTTGGGGTGGGGTGAGGTAGGTGGGACTGGAGTGGGGATGTTGGGTTGCCCAGTTGTGGCGAGGGCTTCAGTGGGCTAAAAAGAGCCCAGGTGGGTCTGGATTGGGGCGGGGGGGAGTGGGAAGAGCACAGCCGTACCACTGGGGTAAGTGGCTGGTCTTTCCTAGCCACAGGGCCTCTCTAATGTGTGCTGCCCTTTATAACCTCAGGTGAACCCTTTCTTAAATCAGGTTAACCCAATCTTGTTCTGAGTTAGCACACCTCCTACAGGCAATTTTTGGACAATTTAAGCCTTCCAAATGTCTGCATAATTGGGCATTTAGATTGACTTAAGCCCGAGTCATATGTACCCTTAAATAAGTTCAGGTACAGCAGACTGGACAGATTCACACACTAAATATATATAGCAAGTTGCTGTAGAACAGGGGTGGGCAAAATGGTGGATCTGGCTGGCGGCTGGACTCCATTTTCCAGCAGCCCCTGCTTGTGTAGCTGGGTCTAGTTTCCATGGAGATTCCAGCAGCAGCTGTGCTTTGATAGCATGAGGCCAGGGTTTCCATGGAGACTGGCATCAGCAGTGCTGGCAGGGCATGCAGTAGGGTGTGGAGCTGCTCCGGAGCCTGGCTGGGAACTTGTGGCAGTAACAGCATGGTCTGGAGGCAGGGCAGAGCTGCAATCTGCAGCCTGCACACCCTGGCCATGGGCATGCAGGCAGCAGATCATGAGTCTCCCAGGCTCTTTGTGGCAGTGACAGCATGGTCTGGAGCTGGGGCAGAGCTGTGATCCGCTGCTTTCACATCCCTGTCTGGGGCATGGAGGTTGTAGGTTTCAGTTCTGCCCTGGCTCTGGACCATGCTGTCAGTGATGCAAGATTCCAGCTGGGCTCCGGAGCAGTTTCCCACCCTGCTGTGTGCTCTGCCAGCAGAGTTTGGGCGGGGGGTATAGCCACCCCAAAATTCCCAATAGCTCTCCATATCCACCCCTTCCAGGGTGCTGCTGCCACTGCCTGCCTTGCACAGATGGTGGCAGCTGAGCCTGTCCCAGCAGCTAAGCCTGTCCCTGCTCTTGACTGCAGCACTGCTCCTCCTCAGGCCCTCTTGAATCCCGTCCTGGGCAGCTGGTGCCTCTGCTGCCTGCCAGTGCTGCTGGGGCCATTCTCCATGTAAACCCTGGCCCCGCACTATCATAGTGCTGCTGCTGATGGGGTCTCCATAGAAACTGGCCCTAGCCATGTGGGCGGGGCTGCTGGAAAATGGAGTCCACTGCCAGCTGGATCTGGCTCGTGGGTTGGACTTTGCCCATCCCTACTGTAAAAATACTTACCATCATTCCTCTTTAAACAAGAGGATTGACATTTTGGCCCCAGAAGATAAGAAAATTGAAATCAAGGGCAAAATTCTCTAATTTCAGTAGGGACACAATTTTACCAGAATAGCTCAACGTCCTTGGAGAAAAAAAAAACAGCTTTCTTTATGAAGGATATTAGCAGAATGAAATTTCATAAATTTCTCATTTGGGATTGAGTGTAAATAATTATAGCAAATGTAGAAAATGACATAAATGGCTGAACAAGGGCAGTGGTTTGGGATTCTAAGGAGGAAATCCTGCATTTTTTTTTTTTTTTAAAGGATGGTGGGCATTGATTAGCATGATTCATTCATTTTATTGTCCAAGCAATGGAGTATTGACATATGTTTCCTCTTCATGTGACAGACTTCTCATTCATACCAGTTTTCTGTGTGCCAAAATGAAAGCAGTTTTAGGGTGAGTTTAGGATTGGGGCAAGTCCAGTGGATCTGCAAATAGAAAAACTAATGGCTAAAATTCCCTGCAGAAGGGACAAACCAGCACCAGAGTTACCACCAGGTTTCCATACCTCATGAAAAACTCCTACTTATAATAGCTTTTTCCATTCTTCTCCAGGTAGGACTCTGGACCTACCTATTAGTCATGCTTCATGCTGGACCCCTAACTGTGGCCAGTTCTCTTCCTGCTTCTCAAGGAGACTATGTGTGTTGTATTTCCTGATTCTCATATATAAAAATTGGGCTACTTTTAAAGCACCTGCCCTAGATCTTGGCTCAAATTTGGTGAAAGAGGGGCTAAGACTACACTAAGGATATAGGGCCTCCGCATCCAAACATGATTCTATGGTATATTTGGATTGTAATAGTAATGGAACATTTGTATCTGTTTCTTTTGCATGTGGCAGAGGAGTCCTCTATGCTGATTCTCTTTGTGCTGATGTTGAGGTGGCTTGAGGGTGTATTTAAAATGGGGGCGAATCTAAAGTGCTTATAGGTAGGGAAACACAGCGAGAAGGAAGAAGGTCTTAGACCCCCCAAAGGACAGGAAGATCACCAAGGTCCTGGCTTGTGTATGGAGGACAAAGAGAAGGGCTATCATTTCTAAAAGGAGCTGCACCTTCCAGACCCCAGTTCATGGGGAAGAGCAGGAAGAGGAGCTCAACTCATGCAGAGTTGGGGATCCCCTATATCCTGAGCACAGGCCTCGCATATCCTCCCTTCAGTCTTGGAACACTGTGTTCTGTATTGTTCCCTTGAAAGGTGGCAACTGTCATTGAACTAGGGTGATGAATGTCAAGTGACTCCTAATTCATGTTCCCCTGAACTCTGACTATTAAATGTTGTTTCATTTGAAGGGTTATGTTTCAAGTGTCTTTGGCTCAAATAATTTCAGACTTGACCATCATGGCCGTGTCCAGATGAGCATGGCCATGTGATACATGGTACAGCAGACACGTCTACAGCACCACATATCACTCATTCAGCTGTTCTCCATGTTGTAAGGAATCAGAGCAGGGTTGGTTTTGTTTTTTGACCTTTTCTGTTTATGTTTTTTGGGATTTTTTTAACCCCTGGTTATCCCCAGGGGTCAAAAAAACCCACGCAAAAAAAAGTGGAGCAGCACATGTGGGGGCAGCACGCACCACTCAAAACTGGAGCCTGGCCAGCCAGAGCCATGTTTCGGCTGCCAGCTAGGCTTTGGGCAGCACTGCTGCAGCTCCAGGAATTCCCCAGGACCACAAATAAAGTGCTGGCCCTAGCTTCCCCTTCTCCCCCTGGAGTCACCTAATGCATGCCAGAAAGCGCATGGAACAGGTGTTCCCTGGGGGTAACTAGTGGTAGCATACGTGGACACGGCCCACGAGGCACAGCAAATTTTAGTGCAGCCTAGGCAAGCATATGTATTTTAGAGCAATTAAAATAGTCCACGTTTTTTTTTTTTTTTTTTAAAGTTTGGTTTTTTTTTTCCAGAAAAAGGTATGAAGTGTCCAGTTAACTGTGTATCTGCTTCAGTTGAACAGGAACACCCATGATAGAGCCTGAAACAATAATTGATTTGTCAACTGCTCCATTTATCTCAGTGAGGGCTTTCATCTCCCAAGCGCCAGAGGCAATGTTTGAGAATCCCCCAAAATCCCCACCCCAAATGCTCAATTTATCCTGTGTCACTTTGCTTAACCCCCAAGCTTCCCTGTTCTTCTCCCTCAGTGTGGCTCTCTTTTTCTGTCCTTCCCTGTCATTCCCACTTCTGCTACATCTCTAAACCTTCTCTTCTTATTCTGTCTGTTCTTGTACACTTTAATTCCCAGTTCCACTCCTTGTAATTTTTTTGCTTATGCAATTTATTTTCATTGTGAAAATACTTTTTAAATCTTCTGAATTTTCTGCTCTGCTTCAATTTATATTTCAGTGGAAGGAAGTGATAGCTTTTCAGATAGAAGCCTTTTTTATTATGCCTGCCTAAATTTGGTCCATGAATGTTAGGCTTGCACCTGGTTAGGCTTCAGCTGGAATAGTGTGTGCAGTTCTGGGCTCTGCATTTTTAAAATTGATGTAGAGAAACTGGAGAAGACTCAGAGCTGAGCAGTGAAGGTAGTAAGGAAATGGAATGCAAGCTATATGATAAAAGATGGAGAGAGCTTGGGTAGGTTTGGTTTGGAGGAAAGAAGATGATGGAGGGAATGTGAGAGCAGTTTTCAAATATTTGGAAGTCTGCTATTAAAAAAAAAAAAAAAAAGAGGGAGAATAACCTTTCTTCCTTGCCATTGAGGGTAGGGCATGAGATGTTGTATGTTTAAATTGCAGAAAGTGAGAAGTATTTATTTTCTAAGGTTTAATCCAAGAAAAAACTGTAAGAACAATAGAATGATGTGCCCAAGGACCTTGTGAGATCTCTTTAACTGGAAATTTTCAAGAAGAGACTGGATAAGCATTTGTTTGGGATGATTTAAGAATGTCATGTCCAATAGGGTAAGTGAGGTGGGAAAGGGGGTGACTGGGTGAGATGCAAAAGCAGCTGTTACTGCAGTGGCTGATTGCGCTACTGTAGTTGGCACAGAAGCTGGGCACTGTACAGCCACCCCAGTGTAGAGCAGTGCTGCTATATCTCTGAGCACATCCTGAATCTGTGCAGAGTATTGGATTAGATAACCTTTGAGATTCCTTCCAACCCTATGGGTGCATCCCCACATGGAGGGGTGTATGCTTGTAGCAACAAAAATAGTAACAGTACAAGATTTTGCCACTACTTTTTACCACAGCGCATGCCCCTGCATGTATGTTTTGGTGTGGGGCAAATTGCCACGCTTTGGGCAAACTGCTTTTCCCCCATTCCCGATGTGCTGGAGGAGCTGGGGTGCAACTAAATGAGTGAAGATGGTTTGGCCAGCAGTCAAAGCATCTCCCTGGAGGACCAAGCCTCTGCGTCTGCCATTGCACACTCCTGTCACATGCACCGCACTGCTTTTTTTCTTGATTTTTTGCTACTGGGATTTCTGGATGTGGTCTGCCTATGAATCTACCTGGGGAGCTCAACACTTTTTTGTACACCACTGAGAAGCTGTTTTGCAGTTAGGCATGACAGGAATATGATCCCACAATTGTGCTTCCTGCCACACGTGTGGCATTGTATGAGGTATAATTGTTGGGGTCAGGGATCAGATCCCATCCCGCCTTTAATTGAACCTCTGACACCAGCCATAGCAATATCTGTAGTTACACACACTAAGAAACAAGTACTTGTCTCATCTCAGGACATAATCTCCTTGCCATGAAGTAATGGCATGGGTTGCCTAGGAATTTCCCACCACCATTAAATGTGTATTTTTAATATGTGCAGGTGGGTGAATGAATAAACAGCTAGGCACCATTACACTGTTAGGAGTAGCCTTCTCTTTACCCTGTTGCCAGAAGACTCAGTAAATCAAAGACTCTTTTTGAAAAGACAGTTGAATGTATTTAAAAAAAAATAAAACAAAATCGAAACAAATATTCCTCCTTTCCCCATCTTCCTATAAAGTATAACAGAATGTTCTTTTTTAGGGATAATGGTTTAATGAAGAGACTGTAGTTAAGTGTATTGTAGTTGTGCATTATTTGGAAAAGAGAGAATCAGAGATACTGAAAAGTAATTTCTCAGCTTTCCAAGATGTCATTATAAAATAAACATTTCTGACATGAAATCTCATTTGTATAAAATGGAAAGCTAAGTAACTTGCATACGAATTCTAGGAACACATGTCATAAATCTCTTCAATTGAACTTGCATATTTTCAAGATAAAATATTTCTCTCTTTGAAATAACAGTGAAGGCTAATGCGGGTAATATGATGGAGGATTTAAAATACTGACACACTAATTTTGATGAATAATGGAACATAAAAAAGGCAGAAGAGACCCTGCTTTTGCAATGGATTATATTACAAAGGGATTATACTAAATCTGGAGTGAGAAATGGTATACAGTATTATACAAGGGACCAAGCATCACAGAAATGTCCCTGTCTGTAACAGAGCTTTTCTGTAGTGTTACATTTTTTTGCTACCACATGTAGGCAAAGTAAAGCCAGTCAAAAAGCCCAGGGCTGAATCAATTCAGTCTTTGCAGGCTAGTCTTATCTGTGTAGATTGAACTGATAAGCAAATGAACAGACATTCACTTTTGTTTCTGGAAATACAGCCACATGTCTGCGATGGCCCAGGCCCGCAGTGACCCTGGCCAGAAGCCCAGGGGGGACGGAGGGACGAGAGAAGTGGGTGGCATTAGAGCATGCCTCCTTGTTGGTCTGGAGCAGACAGCTTGGGTCAAGGCTAGCATGCCCATCCTGTGAGGAAGGAGGGAGGGAAGAAGGTTGCAGTGGAGGTGCAAAGCATCCTTGGATGCTGGGGGTCTGTGAGTTAACTTGAATCTGGAGGGGATGTGGGACAGAAGTTCAATAAAACAATTTAATTTAAATTGATTAAGTCTGATACTACATCCATCCAGGTTTATCTTAAATCGGTTCTGCCCATATGAAAGCATTTTATGTGCACTGAACTTCTGTTGTGCTACAGATTTGAACTAGTTTCCATTTATTTATACTGATTTTATGTGCATGGGTGACTGGTGCCTCCTGAGTCGGGGGGGGGGGGCACGTGCCCCGTCAGCTGCCAGTTACCAGCCAGGAGGGGTCCCCCCCGCAGCCAGTCACACTGACTAGGGGGAGGGATCCCCAGCAGCTGATCCTGCCATCCTGGGGTGGGGGGTACAGTGCCAGTGGCACTTCTCCTGCTACCCCCACCATGGACCAGAGCTGCAGCTCAAACAGGACTGGAGCTCTGTTTCCAGCTGCTGTGGTAACCAGTGCTATCATGCTGGTGGCAGTGTCAGAGACTGCTACTGCTGCAGGGATCAAGACAGCTGCTGCTATAGTGGCAGCTACTATTTGCCAGAGTGTGGCAAAAAGGGTCAAGTGCTGGTCTGGAAATCCAGACAGAAGGAAAGTTACACATAGACTGGTTTAAGTGATCAGAAACTGGTTTAAATCTGTAACAGAACATAATTTCAGTGCACATAAACCAGTTTCAAAATGGCTTTAACTTTAAAGATAAACCTGGTTGAATATAGTATCAGACTTGACTGATTTGGGTAAAACCAGTTGATGGAACTTCTTTCCCAGACCCCTTCATGGTTCAAGTTAAATCACAGTCTCCCAGGATACTTCTCAGCCCTGGGCTGGGATGTGCTTTCTTCTGCAGAGACAAGGGCTAGCCCTGCCCCTCTGCTCTTTTGCTGGAGCAGGCATGGGGTCATGGCCAGAAGCCAGTCTAGCATGGCCCCCTAAGGCAAAAGGTCAGGGAGGGGGTTTATTCTGTATCCCACCCCTCTCATCCCAGAGCCTGCAACTGGGGTCTGCCTGGTTGGGGCAGAGCAGCTCCTGTCAGTGTCCTCCCATGCCTCGGTGCTACAACAGTATGGGCAGGGGCATGGACTGATGCCAGTGGGCATGGCCCTGCCATCTGCCCACCTCACCATGGCTAGAGCTGTGGGGGCTGCGCCAGGTTGGCCCATGGGGAGTGCTGAGGATGGATGTGGAGGGGCTGGGCTGTGCTGCAGGGGCAGGGTCCTTCTCAGCTGGATGTGGCATAGGCTGGAGCCTCAGGAGCTGTACACCTGTATTGCTCTCAGCTTCCTAGGCCAGGCTGGTTGTCATGGAGCCACAGCCAGCTAGGAAGGGCCCTGACCCTACAGCCTGGCCTGGACTTTCTGCACCCACCTTCAGCAGCAGCCGTAACTGGCTCTGCTCTGTCCTGGGCAAGGCAGGCAGATAGTGGGGCTGGCACAGGCTGGGCCATGGAGGCAGGGCTCTTCCCAGCCATCTGGGGCTCCATAACAGCCCAGCTTGGCATACAGGAGTGGCAGCAGGCCAGGCAGTGGCATGGAGGTGATGCTGCTCTGGGCAGACACCTTGGCAGCTGGACTGGACACATGGGACAAGTTTATCATGCCTGTGGATGCCCGAGCTGACTCAGAGGTGCTGGCAGGCTCAGAGCCCAGCAGCCACCCACAGTTGGGGTTCATGTGCCCACAGCTGCCACTGTGGTGTGCCCTGCATGGTGAAGGACAAGAGGTGTGGCGGCTGTGGACACACGGGCTCCCATGGTGGGTGGCTGCTGGACTCCAGGCCCACCAGCACTCTGCATCAGCCCAGGCATCCATGGACATGATGAACTTGTCCTGCATGGCCAGTTAGGCTTCCAAGGCACTTGCCTACAGCTGTAGTAGCATTGTGTCCATGCCACTGCCTGGCCAGCCACCGCTCATGCATTCTGGGCTGGGCTGTCATGGAGTTGCTGCCAGCTGGGAAGGGCCCTGCCACTGCAGCCCAGCCTGGGCTGGCCCCTCTAGCCCATGCCTTGCTTGGAGCTGAGCAGGGCCAGCTGTGAGCACTGCTGAGGGCAGGCATGGAGGGGCTGAGCAGGGTCCTTCTCAGCCAGCTATGGCTCCATGACAGCCTGGCTTAGCCTGGGCACAGGGAGCTAGGACCAATCAAGATGCACAGCTCCCGCAGCCCCAGGCAAAGCTGAAGCTGGCTGAGGAAGGCCCTGCCCCTGTAGCCCAGCCTGGGCCAGCCCCTCTGCGCCTGCCCTCAGCAGTGCCTCTGGACCCGCCCAGTTCACTCCTTGAGCCCCAAAAATGGGAGAGGTGAGTAGACGGCAGGACCATGCCAGCCTGCTCTGGTCACATCCACCACCACACACATGGCCAGTGAGGCAGAAAGCCAGGCAGACCTTACCTGAGGTCCCCTTACCTGAGAGGGGAAACAGGGGAGTTTAATTCTCCTCCCTGCCTTACCTTCTCCTGAGTTGCTGCCTGGGCCAGTGCCTTGCCACACCCTGGGATAAACCCAACAGACACTGTTTCCCACCCCTCTTCCCTTTCCGCCTCCAGGCACACCCCTGTGGGGCTCCCTACAGGCCAGGGTGAGCATTTCAACTTCTCCCCAATCATATTTAGTGGCATGCTGGGGCCTGGCCACCCCCCACCCATCAGCTTCTTTCTAGCCTTGTGGCTGCTGCCAAAGGGAAGGGAGGGCTTGCTCTAGTGCACCCTCCCCCACCAAATCCCGGCTTCTAGCCTGAGCCACTGCAGGCACATGACTATATTTCTGGAATCAAAAGTTAGTGTCTATTCACTTGCAAATTGGTTCACTCTACATGGGTTAGACTAACATACAAAGATTGACTCAATTCAGCTCGAATGTCTTTAGTTAACCCTGGATAGCAGTGGATATTCCTTGCTGCCTTTCTCTGGAGGGCGGTGGCATGTCAAAAAACCCATTGCTGCCCCAGACCTGGACCTCCTTGAGCTTTCCCTGAGCTGTCACAGTGTGATGGGGCAGCAGTGACTCCTTGCTGTGCTTCCACTTCCGCCCTTAAAGATAGTGGTGATCTGTAGCTCTGCTTGCCTGTCACCCTCACCGGAAGCAGTGGGCTGTTCTTGAGTTCACTACAGTGCTGAATTGGAGCTGTTGCTCTGCTTGCCTCCTTGTCCTCATAGGGTATGGAGAAAGCTGGTAGGAAGCCTTGCTTCTGCCTCCAAACTGACAGCTGCTGCTCTGTTCACCTACTCTCTCCCTGCTACTTACATGCCAGTTGTCAAGAACACTGCCTGCTGGGCACTGATGTTCACTGATCACTGGCAGTCATCCTGCTGGTCTTTTTTCCCTAGAAGAGGTTAGGGTGTGAGCTGTCAGTGACTGGGCTCCTTTTCAGGGAGCAGAGGAGCAAGTCTCTATCCCCCACAGCTAATGACTTTGTAACACTGTTGGCAAAAGGGCTGTGAATGCATAGCACTATATTTTTGTATGCTAGTCTATCTATGACCTGAGATATACTGAGAACAATCCTGAAATTTTCATGGAAGATCCATTCTGTGCAGTGGGGATGCAAAATTGAAGCGTCAATGAGATGTTTTGATTGTAGAAGACTATAATGATTTGGTTTGTAAACTGCAGAAAGACAAAATTATTTTAGAAGATTTTTTTTTAATATAATCCAAACACCTGTGACAATTCAAGAAAAATGGTTGAGAGATAGCTCATACCTGAAACAAGTTTACAAGAAGACTTTGGCCATAAGTTATTTTTATTACCCAACTGTCGATTGGGCCTTTAACACATGTTTTAAGAAGAGGTTAATACTTCTCGAAGTACTGAGGATTATCGCTGCTCAGGAATTTTAGAATAAAATTCAAACTTCAGCAGAAAATGTTGATTTGTTGAAAATTACAAATGTTTGAAAATAGATATGTTTTGGTGAACTTTCACTAAAATACAGGTAGTAGTTGGGTGTAACCAGCCAAGTAGATTTCTGCCAAAAACCTACCAGCTCAGCTAGGAGGTTGCTCAGAAACTCAGGTTCCTTGGGTCTGTTTATCTCGAGTATACCCACCATTCATTCAGATGGCCTTGGGACTGAGGAAAGTTCTGTGCTTTCTGGATCAGCTGCTTGCAGGCTCAGGGAATCTGGAAACCCCTGATGTCCCTGATTAACATGGCCTTGGAATCCCCCACAGTTGCTGAGGCATATCAACAACACTCAAATCCATCTCATTTAGCAGCTGCCTACATCTCTGGGTCTAAGGACAGACATTCAAAAAGCCCGAGCCTGAATCGATACAATCTTAGCAAATTAGTTTAACTTGCATAGATTGAACCAATTTGCAAGTGAACAGACATTCACTTTTGATTTAAAAAATGCAGGCACATGCCTGCAGTGGCTTAGGCTAGAGGCTGGGGAGGTGGGGAAATGTTGAGTGAGCCCTTGGCTGGAGGGAAACTGAACTGAGGTGGGGGGCATTGGCAGGCTCCTGCAGGCCTGATTGTGACTGGGGAGGTGTTTAATCCCCGACCTTTGCCTAGCTGGTGTGTGCCTGGAGTGGGAGGGGAGAAGCAGCCCCTACCAGGTTTCCCCAGCCCCTTTCACTTGTTCACTGCTCCAGCAGCAGGAGTGGGAGCATGGCCAGACCCCAATAGCCTGAAGAGACGTGGGGTTTCAAGCCCTCCACTGGGGAGGGAGTTGGTGCAGGCACTGATTGGCTGTGCTCATGCACCTGTGGCCATGGTGGCCAGAGGAGTGGTGTGGGTACCAACACAGCACTGCCTCTGTCCCACATTAAAAATCCTCTCGGGTAGGGCCTGTGCTGCAATGCCTGGACCAAATTCCTCAGAGAAGCAGTGAGTGGCTCCCAAGGGCGAGGCAGGTTGAGCTGTGGGGAGGGGATGTGGGGACAGCGATGTGACCTGGCTGCATGTGTGGGGGGGAGAGGGCAGAGGCAGCTGGGACCAGTTATGGAGCCCAACTCACCACTGCATCTTGCTGCTGCGTGGGGGCTGCAGTTTGCAGACAGACTGCAGCTGGAATATGGTTCCTTGCCTCCCTCACTCTTCCAGCAGTGGAGTGATCCATCAGGGCAGGCAGAGGTAAGGGGCACGTGTCACCTGCCACCTGCTTGCAGTGGTTCCAGATACTCAGGGCGGGCTGCTGTGGGCCAGGGGCATGGGCAGTGGCAGGGGAAGTCAATGGACTGTCACAGCCTAGTCTGGCCTGGCCCCACAGTGTGCACAGCAACTGGCCTGCAGCAATCTGCCCCGAGCACCTGGCACTATTACGAGCAGGCAGTGGGTGACAGGTGCCTCACCTCTGCCTGCTGCAGGTGCTGCTGCCAGGAGCGGGGAGGGGAGAGGGAGTGGCACTTCATCTACAGCTTGCCTGTAAACTGCAGCTCCTGCATGGGGCTAGAGGCGGGAGGTAGCAGGTGCTGACCCCCACCTCCTGGGGCCACCCCAGCCTGGGCTACACTGTTGCAGCAAGAGACAGCAGTGAGTTGAGCTCCATGATTAGCCCTGATTCAAATGCTCCCTACCCCACTGCAGCCAAGTTACATACCCTCTCCCCCAACCCCAACCCACCTTGGCCTTGGGTGTAGCACCTCCAAGGTACTCTGTACTTCTCACCTGGCTCATGGGGCCAAAAGTTTTAGTACCATTGGTATAAAAGATAAGATGGCTTTTAATAAACTTAAGAAAGCCTTTACAAATCTTTCAAATCTTTACAAATCAGTCCCCAGTATAAAAAATAAGATCTATAAAATAGTAGGTCAGAAGTTAAAAGGATAATTGATACATCAAAAACATAAAAAGATCAGTTCTCTCATTGTATTATGTCTCTCCTGTCAGTGCTAATGAGTTTCATGGTCAAAATATGGAAAGAATTAGAGCTTGATTTATGATTATCTGTTTGAACAATGATCTCAGATTGCTACTGGGGAAGGTAGCCATGATACCCCTAGGTATCAGTCCTTCATAGTCTGTCCAGAGTCCAGACAATGGACCTGTCTTGTGCATTGAGGCTTAGCCTTAGGGTTTGATGTTTTTGAGCTAGCTACAACCCATGGTCCAACTACCTGCTCTCAGAGTCCAGATGTGGCTCCGTAAACTCCCTCTCCAGTTTAGACCTAATCTTCCGTAGAATCCCACCATCCTACTTTTGATGTGCAATTTAAGTCTTTGTAAGTCATGAAGATCTTCATGGAAGGTGCATGGAGACAGGCATAGATAGTAATAGGTTTTGCAGTTTCAGAACATGACATTGCTTCACTTAACAGACAAAACACTGTAGATTATGGATTATTAGGAGATAAGATTTCTGGGTATAGGTCCTCTCACTGTAGCTGCCCTTTTTGTTTGAGTCCATCTATCTCTAGGCAGGCAGGCAGCTAATGTTTTTTTTTTTTTCTGACCTCGATCAGTCCTGCAACTTGAACAAGGTGGCATACCAAAAAAAAGGTTTTTTTCTGTCCTTGTCCTGCCCTTCGCATGTCTCCCACAGTCTTTCAACTGTAGGTTCTATTTTAACTCCTTCTTTGTCACTTCCTTCATTTGGGTATGTCAGTCCCACAGTCCAAAGTTTTGTTCAGTCCAGGTGCCTGAATATTTACTCATGGTCGTGAGTGGGTTTTGCAAAGCAAGCCAAACCCTACATTACTGTATACTGCAGTGTTATCAGTGACCAAACTAGTTCAGTTGAAAGCTCACTCAGGTATGCCTTATGAACTGTATTCACACCTTTGTGTGCATATGGATATGTAGGCATAACCTTTGTCTTACTTATGGCAACTTTCTACTCTTTCCACTTTCCTCTCTCTTCAGACATGAGCAGAAAATGTATTCTCACAGCACAAGTAGGGCCCTTGTTCCAAGGTGCTTCATCTTGAATAAGTGGCTGTTGAGCTTAGAGTACTCACTCACCTTTGTTCTTGGTCTGGTAGAGACAGGCAGCAATGCTGCCATCCCAGGTGGATTCCATATTTCCTCAGAAGCATTCAGTCTCAGAGCAATATTGATAGTAACAACTGTACAACAATCTTATACTGTCAATGAGAATGTGTAACTTTGTAATGGGGTCCCAAAACCATTTTAAAACCTGAAATTATTTCAAGTACCAGCTTCTACTGCACAGGTGCCAGGAATCTTTATATTATTTTTCTGTATTTTATACATATGTAGTTTGTAAATATAAAGTGAATTGAGACAAATCACAATTGAAAATATGACCGGTTTAAATCAGGTAGGATCAGGGGTCATAGTTGCTTGTTTCTAAAGTTATCTTCCTCTGAATTTGATATGACTACTGTACTAGTTCCTTGTGAAGAGAGTGTTCAGATATCATCACAGATTCACTATTTCCAGATTTGCCCATGTTATACACTGGAGTAATGCTGCATCTACAGACAATTCACATTTACACTTAATAAGCACTCTCCTACCAATACTCTAATTACAACAATGCCCCAGAGACAGCTATATTCTTCCTATTCAGTTCACTTCTATATGCTATTCAAGGTATTCATATTGATTTATAAATATGTTTTGGGTCTATGCTAAGACACTGCCTCTCTCTTTGCTCTAACAGCATTTGTGCTCAGTTTGGCAACTCAGATAATTCACTCTTCAGAGAAAATCTGGGTTTTTTTTGTAAACCACAGTAAACAGAGGACCCTCAACTCAGGCTTTCCAAAAGCTAGAGTAGGAAAAAAGAAATGTATACAATCTCTTCTAGTGCATAATGGAGTTGTATTTTATTTTCTTTTTAGATTCTGCTAAATTTTATAATTGTGATTTATTTAATAATAAATAATGTTATTATTGAAATAAATATTTTATATTTAAATAATGTTTTATAAAACAGTATTGAAATATATCACAGATACAAAAATTAGTTAGTAGAATATATGTATAACTTAGTTCAGATACTTCATAGGTTAGGTTCTTAATTAAACTTAATAATGATTTACCTTGAACTAACTGGAGAATGGTTTATGCAGAGCTATAGCAAACAGTGGCACGGGACCTCTGAGCTGTTTGCTGCAACTTTTATTTCAAAGAGCACTGATTCTTCAGTCAGTTTTGTGGGGTTACTGATGAGACACAGCTAATTGTAGATGTAGCACCCTTTGAAGTTCGCTGTTGAATGGCCTTTTCTTATTTTGGCAATCTACCACAAATGAAGCAGATTGTGAACCATTGTAACTTAAATCTTGGGCCTGTTGTACACATGTTAGCCTGAGTACTTGAATTGTTTTGTTTAATATTTTAACCTAACCCAAAATTGTGCCCCGCCCCCCTTTTTGTGTTCTTTTCTCCTCCTTAGCACTTATGGCACTCATTTCAATTATGATGTTGATGCAGCAGTTTTAGTTGCACAGCATTATTTACATTTTACTTTTGTTTGAGAATTACTGGTTTAGTTACTCCTAAATGTCATCCTTTCTGTGGACTCAATTTTCATGTAGCTATTCTGCCAACCAAAAGAGAAATTTCTCTCCAGCCAATGAAATAAGGAGGGGAAAACTTAGTTCAAAGTTATGAAGATTCTTGATCTTGTTGACTCTGCTTAGAATGTTTCTACTGTAGATTTCTAAACCATGAAATCTAAACTTTATATATATTTTACCTAGTGCCAAGGTCAATAGAGCATCCTAAATGGGACTGGCGGACAAAAACAGAGAGCCGTGATTTTGATGAATTAAATCATATTCTACAGGAGAGTAAGAAGCTGGGGAAAGCCCTTGAGAATCTCTCTCGCAGTAAGTGGATTGATTTACATTTTTAATGCCATCACATTAAGCAATATACATTTCAATAATATGCTGTGTGTATTTACTAAGAGAATGTTGTTCTTGTTTATAATGGAGTCATTTAGGAGTGACCACTATTCAGTTCAGTTTTGTGAAGGATTTTAAATTTGCTGTAAGACTTTCTCTAATACCTTTGATTCTACATTTGGGTTTGAGGATAGGTAATTTTATCATATTACTGGGAGTAGGTGGTATGGTTGCATTTCCCAGTTAATTTCCCCTTCACCATATTGTGGTGAAAGAGATCCTTGATATTCTATGAGCATACCTTTTATTTGCCATTGTTTCATTTTCTGTTGGTTTAACCAAAAGCATTCTGTATTATGCAGCTAGCTGATAACCTATCAACAAGCTAAACTTAGGCGTACATTATGGGGAAAAAAATTCAGAATACTCACTTACTCTGATACATGTGTATATTCTCATAGCTTGTTCCAGTGCCTATGTTAGAAGTTTTTTCCCTTTGCATCTAACCTAAATCTTCTTTTGGAAATTAAGCTGATTAATTCTTATCCTATCTAGTGTAGTGGTATTATAATTGATCACCTTTTTCCTTGTAACAATTTTTACTTATTGAAAGATGATTATCCTGTTCTAGTACCAGTCTTCTTCTTCCTATACTCAACAAACCAAATTCCTTCCAAATGTCCTCATATATCATGTTTCTATACTCCTTATGTGTATCTATATTCCTTTCCATTCTTGTTGCTTTTCTTAGAATTCTCTCCAATTTTTCTATATCTTTTTTTAAAGTATGGAAAATAGATACCAGCCAATATGCAGCCAGCTTAGGTATCACCAGTGGTGAATAGAATGGAATACTTTTCTCTGGTATCTCACATATTGTCATATATAATAAGATCTCTCTCTTCATACATCAAAGAACAAAACTGACATTTTTGCAAAAGTATCATTTTTTAAAATAATGTTCTGTCTCTGGACCTCCGTAACCTCAAGATCCTTTTTAACAGTACTGTTGTCTGATCAGTTATTTTCTGTTTGTATGTTTCATTTTCCCTTTCTAAATGCAATACTTTGCCATTGACTTTACTGAGTCTTATCAAATTAAAACCATTTCTCTGATAATCAAAATAATTTTGAATTCCAGTCTTACTATCCGAAGTGCTTGCAACACTTCCCAGTATGGTGTTATCTGCAAAGTTTTAAATGTCTGCCAGTCTGATAATGGATCACTCATAGGTATTTGTTGAGCACATTTTTCCATAATTAATTAATCCACCTTATGTTTATTTAACCTAGAGCGCATTTCTCTAGCCTGCATTTGAGGATATCATGTGGAATAGTATCAAATGCTGTAGCAAAGGCAACATATAATCCATCTGTTGTTTCCCCTTATTAGATAGACTAGGTAGACGTCCTATCAAAGGAGGTAATTTGATTGTTTGAAAAAATTTACTTTTTGTAGAATCATAGAAAATTAGGGTTGGAAGGGATCTTAGGAGGTCATCTAGTTCAACCCCTTACTCAAAGCAGGACCATCTCCAACTAGATCATCCCAGACAAGGTTTGTGTATCTGGGTCTTAAAAACCTCCACAGATATAGATTCCACTGCTTCTCTGGATAACCTATTCCAGTGCTTTACAGCCCTCCCAGTGAGAGTTTTTCCTAATATCTAACCTAAACTTCCCTTGCTGCACCTTGAAAACACTACTCCTTATTCTGTCATCTGTCACCACTGAGGGCAATCTAGCTCCATCTTCTTTGTAACCACACCTCAGGTAGTTGAAGGCTGTTGTTAAATCCCTCCTCAGTCTTCTCTTCTGCAGACCGAATAAGCCCAATTCCCTTACCCTTTTCTTTTAAGTCATGTGTGTCTCTCTCTCTCTCTCTGTCTAACCATTTTTATTGCCTTACAATGGACCCTCAATTTATCTACATCCTTTCTGTAGTTGGGGACCCAAAACTGGACACAGTTCTCCAGATGTAGCTTCACCAGTGCCAAATAGAGGGGAATAATCACTTCTCTTGATCTGCTGGTTTATTATCCAATGTACCATCCAGGTCCTTTTCTGCAGAGCTGTTGCTTAGCCAATCAGTCCCCAGACTGCAGTGGTGCATGGAATTGTTTCATCCTAAGTGCAGGACTATGCACTTGTCCTTCTTGAACCTCATGAGATTTCTTTTGGCTCAATCATCCAAGTTGTCTAGGTCTCTCTAAATCCTAGCCCTACCCTTCCCCCACAGCTTGGTGTCATCTGCAAACTTGCTGAGGGTACACTCCATACTATCTTCCAGGTTTTTGATGAAGATATGGAACAAAACCAGTCTGAGGACCAACCCCTGGGGCACTCCACTTGATACCAGCAACCAACTAGACATCAAGCCATTGATTACTAGCCTTTAAACCTGATGATCCAGCCAGCTTTCTATCCACCTTACGGTCCATTCATCCAACCTGTACTTCTTTAGTTTGCTGGTGAGAGTATTGTGGGAGACCATATCAAAAGCTTTGCTAAAGTCAAGGTATATTCCATCTTATGCTCTGCCCAATCCACAGATCCAGTCATCTCATTAGAGGAGGCAATCAAGTTGTCAGGCATGACTTGCCCTTGATGGATCCATGCTGATTGTTCCTAATTACCTTATTTTCCTCCAAGTACTTAGAAATGGATTCCTTGAGGACCTGCTCCATGATTTTTCTGGGGACTGAGGCGAGGCTGACTGGTCTGTAGTTCTCCTGGCTCTCTTTTGTCTCTTTCTTAAAGATGGGTGCTGTATTTTCCCTTTTACAACCATCCAGGACCTCTCCCAATTGCCATTTTTCACATTAGTCTTATCAGCCAACTCCTCCGGCACCCCTTTGGGTGCATCATGTCCGGCCCTATGGACTTGTACATCCCATGGTCGAAGAAGCCAAAGTCCTATTGATGACACTATCTGCTCAGACATGCATTGATCTGAAGGATGTGTCTGCTCCTGCCTGGGCCCTCCCCCTTGGCTGGAAGGATCAAGGAGAACACCATCTGAGCCCCTGTACCCTTCACCCTTGCACCCAGAGCCCTGTCGTAATTTCTTATCTGCTCCAGGTCAGCCCTGCAGTATCATTGGTGCCCATGTGGCCGAGGAGGATGGGGTAATTGTCAGAGGGTCAGATGAGTCTGTGACATCTTGGTTCCAGGCTCTGGGCAAGCAGCAGACCTCCCAAGACAATGGGAGATGGATGCCTTTGTACCCTGCAGAAGTGAGTCTGTAACCACCATCAGCTGTTGCTTGCTCTTTGTGGCAGTGGTCTCAATTCTCTCAACCTTGATATGTCCGGCCTGGCCTCTTCCACCAGTGGAATGTGCTTCTCCTCCTCTGTTGCTTGGGCTTCATATCGATTTCCTGGGCAAACTGCTACATGTAGAGATGCAGACTTCTGCCTGCTGCCAGAGGTCACAAGCTTCCAGCTTCCACCATCCTGGGAGTCCATGTCCTCTTCCTTCTCTAGCTTTTGACAAATCTGTTTTCATATTTTTATCACCATATCACTCTGTAGGTGCAAATAAGCTGATAGCTTTTAGAATGCATGATTAAACAATCTGGGGGTATAATCAAACCAATATTTTATTTAGCCATTTTGAAAAGGAATGGGAGATTTTTGTTTAGGAGTGTACAGAAGCTCTTTTTCTATAAGTGTTATGTCAGTATGATCTTGCAGTGATACAAATGAGCTAAATTGCCCTAACTTTGACTCTGAATGAAGCAGGGTTAAAGTCAAGTGACTTTGATACTATTACATCACTACAGAATCATGTAGACATAAAAGCTGCATTATAACAGCTTGTGTCTGTATCCTTAAATAATGATACAGTTACATTTACATATATCAGGGGTTCTCAAGCTCTTTAGACTTGAGGCACCCCTCAGAAAATGCCAGCTCCTAGTTTTTACTTATTTTCTGACTATAGGAAAATACTAGAGGAATTCTTCTGTGCAAAGAACTCTGCAAGACAACAACAGAGCAGAATGTTTTTGACACTATGGATTCCTATTTTTAAGTCTCTGCGTTTACCTTAAGATCATTTTTTCACACCTAACATTGCGTGGTACCCTGCAGCATCCTTGAGAGGATCTTCAAGGCATTCCAGAGTGATGTGGCATCTTGGGTGAAAATCTATATCCCCATACTGAGGGCAGGCCCATTAGTCTGTAATTTATTTGATTATCCTTTTTTCCTTATTTGTCCTTTCCAATCCCTTGGCATCTCCCCTGTTCTTCTAGAATTTTCAAAGAGTCATTAACTCTCCTCTCATCCTCTCATATTCTGCCTTGTATTCCTATACCATTCTTTGAATCAAAGACATTAAGTGTCTGGTCATCATTAACTTTTTTTGTGAAGATAGAAGTAATGTGGGCATTGAACATTCGGTCCCTTCTGGGTTATCTGTTGTTTACTCTCCTTCCTTGTTACATAATGGACCTTAGTTTTTTTTCTGCCTTCCTTTTACTTCTCATATATTTATCTAGACTTTTTTATGGCCTTTTACATCTCCAAATGTAACTCATTTGTTCCTTAGCCTTTCTGATTATATCCCTAAAGTCTTATACTATTCCATTATACTCATTTTTAGACCTGTGTCTAAAGCATAGTGGAACCCAAATATCGTAGTATGGTGAAGAGAAACGTTAGCTTGTACTGGACAGAAATACATTGCTTTCCTTACTTTCTGGCCCTGGCTTTTCCAGCATTGTCACAGCTTTGTTCAGTTGTTTAGGTCCAAAAAGTCTGAGTTTCTGTTCATTCGATTCTAATATGAACTCCAGACATCTTGGAATTTCTTCCTCCTTCCTTTTCTGTATTTGGCTCTTATGTCTATCTCAGTACAGCACAATAGGTAGTTGAGAACAGCAGTAGTTGTCATGCACAGCATCAGTGTTCTTACACGGAAGCTTCAAATTTATTTTCTCCTCATTTATAGCTAAATGCTACTTAAAAATGATGAAGACAGAATATGGCTTTCTATGCTGCAATGTACTTTATCTCTGTTTTTTAAAGGCAGTTTTTGGATTCCCACAGTTGCTACACACTGACTCCCTGGGTATGTCTGTTAACTGTCAGAAGGCGAGTTTGCTACTTGGTATTTCAGCAGCTGTTGCTTGCCACAAGCAGTCATCTGTGTTGCTTATCCTTCTGGTAGTCAGTCGCGACCTCTACTTCAGGATGTGCCCCTGCATTGCACCAAAGCCCTGATCCTTTTGGAGTGTACTGCCCATTGAGTTCTCACACTTCACCCATATTTACAGAATTTCTCTTCCAGCCATGGATAGATTCTGATAAAATAGGTCACAATCACTTGATTGTGGACTTGATGATGGACTGTTTGGACTTGATGATGGACTGTGGATGTGGTCTTTCTGGACTTCCAGAAGGCTTTCGACACTGTTTCTCACCCTGTTCTCATCAAAAAGCTGGGAGACTGTGGTGTCGATGCCCACA
>JAGPOW010000261.1:57015166-57031768 GCA_030014935.1 Caiman crocodilus | reverse complement strand
CACAGATATGAGCCTTGAGAATTTTCTCAAATATCTTTCCTGGGACCGAGGTGAGACTGACAGGCCTGTAGTTCTCTGGGTCCTCTTTCCTCCCCTTCTCAGTCCCTGGGCCCTCGTTTGGGGCCTCTCTACAAGATGGCCCCCTTTCTGAGACCTACCGTGCTCAACTTGAGCTTTCCCAGAGCTGCCCGCTCCCGTGCTCCTCAACGCTGCCCCCTCTCGCAGGCTTCTCAACGCTGCCCCCTCTCGGGCCTGGGGTCACCCTTGCACTCCACAGGTTGCGCCCTTGCTGGTGCTGAATCGCACCCTCCTGGGCGCTGGGATCCTCCACACTGCTGGGGTCCCTTTATGAGGCCTCTTCCTTCCCCTACAGCCTTACCCAAACCACTGGTCATAATAACAACAGAACACAAATACCAGCCTCTGGCTATAACATAAACATAAGGCACCTGGCCATAACAGCATAAGCCTCCCAACTATCCAACAGCCTCATTGCTTCAGCCTCTGGGGCTCCTGCGAGCTACACTCACACCACTGTCCCCCTCAGAGCTCCTGCCCCTCTGGCTGCTGGCAGAGAACTGCCTGCCTGGCCCCAGCTCTGGGCCTTATAAGAGCCAGGCCCTGTCCCTTTGGGTCAGCTGACCTTCATTGGTTGCCTAGGCAACTTGTAGCTGTGCAGCCTGATCGCTGCTAGGGCGCCCTCTCTGGCAGTCCTGCTCCTCTGCAGGCACAGGGCAACCTGGGTAACCTGTGACACTGCCATACTTATGGGTTTTTTTAATATCCTGAAATATTTTGGTTATAATCTTTTTTTTCCCTTGCATTTCTTACCAGTGCAAGCAGTTTGACACCTTTACAATGTTACATGTGTTTTAACTTCTGTTTCTACAGAAGCAGTTGAAAGGATACTATTGTTTAAAAATCAGATTTTCTTTTACATTCCGTTACAAGTTTTCAACCGTAGGAAAGCTCCTGCTGGATGTTCACCATTTTTGTTTTGGGTCCCATTCCATTTGAGCTACATATTCTTAAGCTTCCCATATCTAAATCAGTCCCTCCAACCCCCCTGGCTACATTCAGCGAGGGCCACACATCCCTTTGGTCACATAGGCTAGGGACAGAAGTTACACATAAACAAGCTTAAGTGATCAGAAACTGGTTTAAACCTGTTAACAGAACAGAAGTTCAGCACACACAAACCAGTTTCAAAATGGCTGAAACTGGTTTAAGATAAACCTGGTTTGAATGTAGTATCAGACTTAACTGATTCCAGACAAACTGGTTTATGAAACTTCCATCCAAGACCCCTTCCTGGTTCAAGTTAAATCACAGCCCTTCAGCATCCCAGCATGTTTTGCAGCCCTGGGTTGGGCTGTTAGCTGATGAGTAACCCTGCACAGTCCTACTGTGATTTTGGATTGCAAATCCCAGAGAACCTGGGGTAGCTGGAAGAGGAAGGTAGCACACAGCCAGAGAGCCACGCCCTAGTGCCTCTGGCTTTTGGCGTGAGCCACTGTAGACATGTGGCTGCATTTCCTGAATCAAAGGCAAATGTTTGTTCACTTTTGTTCCAGTTTAATCTATGCATCTTAGGCTAACCTACAGAGATGGAAGCGATTCAGCCTCATATTTCTTGACTGTCTATACTTAGCCATACTTCATAGCCTGCATACCATGCCCTGCTCCACGCATCCCACCCACTAAACTGAGTCAGCACCCCTGCTCCTTGCAGATGCTGCTGCATGCTCTTCCTCCCTATCAAATGGAAGCCCTGCCTTCCATTGCATTGTGCCTTTGCTTCTGGACCATACAAGGTCCTCAAGTCCTCCCAAACCTTCTGATTATAAGTTTCGATGGCTGCACCACCCTCATAAGCAGGAACCCGGAGGTGGAAGCTGGAGGAGAGAGGAGGGACCTGGAGACTCTGCAGCATCTGCAGCTGGAGCAGTGGGTGGGAGTTGGGGAAGTGGGGAGAAGAAGGCAGAAGCTGGACTGGACACCGGAGAGCCTGGAAGGCCTTCCTGTTTGCCGTGTTTTAGGGGTGTCAGTCATGTGGCCTATACAGCCTGGAGCCTAATCTGAACAAGCCTTGGAGCCTATGACTTGGTCCTGTCTAGCAGGGCAGTCCACACCATCCCCATGCATCACATGCAGAGCAAGGACTGGAGTGGGTTAAGCATATGATGCATATGGGGCTGGACTGGACACAGAGGTCAGCATGAAAAGTGCTGTATGTGGTGCCATGCAGCATTATGTCTGTGTGCTGGCTCTGAACCACAGAATGCCCAGTGACCCTCATCTAGCCTGTGGGGCTGAAGCACATTGACACCCCTGCATTATATTATGTAGGCAAGTTTGCTTCTTCTGTAGCTCTTCCCAGTTTGACTCCAGTGTGCCTTCTGAAAACATAGGTTCATAAGGGAGTTTTACCTGGTGGCAGTAGCATTTATCTACAGGTGACAGCTGCTGCTGCAGTTGCTGTTGCTGTGGGGTAAAATTGCCCTGTGCGCCTCAGATTTCAGGGGGGACATTGCAGTAAAACTAGGAAGGGCTGTGAAAAACTAGGAAAGGCATACAGAAGCAGTATGCCTGCCTGCATAATGTAATAATGTGATTCAGGCAAGGCTGCAAGCAGCTGCTTTCCAGTTCAGTTCAGCTTAGTTGTGCCTCCTGAAAACAGAGGAGTGCAGGGCAGGAGGAACTGTTTTTGGGAAACATCATGCAAGGTCAGACCAGGAAGGGCTGTGCCAAGCATGTGCTCCTTCCACAGCCACTTTTTGATCTTGCTCTGGAGGAGGCGCATGGCCCAGCTGCATCTGGCCACAGTGGTGATAGCAGTGACTGCGCTATGGCAACAACTTGGCCTGTCCCTCCCCACTCTTGGGTCTTGCCTCTTTTCCTCCACATCATCAGAGTTCCCTATGTTCTGCATGTATATCCCAGAACCTTGTCCCTGCCAGCCAGATGACCCTGGACTCTGTCCCTTACAGTCCCAAGGGTTGTACCTTACAGTCCAGTATTGTAATTGTAATATTTACAATACTCATAATATATTTATATTTGTTTCAAAATGGGATACTGCTACATTCAGAGAAGTTTTGGAGGAGTTCCTTGAATCTAAAAAGCTTGAGAAGTTTACTGGTTCATATGGAGGGAGAGATGAATGATTGTTATGTTACTTCATAGGCAACCTTGCAAAACCCAGAGCAAGTCCTGACTAAGTAGGGACAAGTGTGAATGGTTCACTTGCTTGTTTTCTATTAACATCCCGAGAAGGCTTGCTGGTTTCTTGGTCTTATTCATATCTTAGGGAGGAATCTGAATGATGTTCAACTAAGAAAGGGTAGGTAAGTGTAGATATCTTACTGGGTACCTAGAGGGATGAATTGTATTAGTTTGTGACACAGTCTCATCCTCTCCTAAATCAGAATTTTCCACTATTGATGCTGTGCTAATGAGTGGTGATTGATGTGGTGCTATTGCTACTGGAGAGGTACAATTTTTTTCTAAGTACAGGCAGTCAAAAAGCCTTCAGCAGAATTAATTCAATCTAGTCAGCTTCCTCTAAACGAAATAAATTGAACCAATAATGAACTGAACTGACATTCAGTTTTTAATTGGGAAAGGCAGGGGGAGACCTGTACTGATCCTGGACAGTAGGCAGGGAGTGCTAGAGCCATTGCCAGCCCAGCCAAATGTCCCCAACTGCCTGTTGTCCCCCCACAGTGGGTTAAGGAGCTTCCTCTCTGGGTGCTGAGCCACTGTGGGGGAGTGTCCCCTTCAGGAGGTTTCCCCCATCCTGGGTTCCCCAGCCCAGGCAGCCCTGGGGAGCTGGGGCAAAATTTCCCCCTTCCCAGATGCTGATTGTTTCAGCTGCTGCCATGGGAAGGAGAGAGAAGGAGGCCTCTGGGCTGTATGCCTGCGCATGCAGCCTAGCATGGGGCCAACGGGGAGCCCCTGCTTTGGGTTGTTTCCCCTCCCCCCAAGCCAAGGCCCCCAGCCCAGGGCAGCCCCAGGGACCTGAGGTGAAGACTTCCCCTCCCAAACCCCAAAGCTGCTTCCCCCTGCGAGTCTCAGGGATAGCCTGAAGCAGCCTCAGGGAGTGGACAGAAATCCTTCCACTCCCTTGCAACTAGTTTTGCCTTTAGGCAGGCAGCAGTTTAGGCAGGACCAGCTGCAGAGGAGCAGGAGAATTTCTCTCCACTTCTGATGCTACCTGAGACTGGCAGGAGCTCCAGGGTTTGGAACAGGAATTCCCCTCAGCTCCCTGGGGCTGCCTCAGGCCTGGGGTGAGGGGAAACCCCCCAAGCCAGGCTACCCCTATGCTGGGCTTCAGGGGCAGGCACCTGACAAGGAGGTCTGGGAAGGGGGAAGAGGGAAGGGCTGCCAGGGTAAAAAAATCTCCACCACAGGGGCTTTTCCTCCTCTCATGTGCTGTGTAGACCCTGGTGGTAGTAGTGGGGGGTGGGATCTGGTGGCCTGTTCCCCCTGCTCTCCCTGCCGTCTCTATGGGCAGACTGACACAGGCAGGAAGCAGGTTATAGAGCAAAGGGGCAAGGCAGTTCCTGCTCTACTGGAACAGACAGCATAGCCCAGGGATGCAAAGCATGCTGGGATGTTGGCAGATTGTGAGTTACTTTGAACCAAGATGGAATTTGGGATAATTTCCATAAACTGGATTGATCTAAATCAGTTAAGTCTGATACTACATTAAACCAGGCTTATCTTTAAACCTATTTTGGTTATTTTGAAAGTGGTTTTTTTGCACTGAACTTCTGTTCTGTTGAAAGTTTAAACCAGTTTCCAGTTGCTTAAACCAGTTTATGTAACGTCTGTCCCAAAATTTTTCGGTGAAAGTTTATTTGATCAGTTTCACCAAATTTCTCCTGGAAAAATATGGTGGGAGTAGTCTTTTGTCTCCAGGGTGGAGGAGAACAGGTTCTACTTCAGGTTATGAGCCTCCTGAGATTTATATCCACATGTCTTATGTATAAGGGGAATGACTTAAGCATCAGAGTATATGGTAATTTGGGGCCAGATGTTCTCAGTCTTTTGATACATGTTCCATTTTGCAGAAATAATTAACATGTACAGGAACAAGGACTTGGACCGAGATGTCTTATCTCCCACACAGATTTCTTAACCACCACAGCAGAGAGTTATTTCTCTTTCACACTCTTTCTCTGGTTCAGGTAATATTTATTTGTTCTATACAATGTGGAGCAGCTCCAGTACCTGCACTCCAACAGAGTGAAGAAGGCAAAACTTTACTGAGGAAACTGGATGTTCTTACATTCTCCTGAACCCTAGGAGGCCCAGTTTCCAAACAATTTTGCATCTGATTCAATGTTGGGACATGAACCAATATAGTAATTGAGAAAGAGTGTGACTAACTGTGTAATTGGTACAATCACCTGGAAAAATGGCACACCTGAGTTCCATTCCCGGCTTGGGAAATGGTTGTATGAAGTGGAATGCTATAAATAGAAGATATTGGGAGCTGTTCTCTCAAAACCACCTATTAGCTTGGTGATTTAGGACACTTTTGGTGGAAGTTTAGTTCAAGTGCTCTCAGTTGAGGAAATTTAACTTATTATCCCCATATGCTGAGTGAACACCTTAATTGCTGGGCTATTGAATAAAAAGAAGTCATGACTGTTGAACTTAAAGATCAATTACACCTGTAACAGGCTCCATATTTATTCTTTCCATCAAGTACCCTTTAGCTGCCTGGATGTGGTAGGGGTGGATCAAGAGACTGGCAGATAATTTTTTTAATTTGTCTGAAGTATGTACCAAGGCATTTAAAACTTAATTGTCTGATTTAAAAATGAGGATTCTGAAATAATCAACAGAATCGCCAAATCTTCCAAAAACAATTAGAACCCCCAAATCCAGATTCTGTCTAAAAAATCATGATATTTGACTACTTACATATCTGAGTGGGTTTTTTTATTTGGGGGCTGATAAAGACCACTTGGCATGTATTTTTCAAGCTTTTCTTCACTGACAAGAGGACTAGAAATATATATGATAAAAACTTAGTTTCATTTTAAAAAACAATGAAAGTTGAGATTCTCACATAATTACAGACCTGCACCTCTGATATAGGGTCACATTCTTTCTTATTCTAAACTGCTCTTGTATCACTACATGCTTGCCAAGGTGCTTTTAAAAGTCCAAAACAAGCAGTTGAAGATTTCTACTTGCATACAAGAAGTCCTCTGTTGATACAGAGCCAGACACCTGCTGAGTAAACAGTATTTATGTGTATGTGTACATAATAAGAATCAAGAGAGATCACATATAACTTGCCTTTTAACTTCTACTTTACTCTTTTCTACTGTACTTGGGTAGGTATAGATTCCAAACCTTAGTATAATTTTGATTATTTTATTTAATGAATAGTTGCTAGTATTTCATATTGTACATTTGTTATAACCCAGATTAGTCATTCCAGTTATTTACAGCCCATTTAAAGACTTTTAATATTCAGGAGGATAAGAAAGCATGGTTGCTAAGCTAAATAATCATGCTGTTGCTGTTTCTCTAGAGGCCATTGTTAGTACTGTCTTGTTTATACAGCACAAATATTTAATGAGGTGTAGAACCAGATAACAGTGACCAAAAAGATTTGTCTTCCCAAAATTGTCTCCTATTACAATTAAGAATCTGTTGTATCTCTTCTAATTAGACACACTGTGTTTGAAATTTCTTTACTGTGCTGAAAATTAAATATATGAGAACAGGATAAGTGTCCCCATCACAACATTCCAAATGACAGTTTTGGAGTGTAATAATTTTTTTCAGTTTATGTACTACTGTCCCACTTCAGCTCTTGCTGTGCATATAAGCTTGTACTACTGAGAAAATGAAGAAGAATTACCTAATATCTCAAGTCAGGCTTGTTACACAATTCACACAGACAATTTGTTTCTATGGTTTAAATCCTTAATGTAATGCTGCACCAGTTATATGTTGTCTCATACTCATAAATCTTGCCACTTATCTTTTTACATACGAATTGATACTAAAATGTCTTAGAATAAATTGATAATAAAATACTTAGAATGTCTTTAGAAATTTTGTTTATAAGCATGGCAATACATTGTACTTACTATTAATAATCTATTTCAATGCATGGAATATTAACCAAATAACACTTATTTTGATTTTGAATTTAAGAACACACACAAAACAAAAACCCGGCCTGATCATTTTTACTTGAAAATAGCTAGGTGCTGATTCCCTTGCTCAGTGAGATATACACACTGAATTCATAATTCAAGAGAAAGAGATGTTCAACTGTCATATATTACTTTGGTTGTGTTCTTCAATATACAACTGACCTAATTCTTTACTTAATTTAAACAGAACTTCCTCTAATACAAGCAGGTTTATTAAAAATGCATAGCTTAAAGCCATATGATGAATGATGAATAGCTGTAATTCCTATTTAAAATAACTGAACTCTAAAACAAAAAAGAAGGGATGTTTTGAATCCCACCCTAAGCAATGTTGCTTGAAATGTTTGGTTTCTTCCAATGTACATGAAAATTATTGGAAGTTTTTCCAAGGATGTTTATCTGCCATTTGACATCTTAATGCACTGTTCTATTCCAGTAAGTACCAATGCACCAGGCTAAGCCAAAAGCTTTGATTTGCTCCTTTTTCCAGTATATAAATTTGTTTTAGAATGAAAAATGCAGGGTTGTATTTTGGTTTTTTATTTCTACTTAGGACACAACCAGTTTTAATGCTCCTCTTCTAAGACCTTGTGTGATTGGAGAATGGATTGGCCGTGAGGAAAATGATGCAGATCCATTGGCTGCTGAAATGTTGCAACCACCCATACCAAGAAGTAAAAATGAACAATGGGACAGTGAGGATAGCAACAGCAGTCCTGGAGGAAGGTGAGTTCTTTGTTCATTTGCAGTCAGTTCCTTCTAAAACTATGCTCATCACACAAGGGAATAGAAATTCAGTGCACACAAACTGCTATCAAGGGCAAAACTGGTTTAAGATAAATCTGGTTGGATGTAATACCAAACTTAATTGATTTAAATCAAATGGGTTTATGGAACTTCTGTTCCAGATCTGTTCCTGGTTCAAGTTAACTTGCAGTTCTCTAGCATCCCAGGATGCTTTGCAGCCTTTGGCTAGGCTGTCTGCTCCAGTGGAGCAGGGACTGTCCTGCTCCTTAGCCTGCTTTCTGCCCACATCTGTCTGCCCATAGGGACTGGGGGGTGGGGAATAGACCACCACACCCCCCCGCAACTAGGGTCTACATAGCACATGGGGGGAGGGAAAGCCCCTGTGGTGGGTGCTTTTTGACCCTTGACAGCCCTCCCTCCTCCCCCTTCCCAGCTGGTGACAGTTTCAGCAGCTGCCACAGGAAGGAGGGAGAAGTCCTCCTTGTCGAGTACCTGTCCATGCAACCTAGCACGGGGGCAATGGGGAGCCCCACATTGTGGGGTTTCCCCTCACCCAGCCTAGGGTCCCAAGGGGAATTTCCCTTCCAAGCCCTGGAGGTGCTTGTCTTAGCTCCTGTGAGTCTGAGGCAGCATCTGAAATTCTCCTGCTCCTCCACAGGCAGTTTTGCCTGAGCTGTTATGAGTCTGAAGCAAAACTAGTTGCAGGGGAGTCTCTGAGACTGGTAGTACTGAGGCAAGCAGCTCTGGGGTTAGGGAAAAGGAAGAATTCCCCTCAGTTCCCTGTGCCTGGGAGACCCTGGGCAGGGGGAAACACCCCAAAGTGAGGGCTCCCTGGTGCCCCCATGCTGGGTTGCATGGGCAGGCACCTGGCATGAAAGACTTCTTCATGCTTCCGCCTGTGGCAGCAGCTGAAGCAATTAGCAGCTGGGAAGAGGAGTAGGGAGGAATGTCCTTCAGCTCCCCTGTTTGTCCCTAAGGTGGGCCAGCACCCAGACAGGGGGTTCCTTAACCCTCTGGGGGTATTGGGAAGTCTGTTGGGGACACTTGGCTGGGCTGGCAATGCCCAGGAGGCTGGGAGATGTGTTGTTGCACCCCATGCCTACTGTCCTGGCTCAGTGCAGGCCTGGCCCTGCTTTTCCCAATTGAAAACTGAATGTCAGTTCATTTGGTTATTAGTTCAACCTATGCAGTGTAGAGGAAGCTGCCTAGATTGAATTGCTTCTGCCTCAGGCTTTTTGAATGTCTGTACTTGTCCTGGTTGCATTTCTGGGAAAGTGTCAGTGTCAACAATGATCACTCGTGCTTGGGGCTGGCTTTCCAATCCTGTTCCTGCTCTTGTTCAGCAGTCCAAATAGGACAGGGAGAGAGGAGGGAAGTTCTTTTACTTGAAAGAAACAGAAAAAGTGAATGCTGTATCTCTTTCCTCAATGGAAACGAGCCAAAATCCTCACTTGACTATAGGGGGAGAAAAGAGAGGACCACTTTCTGGGTAATATAAGGCTTCAACAACAAAGTATACTTTAATTTGCAAGGAAAGACACACTGAAAGAAATCATTGTCAATTACATAAGGAAGAATTACCATCTGAGAGAATAATTTAAGGGGACATCCAAATAATGGAGTTGGCCTCTGAATGGAGTGTTTGAGAAGAAAGCATGCTTCCTACGACTGCTTCATATACAGAAACAATAATGGAGCCTTGAGGAGTCTGTTTTTAGATGGTCAGGGCCTGGTTGGACAGCAGTATAAAGAGTTGGGAAACCTAATTGTAAATAGGAAGTAATAACACACTTGGTATTAAGGGGTATACATCATGGATTTCAAATTTATATGGAATAACATTTTCCTTTTGTACCATTTTACAATCACACCATCAATGAATTTTGCAGAAATGCACAAAATTCCTTCTTATGTTTGCAAGATCCGAACAGACCAAGCTTCATCTGGAGTACTGATGGCAGTATAGCCATACAGCACAGAGTTCCACATGGGCTGAGTTACCAAGTATTTATGCAGTGTCACAAATAGTCCCATAATCTATGCTGAGCCTTATGTTGTTATAGCCATGATATTATCAAAATCCTACCTTAGGTATGTTTAAAAGAGCTACAGTTGTACCTTTGAGTTTCAGCAGGGCCAGCCCACAATTTGTTGGTACCCTCCGATCCATCAGCAGAGACGACTGTAGCAGGCTGTGAGGCATGGGGCAAATCAGCTTGTGCGGGGCTTCTTTTCCCATCCCACGGCCCACTTATGCTGGTAAATGAACATCCTGCACACCAGACACGGGGGAAGGGATGGTGACCAGAATTTACAGCTGGAACAGTTAATCAAACATCCAACCTGCTGGGTGGGTGGGTAGGCTACGCTGGAAATGTGGAAGCCACTGCCAAATGCGGGAGGGGCCACGGCTTCTTCCTCTGGCTCTGCAGGGCCCCCTGTGGTTGCAGGTTCCTCAAGATAGGATGGACCGACCCTGCATTTCGTATCCTATGTGGAATACATGCGGTATATGCAATAGACACGTGTGACAATTAGTTTTACAGCACAGTTTAACTAAACTGGAAATACATTCCTCTCTTCATTTTCCTGTAGAAATTGGAAATTGGGTTATGCATACCCCCAAGCTGTCCCAGGGAGTGCACAGCAGTGACAGCTGCCCCGGACAACCTGCAGCTCTCTGTCCTGTGCCTGTCTTGGTCCGGCCTGGCTGGGCAGCACCTGCCCCAGCACCTGTCCCACTCCCTCCCTCACTGTGGAGGGCATTGATCTGCCTCCCCATTCTCCTTCCCTCTCTTTTCCCTTTCTACCACAACAGACTTAACCAGCTGCATGGAGCTCTCCAAGCTGCCGGGTTGTGCTCCTCACCACCTGCATGCTGCACTGTGGCTGTGCACATGCATGGGCATTTATCAGTCAAATTATTGACCACGTCAGGCCAATTTCTGATACAATTGATTGTCTTTATATTGGTGCTGATCCAATATCAGACCGATGTATCAGTGCACCTCTAGTATAGCTATTTGATAAAGCACTCCAAGGTAAGGCACTTTAGACTAATACTATATCCTTCGAGTTACCTTAGAGCAGGATCTGCGATTTTTGAAGTGCTTTACATGCCATGAATATCTGTTCTGTTATGGCTGTAAGTGCTTTCTGCATGTCTAACATGTATTAAGTGTAACGCCTGTACCTAGCCAAGCATTAGCCTAAAATCTGGATCCGCAATGCCGCAGTTTTGAACAGCCTGAAAATTGCCTTAAATCCGCACTCTTAAAAGACACCAAAAAAGGAAAGCCATCCTAAAAGACCACGCAGTGGCTGAGCCTAGACAGAAAACAGTTTGGTTGTGGCCACCAAGTCCTTCCTTGGCCCCACATTATGTACTGCTGCAGTGTGTTAGAGGTGGAATAGAACCAGTCTGAAATGTGCTGTGCAGACATCCGCTGTCTCAGGAGTATAATTTAGAAATTAGATTCAGTCAGTCGATAGTTTGCAGTGGCGGCATACTGCAGAGGTCTGGAGAAATGCTCATAACACACAGAAAAGATACAACTTCTATATTAAACCAGTTATACATAAAAATAAGCATACAATAAGTGTATGGTTATTATAAACAGCAATAGCAGTTGGTTAGATTTAACTGTGGTGAGCATAGTTCAAGTGAAAGTTTAAGCTTAATTAAATATTTAACAATTATATCGATAAATACTGGGAATAGCATGTTCTTTGTTTATAGGTCTAATGAAAATTCAGGAACTATTATACTTTTAATAAATCACAGCGTTTTGTTAACTATAATGTCTAATTTACATTAAGTTATTTTGCTATGTAGTTATAATTAAGTTGTGTAGCCTAAAGTTATTCAGTTACATTTTAACTTGTAAGTAAAGGAGAAGGCAGTTCATAGGTCTTAGTTTCTGTTTTCAGATTAATCTAATAAAAATGAATTTATCCACATTTTGAATTAGTTTTCAGGCTAATGATTTTTGATAGTGACTTGGCCATTCGTTATTCATACCTATGCCTATGTTAACCCTGTAAACTACTGAGTACAACAGAGAAAGTGAAAACAGCAATTGGCCAAATTTTTCCATGCCACATATTTTCCTACCCTTACAGCAATGTAATAATGCAACTATGTAGAGGTACAATCACTGTAGACTGAGGCCAAACTGGTAGGCCTACACTAGTAGGAATGTTCTCCTACTAGTGCCTTATACTTCACACCTACCGCCCCATCCAAGTTCTTGTGATGGCTTTGTCAAAAACTACATGTCGAAAATTAATACTGTTTACTTCAGTAATGGCTTAGAAAACTAGGGCCATCTTTGTATGTTTTCTAGAATTTGCTTATTCTGTCTCCTCTGTTGCTGCTGCACTTCCTTCATCAGCCCTGTTCCTTCAGCAGAGTGGCTCAGAGAGGATGTTGATGTCATATGGCACAGTGGTACTAAGTTACCAGTCAAATACTTCCTCTGCACTATCCTAAACCCTGGCTTGAACAAGTTTTCCCTAGTTTTGCTTCTTTCAGTAGCAGGCAATGGAGGGGAACATATCCCTTTCCCCAAAGATATAATCAGGATACCTGAGGTTCTAGTCATGTGTAACTCATTCCGACAGCAGCACGAGCTGGTGAATTCTCAGTACAGTTGAAACTACACATTAGGAGTGCATCGATAAAGATTTTCTTGGCATATACTGATAGCTGATGCTTAATCAACCATATAGGCCGATGCTGATAAAAACTTTAATTTTGTTTGTTTTGCATTTCTAACCCTTTTCACACACATGCCTTCTGCCTGCTCCAGCCTTCAGTGAGGAAGGTGGTGACTGCTTTATTCCCTCCCACAGCCCCACTACCCATGCAGCCCAGACTACCATCCCAAGTGGACAGGGTGGACTTTTGCATGCACAGTGGTACCAGATGCAATTGAAGCCCCAGACCATGCAGCTGCATCAGTGTTAGCAGACCCTGCCCAGCTGAACTCCTGCTGCTGCCAGGGAGAAATCACTTTTACAAAGGCACCTGGTGCCCAGTGAAGTGGAATGTTCCTCACACATTGCCTTACCCTGCCCATGTGCAGCCTAACATCTTCACATAAGCCCTGGTGCTCAGGCCCATGCTGCATGCATGGCATTGCCATGGCAGTGATAGCAGCAGCAGGAGCTGCTAACAGTCCCTTTGTTGCTGAGTGTGGCACCCTGTGACCTCTCCACAGTGCCCCCTCCCTCTTCTGCTCCTTGCCAGGACCTGTAGTCTGCCTTGGGCTCAGGATGGTGGCAAGGTGCGGGGCTCAGACTACACTTGCCAGCGTGCTCTGGGCATACAGTCATAATTATCAGCTATAGCGACCAAAAAAGCCAATAGCCAATAACATAATTTCTCCTTTTATTGGTGCCAATTCGATTGCCAGCTGACATATTGGTGCACCCCCACTAGACATTCTTATTTAAAAGAGAGCTAGAGTATTTTTTGGAAATTGATTAAATATGAGGGTGAAGTTACTAAACCTACTTGGAATGGTAATGCAATCAGATTTATGTAGCTTTGTTGACAGAGGTTTGTAAATTAGACCTTGATGAAGGTTCTCCCATATTCTGTTTTTTGCAAAAGAAAGATTGCACTCAGCACTGATTTTTGTTTTGTGTTTCTGTCTTCTGTGGGAAGAAAGCTGGAAGAGTTAATATATGTGGAATTGTACCATATAAAAGTGATGATGACCATCTTTCTCTCCTGATATCTGTGTTCTGGGAGTTGGAGTGGTTTGGGGTTTTCTCCTTTCTTAAGACTGCTTTAGACATTTCTATAAGGTTCTGGGCAGTTCCAGTTGTTTGCCCTTCAGGTTGAGGATAAAAGTTAATGTTCAGTAATAAGGAGTATGAACTTAACAGAAATACATCAAAAGATGTGTGTATGTTTATGTCTATGTGTGTACATTAGCAATGTGAAAAGTTAAACGTTTAAACATTTAAATGATAAACATATTTATAGCAGTAATGCATTACTGGTTAACGTTTAGCATGGGAAAGGGAAGAGGTGCAGTGCCTCAGGAATAGGAAGGCATCATAGCAGGCAGGAGAAAGCAAGGGAGGAGCAAGAAGGAGAGGAGGAATGTTGGGAGATTTCTACCTATAGTTTATGAGGTTAGAGGAAAACCACAGGAGGCCTAATGACTCATCATTTAAGCAATTATCTGTTTGTTCATAAGTGCCAGGAAGCCTGGGGAGCTGGGGTGGAGATAACAGGCTACTTGGGCTAGGTACAGACATTACACACAAACTGATTTAAGTGATCAGAAACTGTTTAAACCTGTAACAGAAGAGACATTCAGTAGCCATAAACCAGTTTCAAAATGGCTGAAATGGGTTTGAAATAAAGCTGGTTTAATGCAGTATCAGACTTAACTGATTTGGGTTAAACCAGTTTATGCAATGTCTGTTCGAGACTCCTTACTGGTTTAAATTAAACCAGAGTCCACCAGCATCCCAGATTCTTTGCAGCCCTGGGTGGGGCTCTTTGTTCCATAGCAGGGATGGCCCCAGCCCTCTGCTCCCTAGTCGGAGCTCTGGCAGAGTCTGTAGGCACAGCATTGACCACTTGGCTTCTCCCTGTCCCTCTCCCACAGCATGGACTGTAGCCAGCATGTGGTATTCTAGCTAATGCTGAGAGGTTTCTGTGTAAGGCAGACAGGACAGTGTCCACTTAGGGCTTTTTGTAGCTAATCAACAGGTCAGCAGGTAATGTCCCTCCATTCCTTCCTTGGAAAAAGTTGTTTAAGAAGAGTTTGAACTAATGATACAGGCTTTTGTTTTCTTGATGTGGTTCTAAATGCTGTATTATCAACTCCCTGCTGGCTCCCTCACCAGTCAGGAGCAGCAGGGGGGGTGGACCCCTCCCAATCAGAGCATCCTGCAGGGGCCTGGCTATGCTTCCCCTCAGCTCAGGATTGTAGAAGGGAAGAGAGGATTGATCTAGCATCTCCCCCTCCCCTAGCTTCTAGCCTGAGCCACTACATGGATGTGCCTGCATTTCTTTAGTTCAGAAGGAATGTCTGTACGGTTGCAAATCAGTTAACCCATACCAGGTTAGAGTAATCTGCAAGGATTTGAATCAGTTCAGGCTCAGGCTTTTTGAATGTCTGTCCATAGCTGTAAAGTTTTAAACCTGTCCCCAGCCTGCATTGCCTGCTCCCTCCTTCCCAGTGCACCGGAGGCTGCAACAGTCCAGAAAAGCCTCTTACCTGCTGCTGCTGCCTATGGCTTCGCATGTGCTGTGTTGTCTGGTGGAGTAACTTCTCCCATCAAGGGCCCCACGGAGTAGTTACTAGCAGCATATGTGTCTGAGTGGGTCTATGCACAACCCCTGGCTCCCTGTGCTGCTCTGGGCAGGCAGTTGTGGCCCTCTCCCATGGCATGCCAGGTCAAGGCAAGAACTGGCTTGGGGCTCTGCACCCCACAGCTGGGAATAGGTATTTGTTATTGGTTAACAGTTTGACTGATATACTTTTAACTTCCTCTAATTATATTTTTTAAAACAATATTTACATCCCTAGTCTACACACATACATATGCATGATCAAATGCCTGGAAAGCATGATTTCTGAGGAAAAGCTGAAAGAACTAGGATTATTTCATCTGGAAAAGAGAAGACTTGCAGGAGGATGGGGGGAGGAGGATATGGAATTTGATAAATTCAGGTATCTGAAAGGCAATTCTAGAGAGGATGGAGGTCTATTTTCTATGGTTGTAGGGGACAGAACTAGAAGCACTGGCCTCAAGCTGCAGCAGAGAAAATTTAGACTGGAGACAAGAAGGAACTTTCTGACTATAAGGCTAGTCAAACATTGCGGAACAGGCTACTTTGAAGCTGCAGAATTTCCATCCGTGGAAACTTTCAAGAGCACATTAGAGAGATTTGTGGCTGGGGTGGCTTAGTCAGGAATGATCCAACCTTGAGCTGGGGCTTGAGTAGGTGACTTTAAGTCTCTTCTAGCCCAACTTTCCTTTAATCCTGTGATCAGTCAGTAAAAGAAGTAAAATCAACCATCCAGTAAAAAGGTTTGTGACTAGTACAAAATGCATAACTCTTTGCAAGGCTACTTAGGCTAAAGGCTTACGTGCTCCCTGCATACCCCACAAATCCTGCAGTTCTGGGACAGAAGCAAGCATCTACTCCTTAAAAAAGTTCCCAAGGCCCCAGCCACCCTGCAACATGTTCAATTGATGACATGATAAAAGGAGGGATAAGCCACAAAATTATTCCACAAAATATGCGTAGTAACATTGTAGCTTATGCTATTAATTGAACATGTAGCCAGGGGCCTCTGTGGTTGGGAGCCCCATCACCTGATTGGGGGCCCCCAGCTAGGGGTCCAGTGCACCCCTGAACCTGAGAGCCTGCATCTGATGTGAACTTCTAGCCATGGAGGTGCTTCAGGTGTCTGTGTAGCTAGGAGTTCTGTCAGCTGATGTCTGGAGCTCCCCCTTGGCTGGGAGCCTGTATTTGCAGCAGGATCCCAGTTGTGGGAGTGCATACTGCACTTCTGCATCCGCAATAAGGCATGATGAGATTCATAGATGTTAGGGTCGGAAGGGACCTCAATAGATCATCGAGTCTGACCCCCTGCATAGGCAGGAAAGAGTGCTGGGTCTAGATGACCCCAGC
>JAGPOW010000261.1:56989116-57015066 GCA_030014935.1 Caiman crocodilus | reverse complement strand
AAGAGTGCTGGGTCTAGATGACCCCAGCTAGATGCATATCCAACCTCCTCTTGAAGACCCCCAAGGTAGGGGAGAGCACCACCTCCCTTGGGAGCCCATTCCAGACCTTGGCCACTCTAATCGTGAAGAACTTCTTCCTAATGTCCAGTCTAAATCTGCTCTCTGCTAGCTTGTGGCCATTATTTCTTGTAACCCCCGGGGGGGGGGGGCCTTGGGAATTGGAAAACCTCACCAATTCCCTTCTGTGCCCCCCTGATGAACTTATAGGCAGCCACAATTCGCCTCTCAACCGTCTCTTGCAGAGGCTGAAAAGGTCCAGGTTCTCTAGTCTCTCCTTGTAGGGCTTGGTCTGCAATCCCTTAACCATACGAGTGGCCCTTCTCTGGACCCTCTCCAGGTTATCCGCATCTCTCTTGAAGTGCGGTGCCCAGAATTGCATGCAGTACTCCAACTGCAGTCTGACCAGCGCCCAATAGAGGGGAAGTATCAGCTCTTTGGATCTATTTGTCATGCATCTGCTGATGCATGATAAAGTCCATTAGCTTTTCTGATGGCTTCGTCACAGTGCCGACTCATGTTCATCTTGGAGTCCACTAGGACTCCAAGATCCCTTTCCACTTCCATGCCACCCAGCATCATCTGATGCATCATCCCACAATCACACTTCCTGCCATGCACATGTGGCAAGGCAGGGAACACAATTGTGGGGAACATGCATCGGATCCCATTGCACATTTACCTTCATATCAGGAAGGGCCCTGAGGCTAAGTATAGAGAGTCAAAAAGCCTGAGGCTGAATCAATTCAATCTTCTCAGGTTAGTGTAAACTGTGTAGATTGAACTGATAAGCAAGTGAACAGGCATTCACTTTTGATTCTGAAAATGCAGCCACATGCCTGGAGTGGCCGAGCCTAGAAGCTGGGGGTGCTAGAGCATGCCTCCCTGCTTGGCTGGAGTAAGCAGCTTGGACCAAGTCTAGCTTGCCCATCTTGCAAGAGGTGGGGGGTTTGCAGGGGATGTGCAAAGCATCCTGAGATGCTGGGGGAATTAAATTAACTTGATTCTGGAGGGATTGTGGGACAAGTTAAATAGATCAATGTCACCTAACTCAGTTAAGTCTGATACTACATCCATCCAGGTTTATCTTAAACCTGTTTTGGCCATTTTGAAAGTGGTTTATGTTCACTGAACTTCTGTTGTGTTACAGATTTGAATGGTTTGTGATCACTTTTAGTGGTTTATGTGTAATTTCTGTCCTCAGCCTAAGTGTCTATCATAAACCTGTCTGGTGGGTACCCTCTAGAGCTCCAAGTTTCTTCCTGCTGTCCTTCTGCTAATCTCAAGGAACACACCAAGGTTTTTCTGGAAAAAATTCCTTACCCCTGCAAGCCGGAGCTCCACTGCCCTTTTACATTGTGCCCTTTTTATAGAATGGGCTAGCCTGGAATATCGCTGACCAAGAGATCAGTGTTTCCACAGGCAATCAGTAAAGAAACAAAACAGCAAAAGGATGTGTTAGAAGAAAATAATCATACAAGGGAAATTGGCAATAGATTTGAAAACAGAATAAAAAGACAAGTAAAGTTTCTTATCCTCTCATGTAGCTATACCCTAGCCCTCCTGAGAGTCTTGTCAGTATCTCCAGAACTCAGCAATCCTGATGATTCTTCCAGCTTCGGTTGCTGGGGCTTTGGGGAAAAAAATCAAACATGCTGGCCACCTTACAGGTAGCTGTTAAAGTATCTCTAACACAGTATCTAAAGTATCTCTAACAGTGCTCCACAGGCACTGTTCCCCATCAGCATTCCTCCAATTCCTCAGGAGTCTGCAGCATTCTCCAGAAATTTTTTTTTCCCTGGGGCATCTGCCATTCATCCAGCTGATGGGCCATTTCTCTCTGATGCCTTTGCCATTGTGCAGTTGTTTTTCCCATTACAAGCAGACAGTAGCTTAGTTGTCCATTCCACCAATGGCCCCTTCTCTGTAGGCATAGAGAGAAGTGACATTTTGTGCCTGATATGGCTCCTGAAAGTACTCTATAGCCATGACCAAACACAAGTACATGGCTGTAGAGTGCTTTAAAAGGGCCTGATCCTATGAAAATTGAACCCTTCATTCACAGATCCATAGACATTAAGGTTGGAAGGGACCTCAATAGATCATCGAGTCTGACCCCCTGCGTAGGCAGGAAACAGTGCTAAGTTTAGATGACCCCAGCCAGATGTCCATCTAACCTCCTCTTGAAGACCCCCAGGGTAGGAGAGAGCACCACTTCCTATTCCAGATTTTGGCCATTCTCACTGTGAAGAAGTTCCTCCTAATGTCCAGTCTAAATCTGCTCTCTGCTAGCTTGTGGCCATTATTTCTTGTAACCCCCGGGGCACCTTGATGAATAAAACCTCACCAATTTCCTTCTGTGCCCCCATGATGAACTTATAGGTGCCTCTTAGGGTCACCTCTCAACCTTCTCTTGCAGAGGCTGAAGAGGTCCATGTGCCCTAGTCTCTCCCCATAAGGCTTGGCCTGCAAGCCCTTAACCATATGAGTGGCCCTTCTCTGGACCCTATCCAGGTTATCCACATCCCTCTTGAGGCGTGGCGCCCAGAACTGCACGCAGTATTCCAACTGTGGTCTGACCAGTGCCCGATAGAGAGGAAGTATCACCTCCTTGGCTCTGTTTGTCATGCATCTGCTGATGCATGATAAAGTGCAGTTAGCTTTTCTGATGACTTCATCACACTGATGACTCATGTTCATCCTGGAGTCCACTAGGACTCCAAGATTGCATTCTGCTTCCTTGCTACCGAGCAGGTCATTCCTAGGCAGTTGGTGTGCTGTACTTTTTTCCTCCCTATGTGCAGCACTTTGCATTTTTCCTTGTTAAATTGCATTCTATTGTTTTCTGTCCATTTGTCCAACCTGTTCGGGTCTTCCTGTAATTGTTCCCTGCCCTCTGGTGTGTCTACTTCTCCCCACAGTTTTGTATCATTTGTAAACTTGTAGACAGTACACTTCACTCCCTCGTCCAAGTCACTGATGAAGACATTGAAGAGTATCGGTCCAAGGACCGAGCCCTGCAGAACCCAACTGCCCACGTCCTTCCAGGTTGATACCAACCCATCCACCACCACTCTCTGGTGTGGATTTGTCACCCTCTGGACTGTGTAATCATCCAAGTCACAGTCTCTTAACTTGTTCACCAGTATGGGGTGGGATACCATATCGAAGGCCTTCCTGAAATCTAAATAGATGTCAACCCCTATTCCTGCGTTCAGATGTTTTCTAACCTGGTCATAAAAAGAGACTAGATTTAGTCAGGTATGATCTACTTGCTAAGACCCTGTGAGGGGTTATATGAGGGTTTAGATGAAGGTGCTCTAAAGCAGAGCACTTTAATTAACTTTTGTCTGTGGATGCCAGGAGCAGGGCTGTTCTGATGCAACCCAGCCCTTCTCCTGGTGCTGTAAATTTTTTTTTTTTTGCGGGGGAGGGAGGGGATACAAGGAGCTCATTTTAGAGGTTGGTCAGCTTGTGCAAGAGGATGGGATGGGTGGAATGGGGCCCCACTGGGTTGGGAAGGCCTCCAATACACTCATCCCCTACTTCAGCACAGCTAGGAAAAACCCAGAATGGACCTCCCTACCCTGCCTTCACCCTCTCCCTTAGACATAATGAGAGCTGGGAAAGAAGAGATGGTGGTAAGGGAAGAGGTTGCAGAGACATAGCCTCTCTCCCTGGATCAGCTGCAAACTGGAGCTTGACTACCCACCCTCTTGACCCAACAGTGAGCAAATATCCAGGATTTTGCTTTACCTCCACTCTTCCCAGGCATGAGCAGCTTGCATGCTTGTGGCTGGGAGCAGCAGGCAAAGTGATTGGCTGTTGGGGGTCACATGCTCTGCAGGGTGGAGGCTCTGGACTGGAGGCAAAGGGCAGTAGCAGGGCTGTGCGGGAGGGGCTGTGGATTGAGAGTGAGAGGCATTGGCAGGGTTGTGGAGCAGGGGCTGCGGGTCAGGAGTGAGAGGCACTGACTGGGCTGTGGGCCAGGGCCTGTAGGTTGTAAGTGGGGCACTGGCAGCTCTGGGGGGCTTGGGCTTAGGAGTGAGGGGCAGAGACGGGGCACAGGCATATTACTGCTCTGCCACAATCCCCTCCTGCTCCCCCCCCTCTTTCCCCACAGCTGTCCTCTTTTTTGATCCTGGAAATATGGTAACCCTAATACTGTGCTTTCTGTGAAGATGATAGTTTACAAAATAATCATGGGCCTATAGAGTCATAGCAAACAACTGCAACAAACCACTGAGGTGTTCTAGCTGTTTACTGTTAGTTTTATTTTAAAACATGTTGCTTCTGTCCACTGAAGTTGGGGGAGTTTTCTAATGACCATTGCATCACATTCTTATATAGGAAGCAAGAGGTAGTACAAACTTAATTGAAATGAAAACGAAATTATGGGGCTGATTGGAGTCCACTAAGCATTGGGAAATGAATGACAAACTAGCAGGGGCTAAGAAAAAGGTGGTGTGATATGGAATGAAGGAAGGACAGTTAATACAAAGTGGAGTCTTGTTGCATGTTGCAGCAAGATTTTGACAAACCTTGACCAAAATTTTTGTAGAGAGAATAGTAATAAAAGGAGGTTGTGCTTTCCCCCTAACCAGCTTAAAGATGGAGCCGAAGACCAAAGGTCTGAAACAACAGCAGCAGCAACATAAGAAGCTACTGGCTGCTATGCTTTCCCAGGACTCCTTTGATTCTGTTCAAAGTACAGCTCCCTCAGTGACAGAGGAAGATATTGACAATGAGGATGATGCAATGGAACTGCTGGGTAATTGAAAAAGTTAATTTTACTTTATTTATTTTTCATGTTTTTTCTTATAAAATGCATAACAAAATCAGTGGAGAGCCTAATTCTGCTTTCTGGTGTATAGATGAAAACCTGCAGTAACTGTATAGAAGTTTAATAGAGTTACTACAGATTTATTTAAAAACATATAGAAGAACAGTACAAAGTCTACCCTAATGGTACATTCTAATTCCATCACTCTCCTGTGTAGTTAACACAGGACTTAACAGTGTAGTTCAACTAAAATAATTATTTTAATTTTATGTTTTCCAAACATAAATGTGCTTGAAGCTTCTAATCAGAAAAGGTATTAGAGCTGTCAACAGAGGACACAGTCTACTTCACAGGTTTTTTAACTCAATCTGATCCCCCTCAGTGGGAATTTTGTTAGAGGTAAACTAGCTGCTAATTATTGGTAAACATACATTATGGTTTATTCTATTCTGATTTTAATTATAATTATTGAGTAGATTGCATTATGTGTTAAACCTTATTCTAGAAGGCCATCTCCTTAAAAAAAACCAAAAACATTTTCCATCCTGGAATTCTGATTTACTATCACTTGAGTTAAAGAAAAGGAATAGTTAATTATATGTTCTTGCTTGTCACATTTTTTTTCAAGGTCCCAGTTTAAAATGGTCAATGAAAACCACTGACTTGAGTGTTTTCCTAGGTTGTATATTGTAGACTTTTATGTGGGATCAAGATGCAAAGCTCTTACATTTTTGCGAGCAATATAAAAATGATTTTTTAAAAAAAAAACTGAGCTACAATCTAAAGCCCAATATGAAAATAGAAAGACATGTGACACATTATTCTACAAACTGCAACTCCATAATTGATCTGTTATTATACTGTATGTATTGTATTGTAATTTGATGTATAATTCCATGTATAGTAATTTCTAGTTTGATATCACTGTATTATTTTATCAGACAGACAGCAATAATATCAAGGCTTCATCACCCTTGGACAAGAATGAGCTAGGAGGCAGGAGCTGTTTCATCTATGTCATTCTGTTGCGGGTAGGGCTTTGCATGGAATGGGTTGGTGGCTCCAGAACCAATTTAGGGATTATAAAGAACCTTCTAAAGGCTGAGACAGTCTTCACATACAGCCCTGTTGCCTGTGCATTTTCTCCTTCCCCCTTGCTGGTCTTCCTTTCAAATATATCAGAATAGCTGAAAGGATGCTTGAGTGCATTTCCCTACTGCTGTTGAGAGATCCTAAAGCTTCCCTAAACTTGGGTTCCATGACATCTAAGGAGTATTCCAAATAAACTTGTATGCCTGATGCTTAACAGCTACATTTTGTATTGCCTTGGGGAAGACTCATTTTTAATTTGAGAGGGGGGTCTAAAGAATGGGAATGACATGAAGAGGATGCCCATCCTGGCTGTGCTTCTTCAATACTTTCCCTCTGGATAAGTAAATTCCTTAGCAGGTCTAGGAGTGGAAAGATGTGACATTCTTCCATTTTTCAGCTTACATGTCAGCCCATTTATGCACAAAGTACCCCTTATTGATGAGGACTCAGTCTAGAGACTTTTTTGATATTTTTTCTATGCAGGTATTTATTTTCTAGAACTCTAGAAATGCTTTTAATTCAGGATTCTTCATCTCTTTTTGACTTTGACATTTAATTAAAATATTTTATTGCTTACTATGCATATTGTGTATTCAATATTCAGCTTGAAAGCACGAAGTAAAACATACAATGGGGAGACTTCTCTTGGGTTTTAAAAGTTCATATTAGGAAAATTATATATTTTGGTCATAGCCTGTTCCCTCAGACCTCATTTTCTATGCATGGGATCTGATCTTATTAGTTGCTCTGGGAACTGCAGGTGCTCATCGTCTGGTAGAATCAAGTCAATGGATTCTTATTAAATGGATACTAGTATTTCTATGTTTTTAAGCAGACTTTTAATTTTCATGTTGCATTTTTCTTACTCTTCAAATTTTAGAACCAGTGTTAATTTCAGCATGGCATTGCTACACAATTGCTTAAAAAGTAGATGCCGTGGCAAAATGTCACACTGAAAAATATTTTATTTATTTTCTTTTAAAGCTAACACACAGAACTTAAACTTCTGTCATCAAATACAGGTGTATTTTTCCAGATCAGCTATTATATAATGGCAGGACTGAATTATGATAGTGTGCATAGCGTTACTCCATTACCTGCCTTCGTACCTTTTACACATCTTTTACAAGACCTTTCTAAGCATGGCCTTTCTGTTATCAGTGAGTCTCAGCACATTGATATATATATAGCTACATGACTTATTCTATTTGCAATTTGCTGTTTGTTGCTTATTCAAGATTTTCTGACAAAATTCAAAACCCTTATGTTTCAAAGTTTGAACCTTGGAAAACACCATTATTAATAATAGATTATTTCAATCCATCCTCAGCTTATAATGACAGTTTTCAGTAGAAATGGTGCAAGCCTTTTTATTTGCTCATGATAATCAATGTCAGAAGTTGGCTGGTAGATTTAGCTATTTAAAATATAAACAGTGCTGCAGATAGATTACTCTTTGAGTGCTTCTATCAATGTTATCAATGCAGTGCTATTTAGAATAAAACAATCCTACTGAAGAAGTGTATTAAAATATCAACATTCAGTATCATAGTCCAAGCTAGTTTTAACTAATTTTTTAGTTCCACGGCAATACTGTAACATTTTTCAGAGCAAGTTTTATATTTTGACCAAATCCTTTCTTTCCTCCACTTCTACCTGAGGCAAATTGAAGGGTGCCATTGACATTGTTTCTGGTTCTGTGCCTTATAGTTGTCATGCGCGAGGATCTAAAACTAAACTATTTTAGGAATATTTAGAATAAACAGTAGAGCTGTGTGAAGCTTTGGTCCCTGATTTGATTTGGTGGAGATTCAGCCCAATTTAGTGGCTGAATCTCCGAATCCAAATCAAATCGGAGGACCCTTTTATCTCTCCGAATCGAATCAGAACCCTCTGAATCGATTTGGAGAGATTCAGAAAGATTTGGCGATTCGGACACAGACACAGCTTTAAATGTTTTTTCTACATACCTCTAGGTACCAGGCACTTCTGGTCCACTTCCAGGTCTGCCAGGGAGTATGCTGGGAGGCCCCCCATACCCTTTTGGCTCAGCAACTGGTACCTTCTGGGTCTGGAGGGGGCACCCAGGGTCCCCCTCCCCTCCAGCATGCTCCTGGGAGAACTCCCCAGCAGACACGAATGTGGTCCAGAAGTACTTCCAGACCACTTCCAGCTTCACCACTGAGCATGTGGGGGCCCCGCACACTCCTATGGAATGCTCCATCTGTCTCACCATGGCAGTGTTCTCGAGCTGCGCTGGTACCTAGAGGTATGTAGAAAAACATTTAAAGCTGTGTCTATGGCTGAATCTCTGATTCTCTGAATCAGCATTGAACCTTCGGATTTGGATTCAGCCGAGTCGAATCAGGGACAGTAATCTGAATCAGTGAATCGAATCACTGTCCCCGATTCAGAATCAAATAGGGCCCATTTTGCACACCCCTAATAAACAGTTGTCCATGATTCCAGGGGATTGCAGATTTAATGGCTGAGTCCTAATGGCCTTTTCCAGTCCTGTGTTTTCAGATGTGGCTAATATGCAGGAAGTGAGACTTGTGAGTAGTGATTCTTTCTTGCCCATTATAAAGTTGATGATCAGAACAAAGGACCAGACTTGAATGAGAGTTCAGCTTATTGTTAGCATCTGCACTGGGACTGGGACTGCGTTGATCTTGATGCTGAAAATAGGCTGCTGGGGGAGCAGGTTGCAAAGGCTGCTAGGAGCCTGGCAATCCCTGTGCCTGGTGGTCCTTTCCTATAAAATGCTGAGCTGCAAACACAGTTTTTAAAGGTCTCAGTGCTCTTGGACCACAGTGGTGATCTCAGGATCCTGATGACTGTTCCAGATAGCCCCAGGTTTCAAGAAGCTTCCTGATCCTGGGATCCCTGTGCCTTGGGGCATCTAGAAACCACATGTGCAGCTGGGCTGCTTGCACATTTTTTAAAGGTCCCAGTGTGGTGGGACCCTGTGATGAGGGAGTTCCTTAAACTGGACCTGAGCCTGACAATCAACTGATTATAAGCACTGGTCCCAACAGACCTGGTTCTGTGGCTGCTTCCATCCCAATCCCCATGATAAAACTGCGACAGCTTTGACCCATACAAGGACCTGTATCTGCCTGTATTCAAAACTCGATGCTCAGCTGAGCATTGGGATTGGACATGAGACAGACCCAGCATCCAGGACAAAGCTGCTCCCTTCCCAATCATAAGGATCAGGCTGGAGGCAGCTTCACAGTGGTGTAATGTGGATATTAGGAATTTTATGCCCCATCCCATGTCTGGCAAGGCAGAATGTACATTTTCTGATGGGGCATAAAAGTTCTAAGATTCCAATCTTGCCATTATTTTAACATCTGCCAGGGGTTTAATTGTCATTTTGCAGATGGAGATAATCATCAGTAGACAGGTTAATTGGTCTTGCTCAAACCTACCCAGGGAGCCAGTTGTTCATTTCCTACTCCTGTATGCAGTCAAGTAAACTGTACTGCTTTTCTATCCTGCCCCTTGAAGCCTTAATGCATGTCACTCAGGTGTGTAACTGATACAGTTTATGCCCAGAGCAATGTGTGCAAGATCTTCTGTGTGTTAACATGACTGAAATGGATGTGACGCAATTATATTTAAAAGCCAAAATTCAACAGTGAGAAAAGGAGATGAGATGTGTCCTGGGCATACCAGTATCTCTGCCCATGGAATTGGCTTCTCCTAGAAATGAAACTCTTGCCAGCACCAACCCTACTCTGGCCAACTTTACAGCTTGTTTTATGGCCTGGTCTTGGTGCACTGATTCAGGCGCAGTGTATAAAGGGAGTGAGGGAGGATGAAGGGCCAACCTGCTTCTATTCTGGTGGCCCTCCTCAGGTAGTGCTTGGGGCTTGTGTCTGCATACCCATCCATAGTTATGCTACTGATGTCACTGGCAAATGCTAGGGATAGCATTTTTATGATACCACTGTCTCAGGACACAGGTTCTTTATTTTCATTAGAAGTTATAGCACCCTTGTTCTCATATTTCAGAACTCTTACAGAATCTGCTTTGGCAGCATCATTCTTTCCAGAAACGTCTAGCGATCCTGTCTAAAACTGAGACTGTAAAAATCAAATGAAATCTGAATTCAAAGGCATGCAATACAACTCTATGTAGGTCCCATATGCTGTTAATTTGAGAAAACATTTCAGAACAGTATGGTTGAGACTGACTAGCATTAATATTCTCCTTCCAGCAAAGTGCTTTCTGTTTTTGTCAGTGGGTACAATGGGTCCTGTATCTCTTTCTGAAAACTGCTGCCCACTTCTTCATTCTTTCTTGCCATGCCTTGATGGAAACAAATGAAGGGAAGCTAAATAGGGGAACAAAAGATAATAGCGTTCTCTTGACCTGTGAATGTCCCCTTCACAGGGCTCCACCTCCCCTACACCCTGCCCTTACCACATATGTTGAGTTGGACCTATGACCTTCAAAGTGTCTCTGAGTATCTTGACCAATGATACAGTGGGTCCCCTCCCCCTCCACCAGCTTCTCCTGACAATTCCCAGCTTGCAGGGTTCTGGGGCTGGGGGGGCCACTCTGGTAGCATCCTGGGTAAGGTGCAGGAGTCCCCCTGCTACCTGTTGATCTTGGCCACTGCAGGCAGGCACTGAGGACCCCCGCTCCCCCAACCCTCCATGGAACAGGAAATGTCTGTTCGGTTGTACAGCTCTTTAAGGTGTGATATTTAGAACACTTGCCACCAGGGGGAGTCTGACTGTCTGTACATAGTCATAGGTTTGTTTGAAAACAGAGTAGGTATATTCTTATGCTTTATTGGAAAATTAAGAGTAAAATAACTTTGTAGAAGTTAATTTAATTTTATTTATATATGTTATTTTATATAGCCATAGGTTTTGTTCCACTATATATATCTCTATATATATCTATATATATGTATACATTTATATAAAATATTTATATATTTTATATATTTATATATATATAAATTTCTCTCTCTCTCTCTCTCTCTCTCTCTCTCTCTCTCTCTCTCTCTCTCTCTATATATATATATATATATATATATATATATAAATAAAATAAAGGTATTTTAGAAGGCACTGGGTCTCGTGAGTTAATGTCAATGAGACATCCTCTTGGCTCTGGAAGCACTGGGGATCTTTAATGAAATAGCTAAATTCTTCAGAAAGGACAATATAGGGGTCATATCATGCAGATGAAGGATAGGGTTCTTACATCAGGCCTAAGTCTCCATCTGTTAATTTCCTCCCCCTTCCACCTTCATCATACTGAACTACAAAGGACTGGGTTGAATGAGACCACAGAGGCAGCTAATGCATCTTTTTGCCATCACAGTTGAATTCCCAGAATGTTCAGAAAGAGAATCTGGACCCACACAATTGAGGGTTTCTTGCTTTCACACTAATTAATTAAATTTCAATTCTAAAATTCGTCCCTTTTTGTCACAAACTTCTATTTCTAGGTTATATTTTTCACTGTGTCCTTGTAGTCTAATAAGATCTTGACAAATATTGTTATAAGTAATCAAATTAAGATTCTAAGTTTTACCCACTTGGCTAGTTCTACCTTTAGGATTTGCAGCTATGAAACAGCATTCATGGATAGTATGGAATGGGGTAGAAACCTGCATTAAAGGCTTTGAAGAAAGTAACATAATAAACCATATTTTTTTTCCTTTTTGCCTATGGAATCATTTTAATAACAGACTTGTCACTTCATAATGAAACAAAATGCACTGTGCATTTTAAAAATCCACAAATTGGAGTGTAATCGTTTTCAGCTCTCAAGATCAATTTGTTCTCATTTGTTTTTCAGGTTAGTAATAGTTCAGCCTCTTAGAGAATTAATTTGCCAATTTTCTTTCTTCATTAATCTTTTATTTCTGTCTACAGTAGAGATTTGTGCTATTTTGGAACATAGCTTTTTCAAATTTTCCTGATCTTGAGAAGAGATACTATTGAAACCATTGTTCAAATTAATAAGAACTACATATTATTCTCCTTAATTTCAAGCATTTTTTGTGACACTAATTAAAACTTTAAGCGTGCTCAGATACACACAGCTGGAACTGTAAGATAATTCACATTGAATTACAAAAGCTGAAATAAGTGCAGTCAGGCCTTAGGATATATAGTGATATAATAGAAAAAATGATTTCCTACATCTAGTGGTAGCACAGAGTACTGCCTGGCATCTTATAATTTTCATTTAAGTATATATAGTAATTAGCTAGAACTTAAATTTCCTTATAGCAAATTATTTTAATTACAAAAAATAAATGGAACATTCTGATATTTCCTGACCGTTGAACGTTTGCTTTGTTTCCTTAATAATATAACTTTAATATCAATTTTGTGGTGGCTATTTTTTTTAACTCTGTGTGTGTGTGTGTGTGTGTGTGTGTGTGTTAAAAGCTAGGTGACTGTGACATTCATGCCCACACAGTCAGATGGGTTGCAAATTGGCTGAGGGGTTACACCCAGAGAGTGGTGGTGGGTGGGTCATATTTGACCTGGAGGGATGTGGGCAGTGGGGTCCCCCAGGACTCAGTCCTCTGGCCCACATTGTTCAGTTTCTTTATTAGTGACTTGGATGAGGGGGTGAAAAGCACCCTGTTCAAATTCACTGATGACACCAAAATTTGGGAAGAGGTGGGCACTCTAGAAGGGAAGGACAGGATACAGCTGGACCTGGACAGGTAACAGGGGTGGGCAAATGAGAATAGGATGAGTTCAATACTGACAAGTGCAGGGTACTGCACTTGGGCAGTAGCAACCAGCAGCACACCTATAGGCTGTGGAACTCCCTTCTCAAAAGCACAGTGGCAGAAAGAGATCTTGGAGTCATTATCAATTCCAAAATGAACATGGGCCGCCAGCGTGAGTAAGGCTAGCTAACCGGACCTTGTCATGGATCCACAGATGCATCACAAGCAGGGCCAATGGGATGATCTTTCCCCTCTATGCGACCCTGGTTACGCCACCATTGGAGTACTGCATCCAGTTCTGCGCACCACACTTTAGGAGGGATGTGGCCAGCATTGAGCGGGTCCAAAGGAGGGCCTCTCTCATGATCCAGGGACAGCAAGGCAGGCCCTACAAGAAGAGGCTACGGGACCTGAACCTGTTCAGCCTTCACAAGAGAAGGCTGAGAGGGGACCTGGTGGCCATCTATAAACTTACCGGGGGGGCTAGTGGGGAATGGGGGAAACCCTGTTCCCCTGAGCACCTCCCAGAATAACAAGGAATAACAGCTATAAGTTGTTTGAGAGTAGGTTCAGGCTGGACATTAGAAGGCACTACTTCACAGTCAGGGCAGCTAGGATCTGGAACCAATTTCCTAGGGAAGTGGTGCTGGCTCCTGCCTTGGGGGTCTTTAAGAGGAGGCTTGATAATTACCTAGCAGGGGTCATATGTGCCCAGTATTCTCTCCTGCCTAGGGCAGGGGTCAGACTGGAAGATCAACGTGGGTCCCTTCCGACTCTATATCTATGAATCTATAGAGGTAAGAAACCCTAGTGTTCCATCTTGTTCCCTATATATTTGAAGCCATTGGGTAGTTAGAGAACATATGAGCTACCATGCTGTCAATATTGTGATTAGAGATGGGTGGGGAAAATATTCCTGTCTCAGAAAAATTTCTGATTTCCAAAATCTTTCCATGTGGCAAACCCAAGACCTCTTGGAGTTTTAATAGACACTCTGCAGTACTGGTGGGAGGGGATTGTTTTGTTTTTCCTGAACAGTTTCTTTTCTATTTCTATAGTGTTGTTATTTTTTTGGAATATATGCTGCATTATGTTCTATTTTTAACTAGCAGATTATAAGGAGTTTTAGTAGTTTCTGTGTTTGTGGAAAATTTTTGATTCTTGAATATGTAGACACCTGTTAATTCTATTTTTCAAGCACTGATGTATAGTGTAGGATGCCATACAAAAACTATGGCTAAGACCTCAAGAATGCATTACATTAATTTTCTTTTATACCTCAGGTATTTTGCTTACCTCATACTTGAAAAGACTACTGTTTACCTTTGCAGTACTATCTGGGGGATAGTCACATCTCTTTTGTCTAAAATGGTCTTTGGTCTAAAATACTCAAGCTACACCTATTTCTGTGGTCAGAAATAATTTCTGTCTTCCTCTGTGGCCCTCAAAGTGTTTGTCTCTGCCAAATGCCTATGCCCTGTCCCCTGATCACCATCTTATGACTTGACTTCTGACCTCTGACCTTTGCTACTGGAAATCTCTCCCCTTGCCCAGAAAGTACTCCTTTTGGGAAGTGGGGGGGGGGTTGGGGGTTGCTGTATATTGTGTATGAAGGGGTTGGGGATGCGGCAGGTGGAGTATATGGTTAGGTGCATGTGTGTGGGGTATGGTGCAGGTGCAGTGTGTGGAGGTATAGAAGGAGTGGGTGTATGTGTGGGTGTGCTGTGTGGGGGACTGCTGGGTGTGGGGGATGGGGTGGGTATGGTGCAGATGGGGTGTGTGGGGGATGTGTGTGTGGGTTTATATGTTCTATGCGTGTGAGACTGTGTTGTGTGTTGTGGGTATGTTGAAGGGGTGGGGTATGGGTATGTGTGTGGGGAGGTGTACATGTCTGTGTGTGGGGTGTGGCTATATGTGTGGATATGTGATATGTGTGTAGGGGTTGAGGTATGGGGTGTGTTTGTGGGTATGGTGTAGGTGGTGTGTGTGCATGTGGGGTGTAGGTATGGTGGGAGTCAAAGTGCGGGTGTATGTGTGTGGGATATGTATGGTGGACTGTGTTGGGGTGTGTGGGACAGTATTGGGGGTGTGTATGTGGGTATGTTGGGGACAGTGGGGTGTGAGGAGACATGGATGTGTGAGTGGGTTGGGTGTGGGGGCTTCCCCCTTGCCTGCTCTTTTTGATGTGGCTTAGCCCGGCTCCTCCGTGGGTGTGGGGAGGGGATTGGCTCTGCTTTCCTGGCTTGCAGTGTGCTGCAAAGGGCAGGAAGCAGCTGCTGCCAGTGGGCAGCAAGAGGAGCCCCTGAAGGGAGGTGGGGGCAGGGAGCAGGGAGCTGAGCCTGGCACTGCCAGCTGTCTTGGTCTTTGTCCCACATCTGCCTGGTGGGGTGCAGCTGAGCCAGCACAGGATCCTGCTGCTGTTGCTGTTGCTTCTGTCTCATGTGCCTGCCTGGCAGGGCTGCACCAAGTGCATACTGGCTCCTGTTGCTGCTCCCCCTCTCCCTCTCCTGCCTATTGCATGCCTGAAATCAGGGTTTTGTGAGCTGCTGAGCTCCTTCACACCCCCTGACTCCATCCTCATGCTTCCCTATCCAGCATAAGCAGGACCAAAGCAAGCTGCAGGTAGAACCCACCCTGCTTCCCTCAGTCCTGAACCTTCCCTTCCCTATCTGGTGCCTGGAGTGCTACAGCAGGGACAGGAGGAGAAGTTGCTGGAGGCTGGGGGAGCCCAGCAGTTCCATAGACAGCAGCAGCAGCCCTGCTCAGAGGCTGTGCTTGCTGATGGTGGAGGCTGGGAATGCAGCATGCGTTGCCCCAGGTGGGACTTGGCCGCGTGCAGAGCACAGCAGGGACAGCCACCAGTGGGGCCAGACGCAATGAATTGGTGGGTGCTTTCCTGTGGACTGGATCCAATGAACCAGTGGGCCAGATGTGGCCTCCAGGCCATATTTTGCCTACCCTTGCTTTAACTCAATGAGAGGGAGGAGATAAATGCTAACGTGCTTTAGCATACTTTAACATATTTTGTGGGCATTGGCTCAAGTTAACAAGAATGAATGATTGTTTCTACAATGGTACAGTGGTTCTTTCCTAGTTGCCAGCTTATTCAGAATACCAGTAATTAGAAGTCTAAGTAGCTTCCCCACAGCTAATGTGTTCATGACTTCTCACTTCTCCTCATAGTATCATAGTTCTTATACTTGGAAGGGACCTAAACAGATAATCAGGTCTGACCCCCTGCCCCAGGCAGGAATGGATGCTGGGATCATATCACTCCAGCCAAATATCTGTTCAGCCTCCTCTTGAAGACCCCCAGGGTAGGGAAGAGCACCACATCACTTGGGAGCCCATTCCAGAGCCTGGCAGTCCTAACTATACAGTAATGTCTCCTGACATCCAGCCTAAACCTTCTCTCTAACAATTTGTGGCCGTTATTCCTAGTAACCTCAGGTGGTGCCCGGGGGAACAGAGCCCCCTCCCAATTCCTGCTGGTCCCCCGGTGAGTTTGTAAACAGCCACCAGGTCCCCTCTTAGCCTCCTCTTGTGGAGGCTGAATAGGTCCAGGCCCTTTAGTCTCTCTTCATAGGGTCTGTCCTACTGCCCCTTTTCCATGCCCTCCTGTGGATCCTCTCAATGCTAGCCACATCCCTCTTGAAGTGTGGCTCCCAGAACTGAATGCAGTACTCCAACTGTGGCTTGACCAATGCCGCATAGAGGGGAAGGATCACTTCACTGGACCTGCTTGTGAAGCATCTGGAGATGCACGATGTGGAGTGGTTAGCTTTACTGACTGCTTCCTCGCATTGGCGGCTTGTGTTCATCCTGGAGTCAGCAATTACTCCAAGATTCCTTTCTGCCACCATGTTGACAAGAAGGGTGTTCCCCATCTTATAAGCGTGTTCCACAGCCTCTTGATGTAACCTTTTTCCATTTCACCTGAAAATACTGCATCCACTCCACTGACATGCTTTGTTCTAGAAGACCCCAATACAGCAATACAGTGTGTTTTTTTTCTGTAGACCAGTCATTACACATCTTTCAGATAACATGTTTTTCTTCTATTATTGGATTTGGCTAATGCGTTAACTATTTACTGTTTCTATGGCTCTCATTACTGTAGCATCTGTCTGCCTCAGATATGATAATTAATTTATCCTATCATCCCTGAGAGGTGTAGAAATATTATTATCCCTATTTTCTAAGTAGGGTAGGGCACTGAAATGCAGCCAGACTCTAATTTGCCCAGTGAGCCTGACGGAAGGAGGACTCCTGCATTCTCCCTTTCAGTGGTGACGGGGACTTGCATGTTTTTGGCTTTTGGATAATGCCGCAAGAAGTCGCTCATGTTCTTCCTTTTGGGGCTAGAAACATTTTGGTCAAGGCAAGGATTATGTGCTACATTCCATATGCATTTACTTGAAGAAAGGTGACTAATGGTGATTTGCATATGATTTCATTGGTCTCTTCAGTGATTCTTGCATCCCTTTGAAAGAATATTTGCACCATTCAAATTGGGTTAGCCTCTCTGTGAAAACTAGATGTCATCTGTCACAGGAAGTATCATATAGTATTATACTAACAATGAAACAAGCAAAAAAAAAACTTCAGATGCCAGTAAATTGCCAATTAAAAACAAATCGTTACATGCAGTATTGTTAATTCAGTTCTGATTTGGACTTGCAAAATTCACATACACAAGGAGGTGCTATTTGCTGTCTGATGTTCCCATACAACCATTAGTCTGCATACATACAAATGTGCTTTGCTATGCGAAATTTGAGAAGGAGAATGTGATGGACAGTTGAAGTCATTTTGAAAATCTAAAAGTCATTTCCTTATAAATCTAAAATTGCTGGTAAGAATGCTGTCTTTCATTCTAATTTTGGACCTCATATAGCTGTTGCAGAAATTTGCAATATGTTAATATGCGATAAATGCTTCAACCTTCCATGGTTGTCCTTGATATTAATAAGAATGGTGACCCCTGAGTTATGGTGGATCTGAGGAATATCTTGGTGTGAAGAAAATATTGGAAGGTGAATGCCCATCTCTTCTTTTGCCCCAGTCTTCTTGAAGTCTTCCCATGCCACTAGCTCCCAATATAGGTGTATCAGGAGTATGTTGGTAGCTAGAGGGAGTATAACTATTATTTTGTATCCTGGCAGTCACTAAAGGGTTCACGTACATGCCATGATTTTTGCCTGTTCATGTTTGCAGTGCTTTAGAAGTTTTTCTTATGCATTAAACTAAAGCTCCTTGGACTTAAATTGCTTCTGCTTTTTATTTTTTTCTTGTGTCATTTGCCAGCTCCCTGCTTCCACAGTTGTGTGGCAGGGCATGGGCCTGGGGTGGGTGGGCGGCTTTGGGCCAGGGGGGCAGTGCTGGACTGTCTCGCTCTCCTGCGGTACTGGCCAGGGTCCCAGCTTAATTCATTTGAAAACCTAGTGTGTGTAAACACAGATGAGACACTCCAAAATAAACAAGTTTAAATTTTATAAGCCTATTTAATTTAATAAGGATTAAAACCCATGGTGTTTACAAGCACTTATGAGATCTTAATTTTAAAGAAGCCTCAGGACTTTGAATTATGCAGGAGGCTCTCTTCAACCCCAGAGGTGAAGTTCTAGAACACATGAGGAATTGTTTATCTAGATTAATAAAAACACCCAGGAGTTTTAAAGCTTGTGATTTAGGTGAAGACATAAGGCAAATATTAAATCAATATAGGCTCATTCACAAGTATAGTTCTATAAAGAAATTGAAATATTAATTAGTTTCAGGTATTAATTTATCTGAACAGTTAAGCAGTGCTTCCGAGCTCAGCATTCTGTTTTCAGCATCACTTGAATGTCCTATCCACTCAGATATTTTCAGTGTTTCAGACTGGATGCAATGGAATAGGGCATATGACAGTCAAATACAAAAATTAGACAAAGAAAATTGGAAAAAATAATATGTAGATCATTCAAACTGTTTGTTGGACTCTTCTATGCAATGCCAGTTTATTTTATTTATTTTTTAATACCCTTTACTGCCACTTAAGTAATATTTAAAGAGTCTGATTTGTGTTCTGCTTGATTGCTTGATTAAATTAAAATAAAAGCTAAGAACCAATTCCTTTAGTAAAAAACCTGTTTGATTTCTTCCTGAGATAATGGGATAAAAATATAAGATACCACTAAGTATCATGTTGATTAAAGAAACACTTAATATATTTTAATGGCAGTTAAATACCTGATCTATGAACTCTTGATCTGGCCTTCTCTTTTACTGAAGCACTTCAAAATATGCATGAAAACATGTAGTGCATTGGTATTCTCCAACCAGGGGGAGGGAGTGCAGGAATCCCTGTATACCGTCTTGACCTCCAGTGTTTCAGGACTCCCTAGGACAGCCGAGTGCACAGGACAGTACTCACTGACTGTCCATTATGATCCTCTTGAATGCTGGAATAGTGCTGGAACATACAGATTTTTTTGAAAATGCTTTAAAATGAAGCACTTGAAAGATGTTCCTCATTTTTCAAGGGTTATTTTTGAATTCCGGTTGCAGCTATATACACCTGTACCCTCTCTGTTTGGAGTGTTTCAAAGGCACTTGGAACACTTCAAACAGCATGTCCATCAAGAGCCTGTAAAGGCTTGTCCACATTGTGGCATGTTCTGGCCAGGTCTTCATAAGCATTCCCTGCACACATGCTCTAAATCTAGAAGTATGTTGGTGAGGCCATTCCAGGATTATCTTTCCCACTGAACATATTGGGACACCAAGGTCTCAAGAGCAGAGAAAGAGGAGAGAACACTGAAGAAGCCTCACTAGTATATTTGTAGATTCAGAGGATGTGTGCCATTCAGCAGAATGTTTTGCATCAGTTTAGTGCATCTAAATTGTTTTGTGGCATACCAATGAAGCAGCAGTGGAAGACCCATAAAACCTTTGATCATTGGGAAGTGCCAAGGGAGGGGCTACAAGGTGGAAAGGAATTCAAGCCTTAATGGGTCAGAAGAGAGGACAAGCAAGAAAAAGAATAACTTGGTGCCCTAGCAAGTTTGGGTAGGGCTGAAACCCTGGGTTATTAGTACTATATTATTAATTAAATAATTATCGGATAAAATGCATAAAGAACCTCAGGAGCAGGTCCATAACCCATGTTTGCCTATCTTGTGGTGATTAATGTTCAGTTGTATTAAGCTTACCAACATGTGGATCTGGTCACTATGAATATTATTTTTAATCTTCATAAGCAAAGTTTGATTAAAGTGAAATGACTTTTTAAATGTAATATTTCAGTTCTCATCTGAAAACCTGCTACTTCAAACTTTCTTTCTTGCAACATGTATATATGTCAATATTCTTCTGGAGAAGAAATAAAGCCAAATTAAAAAATTACTTAGCAGTAAAGAAGATGGAGAATTGGCTAACATTTTACTTGCATCAATATTAACAAGCAGCTCATTTAAATTCACAGTGGTCTCTGTAGTCAGATTTTTTGCAGCAGATTGGTTTCAGGGGGATTAACAATCCAAAACCGCTTCAGTCTCTACATAAAAAGAATATTTGGAAAAAAAAATAGATAAACCACCATGTTTTGACAGGCAGAAAACTAGTGCTTTAACAAAGCAGGTACATGTGCAATGCATTCAGGGTGAGATTTACCTACTGCAATGGGAGCTGCTGGTGTCAATGTCCAAGGGAACTGCCACTGTTTCATAGGTGATTGCCTGTGTAGTTAAGTATCTAATTTTAGACTCCCCAGTTTGCAATTTGCTCTTCCATTTTTTTCAGGGGAATGTAAATCAGAAAGACATAATTACATAGATAATTAGGTCTGAGAAGAACTGGTCAGAATGCAATAGCTTTAGTAGGATACATTTGGTAGGCAAACATCAGTTTGTCACATACTTACACACTGCACAGCAGAAGTCTGAGACTACTAGACACACCACCAATGCAATTGAATAATAATTGAATATTAGAAAATAGAAAATGTCCATCTCAGAAATTTGTATATTATATTTAAATAATATTACAATCTGAAATAGAAAAAAAAATAAGAACGTTGTGTTTCTCAAAGCTGTAGGAAACTAATATGTGCATAATCTAGTCTAGGGCTATCAAAGTTCTGGTCTGTGCTGCCACTCCTCCAGCCTCTTGATGGGCCAGGCAGTTTGTGCTGCAGCTAGAAATGTGTGTGGCCTGTTGCAGAATTCAGGACATTGGTATCAAGGTGGGAATGACCATTGATTGTAGGGGGTGAGTGAGGACAATGCAACTCAGTTGCCTTGTGGCTGCCTGGCCCACTGCTGTTTGCATGCCTCTGCCACAGCAAAACCCCTCTTGGCCCGTGGCCCCTTGCCACAGTGCCACCACCACTGCCCCATGCCCTGTGCCAGATCCAGTCTACAAGGAACCCCAGGGTAGGGAATGTACAATGTAAAGAGGAAGATGTCCCATGACCATGACACTTGTCTTGACATTTGTATGTAGTCTTTTTATTATTTTTTATAATATGAGTATTGGGCAATACCCAGTGGACAATATCTGATTGTAGTGAAAGTGATGAAGGAAGGAAAATGTGTTGATGAATATACTGTGTGGACTGTCATGAGTAAACTTTTGCTAGAGTACAGTACATGGAAATGGTAAAAACAAAGAAGACAAAGTAATGAGGAAGCTACTTCATGATTACAAAACACAAAGGATTTTATGCTGTTAGCTTTAGATAATGTATGTTTAAAAATGAAGAAATGTCAATGGCATATATACCATATTTACTCAAATACAAGACAAAGCTGATTATCAGATGACCCCACCAATAATTAGATTCTCTATATGGAAAATTTATATATTTGGTATAATTTTCTAGGTATAGAATCTAATTACTGGTGGTTTGTCTTGAATTTGTCCTCCTCCCACTGTTGACCTGGTATACAGGGCCCCTTTGCCCTTGGGCCTTCCCACCTTCTTCCCTCTGCAGACACCCCACCCCTTACTTTCAGACCCTGATCTCCCTAAGCACACGGAAGTAAGGAGCAAATTTTAAAAAAACTGAACTTGAAATAAACTTAGCTGTAGCAATTTACACATAGTACCCATAGACTTAGTTCATCCAGAGTGCATTATACCTTTTTAAAAACTGCTGCAAGTTTTAGTGCAGATACTCTATAAACACACTTTTAAGAAGCACTTTGGCACTTATTGTAGCACAGCACTGGAGTGCACCCTTTAAGAGCTCAAGCAGCCTGAGAGGCAGATTGCAGATGGTGAGCACTGCAGGGGCACAGGCCAGCTTAGAGGACCTATTGAGCTTGAGGGTCGAATCAAGGTTGTTAGGGGTCCAGGAAAGACCCAGTATACTGCAAAATGGACTAACACTCTAAGACCTGTGGGCAGCCTCCCTTATTTAACCTCTAGTAAGAATAAGGCATGGCAGGAAAGCAATTAAGGGAGGGCTATAATAGGGAGTGAGCTGGATGGCCATCCCTGAGGCATGAACCTGCCACTCCAATATATAGTAAAAACTATGCTTGATATTAATTCAAACCCACAAGATTAATGATTTACTATATTTCATTGGGCTAGGCTCTAGAAGAGTTCATGGCATTTCAAGCTATGGTGACCCCACAGATCAGCACTGCTCAGTTATATGTGTGTACTCTAGATATCACCACCCAATACAAAGGCTTCATGTGCTAATTATTCACCCAGTCATAACTGGAACTGTTTCTTGTCATGAGTCCTGGGATCCTTCAGAAATGTATGTGGAGGCTTAAGGCCATCTGGCCTGGCTTCACCTCATGGAGGATGGGCCACACTAATCATATGTTACAGGCTGAGAGAAGAGCTGACAGAGGATTTCTGGGTAAATTGTTTGGGGGCCCTTTTGGTGATGTTTGCCAGACATTTAAGGCTGGTGAAGAAACAGGAATCATTGGAAATGGAAAAGAAAGGTATAACTGAGCTGTGGGAGTGAAGAGGAGTTGAAATGTATGCAATGTAGTGGCTCATCATGACTTGAAGAAGAGTCAGTTCTAAGGGGACTGCACTCAATGGGTATTAATGTATATCTTATTTAAATGACTTGTACTAAGTTGTCTTGGTGGCAAGTTCTTATCAGCTTATCAAATGTAGATATTTTGGCTCAAGGGGATGGTGTCAGGACTGGCTCTGGCTTTATTGGCATCAGTCTGGTATTGCAGTACCTACCTGCAGGTCCTACACCAGTTCTCTGTAGAGAGAACACCTGTTTGTTTGTTTTTTTTAAGAGCTATTAAAAAAGCAAACAAACCACAAAAGGCTCCTATCAGCATGTTTGCCCACTGTGGCAAGCTCAATATTGAGCTACATTTTATATTTAATTGAGCTACATTTAACTATAATATAATTATAGTTATGCTCAATATTGGCTACATTTAATAAATTTCATTGTTGCTTTCAGCAGTAGTTCAAAGATGGACAGTGTATTTTATGTACTGTCCTTGTGTGCAAGTGTAAAATGAGGGCTTCTTTTCCTTCATGTTGTTTAAGCAAAAAAACTCATTTTGTATTCAAGTAAATATTGTACTCTAGTAATAGAAAAGAGATATTTCTTATCTTTTTATTATTCATCTTATTGAATATCAATAAATGACCCATAAATATGGACAAATATGGATTTGAGTACAGATACTAATGTATTGTTTTATTAATTGCAGTCTAGTGACATGTTCATTTAGCTTGAATTCTTATTTACTTATAGAATATTAGAAGTTCAGCCACCATTGTAGGGTAATAAAATGAATATACAAAAGAAGGGTTAATATAAAAAAAGCTTTGACAAATAATTGCAGGCTAGTGCAGTTGTTTTCACTCTCCGGAGACCCATTACTTCCCTGAGACCCGCATTTTGATTTGCCTGATATTGCTGAGAGTGAATGCTTTGCATTTTATATTTGGAACATAGAGATCAGTTTACATTGCTGTTTGATCATAGGATATGATCTCATAGAAAAGAAGTGTTCAGAAATAATCAAGAAAAAATAGTGTATCAGAGGTCCCAAAGTCAAGGAACTGACAGATTTTTTTGTTTAAATTCAGCTAGGATTGCAGAATGAGGGGTTGGATGGAAGAGTCAGTTTGAGGCTGAAGTTGTAAGTATTCTCTAGTGTGTAATCTGAAGATATATTTAGACAAGATAATTAATCTCATTATGCAAGGCAAGGTGCAGTTTTATTATCAACACTTGCTGTAGAATGAAAAATCCCAACAGGGAACCAATATTTTTTTCCAGAAAAAAACAACGTTATACAGTAGTCAGAGCAAAAAAAAAATTAGTTAAGCACAACTGGAAACTTTGTTTGGAGGAATGTAAGGTGATAAAATATGTATATATTCAGCGGGAGGAAGCAGATCAAAGTGACACATGAAGTTTCCACAGACAACAAGCAACACTTCATGTACCCAAAGGCACTGAAACTGTCTGTGTGGTGTATAAACCATGATATAGAAAACAAGGCATGATTGTTTAAAATTCAATAAATGGAATTGCTTTACAAACATATGTGGCTGTGACCCATAAAAATATACTTAATTTTGAATGACAGCTGATGGTCACATGTTGCAGTGGATTGGAGATCGTAAGAACTGGAGACATACTGTGCTCAAAGCCAAAGGGGTAAAAAACAAACAAACAAAAAAGTTAAAGATATAGAAGAGCTAGCATCACTTCTTCCCCTCCAGTCTTTTTAAGACAGAGACAGAAATCTTTGAGCCTATGTTGTAGCTTTTTTTTTTTTTCTGGTAAGCATTCTCAGTGACACTGCAGAACACTTGTTTCAATTCCTTGCCATGTTACTGACTTTCTAAGTGCTTCCATTCCCCATTTGTAAAAAAGACACAAAGTAGGGAAGGATGGCATTTTAGAAACTAGCTAGTATGAACTTTGCATAAGCAATGACCTACTTCATCAGGTGCTAGGAATGGGCAGCTAGGAATAACATCTAGAAAAATATGTTGTTGCCTATGAAAGCTCATGCCTCTCTGAACCACTTAGTTTCTAAAGTACTACCCTACCCTACCTTCTGCCTGACTTAAGACTAACATACTTAATTACCTGTGTGCATTTTAAAAAGGGGATAATTGTACTCACCCATGTCACAGTGTTGTATGAATACATACATTCAGTCTTGTGAGGTGCTTATAAATAGGAGTAATGGAAGCATATAGATAACTAATATAATTCTTCAGGAAACTGATTAGGGAGGGATATCAAAAGGAGGAAAGCTTGAAGCGGGGACAGAAAGATGGATATTCAGGATGAGCAAGCTGCAGTTAGATGAGTGAGACCTTTTCTTGTTTTAAAAAAATACATGGTCCAGTCTCTTAAGATCCTTTCTTATTTTTAACTTCTTACAAACTTCACACAAAATGTATTTATCTCACTAGGAGCATGTCTGTGGACTTGTCTTCACTGCTAAGATAAGTTTAGGTTATCATTTGACTGGTACCATGACTCAGGTGTTGCCCACACAAAGAACTTATTAATTCTAGCATAGTGATGCTCCTTTAACCTAAGTTAGCTGATTCTTCAGGTGATACAGGCTAAAACTTAAATGAGCATAACTCATTAGCTGCTATCACAATCACTTTGGACATAACATCTGCTTGCAGGTGTGGGAGGAAAAACTGCTTTACTTTAAACTCGGTGCATTCCTGCACAAGCTTAATGCATGCTCAAAAGAGGCATTGCGTTAGTTTGACCTGGCTTTCCCAACATCTGTATAGATTGGGCACTTTAGTGGGGCATTTTTGGCACTTATCTAATAATTGATTGAGTCACTATTAGATAAATGTGCCAAAGTGTCATGCTGAAACTCCCAATCTTTGCAAACACTGCAGAGCCATAAGAATGTGTTCCATCTAGGCAGTTCCCTAGTACACCCTGTCCTCCCATGTCCTCATAACACTCTAAGCCCAGTAGTAAGCGGGTGTTGACCGTCCAGGATGTCTTAGTAGTCACTCTTAAGATCTTGGTCTCCAGTATGCTTGAAAGTGCCTGCTGTGGGTGATTCACAGATTCATAGAATGTAGCCTGGAAGGGACCTCAGAAGATCATAAGGTTCAACCCCGCCTGCACCAAGCAGGAAAGACAACCGGAGTCAAATGGCTCCAGCATGGTGACTGTCCAGTCTTCTCTTCAAGAGGGATGTGGATAACCTGGAGAGGGTCCAGAGAAGGGCCACTCATATGGTTAAGGGCTTGCAGGCCAAGCCTTATGAGGCGAGACTAGGGCACATGGACCTCTTCAGCCTCTGCAAGAGA
>JAGPOW010000261.1:56975794-56989016 GCA_030014935.1 Caiman crocodilus | reverse complement strand
GTTACAAGAAATAATGGCCACAAGCTAGCAGACAGCAGATTTAGACTAGACATTAGGAAGAACTTCTTCACAGTTAGAGTGGCCAAGGTCTGGAACGGGTTCCCAAGGAAGGTGGTGCTCTCCCCTACCCTGGGGGTCTTCAAGACGAGGTTAGATAAGCATCTAGCTGGAGTCATCTGAACCCAGCACTCTTTCCTGTCTATGCAGGGGGTTGGACTCAATGATCTATTGAGGTCCCTTCCAACCCTAGCATCTATGAATCTATGAAAATGTGATGGTACATTAGCAACGTGTACACAGTGTATATACAAATATAATTTTTATTTTGCGGGGCATTTTTTATACAACATAGTCCAGATATTGTGACTTGAGAAAGTTCCAATTGATGTCAGTGGAAGCTTTGCTTGAGTAACACTGTGGGTCAGGTTTGATATGTTTATATCCTATGTCGGAGGTTGAGGTGGCAGCAGGCCAGAACAACCAAGCTTGGATCTGAGGCACGCTGACAATAGGACCTGGCTCCCCACAAAATGCCTCTTTTTGCTGAAGTGCCTGTTGCCTGGCTGCAGGGTGGAGTGAGCAAATCCTCACCTCCACTGAAGACTCATTTATATGCATATGTGTGTAATCTGTAATAATCAAATGTGTACATTATATGTTTATATTAGGAGTGTGCAAAATGAGCCATATTCGATTTGGATTCAGCCTGAAATGGGGACACTGATTTGATTAATTGATTAGGATCACTGTCCCCAATTTGATTTGGCCAAATCTGAATCTGAAGATTTGATGCTGATTCAGAAAGTGAGTGATTTGGCCATAGACACAACTTTATATGTTTTTTCTACATACCTCAAGGTATCAGGCATGGCTTGTGAATGCTGTGATCCTGGGGTGGATGGAGCATCCCACAGGAGCTTGTGGGGTACTTTGGGGTCTGCCACGGAGCACCCCGGGGGGCCCCCTGCATCCCCGTGGCTCAGTGACTGGCTGTGGGGGGACCCCAGGTGCCCCCCAATACCCAGGAGGTAACAGTCACTGAGCTAGGGGATGCGGGCCCCTCCCCCCCTGCACTCCCGGAAGTGGAACGGAAGCCAGCATCACAGCATTCATAAGCCATCTGCTACCTTGAGGTGTGTAGAAAAAACATTTAAAGCTGTTTCTGTGTCTGAATTTCTGAATCTTTCCAAATCGATTTGGAGGGTTGCAGTTTGGTTTGGAGAGATTAAAGGGTCTCCTGATTTATAGATTCATAGATAGATTTCTAGGGTCTGAAGCGACCTATTAGATTATCGAGTCCAACCCCTGATCTGGGCAGGAAAGAACACTGGGGTCAAGTAACCCCAGCCAGGTGTTTGTCTAATTTCCTTTTGAACACCTCCAAGGTAGGGGAAAACACCACCTCCCTTAGAAGCCTATTCCATATTTTGGCAACCCTCACCGTAACAAATTTCTTCCTGATGTCCAATCTAAATCTACTTTCCTTCAGTTCATGGCCTTTGTTTCTAGTAACCCTGCAGGGTGTCCTGGTAAACAAAGTATTCCCTGGTAAACAAAGTATGACCCCCCAACAATGAGTTTGTAAACAGCCACAAGATAACCTCTCAGCCTTCTCTTGTGGAAGCTGAAGAGATCCAGGTCCCTCAATCTGTCTTCATAGGATCTTACCTATAGGCCCTCAACCATATGAGTAGTCCTCTTCTGAACCCTTTCCAGGTTATTCACATCCCTCTTGAAGTGTGACGCCCAAAACTAGATGTAGTACTCCAGCTGTGGCCTCACCATTGCCATGTAGAGGGGAACTATCACCTCCCTAGACCTGCTCACGATGCACCTACTAATGCAAGAAATTTGGAGATTTGGCCATTGAATCGGGCCGAATCTCCACTGAATAGAATCAGAGACTGAAGCTTCGCACAGCCCTAGTTTGTGTGTGTGTTATATAAAATGTATAATCACACACAATATACATAGTGTATATGTGTGCATGTGTGATTATATAATGTTTTAACCAGGATTCATTGTGTGTATTCATGCACTGTATAATTATACATACATATAATTATGTGTATGTGTGCATGTATATATAATGTTTTAATGAGAACACATTTTATATATTATTACACACATGCACACCCACATGTGCATTATAGAGATAGATATATAATCTTGTTTTAAAACATTATTGTAAAAAAAAAATCTTATTGATGGCCAAGAGACTAGTCAATAAGATTCATTTATGATTCAATAAAGGCTTGTGCTGTATTAATTTAAATTAATTTTTTACAGTTAAGATTGGGCTCAATATTTGTTCTCACTCTCCTTTTTAACCAATGAAGTAATTGTTAGTTACTGGTTATGATTGTTTCCTTAGTTTTAATTTTAAATGCCAAAACTAATAAACAAAGGTAAACATAATTAATTTTGAGCTATGTTTGTCTCTGAATTGAAGAAATTTTGTGTAAAATTGGAACTATAAATGTTTGCATGTATCCTATTTGGAGTTAAACTAAAGACCTCTCGTTCAGTCCAAATGTCTATGGGGCACATACAAATGTGCATTTTTTGGTAATGGAATTCAACACAATTATTTATACATCATTTTTATGGCACGATGAATAATTTTTGGATATGGTAGACTTTGCTTTTAAAAGCAGTTTGTTTCCACTAGGGGGCACTAATGTTTTTTCCTTATGATTTCATTACTCTAAACCTAGACAAGATTAAATCTGTTTAAAAGGCAGAACAAAGTGCTTAGCATTGCAGAAACAAAATTACCATATGTGCAAGAAAATAGATGAAACAGGCATACTGTATCTTCAAAGTTGCTTCGTCTCAAAAGTTAAGTAAAGCAAAATGTTTTGTTATGTTAGATGCGTGCACATTCAAATTCTGCAGATCGTATCCGACTGTTTAGTCACTGAAAAGTTCATACGTATTCCAGGACTGAGGCTTACATTATGTTTTATTATACTTACAATAAGATGGTTACTAGCTTTATTTATTTATTTATTCATTTATTTTTTTAACTATTACAAAGTGTATCAATTCTAAAGACTGGTTTGGTTTTTGTTTTTGTTGGGGTTTTTTTATAACACATAAAGAATCTAAATTGCAGTAAAAATTTACTTGCAGAGGAGAGAGAAAGACCCACTGCTTTCTCATGTTATAGTAAGCAAAAAAATCATTATTTTTATGTCAGGGCACAAGACAACTCATCCAATTTATACACGATTACAAAGTATTACAAATGTGGAACACACACAAAATACAGCAGAGACTTTCTATGCCTGAAGAAGGGTGCTTGTGCCTGTAAACTTGCAAAGACCTTTTCTCCAACTATTCAGTTGGTCTAATAAAAGATGTCAAAGAACCTTGCCTATGAACACAAAATAAGGCCTTTTCAAATGTGTGCATCTCTTGCATTATATTGTTTTTAACACTCTTCTTTGAACAAAATGAGTTAATACTGCCTCTTTTGATCTTATTTTCAAAGCCCTACACAGAAGGTAAACTTATTGCATGCTCTACCTGATAGAATTTTAAATATCTTTCTTGAGAATGTGCCATCCCAATTAAGGCAGATGCATAAAGACTATAAGTGGAACACTAGTTAAAAGGTGGCACAATTCTAATATATCAACAGTTGAGCAGGAAGCATGCTGCCAGTTAAAGTTGTACCCAATGTATTCCACATTTCAGAGAGCTACAGGCCTGCTCGCAGAGGCACATTTGTAATTTTCATAAGTAATTCATATTGGCTTTTTTTGTATAGTACCACTTGGGTATAACTGGAAAATTATTTACCAAGCTAAGTCTTTGCTTTCTATACAACATGACATAGGTGTTGATATACATTGAATTTGCATGTGCTACAAAACTACTGTCAATTAGTATATGACTTGCTGAAGCAATCTGGATAGAGCAAAAGGAGATGAAATTGAACAGGGGTTCTTGGTATTCTGAAATCTGCCTTTTAACTCAATCTTTCAGTTTGACTATCAACATAGGCCTATGACTTAAATTCATACAAGTCTCAAAAATGTTTATGGTAGAAAGGGATTTTAAAAAACCCTCAAAAGTTGACTGAACATGTCTGGTTTCATTAATCTGATCTGTGAATGATTTATTTATATTTTCTTGGTCCACACTACATAAAAACAAAACAAAAATTAAAACATTTTGGTTCATCTGGATTCACTGTTATTTGGATGCATTTTTATAGGTTGGATAATCATAAGGAAAGTGTAGGAAAGAGAGACATCTTTTGTGCTAAATGTAGACTTTTTGTTTGTTTTTAACATTGTAAATGACTGAACTTCATATAATCTTACAGAATCCCATAAAATTGTGTTTATTATCTTAGAAACTGACCAAGGATAAGTGAAATAGTTGCTATCATGGGAAAAATGTTTTTTTCCTTAAATGCCAGACTACATAACAGTGTCTCTAGGAACACATGGCTGGTCTACTAAGTGTGTATGCAACCATCTAAAATAGAATGGCTTCTTTTTGTAAAACAGCAAGGTTTTTATTATGTGTGAATCACTTTTTCTTTTCAGATTTAACTTCATATTTTTAGCATTTAACACAGACCCTTGTCTTTGGTAGAATCTAGTGGCAAATTTGGACTCCCAGACCAAATGTTAAATGATATGAAGCCTGCCGTTATATTATAGTTGACTACATTCATTATGTCAGATGTGCATTTCACTTTCTATCTGGAGGTATGATTAAATGTTTTCTGTCTTGTATATATCAACCAGAGCCCATTTTAAATAAGCTGGTTGGAATAGTTAAGACTGTTGATGTAAGATAATGCTGTATATCTATGTTTATCTAGAATAACTGAAATGCTAGTTTGGTACTCAAACTGATACGAGTAAAGAAATTCTGTTTTGCTAATGATCATAGGTCACCCTAGGGAAAGTACTATCTTTATGTGAATTCCAGCTGGATGTTACCCTAAAATGCTAATGGAAAGCCTTTGAGGCATGCACATCAAAGGGCTTGCTGGCCTATAATGGAGGAAATCACTCCTCTTACACAGTTATTTTGTGGCTAGTTTTTCACAAAAGATTAGAGCTAACCTATTCAGTGGCTCCAGAAAAATCACTGATTGTGATAGAGGGAAGATAGTGATGTTTTTATTCTGTTGATCTACAAAAGTTTATACTATTGTTAAATTTTTCTCTCCTATATTTTATATAATTTGTGATCATTTTTACAGTAAGCTAGAAAGTGCATGATGGGTACTTTGGAAAAAAAAAATTCCTGCTCTTTGCTAAGTGCAGTCAAAAGAAAGGAACTCCTTGAGAAAACTGTGTAGAAAGAAACTTCCATTCTCTAGACCAGAACAGCTGGCATGAGTTAGTATGAATAAGGAAAGTGCTGACTAGGAAAAAGAGGCATGATCCAGCATTATATGTAGAAACTGCAGTTCATTTATAGGGAACTTTGCTCATGAAAAAACTGTGGGGTCCGATCCATTTGCAGTATTGATCTAGGGAGCAGGAATCTCCGTGAATATGCAATCAGTAGCTGGATTATCAAGTAATACATGATAGGGCTATGCAAAAACACCAAGTAATAAAATTGGGTACAGGGTAGAGCAATATCAGAGCAAAATTGCATGGCTGGGTAGCGTTTGATCATGCATCTGAGTTACTGCAAGCTATATATCTAGTTAGAGCTAAGGTAGCTTACTCACAAGTACCATCCAGAGGCAGGTGGAGATTCCCTCTGGAGGCAGGCAGTTCCTTGAGCATGAGTCCTTAACTTATACAGCCCTTGTGACCTCATTTACCTGGTCCAATGGAGGCCAGCACCTGTTGGCTGTCAGCCAACCAATTTGAAATGCATCACGAGTTGCTGGGCAGACTGTCAGTTGCTGGCTCCCTAGGGAGCAAGCCGCTCACCCAGGTATGTGATGCCAGTCACATAGGCAGAGGGAGCAGGTTTCCCCACTCCATCAGGAATGTATCCAGCTCAGGTTACCTAAAGAGATAAGGTAAGGTGTGTATCCCCTGCTGGAGTCCATCCTAACCAAATTGTCACAGAGCAGAATTTATGGGGAGAAACAGAGGTGGCTTTCTGCCCGAGGACAAGTGCAAAGTCCTGCACTTAGGATGGAAGACTCCCAGGCACTGCTACAGGCTGGAGATTCTTAGATGTTAGGGTCAGAAGGGACCTCAATAGATCATTGAGTCTGACCCCTTGCATAGGCAGGAGAGACTCGCTGCCTCAGCAGCAGCTTTGCAGAAAAGGACCTGAGTGTTACAGTGGACAATAAGATGGATTTGAGTTAGCAGTGTGCCCTTGTTGCCAAGAAGGCTAACAGCATACTGGGCTGCGTTAGTAGAAGCATTGCCATAGTAGAAGCAGATTGAAGGAGGTAATTATTCTGCTCTAATTCTGAACTGGTGAGGCCACATCTGGGGTGCTGTGTCCAGTTGTGGGCCCCTCACTACAGAAAAGATGTGAACAGGTTAGAGAGAGTTCAGTGGAGGGCAATGAAAATGGTTAGGGGTCTGGGACACATGGCTTATGAGGAAAGACTGAGGGAAATGTTTTTTAATTCCCCAAAGAGAAGACTGAGAGGGGATGTGATAGCAGTCTTTAACTACCTGAAAGGTTGTTCCAAAGAGGTTGGACCTAAACTGTTCTCAGTGGTGATAGGACAGAAAAAGGAGCAATGATCTCAAGTTGCAGCAAGAGAGGTTAAGGTTGGATAGTAGAAAGAACTTTCTCACTTAAGGGGGTGGTGAAGCACTGAAACAAGTTACCTAGGGAGGTGGTAGAAGCTCCAACCTTGGAAATTTTTAAGGTCTGGGTTGACAAAGCCCTGGCTGGAATGATGTACTTGGGGATGGTCTGGCTTTGAGCAGGGGGTTGGACAAGATGACTGTCTGAGGTCCCTTCCAACCCTAATTTTCTATGATTTTGTTTTGGGAATGGCTGAGCCATTTTGGGGGGCTTGCCCATCTGCTAGCTCCCCAGAGTAGGATCCACTATCTGAGGTGGAACTGAGGGCTTGCCTGCTGGTACTTTGCTTCCAGCAGAGCAGAAGAGCAGCCTCTCCTTGTCCCTTCCCACTCCCCAGATTGGGGTTAGAGCCTGGTGAAGGAACGGAAAGCAGGGAGGGTCAGGGGAAAATGCAAGCTGAATGCCTGTATGTTCCATCTCCCGGAAGGATTTCTGTTGGTGGAAATTTCTCAGAATTTTCCACTAGTAGAAATAAACCACCTGTTTGTGGCCTCAGTAAAAGAGGGCTAAGCTACCATATGTGAATTCTCAAGGGACTACCAGGCTTTGTGGTTCTTCCTGGGGTTTTGTGGCCCCTTGCTGATGAGCCCAGGTCTGAATTGCTGTTAGTTTAGGAGTTCCCAGGATATTCAGGTTCCAACTTGGAATCCTACCCTGTGTTTCTAAGATTCCTGGCTCCCAGGTGGACCTTCCAGGCAGACTGCTAAGCTTCCATTATTCTTGCCTCTGGGACAAGCCTGCCAAGGGGGCCGTGCCAGGATCAGACATTGGAATTTCCATGGTCCTCAGCTTGGGGAGACATCTACTGAGCAGACTGTCTCAGGGGTAGGAACCTCAACAGCTATAATACACCCATCAGGGGGACTGCGCTGGGGCCAGGATTCCAGAGGTTCTAGTTTGCAAGGTTCCATTAAAATCCTACCTTGGATTTAGCAAAATGATGAATTTGAAATGTTTTGAATGAGACATTTCAGGTTCAAAGAAGCAACATTTATGGGTGTAGATCAAAGACTTAGCATGGGCATATGAACTTCATCCATCCTTTGAAGTATAGCAGTACTTTGATCAGTGTAGTCTCCATACTCTACCTATGGCAAATGCCAGAATGATAAACATGAAGGATATCTGAGATCTCCAGATAAAGGGTTGCTTTTCCACCAACACTTCAATAAAGGAAGATGAGACATAGGAAAACTGAGATACTTTAAGAGAAATTATATAATATATGGATTTAACTGGTCATTTTTAGGAATATTATTCCTTTACCTCACAGAGGAAGAGATTACTAAATTTTAACTAATGGTGGATTCAAGCTTCTCTTACCCTGATTTTTTGTAAGTGCTAAGATGTCTAGAACAAAGTTATAGTTTCTCTAGATCTTCAGGTTGTGCAGTGGACTGAATTTCAGTTAGAGTATATGTGGCAGACAGTTCCAGATACTTGTTTGTATCCCTTTAAAGCAGTCTGCAATACAAATTGGAACAACTTTGGCTGTTCAAATTGCATCGTTTTTGACAATATGAAAAAGATCTGGCTGCATCAGAGTGTAAGCAGCCAAAAAAAAGGGAAGAGTTCTATTGGCTAAGACTATGAATACAATAGAGGGAAAGACAAGTATTATCTTTACTTATACTTCAGAAACTTTGTAAGAATAATTTAGATTCCACAATCAATGGTCTAGCACCTGACTCATAAAATAAGTTGCAAGTCTACACCCAGATTAATTATAAAGGTGACATCCACATACAGAATGCTTAAGAATCACTAAACTTTCATTTCAGTGTGGCGTGTCTTGCCAGAAATTAGTAAACAGTTAATAAGGTTTTGCTTTGTTATCTTATTGCCCACACATGTACCTTGTCACGAAGGCATTCAGTCGATGCTAAAGGATTACAAATTTACTTCTTACTCTGTTGGTCACCCTATAGTGGAAATAATTTATCAGGGGAAAAAAGAAGGTTTAATGGCAAGAATAAATTGAAAAAATTGGGACAGTTTGGTGTAGAAAATTAAGAAAAAACATACTAAAAATAAAACAAAATGTGGAAAGAGTAAAATAAAAATAGCAACAGGAGAAACATACCATCATGGGAACTGTTTCAACACACCAGTAGGACAAAAGGGTGATTAAGAACAACGAAAATAGATTTATTGCCAAACGTTAAAAATTTATGCTTAACTAATCTGATTTCCTTCTATAACAAAATGACAGGCTTTGAGGATGGGGGAAGAGAAATAGACGTCACATGAGGTAAACTAAGGAAATACAATCTAGATGAAACTACTAAGGGAGGTGCATAACTGTTTGAATCATAATACTCAAAGAAATGCATGGAATTAGATCCTTTGAGGAGCAGAGGTTAAGATGGCCATTTGAATGAGTGAGTGACAGGAGGGAAATGTTTGATGATGGACCAAATACCATTTATCAATTTACAGTTTCCTGGAAAACACAGACACATCTTTAGCTTCATAAGATCTTTGAAGTACCTGAAGCCATAGGGGGAATGTACGTAAACAATTGAAATGAAAATAATATATAGTATTCTTCCAGTTGTTTACAATTCTGGTAACAAATATAAATAAATATTCATATAACCAGAACTTTTCCCTTTTAATTTTTGACCAGGTATTTCTATCTGTACAAAGAGAAACAAATCCAATTGTACCATCAGAATTTTTTTCATTTAATTAAAATTGTGTTTTAAAAGAAAATGTTCAGTATGATTTATATTAAAACAAAAATACGGACTTTTCAAAAGATTTTCTAAATAATAAGAATAAAATTATTCTTAAAAGTATATTTCATAATAAACAGTGATAAACAGCATCATATTTGTTATTCTTATTAAAGATATAGTGTATTTTTCCTTACCCTAACCACAGTTTATTGCAGTGAACATTTGTTAATTTTATGACAGGTTCGAAAATGTTGCTAGTTTATTTAAAATATAAATAGTGCTTTTTGAGCAAAAAGCTACAGGACTAAGGTTCTATTAGCACTTGTTTAAAAATTCTCACTTTATTTTTGAAATGTTAGTGCTCCTAAGTTTAAGATTGGTTAGTGAATTAATAAAATTCACTGTAAGAGCGAGAGAAGTAATTGTTATATGATTTATTAAATATGGGCATATAAGCAAACTAAGTCAAAAGCATCACACACAGTTGGAATCCAGCTGTGATTTGTAGGTTTTGGCTTGGAAATGAAGTTTTTATGGAGCAAAATTCATCTCATTGCTTTCATATTTCTGCACTCTAGATGAAGGGTTAGCCACTGTTTTTTAGGATCATTGGCTTACCCTTCCTAGCTGGTTGTTCTCTACTGAGACTGGTATTCCATATGCTTAGTTTTTAACCATCTACTACAGCAATTCCATATGTAATGTTGTTCATGTTGTGGAAGAAAACTTCCCTTCTGATGCTGTTATCCTGATCAGGATATTCTCCCCTCTTGCTGAGCATACAAAGAACACTGTCATAACTGATCTAACTTGCTGTGGCCTGCTGAATTGCTTCTTTTCATTCACCTGCTGTATGGCTTACAGGCTTTCATTCACATGTGGCTTACAGGCCACTTTCCTCATCTTGCTGCTCAGGGAGATGTACCCTTTAGAAGGGAATTCACCAAATATTTTTCTTTTATGTGAAGAACCTTTTGACATTTTAAAATATGAATGTGAAGAACACATTTTCCTGCTGTTACTCAGAAAGATTACAAGGCGACTCCAGCCAGCTCTGTGGGGCCCCCCCAAAGCATGGGTCCCATGGCAGTCACCCCAATTCACCCCAATTCACTCACCCCCAGAGTGCTCCCTGGACAACCCGGAAGTGGATTGGAAGTGCTTCTGTTCGCTTCCGGATCTGCTACCAAGTGCGCTTGGGACCCCCCTGTGCTCCTGTGGGATGCTCCATCTGCCCCACCATCGCAGCATTTATGAGCCATCTGGTACCTTGAGGTTGTAGATAAAATATTTAAAGCTGTGTCTATATCTGAATTGCCGAATCTCTCCAGATCGGTTCAGAGAGTTCTGATTCAATTCAGAGAGATTAAAGGATCTCCTGATTCAATTTGGATTTGGAGATTAAGCCACCAAATTGAATCAGGGACTGAAGCTTTGCACAGCCCTGTTGCTTTCCTGTTGCAGCAATGGGGATGGGGGGAGTGAATTTAAGATGACCCTCCCATAATTATGTTTTATACCTGGAAAGTTTTAACAAATGTATACATTTTCCATGTATAGAATTAATTATTGGGGGAGAGGGGTATCTTAAATTTGAAATCATCTTGGATTCAGGTAAATATGGTAATGTTATACTTTGATTTTTAAACATAGTCAGTTGCTTATAAATGTTGAAATCTCTTGGTGGTATATGAAACTGCACCTTGAAACATATATGGTTAGTGCCTTAGGTTTTAATCTCAGTCAATTGGTGGCCTCTGCGAAAATTGTTATTGCTCCAAAATCATTATAATTTCACTGTCTTATTTAAAGAGCTCAAAAAATTGATTTGAAAAGATTCAGCTATATATTTATTACTAAGTAGTCTTAAACTTCCATGTTAAAATACCAGAGGTCATAAATACTTTGTATTAGCTTATTTCATGGACTCAAATAAGATGAAGGAAAGTTTATAAGACAAAAGGCACATTTTGATAGCTGGAGTGCTAGATCTTAATCTCCTGTGTCAGTGTTTTAGCTCATTATCAGTTTAATCACAATAGAAGGTATCAGCTTCTTGTAATTTAGTTTAATTGCTGTAGTGAAAATAGAAAGGGTATTAATATTTTGGCATGTTTAACAAGTGTTTTTTTCAATTGAAAAGTCCTATTCTACCACAATTATTATTAACAATGTATTAAAATGTCTTCCATTCATATACATCTGAATTTTATGTTAAGATGCAGTTTTCCAGGTTGTCTGGGCCTTGGAAGTGGAAAAACTCTCTTAACTCTAGGTTCCTTGAAGGAAACAGTAGTGGGGCTGAACATATGGCAGGTTTCCTTTGTTCAGCAGATGACACCTCTTGTGTCACGGCGGAGTCCTACAGGAGGGCCGTGATCTCCTGAAGGCCCTCCGTCCACACCAAGTCTGACCCAAGGCACCCTCAATTCTCGCCTGCCATGACTTGATCTTAATAAGTATAAGATGGGAGGCTGCCTTTATATCACCTTGGGCACAGCATACTGGGACCTTTGTCCCTGCGATCTCCCGGACCCACCAGGATGTTACCCCCCCGTATGACGGGTGCCCTCCAGACACCCCGGCACGTGGTTCCTACCAACCCCTGATACCACGTCCCAAGCCTCGCTGATGTACCGGACGTTGGTGTGTCAAATGTACTCTTGCCCCCCTTTCTAGAGCTCTCAGTCTTGTGTGCTGCCCCTGCCTAGGGGCTCTCAATGCTCACTCTGGGCCTCCTCTATATACTCGCCTGCTCTGGGCCTTTTCTCTCTGGTCTCTTAGGCCCACCATATGGCTACCCTCTAATAAGGCCGAGAGTACTGTGCTGCTATCCCTCTGTGAGATCAGGGACCACCGCAGCACTTGCCCTTATCCAGGAGGCGCTCTGCTGCTAACTCCTGTCTCTCTCGGGGTCCACCGCAGCAGCCAGCCTCTAGCCGGGGTTTGATGCCGTGCTAGCCTCTTGCTGGTTCAACCTGACCCTCGTGGGCTCCTCAGTGCTGCCCCTCCTTGGGCCTTTCAATCGTTGCCCCTTCTCAGGCTTCTCCAAAAGTGCCCCTCGCGGGCTTCTCACTCGTTGCCCCTCACGGGCTTCTCAATAATACTGCCACTCATGGGCTCCTTAAAAATACTGCCCCTTCTAGGGCTTCTCAAATACTGTCCCTTCTAGGGCCTGGGGTCTCTGCACCCCATATTGCTGCGCCCTCTCTGGCGCTGAATCGTGCCCTCCCGGGTGCCAGGACCCCACACCCTGTGGGTCCCTATGAGGCCTCCTCCTTCCCCTACAGCCTTGCCCAAACCACCGGTGTAAACAACAGCCAAAACACAAGCCTCTGGCTATAACTTAAACGTCAGGCACCTGGCTATAACTACATAAGCCCCCTGGCTCCTACTTAGCATCATTGCTCCAGCCTCTGGAGCACTCATGAGTTGCACTCACATCCCCGGTCTCTCAGAGCTCCTGCCCCTTTGGCTGCTGGCAGAGAACTGCCAGCCTGACTTTGGCTCTGGGCTTCATAGGAGCCAAGCCTTGCCCCTTGGGGTCAGCTGACTCTCATTAGTTGTTCTAGCAACTCTCAGCTGAGCTCATTGTGTGAGTTTTCCTCTCACAAGGAGTGGTCCAGCGAGGTGCACCATGACACCTTGTCATGCATAATTTTTTTCTTTTCTTCTCTGTAATTAATTGACAAAAGTATTTTCCACAAAAAGAAGGCATTATTATAAAGAAATAAAAAGGCCTAATTCATTTTCTGTGAGGATGACCACTTACATGA
>JAGPOW010000261.1:56930731-56956893 GCA_030014935.1 Caiman crocodilus | reverse complement strand
GTTGTTCTTGCTCCTACCTTGGGCATCTTCAAGAGTAGATTGGATAGGTACTTGGCTGGGGTCCTGTGACCCCAGCACTCGTTCCTGCCATTGGTGGGGTGTCAGATTAGATGGCCTGCTCTAGGCCCCTTCTGACCCTAGTTACTATGAAACTATGAAATGTCTGCAATCTCTGCCATAGCTACAGCCAGAAAGCAGAGGGGAGAGGCCAGCTCTGCTGTAGAGCATGGAGCCAAGCCCAGAAAGCATGCTGGGATGCTGGGAGAGTCTCATTTAATTTAAACCAGGAAGGGGTCTGGACAGACATTGCATAAAATGCTTTGACCCAAATCAGTTAAGTCTGATACTGCATTCAATCAGGTTTATCTTGAACCAGTTTCAACCATTTTCAAACTGATTTATGTGCACTGAACCTCTGTTCTGTTACAGGTTTAAACCAAGTTCGGATCACTTAAACTGGTTTATGTGTAATATCTGTCTCTAGCCAAAATGTTTCCTGGTACGCCTAATATATACCCATAGACATGCTAAATCTCCATGCTATACTGTCCCGTCAGCAGGACATTTCCCAAGGCATGGAGCCTTTGAGAATGACATCTCAGTGTGTTGGAAGAGAGGCATTAACTATACTGCCATGTAATTCTTAGAAATTTTGTTATCAAATGTGTGTTAAAAGATAGCATTCCTGACTATCTTCCTAAATCACAGGGAACTAAATGCTTACATTGTAGATGTTTCAAAACAACCAAATATGTGGAAGTAACTTATTTTCTAAATAGTCTTTTCAGAGCACCTGTCAAAGTAAGCTATTGTCTTATGAAAGCTCACACCTTAAAGAGTTAGTCTCTAAGGTCCCATGCTGCCCTACCTTCTGCCTAATTTCAGACTAACACAGCTGAGAAACCTCTCATTTTCTCAGCTGGCATAATTTATCTATATATTAAAGGTGATAAATAAATTACAAAACTTTGGGTTTTCCACACACTACATATTTCTATGTGATACATGTACAAACAGAAAAGTACAACGGATGTATATCAAAATTTAGCAAGGATCTACTCCAGTGGTACAGAGTTGAAAAATACCTTTGCAAATAGCTTAAATGACAATATTTTGTCAATTACTACATAAGATTATTTTGTCCTATAATTTCACATTCCAATATCTGTTATTTTAAAGTGCAAAAGTAAACAGTTCCCTGCTCAAACATCTGGCCCTTGTGGTCTATTTATCAGCCACACAACTGTTATTTGCCATTTAAATTGTTTCTGCCCATGATCAGTGGTTCCATGATCAGTTTTTGAACCAGATGTCTGTTATTGTAGATAAGTTTACACTGGAGTAATTAGTCTGTACACTGGTGTAAAAGAACAAAAAGCCACAAACACATGACTTGAAGCTCTAGACCAGCGTAACTTACTTGTATCTGGTGTCAGATTGTCACGGGAGAAATCAAAAGTGAAACTATGTTGGTGGATTACCTTGATTCCTGCCATGTGTTCATTTAATACCATGATCTGCAATCCTAACAATCATGCCTCCAGCTGTACCACATGTCCATGGCAGGAGGTAGGATTGTTTGTATAAGGGATCAGGTCCTATTTGTGCCATTACTACTTGCTAGTGCAGGTGGAGCCTGGCATTATAATCCCAGGCACTCCCTGCACCAGCAAGACCAGGCTTATTTTGACTCTAGCCCCAGGGAGCCCACCAGGTACTCAGACCTGCTCCAGTGTGGTCTGGGACTGAAGCTGACTACAGCTGATTATCAGGGTCAGATCCAACAATCAGCCTGGACTACTAAGCATACCAGAACCAGTTTAAGTCTGCAGTGTGGTAAGCTGACAATCAGCTGATTGTTAGCTCTAGCTGGGACAGCTTTAGGTCCAGTTGTAGACTGTGATGGTCTGCTGGGACACAGGGGATCAGAGGCTTCCAGTTGTTGTGTGGGGGCAGAGCTGAAAGCTTTCTCTCTGGGGTTTTAAAACCCTTCTTGGAGACTTTGGGCATTTATACACATGCTCTGGGAGTTGAGGGGAGTGGTGCTTTAATTAAAACAGCTCTCACAGCAGCTTTAACTAAAGGCACCAGGAGTATCATGTGTATTGGTGCCCTTTAACTAAAAAATGGCAGTGGGAGTGCTTTAACTAAAACTCATTGAACGAGCTTTAGTTAAAGTTCCATCACCATTTTTCAGTGCAGGGACACTGATAACATGATGCTGGAGTCTGCTGGAGCATAATAATTACCACGCTCCAACAGACTAAATTAATTGAGTCTTCCCTGACATGCTGTAATTACAGTGTGTCAGAGCAGCCTCACTGCACGTGTATAGGCAGCTACATGCACCACGTTCAGCAGGAGCCCAGCCAGGATTCCCACATGAACCAGGAGCCCAGCCAAAGTTGCAGACACTCTTTAAAGCTCCCTGATACTGGGAGCCAGAGATCAGGCTCCCTCTCCCTGCTGTCTGGGTCCAGATGCCCAGGGAGAATTAGAAAGCACAGCCACAGTCCAGAGACAGGCATGGTTTTTAAAGCTCTATGGTGCAGTGCATGGGAAACTAGGGAGCTGAGAGCACCCAGCTTCCCAGCTGCCATTTACACAAATGACTAGGAACTTAAAAAAAGCAGATGTGCAGGTAGGGCTCCCAACTGCATGCCTGCTTTTTAAAGGTCTGGTGGGCAATGAGCCTGAGACTGGGGAGATGTTCCCTGATGTGAGGCTCATGGAGCCTTCCTGTCTGTCTCCAGGGGGAAAGGGAGGTGAGGGGCTGGATCAGGACCTAATGCTGCCCCCAGTCCAATCCCACTGATTGGGTAGGAGATGGCTGTGTCCCAGACCCTAGGGCTGCCCACGCCAGATTCCTATGCTCAGTTGTGGGTCAGTTAAGGGTCAACCCTTACATGTCATACTTTCCTTTTAAGACATCGTACAAATAAGCCACAAAAGATATTGCATATTATATATGGAATATCTTTGTGGCATGTTTCCTATATTATGTCACCAGAAAGTATAGACAGACATTCAAAAAGCTTGAGCCTGAATTGATTTAATGTTTGCAGGTTAGCCTAATTTGGCTAGGCTGAACCCGTTTGTAACCACACAGACATCCCAGAAATTCAGGCACATGCTTGCAGCAGCTCAGGCTAGAAGCTAGGGGGACTAGAGTAGCCCTCCCTTTTTTCCCACAATGCTGAGCTAAGGAGGGGTGTGGCCGGGCCCCAGCAGGATGCTCTGATTAGGGAGAGGATCCTTTCCTCCCTCCCTCCCCCCTCCCTCCGTAATCCCTCTTTCCCTAATCCCGTACCATAAATTGACAGAGCATTTATGAGCTCTGTTATCAGGATTTATCACCCCATCAGAAAATAAGGCCTCTCTCATAGTTTGAGCTCTTCTTAAACAGCTTTTTCCAAGGAAGGAATGGAGGGACGTTACCACCTACCTGTTGATTAGCTCCAGAAAGCCCTAAGCGGGCACAGTCCTGTCTGCCTTACACAGACACTTCTCAGCACTAGCTAGCATACCACATGCTGTCTATGGTCTGTGCTGTTGGAGAGTTGAGGGAGGGGTCCCTGCTTGAGCAGCATGCAGCGAGGGGATGGGGCAGGGGAAGCCAGACATGCTGCTATGCTTGCAAGTCTGCTGGAGCTTCAGCAAGGGAGCTGAGGGGAGGGAGCAGAGAGCCCAGCTCAGCTCAGAGAGCATGCCGGGATGCTGGGAGACTCTGCTTTAACTTAAACCAGGAAGGGGTCTGGGGTAGACATTGCATAAACTGGTTCGATCCAAATCAGTAAAGTCTGATATACTACATTCAACCAGGTTGATCTCAAACCAGTTTCAGCCATTTTCAAAATTGTTTATGTGCACTGAATATGTGTTCTATTACAGGTTTAAACCAGTTTCTGATCACTTAAACTGGTGTATGTGTAATGTCTGTCCCTAGCCAAATTGTCTTTGTTGTCTTCCCAAATTGCTATTCATGGTGCAATTAACATTTTAATCGCATCCTAAAGTTGTCATTTGTCAGGGCTTTTTGTGCAGGTGTTATGTCCACAGTTTATCCCCATATAGCTGTTTGTGTGCTCCCCTTCCACCTCTACCCTGTGGCAGGGTATAGTAGTCACAACCTATTGGATGCAGCTGTACCAAAATAGCTGGATAACTCTTCACTCAGATCCCAGTGTAGTTTATCTTCATGTAGGAAACCAATGTAAATTTTAATGATATAAATGTGTTGTGCCTAGGCTGCTTTGCAGCTCTCTAATACTTGCTTTAATTGGATTCTTTAATTTACTACAGGGGATGAATGAAGATATGTGGGAGGGGACATGAGGGTATCATAAAGCCCTCTCTGCTTTCTCAGATGTATGGAATATGATGCTTTGGTACATCTATGGATTTAGCCCATAATAGCTTCCTCTTCAAGCTCCTTTTAATTGAAAGTTTGTCCACCTGTCTTTTTTTATACCACATTTATTACTTGAGTACCTAATTATCTGCTTCTATAATGTGGACTCACTTATCGGATATAAGTCATGGTAGAGGTATACTTTATAGACTAGTGGGGGCCATCTTTTTTGTCAGTCTAATGAAGCAAATTAACACCACACGTTCCCTCCAGTTCCCTTCCCCTGCCCAGTCTGCTGCTCTGCTTTCTTATTCCTGCACTGTCTACCAACTGGGATGCCCTTTCCCTCCCTAATCTGCTGCATGCCACATGCAGAGGCTGACTGTACCACACATGGTATGTGTGCTGCAGGTTGCGCTCCCACCCCATTATAGACTAACCAAATCAGAGGTGCATAAACTTTTGTGATTAAACCTGATGAAGTGAGCTGTTGCTCATGAAAGGTTGTGCATATGTGATTCAATTAGTCTAAAAGTTGCACCTCTACCCTGCCTTCTACCTGACTTCAGACTAACACGCAGCTAATTACCTCTCTTTCATTGCTCAGTTTCCTTACGTGTGTGAGAGCATTTTTCTCCACTTTATCACCAAGGAGGCAGAAGCTTGAGAAGCGTAGTAATTACCACTGAAGGCCATGTTGAAAGGAAACAACATAATTAATTAATTATTAATTGTTTAATAATAATTTTCCAACTATTTGGGTTGGTCTAATAAAAGATATCAGATTCACGCAAGGAACCTTGTCTGTGAAAGGAAACATTAGCATTTTTGTTTCCAAATCAGTAAGTTGTTAAGGATGCTGTTGGAGTTTCAACTGCTTGTGACACGGTGTATGGCAAGAAAGCTGCTTTTTTTCTCTGTATACAATAATACAGTGGCTTCCAACATTTTTAAGTAGGAGATCATGTTCAGCATTTAAAAATAACCCCCCCAAGATCTACCATGCGCCCACTGCCACCCCAGCAGGTAAGTCTGTGGGAAGGGAAGGTGGGGGGAGATCAAGGCAGAGGGAGAAGAAATTACTTGGGGGCATGTCTCCCCAGCAGGTAAGTCCCACCCAGCTGGGGCACCACTCAACTTACCCCTGCTCCTGCCTCTATAGTTTTGTCCCTCACTGGTGGGGGGAGGCTCAATCTAGCCCCTGCCCCTTTCCTCCCCTACGGACTGACCTGCTGGGCTGGGGTGCATGTGTGCATGCACACGAATACTCAGCCCCCCACCCCAGCCTTGGATGAACTCCAAGAGGATCCGAGATCTACCGGTGAATCAAGATCCACTGGTTGGTGAGCACTGCAATAATACAATTACCTGGATTTCTCCAAGATTTACTTGCAAGAAGTGTATTACTCAGTGCTCCAAAAACTGCTTTTGTTTCCTGTTTGTTTTCAAGTGCAGTTCATTATGGTGTTACTGACCTTTAATACACTGACTACCCAAAAGACCACTTCTTCTCTTAGGTTCCAGTTTTGCTGACATTCTCTAGCACTGAATGTTTGGGAATCTCAGGAGAGGTCTTTTAGCTCTGGCACTTATTTCCCTCATTAGTATAATAAAGCCTGGTTTTTTATCTTTAGTGTTTGGTGCAGATTCTACTTGTATACTTGGATCTTTTCCTGAGGGTGGGAATTGTATTTTTATTTTATTATTGTATCATCTTCTCTGTTTAATTCATGATTATAGTATTTCACCCTATGTTGTATTTATGCTTTTACGAAGTTGGACCTTAAGAAATATAAATCAGCATTATTACTCTCCATACTTTTAAATACAGCTAAACAGGTGTCTTTTCCCTTAACTTTGCTTAGTTTATGCTTGTATAAGGAATCTTGAAATTAATGGTCCTGTTTAACTTCAATGAATATTTTGCAGGTAATAGGCTTGTCAAATCAGGTTACCTTTTACCACAGGTATTTTGGCTTCCTGTGTAAAGAATAGGACTTTTTGCCGCATGCATTTCTGGCAGGGATTCAAATGTTAGGAAACATGCTTCCTGGCTCAGACAAAAATGTGATATTACCCTTATGTTTTCAGATCCAGATCCTCTCACCTTGCTGTATTTTTAAAATAAGTCCTATTTATGTTATTGTCAAGTGAAAACTCCTTCTCTTGATACAACCACTGGAAATTTTTTATATTCCTAAGAGAAGGCACTACTGTTTGGAGAAGACTTTATTAAATAACTAAAACAAATTATCTAGCTTAGCCTAATCATTATAATGAATTTATTTCCTTTAAATCTGAAAATGATACATAGTTTACAGTTTGCATCATACGTTTTCACCATCATCTCATTTTATCCAATGTGTAAGACTGGTTTCCACCTCATTTTCGTGCCATAGATCAAACACAGCCATTGTAACACTGTAAAAGTTAGTGTAATTTAACAGTCTTTGGCTTGACTGTTTATTTTAAGCTGTTATGGGTTCATTCTTTAAATTATTTATATAATTTGGAAAAACTAATGTTTTTCACTTTAATCACCAGTAAGCACAGAAATCCAGATTCTTTGTTTTGCCAAATTTCTGTAGGCTTCCAGACTTCAGAAGATCTATGCAGCCCTTACACCTGGACTCCTCTAACTTATGTCAGCTGGCAGCTGCTTTTAAGAAACAGCCACATATCAATGGATTACAGATGGAGTACATGGTGATCTGCCCCTTACACATCCATACATATAATTCCTTGCTATTCATATTCTATATATGTGGGCTGAGTGAGGCAGAGAGTATGGCAAAGCAGCAGGGGGTATCATGAAGAGTTCCCACATACAGGAGAAATATCAGAAGGCCACATCAAACTGCTTTCAACCCACTTGCACAGTAAAACAACTCAGATCACAACATTTAGTCATAGAAAGTTAGTTCTGGTTGATTTATCCCATATTTCTCAGCCAGTACAGTTTTTTCCCCTTTTGCACATTAACTAGACTTTGACTTAATCTAGTATTAAATGTGCCAAATAATTGGCTTCCTAGGACTTCCCATAAACTTCACTAGCTAAGAGACCTCATCTTGTAGCTGTTATAGCTCTTATTTCTGATGTTGTATTAGAGGAGCTTCTTGATACTAAGCAACATCAAATGGGAATAAATATATCTAAAGTTACAAATCTAATTTGTTATAAATCCACTGCACTCTAAATGAAACCATATTTGTATTAGGTGTGAAAGCTTCTCTAATATCTAAGGACATTAACCCGATCAGTCACTCTTGTTTCAGCTTACTCTAGACCTTGTTTTTTCTCTCAGGAAAACTGGGAGATTTCTGAAGCAATGAACAGGAGCCTTTGACTGAGCCTATTTTGAACCAGTAGCAAAACTTCTTAAGTTCCTTTTTAGATTGATGGGTTTAGAGACAATTACCTTATATTCTTTCTCTTTTTCTAAACCATAAGTGTTGATAATTTCACTAATGCTCTTCAAATGATAGATATGTATTAGAAGCTAGATCAGTACTATTAATAAAACTGGAAAGTAAAAAAGCAAGTTTCTTTTCAGTCATTTCACCAACTAGCTTTGTGCAGCTTATGATACAAAAAAGAGAGGATTAAATCTTCAGGACTATAAAGAGGTTTGTTGACTAGAATACAGCTGTGAGAAACAGAGAGCTTACTGTTTTCCATATAGATGTTTCACACATGGTGAGGAAAAAGCAGATGGATAACAGCTTAAGAGGGTTTTCAAACAGGAAAAATAGCAATAGAACAATGTTATTCCCATAGCTCTTCAAAAAAAAACTAAATTGCAAGTTAGGCACCATATTAAGTCATGTAAACAAAAGGGTGACATCATTTATGAGGTAAAACAAAGGAAGGTTCACAGGTTGCAGAAAATATAGGTTTTTAAAGATAGAAGGAGTATATACACAAATAATCATAATCAGGAAAGCTTGCCAGTTAAAAGGGAGCATTAACAAAGAACATCATGACTAAATTTGATCTAAATTGTTTGAGTAAAACATATGTCAGTTCTCTTAGTAATTAATTTCCATTCTTTGGCACAAGTATCTCCACTGACTCACAAAATGGATTGATTCACTCTACAGTAGATAGTATAACTCCTTGCTCATATACAAGTAAAGCAAAATGAATTTTAGTTGTTGCTGATGATTCATTATAAGACATATTCACACATAAACAAATAACATATGGGTTTAATATATGCCTAATTACAGTTTAGCAGAAAAGCTTTTTATATTTTGCTACTTTTTCTGTCTTGTACTATGTTGAGTTTTTGTAACACTTTCACTAACATTGTGTCAGAAAGAAAAGGATATGTACTCACTAAGGCATTAGCTGAGCAGGTGTAAGAAAAAGCGAATGTCTGCCACAGAGTGGCCATTTCAGTGGAGTTTATGGGGATTTTTTATTGAAGGACCACCCATTAGCCTTGTATGCCCATTGCCATGCTCAAAAGTTAAACCTTGTTCTTGTGGACTTCTGCCAATGCATTCCTGAAAGTAAGAAGCTTTTTGTTTTTAATAGTGCAAGGGCTGCATTCATCCTTCTTAACATCAGTAGCACACAAAAAGGGGTTGCATGTAATTAAAAAATAAATAGGATTATAGAAAACATACTGTGCCACAAGCTTGAAGGTTTCTGAACAAGAATGTTATGAAGGAGTACTAGTTGCATGCAAATATGCATTTAAAACAAAATCTGATGATGTTGGAGATAATGTATATGCAACCATTTAAAAATTGCCTTATAACAAGTTAATCTAACAGGCCTTTAAAATTATGCCTCTTGTCAGCTTGCCTTGCCTGAAAAAGGCTTTCTTGAACTGGTCTATGAATGAAGGATATTTCTCCAGATACATAAAAACGCCCTCTGCTTATTTCCCTGGATCCTACTCAGAAGCCTTCAATTGCTTCATAGTTACATGTTCATACCTGGGTCTTTGGCTTTACACTGTCTTCATTTTTCCCCAACCAACAATCTCCAGGTTTGCCTGTTTATTTACTGAAGCCTGACTCCTTTCCTTTAACCAGTCCAAGTCTTTCCCTCTTTCCACTTGTTCATTTGTCTCCACCAGGCTTAAGCACCTCCACATTTTTTCTGGTGCCTGAAGTATCCTTGTACTATATAATATAAAAAATGAGCTGTGAATTGTATATGGAAATTATGAAAGACACAGCTGAACCTTACATGAGTGGTTAATAGGAAATGGTCATTGGAACCAGGAAGGCATAGGGAAGCCAGGAGAATGTCTTGTGTAAATTAGCAAGGGGAAAGTGAATATTGAAAATTTCTCTACCATCACAGCAGTCATCAACATTATTTTCTATACATTCATCAGCAAAATATTTACAAAATGACTAGGGAGAAAATAGAACTGCTGTCTGAAAGGACTGCAATACAGCTTTTCGGAAACAAAAATAGTAAATTGTTTGGGCAAGGGAATACTCTGCTGTTAATCTTACATGGGCATTTCAGATTCATATGTACACCAAATTGTATGCAGCAGCATTATCTGACTATCAGAAAGCCAAAAGGATACTAATGGGTTTGAGGGTCATTAAGAAGCCATTTAGTGGAAAATTTGATAATGAGCTATGCAGATGACAGTGTCTGAGGATTGACAAATGAATCTTATGTAGCTATTACAAGCAAAAATGTTAATGACTATGTTTAGTAAAAGGCTTGCTGCTAAACAGGCCATGCTACTGTTTAGAGTTTGGTATAGTTATCTGCAATTCCCAAATAACTTTACCAGAACTCCAGGAAACAGTGAGAGAAATAAATGAAACCATGTATCGACATTATGAAAAATATTAACAAAAGAATACATTTAAAATGGAATTAAAGAAGTTGGCTCTATGTAGGCCTTCCCAACCTTACTTATTGTTGTCCTTTGTGGGGAGAAGAGAGATGGCTTACCATGCTTCCTCAAATTTTATTTCAGGATGCAGCTGGCTAGCTTAATATTTTACGCATCCATTATATCCTTAATATTTATCGCAGGGATGTCAACCATGGGCCAGATCCAGTCTGCAGAGCCATATCATCCTGCCCCTGGTGCTGCTTTTAGGACAGAGTGACCCACAGACAGCATGCTGAGCATGCTGGGTAGCTTTGTGTCCTGGATTGGCCACATGCTACTCAAGGGTCGTGCTGCATGCAGCAGTCTTTCTGGAACCATGTTGCACAGCCCTACCATTGCAATGTTTCTGGGGCCAAACTGCACATCCCCACAGCTGTGGTGCATCTGGAATTTGGGGCTGATCTGTGAGTAGTGCAGCTTGCAAACCAGCCCATGCCACGTATTCAGCTTGTAGGGCTGGATGTATTCAACACCTCAATTTGAGGGGTAAGTATTACTCCCAGACATAGTGAGTGCCTGTCCACTGGGCCACTCACACTTTTAGCATTACACTGATCTCTTTTAGGGGAGATATTTCTTAGTTGGGACTTGGGTGCTCATCAACCATAATCTTTGCGAAGGATTGGATGAAGTCTCTTATTGTTCTATTCCTGTCTTTAGGTGATTGGTAAAAAGCTATCAGTTTTGTAAGGGAGTTTCTTGATTAAAGCAGTGAGGTTCCTTCCTGTTTCTTTTTTTAGTTGCTGTTATGGTGTTGAGTATGAGAAGGATTTTTCAGCCAATGGATTTTCTCTTCTTCCCCAGTGAGCTCTGTTTTAATGATGACAACCAATGGGAAACATTTCAAGATAACCATTTATGTGACTAGGAGCCAACAAACCGTAGACGAATCTTTTCCTCTTATGTTAGACTGAGCATACTTATCAGTGTATAAAGTGTATGTCAAACAGGTCATCTATGCTGTGAATCACTGGTGAGACTGCAGCTGGGTACATAGGTGACGTGTAGGAGGGATACGGGGGGAGCACATGCCCCCCTTAAGATTGGCCCTCAACAGCCAGTGCCCCCCCCAAGTTCATGGGGGCTCCAAGAAAAGCACCAGTGGCACTTCTAGGTTTGTTGCTGGCACTTCCGCCAGCGGCAGCGATTGGCTACTGCCCTTCCTCACTTCCCCCATCAGTGATCGGCCACTGGTGCCTCCCCAGGATCAGAAGGCACTAGTTGCTCATGGCTGGGTAAACATAACTGAGCTAGGGTTAAATAGACCAGCAGCTGCAACTGTACTGTTATCAATAATTAAGATAGCTGATTTAAAGAATGTCTACATATATCTACATAAGGTGCAATTACACCTTTAGATTGCAGTGTAGATATACCCAGAGAATGCATGGACATAGGCAGAGGCGGGCCCTAACCTATGAAAATGTAAAGTAGCCTCCTCTCAGTGCACTGCTGTTATCTAAAGGGATAACATTATAACCCTGGGTTGGGAAGCTTTTACAACTACAGCCCCCATCAACCCCACTAAAACTAGAACATGTATTTTATAGTGATAACATGGATATGGTAGATCCAGAACATCAGATAACTAGCAATTATTGGGAAGGAAAGGAAGAAAAGTGGAAACAGCAGTACCGCTAAGCCCTCATTAACAGCTTCCTCTTGTTATATTGTAACATCATGTTATAATTACGGCTGTCAAATGATTTTTAAAAATTGATCATGATTAGTTGTGTGATTAAAAAAAGTTGCAATTAATTCTCATGTTAATTGCAGAACTATAAATTCAAAATTATGTGCAGACAAACTCAAAAGTTTTATGCAAAATTCTGCAAGTATTTTATATGGTTGGGAGGCAGGTGTGGGGCCTGTGTATGTGGGAAGGAATTTGTGAAGGTGTGGGGGGCTATGGGTGTGTGTGTGGGGGTGTTGGAGCCTGAGGAGGAGGGCTCCTGCATACCCTGGCAGGGTGTGGGGTACTGTGGGTCAGGAGTGAGGGGCAGCAGCAGGGCTTGGGGGGCTGTGGCTTGGAAAAAAGGGCAGAGATGGACACACAGAGGCACCGCCCACCATGCAAGTGTGGAAGGGGATGTGCATGTGGGAGGGAAGTGGTGAGGGGGACAGATTGAAGCCCTCATGGTGAGGTTGGGAGTGGGACAGAAGCAGGGGCATGGGCTGGAGTGAATGGGGCCCTAAGGCTGGGGCTGGGCTGGGGCAGGGGCAGGTCATGAAACGGAGCTGCGGGCAGCTCATTCAGGCACTCCTCTGTGTGCACCTCTGGGAAGGCATAGGGGACATGTGCTCCCCACATTTGTGTATGGGGTGGAGGCAGGTTGCTGCTGCGCTCTTGTCTCTGTGCCCTGCTGCCATTGCCCCAGGAGCCACACAGTGCCATGCTGTGTCTCCCACCACTGGACAGGCAGAGGACATGGCACAGCCAGCATGTGGCTCCTGGGGTAAAGGCAGCAGGATGCAGAGCCTTAGCCCACATCAGCAGCTCGCCTCTGCCCCATGCACAAATTCCAGGGGCACATGCCCTCCGTGTCTCCACCAGGGTGCATACAGTGATGGTTGCCCCTCCCCCCCACAACCCTGGACAAGCTGCCCATGGCTCCAACCTATGACATACCCTAGCCCTGGAACCCCTTCCACCCAGACCTTGCTCCTGCCTCTGCCCCACACCTTCCCTCACCATGGGGGCCTCAATCTGCACCCCCATGCCCCTTCCCTCCTACAGGCCCTTTCCCCTTCATTGACTTGTCTACTGGGTGCTGCTCCACACACTGCTGGGCTGTGTTCCTGGCTGCCTGCAGGCTGAAGCTGTGTGTCTGTGCCTGACTGTGCCCTTTCCCCCACCACTGCAGCTGCCTGGAGCCCACACCTGGGCTGCCCTGCGGTCCCCATTGTGCCACAGCACCCCACAGGGCAGCCTAGAGGTGGCAGTGATGACGGCAGAGCTGAGCCCCGGCACAGGCTTCAAAACCACATGCACTGTTAATGGATTAAAAAAAAATAATGTGAACAACAATTAACACAGTAATCATGTGCATTAACCACAATTAATTGACAGCTCTAGTTATAATACTAAGTATAGGCCTATTGAAGTCTAAGAATTTCTTTTCTAGGACTATCCATAGCTTCTGGCTGCATATTTTCTTGTTTTGCCATTACCTAATTACCTTTCTTTCTGCATATAATAATTATTATTAGTTTTCATTTTAAACATTCCAGGTGACTTGCATCATATTTTTTTCTTTGCTTTCTTTTAATTTTTTTTGTAAACGTCTCAGATTTTTAGTCAACTTCTTGCACCTGAATCATTAAGTTCTCCTTTTGTACTTTCCCTAAAACAATGTGCTAGGTTAAGGTGTATATTTATAATATTTTAATGTATGTGGTTTTGTCTAATGTGCAAGCTTTTATCTAAAAATGTAACAAAGTACATTAACATTTCTTGTTTAATTCATTAAGTTTTGTTCTTATAAAAATGTCTAGTCTTTTCCTTGTAAAAGCAGCTTTAAAAATATAAACTGATTTTTAGGTTTTAAATGAACAAGTAATTTAACTTCACTTGGTCAGTAGAAGGATTATGGGCCTAAGCAATTCCCTTATATACTTTTTATATAAAATGTATCAATTAAATTGAGGTTTATCATGAAGCTGGCCCAGGCAGGAGGAAGAGTCTAGACAGGGGACTCATCCCTCTGTGTCTTCCTTGACTGCAGGCTTTTGGTTTTTTGTGTGAAAGGCGTAGTTGTGGAACCTGAGATGCTGGATCCAGCAAGGTCACCCAGACACCAGCAAAGCACCAGAAACATGTATGTAGATGGCACTGGTGACATGAGAAGCAAAGGGGATTCTTGATGTAGGGTGTTAGAATGGATAGGCTGGCAACTGCTTGAACTTGTGGTGCTGCGGCACTTGAACAAGTTACCCAGGCACTGCAATGCTCTGCAAAGGTCCATGAATAAAGTCTTTGGATGGCTAGCCACTCTCTGAGGGACATCTGACATACCACTGTGGAGTTGAGAGAATCACAACACCAGGATAAAGAGTTTATGCATAGGATTAAACACTACTATGGGATCCAGTTATGACACCCCTGAATGGCATCATTGCTCTCCTGGGCTGGAGTGGTGGGGCAAGATACCAATAACCCCTGCCTCTGCACCTCCCCCCCAGCATGGAGAGCCGTACTCCTGGGATGACATGCCTGAGAGTCCTATGCAAGGTGGGGGGCTCTGGATGGCTCCACACTGCACATTGATTGGGACATGGGGTGGAGGGGGCAGGTCCAGAACAGGAGATATGGTTTGTGAGAGCCATTGACTTGTGGTTGATTGAAGGTATCCAGTGGGCCACTCCAGGGAGTAGCAGTGCAGCAAGAGGGGGTTGTTACGTAAAATTGCCAATAGTTCATATTAAGAGCAAGACCTTAAAAAGGGGGATAAGGCAAAATGCCATGTTTACTTGATTACATGAAGCAGATACATAAGCTTGGAAACACCAGTTATACAAACAGACATACACAAGCATACATACAAACAGACATAGACAGACCTACAGACAAAACCACTCCAGTAAGATGTTATAGTTACCAGCAGATGTTACTCAATATTAGCACTGTATGGCTGGGTCCAGGCTTATTGAGGGTGATAGGAGCAGGGGAAGAATGGACATGCATGCCTGTGCTCCAGGAGGTTGCAGAGAGTGGTTTCTCCATCTTGGCTTGTCTGCATCTCACTTTTATAGGGATTTCAAGTCATTGTTCGGTACTGAGGTTTTTCCACGCTCAATTTTTAATTAGAGGTTGTTTCTTCTTGTTATCTCAACTTGAGATCATTCTATTAAAGCTGGCATCTCCATTGGTTTCTCAATCTTGATCTTTGCCTTGAAGCATTGTAATTCAAATGGCAGGATATGCAAAATTCCTTCTTCTTTGCACCTGATCACAGACAAATTCTTCAGCCATTCATTAATTAGCTTAATTAGTTTAGAGTCTGGTAACTTATACATTGGTGTCTTGTTGCTTACACAAACAGTTAAATCTTCCTCTGTTTTCATGCAAATAGTTAACGTTCTTTCACCATTCACCCTGTCACACAAACAGTCATGTACACAGGGCATACAAAGTTCATCTACTCATGTCAAGAAGGGAACAAGCACAAAATGGAGTTTTAGTTGTTCATACAATCATAGAGGTTGCAAAAATTCGTACTAGAGAGGGACACCAGGTTCTAAAAGACCCAATGCCAGGGCCGGCATTGTCTCAGCCCACCCATCACCAGGGCCAACTCACTACTACCCCCAGCCCCTGGCAGTCACCAGCATAGGCACAGAGCCCCAAAGCAAATGGGGGAGGGGCAGATCACCAGCCCACTAGGCCTGATTCCTACTGTAGGGGATTGGTGCAGCCTCTACAAGGATAGGTAGCCCCTCCCCCCTCCCCGGGTTTGGGTCCAAATTTCAGAGTGGGCAATTTTCCACAATTTTTCTTCATTATGAACACGGAAAGTTTAGCAGCTGCAGCATTTAATTAAACTGAGGGGTACCAGTTTTGCACGTGGCATTCCCCTATGGCTCTACAAGGATAGGCAGTCCCTTGGGCTCAGGTCCAAGTTGCAGAATGGGCAGCATTGCACAGGTTTTATTTAATAAACATACTGAACGTTTGGCAGCTTCAACATTTGATTAAAAATGAAGCACGTCTCCTTTGCACTACATTCCCCTGCACCCCACTGTGTGTCCTTGGGGGCAGTTGTGGGGGAGAGGGGAAGGGGATTGGTGTGGGTTGCAAATAATAGTGACCGCAGGAACGCATGGCTGGAGGAGCCTAGGGCTGGAGAACCATGACTCAGTGCCAGGGCATGGTCACTCAAAGCCCTCCGTTCCTACTCATTTGGGGAGGGCTCCCAGTCCATGCAGATGAGGAGTGGGGGTGGATACAGGCATCTGGGACACATGCTCATGTACACACACACAGAATCAGATGTCTGTGACATGCGTGCACAACCCCTGCCCCCAGGCATCTGACACACACACACTTGACTGGTGGACAGGGCACTGGGTGGCAGGAGGCTAGGTCATAACAAGCTGCTGCTGCATCATGTCCAGGTGGGCAGTGTTGGTGATCAGCCGATCAGGAGTGGCTTAGCCATAACCCCTGCCTCCCCTCCCCAACTCACCTACTGTACTAAGTCCATGCAGGCAGGCTCCAAGCCCTCTGCCAACCCCCACAACAAAGGCTGTTTTCTTCTGACAGTTTTCTTCTGACCTAAACAGGGGTGCTAAGAGTAAAGCTTGAAAGTTAGAGTGCTTCTACCAGTCTTCTTAAATGGCTGTACTTAGCCTACAGTACTTGCTTACAGGAAAGTGAAGGAACACATTGAAGGAAAACAATAGTTTTGACTGGCCCTAATCCACATTGTAAATAATCGATATAAATTAATTTGGAAAATGTAATTGATTGAACTGGTAAATTATCAAAGCAACACGTTCTCTTTTTCTTCTCTGCATTAATTACTGTCTCACTGGCCTTTCTTCCTGGAATTCAGAGCATATAAACTACACTGTCAATGCATTTTAGATCATTCTAAAACCCAGAAGTGATCTCTCGAATGTTCGAGATATGATTCAAAATTACTGTTTTAATAAGTTTCATAGAGAACCAACCCCTTGGATTTTTCATTTAAAAACAAGGGCCTGGTTCTCTCAAGTCTCAAAATCATAGCTAAGTCCTGGGAAAAACAATGTAAAACAGAAGATTTATGTCGACTGTTCAGCAGACTCCCAAGGGCACAGATTTTTTCTGTTAAGTCTTAACCATATTTTTCCACTGGGTAAATCCCACAGCAACAGTTTCAAACCAGAAGTTCTATAAATGATGTGATAATCAAAATATTCTTCATTATCAAGAATTTGGTAGGCTGTAAAGAAATTTCTATCTACAAATGAAGCATGCATCGCTGAAAAAGGAAAAGGGTATCACTGGGGTTTACAAGCCCATGTATTACATAATATTTTCAGAGATTACACTTTTCCCATTGAGTTTGTCTTAACAACTGTATTATTTCCTTAGAAGCCAAACATATGTTATGTAGTTGTTTTTGGCAGAAATAATTATCAGTCAGTAAGGGAAAAACACAAGAATCTTGTTTGTTTGAAGATGCATATAATTTAAAAAATGGAAGGTGTATATAGAACTTCTACCTGCATAGATACACAAAGCATTAACATACTGCTATAAGGGTGTGTCTATGTGAGATGTTTACTGCAGAGCTGGTTAATTTGTTCATCAGTAAATGTCTCAGAATATACGCATTATTAGGGCTCAGGAAACTAATCAACTCCGCAGCAGGGTAAGACTTGTTATAAGTCCTACCCTGCCGTGGAGTTAGTTTGCACACAGCAGTACTGTACACATATAGCCAGCTCACCTGGCTAGCTGGAACATGAGGATGCTTCAGTGAGGGGGCTGCTTACTGGCTAGTCTCACACTGAAGCACCGTTGTGCCCCTGCCAGCCCCTCCACAAAAAATTGAGCCTGGACAGAGCATCCCTGGACTGGCAGGCTAACCCCCTGGACCTTCTGCTAGCCACAACTGCTCCAATCCAGCTCAGTGTGCTGTGGTGTGGGCACACCTGTAACCAGCATGCCCTGGAGCTTTCCGGGAGCAATAAACTCCAGAGTTTATTGATGTGCATTAATGGTAAATGTACACGTGCCCTAAAAATTCTGTAATATTTGTTACTGTATAATTGTGACAGCATCTGATTTTAAAAGAAGGCAGTTAACCTGCATTCACAAAATATGTCTGTGCATACAGGTTATTGTACATATATCAGTATGAATTTTGTGCAAATAAAATGTACTTGATTGTGCATGTCCCTACATCTTATAGAGTTCATAGATGCTAGGGTTGGAAATGATCTCAAGGGATCATCATGTCCGACCTCCTGCCAGTGGCAGGAAAAAGTGCTGGGGTCATATGACTCCAGCCAAGTGCTTGTTCAGTCTCCTCTTGAAGACCCCAAAGGTAGGAGAAAGCACCACCTTGGCAGCCTGTTCCAGATTCTGGCGACCCTCACTGTGAAATTCTTTCTGATGTCCAACCTAAATCTACTCTCTATCAGCTTGTGGCCATTGTTTCTGGTTATTCCAAGGGGTACTCTGGTAAACAGAGTATCTTCTATTTCTTGCTGCCCCCCCCCTGCGAATTTGTGTACTGCCACAAGATCAGCCTTTTCTTGAAGAGGCTGAAAAGGTCCAGGTCCCTCAGCCTTTCCTCATAAGGCTTTTCCTGTGGGCCTCTAACCATATGGCCCTCCTCTGGACCCTCTCAAGGTTGTCCACATCCTTCTGGAATTGTGGCGCCCAGAACTGAATGCAGTACTCTAGCTGGGGCCTGATCAGTACTGCATAGAGGGGGAGCATCACCTCCCTAGACCTGTTCTTGATGCACCTACTAATGCATGACAAAGTGCAGTTAGCTCTGCTAATTACTTCATCACATTCATGACTCATATTCATCTTGGAGTCAACAACTCCACGATTTCTTTATGCCACTGTGCTGCTGAGAGGGTCATCCCCCAGCCTATAGGTGTGCTGGTGATTCCCTCTCCCTAGGTGCAGCACATTGTACTTGTCCTTGTTGAACTGCATCCTGTTGTTCTCTGCCCACTTCTCTAACCTGTCCAGAGCTGCCTGGATTCAGTTTCTTCCCATCAGTATGTTTCTATGCCCCATAGTGTGAGAATCTGAGAATTTGAACAGAGTGCATTCCACTAGGGCTGTGCGAAACAGCACCATTTCATTTTGACTTCTGTTTCACTGTTTCAACAGGACAGTGTTTTATTTTGAGTTTCATTTACTTTTGAAAGCGCTGTTCCATTTTGTTTTGTTGAAACTGTTCCACTGTTTCAACACTGTTTTGACATTTTGCCCATAGGCTATAATGAGGAAGCGTGAAACTGCCTATAACTTTGTCATTTTTTGGCAGATTTGGATGAAAACAACAGGGAAGCCTTCTGCAGGCACGATGCTTGCCAAGTTTCAAGGAGGTAGGTGCAGGGACTTCTGGGAAACCATATCTCATATTCTTGAAAGCAGAACTCATGTCACAGGTGTGTGTTAAGAAGCAGTGGGGTTAAACCTACAGGCATGGTAGCCCCTGCAGAGGCCATAAAACCTTCCATGTTTCAAGGAGGTAAGCAAAGAGGTTTCTGGGAAACTGCACCTCAAGCTGCTGACAAGCAAAACTTGTGACGTGTAACTGTGTGTGTGTGTGTGTTTGTGTTAAGGTACACCCTCATTGGCACTGGGGCTTCTACATGACACAGTATTGTGCCCTAATGAGGCCTTCTCCTCCCCAAATCCTTGGTCTGGTCCACCACTTTAAATAACAACAAGTAAAATAATAACTTAGTGAAGAGCAGCACAGTAGCATCAGCAGCGTCTCAGGCAGCCAAACTGTCACAGAGCCTTTCTTTCCTCTCCTGCAGGAGCTTCTTCTCCAGGATGTGTGTTAAGGTGTACCCTTACCCTGTCCTTCCCCCACTTTTCCCCCTCCCTCTCCTTACTTTCTGTTTCCCTGCTGATAAGCCCAGCTTCAGCTTTGAAACTCAAAATTTTTGAAACTTTTGAAACGTATCAACTGCCCTTGTTTCTTTTGAAAGCTGTTTTGGTTTGATTTTGCTGTCTGGAGCTCAAAATGAGTTGAAATAGCACTGACATGAAACAGCTGGTGAAATTTTGCACAGCCCTATTTTCCATGCCCTCATCCAGGTTGCTGATGAAGATACTGAACAGCACCTGCCCAAGGATCCAGCCTTGAGAGACCTCCTTAAGTCAATTTGCCACCCACATGACTGTGTAATCATTTATGGCACAACCATTCAATTTCTTTATAAGAATAGGGTGCGATTCTGTGTCAAAGGCTTTCTTAAAGTCCAAGTAGATGACATCTACCTCGACTCCTGCATCTAAGTTTTTAGTGACCTGGCCACAGAAAGAAACAAGGTTAGCCAGGCAAGATCTATATGCTATGAACCTGTGCTGATTGCTGTTCAGCATTATATTACCTGCTGTGCTCCTACAAATGTGATCCTTGATAAGTTTTTCAAGGTTTTTCCCAAGAATAGAGGTGAGACTAGCTGGTCTATAGTTACTGAGATCCTCGTTCCTCTCCTTCTTGAAAATAGTTACCACATTGGCTCTTTTCCAGTTCTTGTACATCTGTATAGGTATCATTAGGTGATTAATTTTTTAAACATGTAAACTTAATGCAGTATATTCACTTTTGGTGTTACTCTATTGGAATTTGATGACTGCAGATTAGTATCTAGTTTGGGTTGTTGTAAGGAAAATTACAACATACAGTATTGTGAGTTAATATTCTCTCATTACCTCATCTCTTAGAACTAACATTCAGTTGTGCCCAAAATGTCTTTTTTTTCCTAACTAAGTTTTGTGTGGAAAAATAACACTGGAAGAAAGAAGTTGGCAGATTTCAAAATATTTTTAAAATTCATTCTGACAAGGCCAGAAGAGGACAGAATTAAATTACATGCTGCTTTTAAAAAAATGCTAGCTTTTATTTGCAATATTGGCACAGGTACAGCATATTTTTATAATACATGTCTAAAAAAAATCTTATCTTCATTTTTGCCTGCTTATGCAAAAGAATTATTACTGTGTGTTCCCTTATCAGGTTGACTTTATTTTAAATGAAAGTAGTGATTGTGCCTTTTCCTTGTCTTTCTGCCACCTGTAGAATTCAAACAAAGCTCCTGTTTCCACCTCCTCATATCGAATTTACAATTAATAACTAAAAAAAATGAAAAAAAAGAGAAAAACTGAGCCCTTCTAATGTGTTCTGCAAAGTAATTCATGGCAGTGTCAGTAGACTCTTTCAGTTTGGTGCTGAACTGTGATGAATATCAGCCACTGCAGCGTGTCTGCTGGATGCAAACTGTACTGGGAGAATGACAGGGAGCTCGCAAGCTTGGAGAGGCTTGCTTGCCAGAGTTTGAAACTCTGGATAACAGTTTAGTGCAGCTTTAAAAAAAAAATCCACAACCCTTTCACAAGTTCCAAAAAAAAAAAAAAAGGCTCACAGAGGAAGAAAGAGAGTTAGGTCTGAAAGGGCTGACAAAGATCGTAATTTTTTTCCTGTGAGATAATGGTTTGAAGCCAGCAGCAGATAAAAGATTGCCATAAGAATGGCTTAATTCCCCATCTTGTAAAAGGATTAGATAATTCAGTCTCTTTATGGATTCCTTACTCTGGGAAATGTATTTCCACTTTTGGTTCTACTCAGAAATAGCTGTAGAATGTACTTATTGAAATGCACAAAGCAGCACATTCATACGTTTTGAAAAGGCAAACACCACACAGAAAAGGTTATTTTTCAGACCATGTCGGTGTATAATTCTTGCTCAGCAAGTGAACATTCTAACTTCACCAACTAAAAATGTAATGGTCTATAATAATAATAATAATAATAATATGTTTTCTATTCAAATCTTTGAAGATTGACTAAACATGAATGTATTAATTTTTGCAAAGTGAACAGATTGCAAAAAGTCCTTGTTTAACTATTATTTCAATGAATTTCTGAATCGGTTCCATTGTTAAAGTGGCTAACACTGAGAAACAACCATCCCTTTAAATAAGGTGCAAAAGAAAGAGGGTGAGATTTAGAATCTATTACACTAATGGACCTAGATTTATACCTACATATATAAGGTTAGAATTTAGCTCAGCGAATGGAAGTGTTGTTCAGGACCACCAGTATAGTTAAATAGTTCTACAACTCTCTTTATCTAGTCTTACAGCTTAACACTGGAGGAATTTGTATTTTTATTCTTAATGGCATATTATATTAGTATAATTTGCATGTCTTTATGAGCTCAGTATCTTATGTCTGTAGGGGGTAGCTCTTTCCCTAATTATGGCATATCATGAAAATAGAAAATATGGCATTGATTTTTATTGCAACAAGGCATTTTGCAGGGATAGTTCAATCTTATGAAATGTCAAGACGTCCCATTGCTCACTGACTTCACAGTTCTGCATATTAATTTTTGCTCTTATAGTACTAAGACACTTTTCTTTTATATCTTGGCTATCTAATACTACCTACTGAACTTGTCTGCAGTAGGAAGTATTTTCCAATGTAGCTGTACCGGCAAACAAGTATGCAATTTCTCATATACAATCTATAAATAAAATAAGCTACACAGGCAAAGGACTTTCTGGCCATTTTCTAGTAAATGCATTGAGGTATCTCCGGGCATAGCTTTTTGTGTAAAATATATTAGACAGTATACCAAAATTTGCTGTGGTTTAAATGGGTGATTTCTATCTTGCTTTGGATTTACACCACTGCAGCTGACAGCATTTTTTAGGAAAAGAACAAGGTAAATTAGGTCTGACTTTGGATCAATATGTTTTAAAACAAAAAATAAAATCAGCTTGGCATATTATAGCCAAATCAATACAAGGGATGATTACTAAGCCTGGAGCAGAGTGAGTGGTGTCATAGTGAGGTTGCTAGGGAGAGGTTCAAGAAAACAATGTGTATTCTGATCATTTTTGTTAAACCTAAAAACAGAAACGGTGGGCTTCTAAGACTTTTGTTCTGTGTATCTGCCCCATAAGCTGCCTTGCGGGATAAGAGTGTGTGTGTCTTGGGGAATTTCTAATTCAACACTGCAATGATGTTAGAGAATGCTTTACAATCCGGAAAGGAAACAGAGACAAGAGAAACTCTAAATTACTTACTCTGGATGCTTTCTGAAATATCATTATAGAATATATTTTTAATATTTTCCTTTTAGCTATTAATTTTAAAGTATTTTTGAAGACTACAAAATTTGTGTTATGTTATTTGAAATTGAAACCAATTATATAAAGTAAAATTGCACTCTTAAGGAACATAGATTACTAGGCTGAAAAAAACCCCCAACTGCATGCTATTTTTTTTAACTAAAGGAGACTTAAACCTGAATTTTCCTGTTTCTCATCAACATTATGTAGAATGAATTAGTGAAATTTCTGTTACGGCTGGCTGGGGTTTTTTTGGGGGGTGGGGGGGGTTACAACTAAATGCTTTTTCATTGGAAAATGATGATTCATTGAAACCAAAATGCTTCGCATAAATGATCTAGATTTGTCAAAATGTTGCTGATGCACAGAGAGAGCAGAGAACCTGACTCATACTCTTAGCGTTGATGCCCCCTGCTGTAGAAGAGAGAGTCTGGAAGATGAGGGTCACTAGATGTTTTAGGATTCTTGTTTCATGGTGTAGGACTCATTCTTCAGACCATTACAGGTGGTCTGCTCTGTTTTGTTTTGTAACAATCCTGCAGAAACATTTTGATAAAATGTAACAGAACTTTTAAGTTTCCCATTAAGAAAGAATACACTTCTAGGTTTTTCTTCACATTTAGTACAAAAACATATGCAAAATATTAACATCTCTTGAGGTATAGTAAGCTAGTTGAGTGCCCAGGTCAGGGTTGAGGGTAGTGGTGTATGCCAACCACTGTAGATGTAGAGGGGAGGGGAAATGAACAGATAGATGGATGTGGGTGAGGGGAAAGGTAGGTGTACCTTCCTGCTCTAGGAGTGTCAGCTCTACTCCAGTGGCAGCAAGACTAATATAACTAATGTTCTAACATTTACCATTATATTTATCTGCTTTCTCAAAGCACTTTTATGCTCCAGGCCTTTCTACAGCAAAGGCTTGACAATGTTCAAGTACTTTATGATGACCTATTGCTTGTCATGATAATATAAGACTAGTCTATGTTCCTTCCTCCCTTTTTCCCATTTCTATACCCCTTAAGGCATATTTTAGTTATCTGAAGAGTATACTGTAAAAACAGTATGCTTGCCTGGAATGCCAACATCTGGAAACTTGCTGCTAATTACTGTGGTTGCAATTCCTGACCTGAATAGATATATGAGGAATTAAACTGTAATTCTTAAGTGAAGCAAAATCTAAAAACCATTTAGTTATCCTACTGAGATGCCAGATCAGCCCAGTGCTTATATTTTAGAGTAGTTTTTCTTCAACTAATACAAAAAAGCATTATCTCCTAATGAACTATGTTATAAGTATGAAGTTACACATTACAATTAGAGCATACTAACTTTGTGGAATGTTAAACTGTGTTAAAGTTAGAAAATGCTTTAAGCAGTAGCATATCAGGAGTTAATATGGGGCTGCTCACAGGGGTTGGAGGTGTTGGGAACAGACCCCAACACTTCTGGGGGCCCTGGTGCTGTGGAGAACTTACCCAGGAGGGGGCTGCACCTGGGGCCATGTGAGCTGGTGCTGTGCTGGCTTTTCAAATGTCTGTCAGTCAGGCTAGGCAGCAGCCAGCTGATGACATCAGCTGTGACTGCTGCAGTAAGAGATTTTAAAATCCTGGCAGAAGCTGGGAACTAATGGAGCAATGTGCCTGTCTCGGCCAGCTGACCGGTCAAAGCCGACCAAGGGGAACGGTGTTTAATTAAGCAGATGTCAGGCGGGCTGGTGGATGGAGAGGTGGGATACAGCTTATTGATCGTAAAAATAACTTTTACTTGAGCTTTACTTACGCTGCTGGTGGCCGCGACACAGGCGGTAAAGTTGCTTGCGTAGTTACAAAATGAAGATAACGTAACAAGTTAACAAAATGAACCTGTAGATGCAACGGGCATGCAGGACAAGGAATACGTTGGGAACAGACAGGGAGATGTTGGTGGGTGATCAGTCCACCAGCTTTTCTCTGCTGCGTGGCGAGGTCCTCTGTAACTTACCACGTGTTTAAAGCTCTCTGACTTAGGTGGAAACAATGCAAACTTTTATACCTTTAGAGTAGCCAATTACAAACTGCCAAGTAGGAATACTTAATTAGGCGGAACATACCAAATTTAGAAAAATGCCCATCATTTGGAGGGGCGGTCTATTGTGTTAGGGACACTCACTTAATTTGGTTATGACAGTGCCAAGCTAACCAGGGTGCATCCCAGCCAGCACAGGTTCCCCATGATCCTGAGCTGCCAGAGGTTGGCAGGAGCAGTGTAGGGGAGACAGAACAGGCTTCCCATGCACAGCTCCCTGAGAAGGGGTTTTGGGCTCTGTCGCTGCCTTGTGAACTCTGGATTATTGCAGCTGTCCTTGAACCCATGGAGGGCATGGCAGTTCCAGGCTTGGTGAAGGGATGGAGCAAGGTCAAAAATTAGGGGTGAGTGCCAGGCTGAAACCACAAGTTTGCACTTCCCACAGAGGCTGAAGTGAGTGATGCCTGAAGGGAGGCCATAAGGGGCTGGAGCCAATAACTGGGAATGGTGGCATGATGGCCCATACGGTTGGCAAATGGACTGAGGTGTAGGGGAGGCAGATCCCGAGAACCAGCAGCACAGATCCAGTGAGTATTACTGTCTCTGAAACAGCACAGGAACACCACTGAACCCCTCTCTTCAATTACATTTCCATCAAGTCATGGCAGGAGCATCAGGGTGCCAGGCTCAGGGAGCAGGGAGATACTCACACTACCAACTGAGGACATCACATTGGTATATTGTTCAGGAAACTGATAGAGGATCAGTGATCCCGATCCCAGCCATGCAGCCAGTAGCCATGGACCACACAGAGCTCCTAACCCAGGCCATTCAAGCTATAGGGCAAGTGCTTGAGATGCAGCAAAGGCAAGTGGCGCATCAGCAAGAGTGGATGCAACAGAATGCATCCCTGTGTAAGATGCCCTGGATCATTGTATCATAGTATCTAGGGTCAGAAGGGGCCTAAAGCAGGCCATCTAGTCTGACCCCCCGCCAACGGCAGGAACAAGTGCCAGGATCACAGGACCCCAGCCAAGTACCTATCTAATCTACTCTTAAAGATGCCCAAGGTAGGAGCAAGAACAACTTCCCTAGGA
>JAGPOW010000261.1:56907587-56917666 GCA_030014935.1 Caiman crocodilus | reverse complement strand
CCTGCCAGCCCCATGGAGGCTCCTGACCTCTGCCGGGGCTGGCCCTTCCTCCCACCAGTGCCCTCCAGGCCCTTGACCTCTGCTGGGGCTGGCCCCTCCCCCAGCCAGCCCCCTGAGACCCCCCAACCCCTGCCCTGGCTGGATGCATGCCCCCAAGCCCTCCCCATTCCTGCCTCCCCCACCCTGTAGCTTAAAAAAACCCAACCCTCCCGGCACTTACCAGTAGTTGGAGCCTGCTGTGTGGCTGACTGGGGCCCCTCTCACACAGTGCAAGGCAGGCTGACAGTCTCACTGGCCCCAGCCTGAACTCTCCTGGCCCCCCACTCTCCTGTGCTGCCTGGGGGCTCTGCCAGGAGGCCCTGGAGCCCCCACCCCCACCCCTGCTTCTATGGTAAGCAGAGACTTTTTTTTTCTATTTATTTTCTGGGGTTTTTTTAAGTGATGGTGCCTGGGGTTCTGGGGAGTAGCCATGGGTGCCTGGGGGTGCAAGTTGAGGGGGTTAGGACAGGTGAGGCACCCATTGGGGGGGGTCTGGGGAAGCAGGGAGGTGGGGCTGGGTGGGGCAGCCATTGGGGAGGCTGCAGCAACTGGTGGGGGATGAGGCCAGATGGGACAGCAATTGGGGGGTTGGGGTGAGGCATGTGGGCCTTGCAAGGGGGGTAGTAGCCTCTGTGGTGGCCATTTGGCCCCCATTGGTGGCCTGTACCCCTTGTGTAGGGGTCGAACCCCCTGTTAGGGGGCCAACCCCTTTGTGTGGGGGTTGAACCCCCTGATGGGGGTGCATACCCCTTGTGTGAGGGTTGAAACCCCTGTTGGGGGACTGTACCCCTTCTGAGAGTGCCAAACCCCTTGTATGTGGGCCATCACCCTGTAGGAGTGCAGCAAAATATGTTTTCATGAGTTCATGAAACATGTATTTAGAATTCACTTTTTTATTATGATAAGAGATTTGCTTTAACACTGTAAGATATATCAATAAAACATTTTCCAGCTGATCGCTGTCTATTTCTTGCCCTCTGTCTTTATAGTGGTCTTTTGTTTTACTTGTGGAGGATCATGGATTTGGGCATATTATACACAGTGACTTTGGGATTTTTGTATATCAGGGCTTTTTCAGTTTTCCAATAGGGAACACCTGAATTCCTGCCAGGGAGGTCAGTGGCAGGACCCTGCTGGCTCAGAGCTGGCACGTTGGACCCATCTGGCTGTGGCTGACCTCCTGCACAAATGGGGCCAGGAGGAGATGCTTTGACAGTTCTAAGCAGTCCACCACACCTGGAACACTTTCTGGGTGATAGCTGCCCAGATGGCTGGGAAGGGGCAGATATGGCAGTAGTGCCACGCAAAGGCCAACCCTGCAACCGCAGTCCACTGGCAGCTGGCCCAGAGGGACAGATGCCTCTGCTGGCTCTGCAGTCCCCATACGAGTCTGGCAGGTGCACAGCAAGTCACAGCCAGGCAGCAGCCCCCACTGCCAAACTGCTGCAGTGGGTAGATGGTGCAGGGAACTCTCAGGGCTGCTTCACCAGTCCAGCTGGCACAAGGGATAGTGTCCCCAGGTACCAGTTGACTGGGCCTCAGAAGCCCCTGAGAGCTAGTAGCTCTGAGCTACTTGCCAGGGTGGCTTTTTATACTGCAGGGGACAGCACAGGTGCTGGCCCCAGGCTCTATCTCCCCTGGTTGAAGATCCAAGAGAAGCCAGGCAGGGTTATTGTGCCCCAAGTGGCACAATTTGCTCCACAACAAAGTGCTTGTCCAAACATGTGCGCTGAAGTAAAAAGCCCCAGGTCAAATTTGCACTGCTTCTATTTGAGCTGTTGCAAGCGCATGTGCTTTCATGTGTGGATGCACCCTATGGATTTAAATTGGTTTTCAGGCCACAAAAAAAACCTTACCCTAAAAGCAATAAGGGAAAATCATTAAATTAGTGGCTAAACATGCTTTTCCAGGAAGGTATAGGTAAGGATATGCCTTATGATTCAAATGTGTCAGAGAGTTACACTAGCAAAAAAACAAAATCATCAAAAGATATTTTGAGGGGAAGAGGCTTTACAGCTTCAAAGGTTAATTTGATACTAGACTTGAAAATGAAGCAAAATGTAAAAGAGCAATATAGATTGGGTAAATCAGGTCACATTTAGGTAGTGACAGAGAGTGAAATTAAAAGTGAAAGGGACATTTTTGCATGAGACATGATTCATTGTCTTTAGCCCCAAGGTTTTGCCCCAATGATCTAGAATTGTATCTGGGTCCTAGACTGCCAGACTCATTCCACTTTTATATTTATTTTTAAATTTTCTTCTTGTGTAATTGACCATTTTAAAGGGTACAAGCTGCAAGATGTTTACCAAAGAACAAAGACAATAACCATGTTTCAGGGGAGCCTGAAGAAAGATAGTGGGACTCACCTGAGCAATTGATTAAAGATACTAAGCAGAAGGATTTGACTACAGTTAGTAAATGCATGGAAAAACTCTAAAGACAAGATGGCAGTGAATGACAGAAAGATCATTTTAAAAAACAGAAAAAAGTGTTCCTATATAAGCTTTTGTTCTATAAAAGTACACAACTAATATATGGAGAGATACATTGGGTTCTTTGAAGTAGGTTATAAAAATAATGTATTCAAGGTAAACACTTTGTTCCACATGGAGACATGGAAAAAGCAACCCTCTGCTGGAGTATATTTCCTTTAGACCTCCTTTAAGTAAGTATTAAGATAAGTCTCACCCAAATCCCTATGTTAGATTTCAGATGAATTTTCTCCCAAATCAGCTTCTTTTGCTAAGTACTGTGGGATGATATAATGTTATGAATAGGGGTTTTCGTGGTTGAACTATAGATATCTGTTTTCACCTGCTATTCTGCTCTTCATAGTAGGACGTTACGTGGTGGGCATATAGGCTGCTTGGACACCTGATGGGGGTTTAGTTTCCCTAAATTGAAATGATGGGTTTGTAATTGTGATGATTAAAACCCCACTATTTCAATTTAGGGGCTTTTTTTAGGCAGACCCAGCCCATGGCCAGGGGGTTAGCTGCCAGCAGGTTCTGAGCCACCCAGGCCCTGGTCCTTCCTTCCATGGCAGTGGCACTCCCCAGACCTCCCAGATGGACTGCTAGTAGGCGAGATACTGGGTCTGAGCTAAGGCAGCACTTGGCCTGCTAATAACCCATCCAGGGACCCCCAGGGGGGTGACAAGAAGAAGAAGAAGGGGGTCCCTTCTTGTCAGAGGATAGAACTGGGTCCCCTCTGCTGCCTTTTTCCCCCCCAGGGCTTCTAGCACTGTCTTTACCACTGGGACCACGCAGAAACAGGCTGGCTTGCCCCTGAGGACAGTGCAGGAAGGTAGAACGTGGGCAGCTGGGTGTGCTGGCACCTGGAGGAGGTGACAGAGACAGTGCATCAGGCACTGGAAGCCTGAAAGGGCTTAGGGATGGATGCAACACTCCAATTTATTAGGTAGCAAACTAAAATACATTGGGATGTGTTTTAGTTTGCTACGTAACAGTCATTTCCTTTGCAATACACCACCACACATGTACAATGTGACAAAATTAAATCACAGCGCACTGCTCCTCATGTAACATGACACAATTAGACCTCTAAAAAGGGCAGTTTCATCACATGCACAAGCAGCCATATGCTCATATATAAAACACCTAAGTTTCCTACCTGTGGAACAATATTATACTATGCTTTTATTCAATGTTTTATTGTTTAGACTGCAAGGAGATAACTTAGTGGAACAGGCGGAGGATGTGTCGCTCATGTCTCAGGGTCCAGAGGAAGCACTGCCTGAATCTGATGGTAAGTTACATGATGTATGTAAGGCTGCTCTTGTATCAAACTATGTTATACTGATTAAGTAGTGGCTGTGAATAAAATATGTAGTCAAACTAGAAATTATTAAAGACATTTAATATTTAAAACTGCAGCAACAACAACAACAAGTTGTTCCAGCTCTCTGAGTACCCTGGATGTAGCTTTAGAAAACACAATATTATCAAACAACACTTTTTCTTCTGTCTCTCTAATCACAGATCTGGAAACAGCAGACCCATAACTTATGATTATTCCCCCAAGAAAAATCTTTCCAGATCCTGCCTCATCTCTCCTTCAGTTCCCACAGTAAAAAATGGGCTTTACAATGTGCCAGAATGGTTTACCAGTCATACCAAATGGTGCTGAGCTTGGTCTTACTGTTGCTATATATTCCAGGCAGTCTCTCAAATAGAAACAATTTCCAATGAAGTATATCTAGACCAGATTAGTTTTGGCTTTGACTTGTTCGGACTTTAGCAGTCACCTACCAGTAAGGCTATTTTTTACTTTGGTGAATAAAAAATTAAAAAATATATAAAGCACCCCAGAACAGATCTAAAATATACTATTATACTTATCCCATCTTATGTCTGCTACTCTACACAAGGCCATTCAGAATCTTTTTATAGCTTTGAATGTTCTTTGTTTCAAAACAATGGCAGGAGAAAGTGATCATTAAAATAGGGGGCTTGGCTATGTAACAGACTCTCTGCAGCTGATGGGGGTTCAAAGGAATTAAGACCCTGAATCCTATACCTCTTCCCCAGAAAGGGAGGAAGACATAGGTTGGAACCTTTTCCTTATGTACACATCTACCTCTTGTGGGTAAACAGCTACTCACTGACAACCCATTACCCAGATAAACAGAAAATAACTTAGTCCCTTAGGGAAAAAGTTGTGAGGGAAGTAGTTATGTGCTGCCAAATATTTTACAAGGAGCTCTCAGAAATGTTCTGCCTCCCAACTTATGCTTTTTCCTACAATGTTTGCTAGTAATATATTTTGATTGAAAAATACAACTGTCTGTTACAAGATAGCATTGCCCAGAAATAGGAACAAAACCTATCAACCTATACCAGTGGTTCTTAACCCTTTTTGCACCAAAACCCATTTGTAAACATTGATGTCCAGTCCTGACCCACAGCCCCCTATTCCTGCCAGTTGACCCATCACTCCCAACCCACAGCTTCCTGGCCCTGCTGGTGGCTCTCACTGCCTACTCACAGCCCCCTGGCACTGCTAGTCTCCCTCACTCCTGATCCACAGCTCCCTGGCCTTACTGGTGCCCTTACTCCCAATCTGCAGCTCCCTACCCACCAGCCCTGACAAAGGGGGCCCCTAGGTGCCCCCACCCCACTCAGGCTGGAGTGTGGTGTCTGCAGCAGCTCCAGCTAATGCAGATGACAGCAGAGCGAGTCCAACCCCAGCATGGCCTGGGGGGAGGAGGAGGAGAGGCCTGTGGCACCCTGCCCTGCTTTGGGCTGGGGCTCCCACACCACACCAGGCAGCCAGATCATGGCACCCCCCCCTCCTTCAAGCAGCGTCTCCCGGGTGTTCCACCCCTGTGACTATGGGCACCAGCCCTGATGCAGTTCCCCCAACCCTCTTCCCCCACTGGAGGGCCTGGTGCTTTGTCTTTCACCTGCTGCCCTGACGCAGCCTTGGCACCCAGCCACCTTCCCCCAGTGCCAGCAGGCACCTGCCACACCCATTCCCCTCCACACCCACCCACACACACACGGATAGTTCCCAAACCCTAGACCTCCAACCTCTGCTCCGCTTACACTTAGCTGTATCCAACTGCTCAGGATGTTCCTTTGACTGCCTAGCTGCACTCCAGCCATGTGCATGTGCACATGCAGATGTACATGCTCCCACCACCTCCCATCATCCCAAGTAGCTCCTTGCAGGCTGGAATGCTGGGGCAGTGGGGTTCCACAGGGCTCAGTCCTCAGGCCTGCACTGTTCAACATCTTCATCAGTGACTTGGACAAAGGGGTAAAATGCACCCTGTTCAAATTCTCAGATGACACTAAGAGGTGGGGTGAAGTGGGCACGCTAGAAGAAAGGAATAGGCTGTAATTGAATCTGGACAGGCTACACGGGTGGGCAGATGAGAACAGGATGGGTTTCAACACTGACAAGTACAGGGAACTACACTTGGGGTGGAAGAACCAGCAGCAGACCTACACACTGGGGAACTCCCTTCTTGTCGGTGCAAAGGCAGAGATGGATCTTAGACTAATTATTGACGCCAATATGAACATGGGCTGACAATGTGGGGATGTGGTCAGGAAGGCCAACCATACCTTGTCATGCATCCACAAATGCATCTCAAGAAGGTACAAGGAGGTGATCCCCGCCCCCGTGCAACACTGGCTGCAGTTGGAGTACTATGTCCAGTTCTGGGTGCCACACTTCAGGAGGGATGTGGACAGCATGAAGAGGGTCCAGAGGAGAGCTACCCACATGATATGGGGTCAGCAGTGCAGGCCGTATGAGGAGAGAAGCTAAGGGATCTGAACCTGTTCAGCCTCCACAAGAGAAGGCTGAGGGGGGATCTAGTGGCCATTTACACACAAGTCAGGGGGGACCAGCAGGCATTGGGAGAGTCCCTGTTCCCCCGAGCAGTCCCAGGAGTGACAAGAAATAACGATCACAAGCTGGCAGAGGGTAGATTCAGGCTAGATATGAGGAGGCGCTACTTCACTGTCAGGGCAGCTAGGATCTGGAACCAACTTCTGGAACCTCCTTAAAAGGAGGCTGGATGAACACCTTGCTGGGATCATTTGACTCCAGTACTCTTTCCTGCTATGGCAGGGAGTCGGACTTGACGATCTGCTCAGGTCCCTTCCGACCCTACTAACTAGGAAACTATGAACCCTTTCAAATATTTTTGTGACCCACTTTTTGGTCGCGACCCACAGGTTGAGAAACACTGGCCTATACTATATTTGTGGCTCCCAATCTAATTTCTGACTATGTTGTACTTCTTTGCTTCTTGAAAAATTGCGTATATGTGGTGAAGATAATATATTTCTTCAAACAGTACAGGCATACATTTAAATACTGTCAGAAAACACTGTAGTATCAACCTGAGCTATTAGATTGTGCTCTTAATTTTTAGTTATGTCATTTAAGAATGTATCATACCACAAAAGTGGCAGAGAGTTTTATCTTGTCAGGCTTGTCCAAGGTTATTATAAGTTTTATTTTCTGCTCATAGTGGATTGCAACTAATCATGCTGCACTCCCTTCTGGGAGTAGACTGTACTCTGAGAAATGCTGATATAAAACATTGATTCAGAAACACACGGGCACAATGCTGATGCTTAGCATAATTAAAGTGCATGCTTCTGTTTTTGGATAATGATCTACAACTTGGTTAATAGGCACAATATTAAGTTATTAGATCAGGAGTAACTCTTGTGGCTTTTTGAAGCCCTGCGTTCAGAATTAATTAGCTAAATATCTGATGTAGCAACCCCTACTCATGAGTAAGCTTTACTTATACAATGCAGCCAAATAAAATCACAGAGATGACTCATGTGAGAGGACTGTTTATGCAGTATAAGACACTAGACGGGGTCCACTGAAAATTCAGGGCCTGATTCTAATTTTCATTATATTGATTTAACACCAACGTAATCCTACTCAGATAAATAGATTCATATCTAAACAAATACAATTGAGAGAGGAGAACAGGCTGTCAACTGTACAATTTCCAAACACAAACTTTTGAAATCCCATAACACCTGCATGTCATGAACCATATCCCATGTATGGTGAATAGAAATAATTTGCTGAGGGAATATGCAGTTCAGTAGCAAATACCAATCATTACAAGAAACTTTAGTTTCTTAACTTAGGGTTTAACTTAGTTTCTCACTTTAGGGTTATGCTATAGGGTTTCCTTGGAGGGTTGAGCATCAAACTCCAGATCACAGATGATGTATGGGGGTAGAAATACTCAGCAAAGCACCCCTCATCTGTCCTCTATAACAAGACTATATAAGTTTCCTTTCTTTCAAAACCCTCTCTGACTGTGGTATGGTGGAGATGGAAATTTGTCTACCTGTTTGCATTTTTCCAGCTTTAATACCAAAAAAAAAATTAGTAACAACTTACTGTGTTAATTTAATAACACCTGCTATGAGCCTAAGCCTTGCCTGCTCATGATGAGAAGAACTTCACTCTGCAAATGGTACCAAATGGTATCAGGCTCTAAATGTGAAAACTATAATGAAAATATAACTGTTTTGAAAGTAACATCTTTGCAGTCAGCGTGTATTTCCATGGGAAGGAATCAAATAAAAAGTTAATATAGAATAAACAGAAAAATGAACTGTGATGGTCAGCCCTTTACACTAAAATACTACCACAATTAATACCTGTCAAGTAGACCATGAAATATGATTCTTTATGATATGGCACTCAATTGCATACATTTATAAAATACAGGAGAAAATTTGCTTTTTTTAGCAGTCTTATGTGAAATATTCTGAACAGCACAAAAAAGATGCATCATAACTAGGGACAGGAGTTTCACATAAACCAGTATATGTGATTCAAAAATGGTTCAAATCTGTAACACAGCAGGGCTAAGTACAGACAATCAAAAAGCCCAAGTCTGAATTGAGTCAGTCTTTGCAGGTTAGTTTAAGCTGAAAAGATTGAACCAATAAGCAAATGAACAGACATTAACTTGTGATTCAGGAAATGCAGACACATGCCTGCAGTAGGTCATGCCAGAAGCCAGCATGGCTCTCTGGCACATAACCAGGATGGGCTGTGTGTTTGCTTCCTCTTCCTGCTCTCAAGATCTCTGGGATTTGCATCTCACACTCACAGAAGGAGGACTCTGCAGAATTGCTCATCACTTCATCTTCCTGCTTCCTGGTGTTTCTGGGACTTGTAGTCCACAGTCACAGCAGTAGTAAGCCAGTAGGGCAGCTCTGTACTTGGGGAAAGGTGAGTTTAACCCTCCCCTTCCTTGCCCCAGCACCCAGCTGGGGTTTGCCTAGAGGGGCCACCGAGCCAGTCAGGGAGGTCAGTGAGCTAGCAAGCCAGCTCCCTCTGCTCCAGCTAGGAAACAGAGGGGTAAGGCCAGCTTTGCTCTCTGGAGCAGACAGCACAGCCCAGTCCAGGACTGAAAAGCATGCTGAGAAGCTGGGGGGACTCTGATTTAACTTGAAAAAGGAAGGGGCCTGGGACAGAAGTTTCATAAACTGGTTTGACCTAAATCAGCTAAGTCTGATACTACATTCAACCAGATTTATCATACCAGTATCATAACCAATTTCAGCCATTTTGAAAGTGACCTTTGTGCACTGAACTTCTGTACTGTTACAGGTTTAAACCAGTTTCTGATCACTTACACCAGTTTGTGTAACTTCTTTTCCTAACCCAGAAGTTCAGTGCACATAAACTGCTTGCAAAATGGCCAAAACCAGCTTAAGATAAACCTGGATTGTTGTAGTATCAGATTGAACTGATTTAGGTTAAATTGGGTTACTGAACTTCTGTCCCAGAGCCCTCCAGATTCAAATTAATTCACAGTTCCACAGCATCCCAAGATGCTTTGCACCTCCCCCACAAACTCCCTCTCACAGGGCGGGCAAGCTAGCCTTGGCCAAAGCTGTCTGCTTCAGTGAACAGGGAAACATGCTCTAGCACCTCCTGGCTTCTAGCCTGGGCCACTGCAGGAGTGTGATTCCTTTTCGATTCTGGAAATGCAATGTCTGTTCACTTGATTGTTGGTTCAAGATACAGAACTTAGACTAACCTGTGAAGATTTAATTGATTTAGCCTTGGGCTTTTTGACTGTCTGTACTTAATCCATATGCTGCTATATATAATGTGTACATAAGTTTAGTTGTTATTAGGGGTACAGGTTATATTGTGTCATTAATGAATGCTATCAATTACAGAAAACAAAATTCAGTATACCTTTCATATTGTTGAGCCCCAGCCCAAATCTGGGTTCGTGCCCGGAATGCAAATGCCAATATACACACCGGGCGGTGGAAGTATAAAGAAAAGTTTATTGCTAGCAACAAACAGTGCAAGCAGAAATAATTCATGAAGCCAGCACCCCGAATATTATCTCTTGGGTATTTTTATACAGAAGTTTGCAAGGTTTCACAAGTGTGTCGTTCAGTGATTGGTTACAAGGGAATGATGCAAGAAGTTCTCTACTGAGCATGTCTCTATACCTGTGTTTAAGCCATGTACCTCATTTACATACATGTATG
>JAGPOW010000261.1:56887944-56899388 GCA_030014935.1 Caiman crocodilus | reverse complement strand
CATAGGGTCTGCTTCCCTGACCTCTGATCATGCGCATGGCTCTTCTCTGGACTCTCTCAAGCTTCTCCACATCCTTTTTGAATTGTGGAGCCCAAAACTAGACACAGTACTCCAGCTGCAGGTTCACTAAGGCCAAGTACAAAGGGAGAATGACGTCCTGGGATTTGCTTGAGAAGCATCTATGGATGCAAGCCAGCATTTTGGTTGCTTTACTAGCCGAAGCATCCCACTGCAAGCTTATGTTCATCTTTTGGTCAATGATGACCCCCAAGTCTCTTTCTTCCATAGTGCTAGCCAACATAGCACTGTCGAGCCTATAAGGATGCTGCGGGTTTTTCTTCCCAAGGTGGAGAACCTTGCATTTATCAACATTGAACACCATCAGATTCTCATCTGCCCACTTGCTGAGCCTGTCCAGGTCAGCCTGGATCACCCACCTGTTTTCTGGTGTGGATGCTTTGCCTCAAAGTTTGGTGTCATCGGCGAACTTGGCCAATCCACCTCTGACTCCAGTGTCCACATCATTAATGAAGATGTTGAACAGTATGGATCCAAGGACAGAGCCTTGGGGGACCCTACTCATCACAGGGCACCATGTCGATTGACTTCTGTCAACCACCGCCCTCTGGGTCCAACCACAGAGCCAATTTTCCAGCCAGTGGATCGTGGAGGACCCAAGGTGACAATTGGCCAGATTCTCCAAGAGGTGATCAAGGGACGCCAGATCAAAGGCTTTTTTGAAGTCAAGATATATGACATCAATTTCTTCTCCCTTGTTCAGGTGATAGGTCAACTGGTCGAAGAAGGAAATGAGATTGGTCAAGCAAGACCTACCTGCAACAAACCCGTGTTGGCTATCCCTTAAGATGTTGCCATCGGCCAGTCCATTACGGAAGGCCTCTTTAATAAACTTTTCTAAGATCTTCCCCGGGATAGAAGTCAGGCTAATGGGCCTATAGTTAGCCCTAAAATTAGCTGTCAAAAATTTGTTGTGCTATTCCCCCCAAACCCCCACACTGATCTTCTTGAAGCTTGGCAGAATTCATCCTCTCTGCACAGTCTGCTGCTTCTGAAAATTTCATCCAAATTGGACAAAAAACAATAAGTTATAGATATTTTATTGTTTCCCCATTATACCCTATGCTCGGCTCTACAATGTGGCTCTGATGCTCTTTGGAAGCTCCAAAACCACTTCAGGAAGCCTAATGAGGCCAGAGCTTTGTCCTGGATGTGCCGCTTCAGACCCCAAAATGTCCGAAGCTTCTCTGGATCCGAAGTCCTGCACAGCCCTAACAGTCAGCATGTGTTACAATAGCTAATGCTGAGAGGTGTCAGTATAAGGCAGAGGAGAGGGGGAAATCCCTCTTTGAGCAGGGAGTGGTGAGGGGGAAGTGGGGAGCAGGAGGAAATCAGGCAGACCCTGCTTTGATTGCAGTTTCTGCTGGTGCTGGAGCTAGGGAGCAGAGGGGAGGGGCCAGCCCTGCTAGGCTGGAACAGCACTCAAAGCCCCACCCAGAGCTGCAAAGCTGGAGGTCTCCGATTTAACTTAAACCAGGAAGAGGTCTGGACAGATATTGCACAAACCGGTTTGAGCCAAATCACTTAGGTCTGATACTACATGCAACCAGGTTTATCTCAAACTAGTTTCTGCCATTTTCAAACTGGTTTCTGTACACTAAACATCTGTTCTGTTACAGGCTTAAACTAGTTCCAGATCACTTAAACTGGTTTCTGTGTAATGTTTGTCTCTATCCTCAATTACTCTCACTCGTAGATAATTCTACACAGCTAAGAAACTCAAATTTGTGACTGTTGACTATAAATGACTTTCAAAGTATAGTCTTTTCAAAATATGCTTTATTCCAACACATATTCTATAATGCAAATGGCTGCAGTATGCCTTATTCTTTATCATCATCCACAGAATATAATATACTTGGAGTTTGTAGACAAATGTGTTTTACCTGTGACCCAAATTTTGAACCCTCCAAATCACCATGTTTGCTTAATTTAACAACACATCAAACTTTCATATGGGCAGCTTACTTTTTGTTGAAATAACACATAGATCAAAAATCAAGTCCTTGCTGTCCATCCTGCAGCTATAACTGAGCATATTTGAGTGACCATGTCATGACATGGGGTCTTGTAGGATGGCCATGATCTCCCCAAGGCCCCCCTACCGTGTCAAGTTGGTCCAATGGGCATCCTTGATTCTCACCTGCCACGTCTTTGATGGTAAGTATATGTTAGGGAGGCTGCCTTTACATCATCTTGGATGTGGTTTGATGTACTCTGATCCTGTGGACTCCTGGACCCCTTGTGGGTCCCATTTTACAATGAGTGTTTTGGGGCACCCTAGCTTTATGGGCTATGCATGGCTCCAACCACCCCTTTACCATGCCCCAAGCCCTGCAGATGGAACTGAAGTTGTTTGGTCTGGGCCTTGTTATAATTTGGCCCCTTGTCCTCCGTGGGCCCTCCATGTCCCCTGTCTTGCTCTGTGCCTTCCAAGTGCTTGGGGCCAGTGGACCCCCAATGTTGCACCCTCTCTGGTGCTTGGGGCGGTGCACCCCAATGCTGTACCCTTTCTGGTATCAGGGGCCACACGCTGTTGCAGGTCCTCTATGATGCCTCCTCCTTCCCCTAATAGCCTTACCCAAGCCACTGGTCTTAAACAGTAAGCAAACACAAGCCCCTGAACTGTACCATAAACTCAAACTGCCCGGCTATAGTATCATTCAAATCCTACCAGGGACTCCTCCATCCCACCACAGTATCAGGAGCTGCTCGTGCCATCAGGCCTCGCCGCATTTCTTGCTGCAGCAGAGCTCCTTCCCCCTTGATTGCTAGCAGGGAACTGCCCTCCTGGCCTCAGCCCTGGGGTTTATATGTGGGCCAGGCCCTGCCCCTTCTGGTCAGCTGACCTCTGGCAGGCATGGGCCACTAGTTCCCTCTGGTTGCCCTGGTGATCAGCAGCTGGGCTCCCCACTCACTGCTAGGGCTCTTTCCCCAGTGGTTTCCACTCTAAGGAGCAGGGCACCTAAGTGCTCTGCGACGGACCAGTTGGACAGCTAGAATGAATTAAGAACCTGGGCCTTGATTCAGAAAAGCATCCTTAGTACAGAAAGGATTTTGGTGAGAGCTTCATTTTAAACCTCATACTTGAGCATCACTCAAGTCAGTGGGATTTAAGAACATATTTGTGTGCTTTTCTGAACTGAGTCCCAGAGATAGTGCTTCATATTTTGCCAGCACTATATTTCCAAGACATTTGTTGAACAGGATTAAAAAAAAAAAGGCCAAGTCATCTCAGTCATGCAGAGATCCATAAAGTCTCACTGAAGCCAATGGAAGTATATAGCAATCATGAGAAAATATACATAATTTTGCAGGATTAGGCCCTAAAATGGGAAGGACATTGTCCCTGACCTGAGTAGTCTTAATTAAAACATCTCAAATCTTTTAAAAATTCATTTTAAATGGAAATATTTTGCAAATATTTTAATATATTTTTAAATGGAAAAGGTCAATGATGCTCAGAATTTTAGGATTTTATTGATGTTTGGCATCCCAAATCCAAGATTTTTTTATCCCAAAAATAAAATATGGATGAACTTATAATGAAATTAGTCTGTTGCATACATTTCACATGTGTAATTCCCTAGTCCCCACATACTTTCTTCCCCTGTAAATAGAAGAACTAGTCATAATTCAGCCTAAACTGCAATATGCAAAGAGAAAGCTCAATGCATTTTTTATTGTAGGTTTGGTATAAAATGCCTGGCTGTCTGCCACATGGAGCAGAAAGCTTATAATTTCAATTACATGGCATTTCAAGTAGAACGGGTCCTAATGTTGAAGATGGGATTAGAGATGGCTGCCAATATTGCAACAAAGCTCGGAGGAGGATTATTATTTTTAGATTACCTTAAGAACTGAGTTGAGTAGCTCACCCTGTGTGCTTGAACAGATTGCAGAAACTGAAAGATTAAACAGTGAAATCAAATAGAAACATGAATGTTGTGTGAAGAACCTTCACATACAACGTTTTACAGGAAGATTAACTGTTTTAATAACACTCACACTTTTCAGTTTTTTGATCAGGATCTATCAGAAGGGCAGACTTGCAGATAATTGTTAAAAATGGCATTGTGTTACAGATTTGGAAGCGTCTCTAACAAATGTTTCTATTTAAGCTTGATAAGCTATAAAATAGTAAAATTTACATGAAAAAGCTATGAGTGATCTTGTGGTATATTCTGAACTTGCTAGTAAAATTTGAAGTTAATTAAAAATACATGTTTAGTGAAAAGTTCAGTCAAAATAGACTTTATATTTACAACTTGTCATGAACGAATTATTAACCAGATTGTTTTTTTAGGAAGACCCTAAAATGATTACACTTTTATTGTTTAATTGAAATCAGACACTTTGAGCCTGCTTTATCATTGTTTATTTGCCTTCTGTGCTTTATTTTGAGCCCAGTGCTAGTGAATACAAGATGCTCTTGGAACCTATTGTCTTTGACTGCAGGAAAACTGGAACTCAAAGACAGGCTTCCTCCTCATCTAAAATTCATCTTTTCATGCTCAATGAATTCTTATGGAGTGCTGTGGTCTGAGGTGAAAGATAATCTGCCAGGAAACAATATGTCAGTCTGTTCTATATCTCTGATAAAAAGTGGTCTTTAAAGATGGGGAAGTTCTTTTTCCTGAAAGTCTGGGCCTCCTTGTGGAGCCTCTTGTGTTGTTCTGGTGAAGCATGTGTATGTGTGCGTCTGTGAATAACTAGGCCTTCCATCTTGAAGTATATCAATAAGGGTAAGGGTAAATTCAAGGTCCTTAAACAGGGCTACTTTTGTGCATCCACAGAGCACTGTTTTTATCCATATAACCCCAATTAACTCTTGCATATTATTAGGGCTTAAGATTTCTTAGGCTTTAATCCAGCCAGCAGGTCCACAAGTATAAACTATTGCATTTGTATGAAATATCATTGAAATAAATGGAGCTTCCTGTGAGTGTGTGCATCTATTACAACAGACACAATTTAAAAATTAGTGCCTTAGGGTTTCTTCCAACAAGAAAAACCACAGTAACTTGCATCACTGAGCAAATGAAGTGCTGAAGTCTAGTTTGCTCTATAGTAGCTGAAAGACACTCTCATTAATGTAAGTTATTTATAACTGATTCTTTCCATTTCACTTCTGTAATGTTATAAAATGCAGGGAACCAGTTAAGGCAGTGATTTAATTTGGGCCTTTTCACTTTGTAATTATTCATGCCAGCAATAATTTCCTTAAGTAATTTAAGTAAAGAATACAAAAATAAATAGATTGTATGTGAACAAATAATGAAGACATGGAAAAAATACTGTTAGCATTTTGATATGTGGCTAACTGTAAAAGCAAGCAAATGTTTTCTGAAAAGACTGTGTTGATGTATTTCTGATGCTATGTTACATTGTCTTACCTTACTTCAGAGTGAATGAAGCCCAAAGCAATTTCCATAAGTGAAACTTGCCAAGGATGTTTCTTCAGTAATGTCTTTTATTTTGAAGTGTAAAATTCACTGTAAATGTAAATGGTCCATTTATACACTATAATAACACATTAAAGACCAGATGTAGGTTGGAAACTTGATCTCAAAGAAAGTATTAAATTACCCAAACCAGGCAAATTTATATCTAACTCTGACTAAACCTTTCAGGTTGCAAAGAATAGTAGCTCCCCCCTACCATGGTTCATTAGTCTGGATTAACTGCAGTTATGTTTACCTAGAAATATTTCTGTGTTTGTATTTGGCACATGAAGATGGTATATTATAAACTCCGCTTTTGCTCTAATTCAAAGCCAAGTTGTATTCATGTCATCTATACCTAGCCAATAGGTGTAAGGCTAGTGAGAAGCAGGACAGAGATAGTAACAATACTATCCCGCCCCATCAACACAATTCCGTTGCAAACTTGAGGGTTTATTTTTAATATATGACCTAATATTGTTCCTGCTATCCACTTCCTTGGGCTCTTTAAGGAAGATAGGCAACTTAAAATCTTTCTGAAGTTATTTAAGACCTGAATAGCATCACACACAGAAAGTTCCCATTTCCCAAGCATGATGGTCATATACCCTTGTCTAGCCATTACAATCTACTTTTCAGGTTTTTCTAGCCAGTCAGTATAAGGAGGTTGTGAAGTTATGTGACTGGAGGCACCAGAGCCCTTTGTCAGAATTTATTCCAGTATAAACTCTGAGGTGAATATTGTTCAAATCTGAACACTTTTTATCCAAACCAGTATTCATAGACAAATGGCATTTCTGTCCTGCCAGATGATCAGGAGCTTTTTAGGTGAGCTTGTGGACTACCTAGAGCCAGAAGAGATTATAAATCACAAAACTGCAATTTTATTATCATAATAAATTTAGGGTTGTTTGTGCTAGTTTACATGGCATTGTGCTGACTTAACATAATTATCAAATGACTAGCTTTTATATACCATTTTCTATTGCTTTAACTTGGTTTGTCACTAAATTAAATTTCAGATACTAGGTGCTTTCATTTATTCTGTATATAATAGCACAGTATTGTTTTGGCTTTTTGCCAAATTATACCTTGGCTAATAAATAGCTGATATTTATGGGGTTACAGATGCTATAGCACATTTCATCAACATTTCCAAAGTATCTGATAAATTGATTACAAAGGGTGGAACAGATTTTATCCTCAGATATTTCATTAACTTCACAAAGAGTTAAAAGCATATGTCTGAGGGGAGAATTTAGATAAATGAAAATATGTATGGGTATAGACTGACAGTATATGTTATCTCATATGTCACTAAAGTCTCAATACATGTTTACAGAACACATATGTGTGCCCACAAAGATATATACATATGTAAATTATGTGTTTAAGACTTAATGTCTATGTATGTATGGTATTGCTGCGCACAAACTGTTGTACAGATAGTGATACAGATGCAAAAAATCATATTCTTACAGAGTTTACTTATGGATGAAGTACCTGACTTCTTCCATTAGTTTAAGTGCCTTTATGGAGGATGAGACACTGGACTACCTTTCCTTCAAATTATAGTTTTAGTTCTGTATGGGTTTAATACTTTGGGATAGGGACAGACATTCAAAAAGCCTGAATCTGAACCGATTCAGTCTTTGCAGGTTAGTCTAACCTGCCTAGGCTAAATCAGTTTTGTAACCAGACAGACATCCCAGAAGTGCAGGCATGCACTGAGCAGTGACTCAGGTTAGAAGCCAGGGGATGTTAGAGCAGCCCTCCCTGGGGTGTGGCCAGGCTAGCAGGATGCTATGATTAGCCCATCAGGGAATTGATAACAGTGTTTATCACCCCAAACTCAGTGTTTATCACCCCATTAAGAAAATAACACAGGGAAATTACCAGCTACCTGCTAATTCAGCAGGGACCACAGCCAGCATGTGGTCTGCTAGCTAATACATGGACACCAAAACAGAGGGGAGAGGGCAATTCCTGCTTAGTGGGGAATAATTTAGTGGGGGAGAGGTGAGCAGCCTGTAGTCTCTGCTGGAGCTGCAACCAGAGGGAAGGGGCCTACCCTGCTGTGTAACAGAGAGCCCCACCCAGCCCAGAGAGCATGCCAGGATGCTGGGAGAGTCTGATTGATCTTAAATCAGCAAGTGGTCTGGGATAGACATTTCATAAACCAGTTTGGCCCAAATCACTAAAGTCAGATGATACATTCAGCCAGGTTTCTCTCAAACCGGTTTCAGCCATTTTCAAACTGGTTTATTTGCACTGAATGTGTGTTCTGCTACAGATTTAAACCAGTTTCTGATCGCTTAGACTGGTTTATGTGTAATGTCTGTCCCTAGGCTCATTGTTACTCTATGTGTAGGCAAGAGAGAGGCGGAAGGTTGGGTAGAAAAACTAGAACTCTGTGGCAACATCAAAAGGTACTAATACATTGTGCTGCTCTACTGCAGAGGATGTCTGTTTGCTTTATGGTGGGAGAGCATGGGCAGCTAGAGCTGCCTGAAGTCTCCCACTGCCCCTGGCAAGTGCTCCTGGGATTTGAGAGGCCTGATCCTGTGCACCATGGAAATTCTGGCACATGATTGGGTACCTCAGGCCTCAGAAGTACCTGCCTGACTTTCCCTGCTTCCAGAGACACATTACTGGCAATCTTCAGGGTGGCCTCTGGAAGCAAGGGAAAGTTGTAGTTCACCACCTGCAGAGATGCAGTCTCCATAAATCCCGAAGATTACTATGTGCACCTCTGAAAGCATGGAGTACGTCGCCCTTTGTTCTGCGAGATCAGTGGGACATCAATGGGCAGTACAACAGGCATGTGTCTTTTGCCCAACAAAGTGGATCAGCTGTGCTGCAACATATCCCCACATAAACGATCTGTTTCATTTGGCAATGTTTGTTTCTAGTTGAAGAGAGGCAAAAGGCTAGAGGAGAAGACAACTCCTTCCCTATACTTGTAAAGCTATGGTTCTCAACCTTGTTAGATTTGTGACACTCCTTGGAAAATGCTAGCTTTTAACTTTTATTTTGTACTACAGACAAATAATAGAGCAGTTCTTTTGTGGCAAAAAATGTCAAGACCACAACTGGTCAGTGTTTTTTTACACTGTAGATGTCTGTTTAAAGTCTCTGGGTTTATCTCGTGAATCATGTGTAGGTGCTTCCTCCCTGTGGCACTGTGGCTGAGAATTCACTGCCTTAAAGTTAACAGAGTAAGTTGAATTTATTTGTGCACAGGTATTAGATTGCTCTCTCTCTCTTATGCAGTTTGGTTGGATTTTCAGTCTAAAATAATCTCTTTCATTTCAGAGAGAGTTATTGAAACTCAAGTGGCAAATAAAGAAAAATGTGATTTACTGAATAGTAGCTATCTGAGCCAATTTTTAATTTTGCCTCTTGGTTTTTGAACTCTTAGGCTTAACAATGTTTGTTTTCTCAGCCAAAGAGTATGAGCCAAAGAGTCACCAGATTCATGCCCATATGTCAGGAAATAATATGTGAAAGGCAAGGATTTCTTTGGGTGATATCATTTATTGGACCAACTATGAAGTTAGGATAAAATTAGATGAGTTTTGAATGCAAGACATGCTTAGCATTTGAAAGCTTGTCTAACTTTATCCCAGCTATATAATTGGTACAATAAAAGATATTACTCTACAAAATCCTTGACTCTTGCATGAGCTCTGGATCATTATGGCAACAACCTCACCCTTACACTACTTACAAAATAATATAGAACATAAATATAGAAATATAATATAAATTAATATAAAACAGGACATTCTTTAAAGTTTGAAGGGTTTTTTCTGTACTATTTATTTAAGTTCTGCCATCTCATTCTCAGGGAAAAATAACATTAGGATTTAAAAAATAAAAATAACATTTATAGCCCTAGAAATATATGGATCAGAATATATCCAGATAAAACTATAATATAGGGCCTGATTCTGATATTCTTTGCCAGCAATAAACTTTCTGAGAAACCTCATTTTCTCAGTGAATAGTCCTATTGGAACTATTCAAGATAAATAGAAAAGCTAATGAAATACAGTGTTATTCAGCTTGAGTAAGAAGATTGGCATTGAGTCGTAAATAACTAAAGTAAAAATTAAAGTTCTTGATCTTTTACACACTAATGCATGCAAGTAATTTCATGCATGTGAATTTTGATAATGAGTCAAAGGGCCTGATTCTGGTAACTTCAAATTCCTTGTAGCTGTCACTGAAGTCACCTCTTAGGACTGGGACAATTGGGGGTATCTCTTGAATCTGACATTATTCTGCTTGCAGGATTAGCTTTAATTCTATACTGTTTTCAGTTACAGATATTCAACTTAGACATTACTCGGGACCAAACATAAATATATTTTTTTGAGGCAGATCTGCAACGTAAGGAAATTTGAAGAACAAAAGCGGGGAAAAAAAAACTATAACAATTTTAAAGGATTGCATCAGTAAATAAATATGCCAGTTAAAGTCATGAACAACTTTGGTCATGCTGATTGATATGATTTGAAATATGATTAGTTTCTTTTTCCTGAGCAAATGTAGAACTTCACAGTTTAGCTATTTCTTTATAAACATGACCTGCGGTGATGTGGTCAAGTATGGTAAAGAATGTATGCTTCAGAAGGTTTAGATACTTGCAAGACACTCTGGTCTTTATTTGGAACAGATACTGTAAAATATATTCACTGTATTCTGATTGATGCACAATGTATTCTCATCTAAGAACTATATGTCTGTCTGTTCAAAGAAAGCATTTAACTTGCTTTTTCTTTCAAAATGAAACCTAGGTATTGGGGTGCAATGTTTTGGCAATGTAAGAAATGGCAATGTATAGTCTGTATTCAGATAAACAGATAAGAGTGTTTTAATTAATCTTTATGTTCATTGTTTTTTATGATTAAGCCCTGCCCGCTTGGTCAAATATTTTAGTTTATCACAAACAAATAGAAACCTAACAAGTTTACCTCCTTATGTTGTATTTTGAAAGAAATATTTTAAAACTGCATTGAACAAGCTCCAAAAATAAGTTGGTAATTCTGAATAACACAGTGTTCAATAGTTGAATGATAGAATTGGTGTTTTGCTTGCCAGTATTCCTTCTAAATTGCTATAATGCTGTCTTGATTTCGTTTTTTTTCCTGAAAGGAATACTACTTGCAGTGATTAAAAAATGTTGATTAGGAAATGCTATAATATTCCCAGAAGTGCTATTTTGCGGAGGTCTGGGGTCTGGATTATGGTAATTCAAACTAAGTACAATCTCACTAAAATTGATAGGTGCATCCAGATGAACATGGACGTGCAGTGTCTGGTACCACAGACGTGTCTGCAGTGCCATACACGACACATTCTCCATGATACTACTTTGCGGGGAAGGGGGAGTGGTTTCTGACCCCAGGAAATCCCGGTGTCAAAAAGATCCACACCAAAAAAACCCAGGGTGACGCATGTAGCAGCAACGCATGCCCAAAACCAGAGCCTGGCTGGCCAGAGCCAGACTTTGTCTACTAGCCACGCTTCCTGCTGCAGGCGTGCCATGGGTGCAGCTTTTGGATGCCTCCAGGACCCCAGGTAAAGCTGCATAGTTGCTGGTCTCAGCCTCCCCTACCCCACCTGGAGTGAGCTGCTGCGTGCCAGAGTGCACATGGCATTGGCATTGCCCAGGGACAAGTAGCAGCGGTACAAGGTGTGCTGCTGCTACTTTTCCCCAGGGAAACACACATTCCCAGTCATCTGGATGCACCCAATGGAGCTATGCAGGTCGTAAACCTTTGCAGAATTTGATCCAGAATGTTATGTTAGTTTGGAACAATGGTTTATATAAAAGTATATATACATGTGTGTGTGTGTGTGTGTGTGTGTGTGTGTGTGTGTGTGTGTGTGTGTGTGTGTGTGTGTGTGTGTGTG
>JAGPOW010000261.1:56869143-56887844 GCA_030014935.1 Caiman crocodilus | reverse complement strand
TGTGTGTGTGTGTGTGTGTGTGTGTGTGTGTGTGTGTGTGTGTGTGTGTGTGTGTGTGTGTGTGTGTGTGCGCGCGCGCAAAATAACTGGATGCTATAGATGGGTGGTAAGTTTATCAGGGGTGACCACCAGTATCTGGGAGAATGTTTGTTCACCAGAGTACTCCAAGGGATGACAAGGTCGAACGGTTATAAACTACTGCAAGACCGTTTTAGTCTGGACATAAGGAAGAATTTCTTTACTGTCCAAACCCCAAAGGTCTGGAATAGGAGGTGGTCTGCCATCAGAGGTGGTTCAAGCACCTACATTGAATACCTTCAAGAATAAATTGGATACTTATCTTGCTGGGATCCTATGACCCCAGCTGACTTTCTGCTCTTTGGGCGAGGGGCTGGACTCGATGATCTTCCAGTTCTAATGTCTATGAAATCTATAGTCCAGATAGGATCCTGCACACCAGCATCAGGCCTGCATGCCAGGATTGGGCCCTGTGTGTCTCAGCTGGCTTCTTCATGAAGGATTGGGTCCCACACTCCAAGATCAAGCCCTGGAACCTGATCTATCTCTGTCTGACCCCACTTGCTGGGTTCAGAGTCCTGTGCCACCTTTACCTTGTCCTGTATGCTGTGATCAGGTCCTGTACTGACCTGTGTACCAATCTAGTGTGCAGATCCATGGACTGGATATCACAGAGCCAGGAAACAGATCTGGCATGCAGGCCAGGGGTTGAGACCTCTAATAAAAATTGATATCTCATACTGAATACCAGTAATTTTTTATTTCAAGGCAGCATTTCTGGTAAGTTTACTTAAAACTTCAAAGCACCAATTCCTTTTAAATTCCTACATTAGGAAAGTATATTGTTCCAGCTTTCTTGTGAATCTTTGGATATGCATGTAAAAGTACATATAAAGATCTTAGTATTTCCCTTCTTTCCAACTGTTAGCATCAACCGGCATGGGACCTGGATATCATGTGCATCAGAAATGGAGGTTCCCCAAACCAGAAACTCTTAAAAGATTCCATAGCGGCTAAAGAATTACAGACCATGGAAAAACACCTGGCTGGTATGTATAGTGACAAAAGATCATAAATACCAAACCCTATTCACCCAAACACCATTAAAATTCATAAGTAAAAGAAAGGAGGGCTTAGCTGGTATGCTGACAAGGGTAGATGAGAAATTAATTGTAAGCTCTCTTTCTTTTTCATTGGCTTTTCATTGCACAGACAGAAAAAAAAACAACATTTATTTGAAGACACAGAATTTTAAACTTTTACATTTGAATATGTATGATAATTTAAAAATATCCCAATGACTTTCTGATGTATACATTTTAATAGCTACTGATGCAGTGCTTTGTGGTCAGGTATTGGTGTTAGACCTAACATTTATAAGACTTCCAAAAGACTTCAGCTAGAATAAGCCAGCCTGGTCTCTGGGGCTATATATAGATAATCAAAAAGTGTAAGGCTGAACCAATTTAATCTTTGCATGTTAGTCTAAATTGCATAGATTGAACTGATAAGAAAGTGAACAGACATTCACTTTTCATTCTGGAAATGCAGTTACATGCCTGCAGTGGCCCAGACCAGAAGGCAGAGGATGCTAAGGCATGCCTCCCTGCTTGGCTGGAGCAGAGAGCTTGGGCCAAGACTAGCCTGCCCATCCTGTGAAGGGGGGTTTGCCAGGGAGATGCAAAGCATCCCTGCATGCTAGGGGACTGTGAGTTAACTTGAATCTAGAGGGAATTTGGGACAGAAGTTCAGTAAACCCATTTAACCTAAAACAGTTAAATCTGATACTGCATCCATCCAGGTTTATCTTAAACTAGTTTCAGCCATTCCGAAAGCAGTTTGTGTGCACTGAAGTTCTGCTGTGTTATAGATTTGAACCAGTTTCTGATTACTTATCCTAATAAATTTCTGTCCGTAGCCTGGGAGATTTCATGGGAACTAGGGCAGTGTAAAATCAGCAAGATTATCCCCATTATATGCAACATCATTTGTGCTGAAGCACTGACAGGATTAGTATTTTTTTTAAGAGTATGAAAGGAAAACAGTTTGTGTGAAAGTACTTTGACTGGGGTTTTGTTTTAAATATACTTCGGCCACTTGGAATATGGTTTTCCCTCCTTCCTTTTTTCTCCCTCGAATTACAATGAATATTTTTGTTTAGACTGAGCAAAATAAATCATTCAAAACATACACCATTTTTACAAAATCATATTGGTTTTCTCTGAATAACAAGTTATATTAAACAATTCATAACCTAGAAATATTTTGAAGTATACAGTCCTGCAGGTCTGTGTTGTATTTACTAGACATCATACCATTTCATGCTGATACCATAGCAAATAGCAAGCCTGCTTTTTAATAAATGTGATTCTAGAGGTTTGAAGATGTGGTACATGAAATAGAATTGACAGATATAAAAAGTTTAGTTATAATATAAAACTAATTCCAAATCAACTTTTCTCCTAACCACAAAAGTTTAGGGTCAGAATACTTTAGGCCAGAGGTGCACACCTCTGTCCCATGGGCCAAATGTGGTCCTCACAGCCTTCCCCACAGGTTGGGAAATTTGGTGGTGAGGGAGCAGTGGCAGGTAAAACTGTCACCCTTCCCTACTGCTAAACTTCCAAGCCCCATGTGAAGGGTCGCAGCTAGGCTGCAATCCTCCCCCAGCATGGCCAGATTGGGGCTAGACCATGCCCCCTTCCCTGTGTGCAGATGGTTTGGGGCTAGTCCATGCCCCTCCCACCAGTTCCAGACCACTCCCCCTTCTCTCTGTCCAGCCAAGTTGGGACCAGGCTGCACACCCCCCCATAGGGTTGGGCCATGCCCTGTTTCTTCCCACCCAGTCAGATTAAGCCCAGGCCATGCCTCCTTCCTCCTGTTGGGTCAGGCCACATCCCTTCCCTCTCTGGGGCTTGATTGGGTTGGGTCATGCTGCCTTCCCCCCACTCAGGGCTGGGTTGGGGCTGGGCCAGGCCTCCCCATGTTGGGGTCAGGCTCCCCTTCTCCCATATGGCTGGATTGGGGCTGGGATGCTTCACAACCCATCTCTGCATGGCCAGATGGGGCCCTGCCATTCCTCCCAGGCACCAGATTAGGTCCACCATCTAGATCTGGCCTGCAGAGCATCCAGTGGCACTATCCATTCAGCCTGCTGGACAAAAAGGTTGAGCACCAGTGCTATAGACTTTCAGGTGGAAATAAATACAGGACCTGAGTCCATGGAGTGACAGCAGGTTGAGCAGTGAGGAGTTCCTAAATTCCACATGCACCTTTTTAAATAGTGTATTATGGCCTTGGGTAGTTCACCTTCCTACCTCATTATTTTTTGGTGAGAAACCACCTGTGATAAGCCACCAGTCTACAGTTTTGATCATACTTTTTTAAGAAGACTGCTGCAATATCCTGCTTTGAAGTATAGTTTTAGCACTTTCTGACTAAGGCCTCTTTAACAAACTCCTTTAGTTTATCTAATTCTTTATTAAAATGTACATCTCTTGTCAGCCAGGTGTCTTTCCCCAGTGCTCTCAGGTTTTTGGTTTGGGTAACTAGATGAAGATTCAAATTCTTTAAAGCCAGCTTCCTGTTAGAAAGAAACCTACCTTCTGGCTGTTTCTTTTTTCAGAGCATACATTTCTTGGAAATGTACAATGTTTTAAACTTGTATAGCTATATAAAACAGATTGAGCAACTGTTCTTAATATTTTGAGCATTCTGTCAGAGCTTTTCAGTTTTCCATCCTTTTAGGCATAGTATTTTCTTAGTTTATTTTACTTCTAGTACTGGTACTAACTATATCTCAGAAAACACTTAAAGCCAGAGAGTCTAACTGAGATTTACTTTAGTATTTGTGTCTAACCTATCAACTTGCTACAATATGAACCTTTGGATAAGTTAATAAGCAGTTCCAACTGTGGCCAGAAACATACTGAAGTGAATGAAAACAAGATTCTTAAACCCTATGATTTCTTTTTCACCCTGAGGTGCATAGCATACAGAACAAAGGGTTAAAACAAGAAATGATGTATTTACATAATCTCATTTCCTACTGTTTAAACCTTAATGTTTCCTTGCAAGTTTTGGTAAGTTCTTTAAAAAGTTTTGGTAAGTTCTTTTCTCCTTGGTTACCTCCATCTGTGTGCTAGAAGCATACTGCTTTTTGAGTTGCTCTATCAGTGTGCATCTCCTCTTTGGACCACTGCCTGCACAACCCTCTTTCTCCAAAGCTAATGTCTTTAAAGTTTCAGTATTTCTTGTGTTTCTAAACTCAGGCCTGAAAAATGGAGCTAGACTAAGGTATAGCCCACTCAATAGCTTCTCTTTTGTCCCCTCAAACTCTCTTGGTATTCTTTAGAATATATCTTTGTTTCACTTTTATTGTGTTTCCCTTCTGAAAAGTTTCTTTTGATTTAACTCCTTGCACTCATGTCAGGTAATATGAAGCAGGTAAACTGTAGTGCATATCTATACAAAGAGATATATTGCATATAGTTCCTTTATTCTTTACTTTGGTACTCTAACACACCTGATAATGGAGTAGTCTGCAATACTTTATCTGTCCTCATACAGTTTGTGCTGTTGGTAGCTGACACTACACTGTGGAATTGTCTTGATGTATTTTTGCCCTAAAAGCTAGCCTCAGCTGAGTACTGTAGCAGTGGGCCTTCTTGATTAATCTGTTCCATTCTTCCACATTTTTCATATAGATGTGGTCTTACCCGTTCTACTCTCTTTATTTTCTATATCTAAACTTGTAGAATTTGGCTTTGATTCAGCAGAGGTGAATACAGCACTTTTAGCAGGTATAAAGTTTCTTCTCTTTCTGTAAACTGCCTAATAACATTTTTCTTTCATAAGTTACAGCTGGCTAGAGACAGCTTTGCTCTTCCTGAAGGTTGAGCAGTTTTTTTGTTGGGAGTTAATTCAGCCAAGTTAGCACTTTGGTTTGGAGTAGTTATTCTGTGGTTACTTTTCCCCTTTAGAATATGTTTTATCATAAAAACAATTTTTCAATACATAAAAATCTTATAAATATGTTATAAATTGAACTCTAAGCCTGGCATTTCTGATATGTAAGTACTTGTAACAGTCAATTGTCCACATTTTATTTTCCTTAAATGACATTGACAAGTGGTTTTCTAAAAAAAAAAAATCCTAGATCATGCCTCAGTTGCAACATTTGATACATATCAAATAATGCTATCATGTTTGAAACATGAAACGAGGTTTATGCTTTTAATTGGAAAAGTTGATGTTGAAGTAAAATCAAAGTGATAATGTGTGGAATAAGACTGTAAAATTTCTGTTGTGGAAATCTTCTGAGTTATACATATAAAGAAATGAGTAAAAACATTAGTTTATCTGAAAACTAATTTACTGACTAAAATTAAGGAAACATATGCCTATAAAAAACAGTGTAGAATTATTATTAGGATATGGTGGGTGCATCTACACATGAAATTAATTCAAGTGAATGAATTCCAGCTCATATTGTGTAGGAGTTTATTGCTCCTGGGCAGAGCTGACTCAAGCAGGGTGACAGGCCTGGGGCAAATCAGCTCATGCAGCGCCTCGCCCCGCTTCAATCCTGCATGTCCTGGATGTGAAAGGATGGTGGGGGGAAGTGGGATAGCAAGCAGCCGGATGCAAAGCTGGTGGTGGTAGAGTGGAGTTACCACAGCCACTCTGCCTGGCTCTGCAGGGCCCCCCAAAATGCGAGGCCCAGGGTGGTCACCCTGATTCATGCCCCACTAGGGACAGCCCTGCTCCCGGACACATTTTCATGTGCACCAAGGACTACAGCACATTGAGCAGCCAGGACAGAGTAGCCCCAGCTGTCAGGGGCTCAGAGGGTCAGCCTGGCAAATTGAGCTGCTCTGACCTGACTTAGCTCACTGTGACAGAGCTGCATAGTGCACAAGGATGCCCCTATGCAGGGCTAGCCTTCACTGTCTACACCTGTGTTGCTGCACAGTAAAGAACTCCAGCTGCACGATAGTACTTGTATTTACACAGACTAACCTGCAGTGGACTTAATTAGTGTCTTGCAGCCTAATAAGATTGTATGTGTAGATACTGAGGATTTACTGTAGAGCTAATTAGGCATCTGTACTGTAAATGTCTTATGTAGATGTGCCCAGTTATTTCAGTTTTCCAGCACATTTTCCTCAGGATCAAAGGAGGAAGTAAGAAACCTAAATCAGTTTGCATAGATGCAGGTTAACTAAATTTTTAAAAAATGTTCTGTTTGGTTTAAATGATGAAACTTGCATTATCGTGTATTGATCCTGGGGATTTGAATTGTTATCTTATGAATTCCAAAGTCATATGTATTGATTTTTTTTAAAAAAAGCTCAATGTAAGACTGCTTACAAAGCATAATTATTTTAAAATGTAACAAGCTGATTTTTTGAGGTGAGTCTTTCAATTAGATTTTTTAAAAATTAAAGCAGCAATAAGAAATATCTTCAACTATCTACCAGAAATATAAACAGTCAATGCCATTTTAAATTTGCTAGTAGCAAGACACTTGATCATTAAAGAGTTAGGAGTTTATATCACTTGAGACTTCACTAATAATGTAGTTCATTCATCATCATCTTTAATAACAATGTGTTTTCATGTTTTGAATATATTATTTTACACAAACAATGAACAAATTGACCTAATTAATTTTTCTGACTTGTAAAAAAATTACATGTGTAAAATGTGAAAAATGTGTAAAAATGAATAATTTTAAAATGGCAGGCTGATGTTATAAGTGGTTGTTCATAATTATTAAATGAGCAATCTAAACATTTTTATGCAGTAAACACAAATGGAAATGAATGAGAACAGATTATAATAGTGTAAATTCAGGATTCATTTTTATTTTAGGATTTATGTTTTCCTCAATTAATTGTTGTCACAAACGTTTTGTGTAGGTTCACTTCATGGGGCTTGAAGTCAATGGTGCTGTATGGATTTACAGTAGCTGCAAATGTGGCTCATGCTGCTGTTTGTTCTAAAGGAAACCAGTTGCCTTTATTAAAGCAAAGGTGAAATAGAGACACCTTCCAGTCAAGGTGTGAAATTGAGAAGTGGTTAGATATAAATTAGATGAATCAGTAAATGCCTCCTTCAACCCTCCTTCAGCCCGTGACATTTTTACTTGTGAAGATTTTTTACTGTGTCACCTTCCAAGCACAACAAACTATCCTCATCTTAATAATGCTGGTATGTAATGAAATGACGTTATACACATGAAATAGAGGCATAAAAGTTTTTGTTGAAATGAATTCAGAAGCACAGATTCTTCACAAACTCTGAGTTGTCTTTTAACATGTTGCTTGTCGTTTAGTATATTCTTTAGATTTCAGAAAGGTAAACTTCCATTCAAATCACTCAGGAGTTTGATTTATATAAAGAGTAGGACAGGACACCCCTTAAAGGACCAGATTCACTCTTTAGGTTTAAAACCAGAAGTCAGCAACATTTTTGGGCAGAGTGCCAAAAACTCCCCTAACCTTGATTTTGAAGATCTTGGCAGGGGCAGATGGTGGGGGAGCCACAAGGGACCTGGTCCTTGTTGTAGCAGGGCAGCCCTGCTCCCTTCTCTGTCGTCTGCCCTGAGGCGGCTGTGCCAAGCAAAATTCATGTGCCATGCTCTGACACCCATGCCAAAGGTTACCTTACCCCTGTTTTAGACCATGGCTGAAGTCAGTGAAGCCTGTGCAACTGCAAGCTAGAACCATCAAATCTGGATCCAGATTTGGTCAAATTTCCAATTGCAGGAAAGTTTAAGGGTGTTTGGCTATAGAGGGGTTTTTTGGCCCACATAAAGAGAGGAGCCAAAAGGAAAAATCACAACTTGAACCAAGTTCATGTTCCACTCTCACTACAGTTAAGGACTCTCAGAATCCAGAAATTTGTTCTAGGTCTCTTCTATAGAAAAGAATAATTGCATAGAAGTTAGTGGTATAACTTGGGTGGAATGTTTGATGATATTATTGCTTTTAAAGCCAGATAGAAAAGGTAGATTGAAAAATGTTATAAACAAAAGTGTATCAAAAAATATGGCATGTCTGATTTTACCACAAATCAAACAAACAAAAAACTTGTATTTAAAGAATGAGTTTTCACTAGTTTTATCCCTGAGGCCTGGCAATCATTTGCTCAAACCTGAAATCAATTAGCAAATTATGAAGAAGTGAGAAATCCAAACCATTGTATCCAGTCTTTCAATGTAAATATTACTATTGTCTTTTTCTGCATGCAGACATTGAAAAGGACTTAGCACTCTGGGAAGAAGCAAGGCTGTCAAGGAGCCCTAGTAGTCAACCTACTAGTTTAGTTACTTCAGATCATCAAGGAAACCATCAAGCCACACCAAGCCAAAATTCAAGGCCTCAAGTGCCAACTCAACCTGGGAAAAATGTTCAACTCCAGCTGCAAGGAAATAAATCGCCACCACTACCTAATAACAGCAGAACCCAGGTATGCAGTATCTCAAACAGTAGACCTCAGACTCCCAACACGCAGACCAACAGGCATCCAACTTCATCAACAGGAAACAGACCTGTGACTCCGAATAGTTTGCTGTCACGACCTCTAACGCCTAGCAACCAGGAAAATAAGGAAGGAATCATTAGTATGCAAAGAAGCAGGTCTTTAACATCTAAGAGCCAAATGGGGAGGATCCTTGGAACTCCTTCAGGACTAGCTGTCCAAATGAGTGGAGACATTGTTGGAACTGTCACTCAGAGAAGCAGTATATCAGAAGTAAGATTTAAAAATATTTTTTCCCCTCTAGTTTTAATATTATAAATACTATGAAATTAGAATTTGAGGGTGTGTTTTAGTTTGTGTTTCACTTTAAATGAAAACACCAATACCTTATTATAATGTAAAACCAAGATGAATCAAAGTCATATGGCATTAGAAATTTGAGAAAAGGGACAAGGTATTTTCAGGTTTGAGTGTTTGGGGAGTGATCTTCCTGTAGTTACACAAACTACATTTCCAGTGGGGTCAACGGAGTGTTTAATTACATAATGGACAGGAGAATTAATGCCTACCGATAGCAATACTGTTTCTAAGACTGTGCTTATGTAAAAAATATTAAGCAAGAGCATTTTTGTGGAATTTCTGAGTTAAATTTTTCATAGCACTGATTATTTTCAAGTTTATCTTCCTACAAGAAAAATATCTGAAATATTTGGTAAGTAATTATGTTAATTAGATGCATTTTGAATTGGTAGGTTTTATCTTTAATAATACAAAAATACATTCTGAAAAAAACAGACATAGTAGAGCAGGACTTAATAAGTTTAATACTGCTTTCCAAACTGGTCTAATTCACAGAATAAAAAAGCTTTTTCCTACATAGTCATAGGTTTTACATAATTAGTCTACAGTGAAAAGAAAGACAAAGTACTTTGGAAATGATACTACCAATTTTAGAACAACTTTTAAATAGATTGGTTAGCACAGAGTCTGCAGTGCTATTTTTTTTTCCCCAGATAAGTTTTCTGAGGGACATTACTGGCCTTAAAAAAGTGTTTGGAAATGGCAGAAAGGCATAAAATAAGTCAAATGAGGCTAAGTATTCTGCAGTGGGAAAAATTAAATACCGGCATTGGTTACACTGAGTTCTAGGGATGAAATAAAATCAGAGGTTATCAATGGATACTTTTTTAATAATCCTAATATACCTTTCATTATGTGCTATGGAAGACAGAAAGCAGAGACAAAAATGACTGCACATCTGCAAAAGATGGAGAGTAATCTTTCCCATAATTGTCCAGTGTTTCTGAACATCCTCACAATCTTCATTGCTAGAAATTAGAATCTATGTAGGTTCTGCTGTTGTTCTCCCTGTCTTCTCCCTTAGAAACCTACATAGTCCTTTGAACTGTAAGTGTGGGTATTCACATACTTCTGATTCATCACAGTTATCTTTTGCAAATCCCTTAGACAATAGTCTGTGGACCCACAGGGATCTGTGGACTACAAGTTGAAAACCACTGGTCTAGGATGAGTAAGGAATCCCTAACAGCAACTTTGTGGCAAGAATAACCCTGGCTTTTTCTGAATGTGTAGATAACATGGGAAACAGTTAAATTATAACTGTAGGAAATTTGAACTTTATAAGGTATACTACTTTGTACAGTAATTGTACACACTCCCACTTCATGACATGGACCACATAAAGGAAAGTTATATTTATTACCCTTTAAGCTTGTGCCATAGAACTTCTGTTAGATAAGACTACACTGCAGCTACAGTACATCTACTGTATGAGATGCTATGCTGAAAGCCTGAGAAAAACCAAAAAGACCACCTCCTTCAGAGGAGGAGGAGTATATCAGGAGTAACTACTGAAACCAGTAGCATTAAACTAGTTTAAACTTGGTGAAAGCAAGAAAAAAATTACTCAATTGATAAAAGTAGATTTGCAAAATTCTAGCAAACAGTTTCCATATTTTGCATGGGGATCTTGTTAGGATATGATTTACTGAGCTGAAGAATTCACTGTGTAGACCTGTAGTTTAAAAATACAACTTATGTTATCATTAAATGGAATGATGAACTAATTCACTGAAGTGTTCTTAATATATTTTAGTGCTTTATGTAAATTTGCTATGCAGGTTTTAAAAACTAATAAGAAATAAAATCCAGAAAAAGTTATTCTTGGGTTTGTAGTAGAGATCATATTAAAACCAGGCATGGTTTAATGGTGTTATATATAACAAATAACTAGACAAAAAATTAACATGTCAGCTGTTAAGCTTTTAAAAAATGCTCAGGATTTTAGCTCTGTGACCCCCCATCACAAAGAATTACAAGTTGTCTAATGATCTGAGTTTTTGTGCTCAAGAATTCTTGTCTCTTGACATAAATAATATTTTATCTACAGTTCTAGCAGGTGCCTTATATTGCCAAGTCTGTTCATGGGTAAACTGAATATAATAAAGATATGTTACCTAGAGAAATATCTTTATCATTTTTATAAGACTAATAAATCAAGTCTTAAATATTTTTTCCCCACATACATTTATATTCCACATACACATGTATATTTAGTATTTCCATTTCCTTTGTATTTTACATAACTTGACAAAGAAATGTTGAATTTTGTTCATCTCTTCAGGACAGGATCTGTTAGCTTGATACAACTCAATTATAGTTCTCAACTGTTGTGAGAGGAAAGTACCAATGACTTGCTTAGTTCCACTTTCATTTCTTGAACCACTGGATTTTTACAATCAATGTACAAATGCGAATAACTGAAAACCGTTTAAGTATCTTTTCATTTTTTCTCCTGTCATTTACCATGCATCTTTACAATAGGAAGACTTAACTAATTTGGATTTCCTAGTGAATAAGACATTATACCTAAATGAAGAGACTCTGTTCTTAGTACCCTGGTATAAATCAGAAGTAATGTATTCAATATCAGTTAAAATGCTCTTGATATACACTGATGCAAGTGAGAATAAGACCTTTGCACTGAAGTAGAGGGCTGTGGTGGCATGGGGAAGTCCTAGATGTCCTTGGAACAGCCCAACATTGATATATGTATCTTACAGCCACCATAGCTTCCTCCTCCCCTTGGACATTAAGCTCTATGCTAAATCTCCTAGAAACACAGCACAGGCTCTGACCAGAAGAACAGAATTTTATTGTATGCAAAGGAATTTATTCATGAAACTGTATGTGTGTTTACTGTACATTTACTGTATGAGATGAGGTGGACAGAGCAATGAGATCACTTCCTCATTTCCTGAAAAGGCTTGCTTTACTACATTTTGGAAGATGTTACTAAGTCTGTTCTGTGTATTGTATCTCTTGGAAAACTCACAAGCATAGTTTCAGAGCGGACTTTTATGCCTCTTCTTTAGTTTTCTTTGCTGTTTTTATTTTTCCATTTTATGATCACTTATGATCAGATTTTGGAGTATTATAGATAGGTCCATTCTTTGTCTTGTGATAGCATTGCTAATACTAATGGAAGTACTTAATGAAGCACTGGCTACAGGGATTTTCCTCAATGGACCTGAACAGTCTGCTGATTTTGCCCCTCAGTATAATGAATTGGAAACCTTTGCCTCTACCCACTGTCACAGAAGAAAAGCAGGACTAGAGACATACTTTGAGTTGGATTGGGAAAGAAGAAATCATATGAGCATGTCTAAACTATGTCAGACAGTGCAAGGGGGTTCACTGCTTTGACAACATGCACTACTCACTCCCTCCCATTTTCAGGCCTGCGTCTAGGACATTACCAGCATCATGTCTGAGCTGCCTTGGCTGTTTGCAAACATTAAGAAAACCCCCAAAGAATGTGCATCACCAGAAGAGGCAGCATATTACTTCAACTCAGCTCTGCAGCATCTGTATAGATCAGGTGCTTAAGTTGGGGTTATCTAATAGCTGATTCAAACTATCAGCTATTAGATAAAAGTGCCAAAAAGCCCCACTTAAGGACCTGATCTATATAGACATTGGGCAAGCTAGAGCCACCTAACATGATGCCTCTTCTGGGCATGTGCTAGGCTCAGCATGGGAGCCCACCAAGTTTAAAGTGATGCGCTTTTTTTAAAATGTATTTAATCAGCCCTTTTGAGTCTATCTAAAGTTTTCCTAATGGAGCCTACATGACATTTTTTTGTGAGGCTGCAGGGCCTTCGTGACCTTTCCTTTCATTGTCTTCTTACCCCAGAACACACACCATTGGCATTCTTCTGCAGCTCCTGCTGCTTCACTTGATCAAAAAAAACCCCAAAATCAAAGTGCATAAAATACAATCCCTCTAGGCAGTTTTATTTGAGTGGCACTTCCATGGCAGCAAGTTCATGCAGCAAGCAGTAATATGTGAGAAAATGTTAAGGACCAATTCTGTAATGAGAGACCCATGCATACATCAGTGCTGAAGGCCTCAGTTCAGATTTTCTTCAAAACCAGGTATGTGAACCTTATTTTTACTGAAGAATTCTATTTATAAGAGAAGGTGTCTTGATTACAATGCTTTTGCATCAGTTGGACTCCACATATCCCTAACACAGGATCCAAGGCTAGTGATGGGAATATAAACTTTTATGCCTCTTTAGTAGAATGCTTTGATTCCGTTCTATAGTGTTGCTTGACCAATTCTCTGCTCTTTTTCTTTCCTTATTGTTTAGGTTATTAAAGAACACTCATATGATCAAAAGTGATAAAAGAGCAGCCTAATCATGTGATAGCAGCAGTGCACTCTACTGCAGGAATCCTGCTCCACAACCAAATGATTGCAGTCAAAGCCTTCATTCTGATACTAATAAAATTAATTGAAATGAAAACACATGCATAAGGCTGAAGTCTGTGGACCTTTAGCCCCGTACATAGTGTTTTTAGTGGTGTAACTTCCATTTTTCTTAACAGGATCACTGACTGAGTAAATAATTTACTCCCAAAAGTTAGGTCTTGCCTGGTCAGTCCTATCTTCAGCTTTTGGCAGCTGAGTAAAGCAAACAATGTTTCTACTTTGAAATTGATTATCTGATTTAACATATGTGAAGTATTAACATATGTGAATTCTGAATCTGTGGAGCCAGATTTTCAGGTTGAAGTATCTCCCTTAGTTACATCTGTTTTGTAAGAGCTGAGTGTATAGGACAGGGGTTTTCAGCATTTTTTAAGGAGTATACTTCTGGTGGAGTGGGGTGGTAGATGGCGGTGGCCACCACCATGAATGAGCTCCCACCCACTGCATCCAGCTGGTGGGGTGATACCTGTACGGCCCACAGAAGAGAGCCACTGCCCTCACCCCTCCCCAGCCCTGCTCTTGGGAGGAGGCAGTGCGGGGTGGTGGTGCACCATCCCTGCCCGCCTGTCTGCATGTGCCCCCCTAGCCCCTTTTCCAAGTACCCCCAAGGCTATGTGTACCCCTAGTTGGGAACCCCTGATCTAGGATGTTTACAGCCTTTAAATTATACTCCTAATGCTTCATCTTCAGCAAACATACTTTTGCATCGCAGAATTCTGCACTGCTGTTGAATGTAAAACCATTTCTATACATCAGTTACTAAATTGTCTTACTACTCTCTGAAATTCAGGAATATTGTAAAAAAAAGTTGCCATTTCATTTTTTATGTTTGGAACAAACTTTAAAAAGTTTAAATATAACCATATTTCCAATTGTCTTTTACTATAATCAGTTTAAACCTATTAATGATAAACATTTCCATATTTCAGTGGCTTTGAGATACCACAAGGCAAAGGTATCCTGCACCTATTGAAGTCTGCCCCCATGGAAGCCTGTGGACAATATTTAATTGATTTTCATTAAGTTTTGGATTAGGTCACAGGGCTTTGACTTTGCAGTATGGGAATCAATGGGAGTTTTGCCATAGAATCAAAATCAAACCTCATTATCGGCAATTTTCTAACTTCTGTTATATGACAATTCCTAGAAGTGCTATAAATCAAAGAGCATTGGCATCCATGGTATTTTTTTCAACGGAATTGTTTTTACTGTGTCTCTGAGATGAGATCCATGAATTATAAAAGTATTAATTCAGGGAATAATCCTTTCCCAGAAGAAAAGAAAAAATAAATTTAGAAAATGACCCCAAAGCTTGCACAGTCATTTACATGTTTGGTTATTTTGATAGGGAAGACTTCGATTGGTTTGTCCAATTACTAGTGATCACAGTGTTGGCTACTGTCTATATTTTTATTTAATGTTTAAAAGTAACTTTATCTAAAAGAAATCTGTTTATGACAGGATGAATTCTTACAACAACTTCAACTTGTCCACCAACCTTGGATATTGCCAAGTGACACAGAGAGTGAAGGAGTGGAAGCTGATCAAGATAAATGTGAGTGTGTTTGTTGGTCACTGATTGTATATTAGAGAGTGTATGTAAAAAATACTTGTTCCCTCCCATGATCCTGTACTTCTAAATCACACAAGTAACCTTGATTCACTAGGACTATTTACATAAGAGATAAGTAAGAGCTGAATGACTGAATGCATAGTCTTAAAGGGTTTCTTAACATAGGTGTTCTTACAGTTAAGACTGTATGTTCTGAATCATGTAAGCACCATAGCCCTGTTGCAGGCTGTTGGTAGAATCATGTTAGCAAAGGTTAATGGGATCCTGACCTAAATAAGAGAAGGGCTAACAAGTAATACACTCTGTAAATCTCCATATTTTGGAGTCTTAACCAATTGGATCTGGCCATTAAGTTTTGTAAATAATTCTGCTTGAAATATCAGAAGCCCCGCAAAACTATTTGAAGGACAGTAGTTTTGTGATCTGCCAGTGTGAAAATGCGTGCTATTTCTAAAACTATTTCAGGTTTTATGTTTATAAGAAAAGGCTGTTTAATCAGGTGCTTAGAGCACCTTGCACATGGAACTGAAACTGCTTAAATAAGTAGCATTAGAGTAGGTTAGGTCATTTTGCTAATGGAATAGTTGCAGATATGGCATTATTTATGATTAGTGAAAATCATGTATGATAAACAGAATATCCTTTTCCAAATGCTGTCCCTTAAACGTTTCAAGAATTATATCTGCTCATGTGACTTTGTCAATTCACAGTTAGCCTGTGATATGACTTGCACATTAAAATTGAAATGTTGTAGTCCCAAAGTATGAATCAAAACATTCTCAATGTCACAACAAAATAATTTTACATTTCCTGTCTCTACATTAGTGCAATGGATTTGGGCTCAGTTTAGGTTAAACCTAAAATTCTTATTTATTTGATGAGTATCATGAAGGTGATACTCAGTCCTGGGTAAAGCACTAGATCCAGAGCTATGTGGTCAAGGGACCCACCCCCCAGGGGTGAAAATTACCATGGATTCACAGGCAGTGCAGATTTAAATGCATATTGAATTGAGCCCACTGGGCACATCTACACATGTGCTTTAATGGTAGAATCATAGAATCAAAGAACTGGAAGGGACCTGTAAGATCATTAAGTCCGGTCCCCTGCCATAGGCAGGAAATTATTGGGCTCAGAGCTCAGTGAGATGCTCATCCAGCCTCCTTTTGAACACCTCCAAGGATGGTGACTGCACCGCCCCTGCTGGGCATGTGTTCTAGATTCTAGATACCCTTAAAAAAATAAGTTTTTCCTAATGTCCAACCTAAATCTTTCCTCAATTAGCTTGTGCCTGTTGGTCCTTCTTCTCCCTGGAGGTGCCTTTCTGAAGAGTTGCTCCCCTAGATCTTGGTGCTCACCCTTGACCTACTTGTAGGCGGCTATCAAGTCACCTCTCGCCCTTCTCTTGCTAAGACTGAACAAACCTAGTTTCCAGAGCCTAGTAGCCTATTGTACTGTGCATTAAAGCATCACATAAAAAATACAATTATGCTAACATGTAGTAAAATAGGCTATTGCACATTCAGTGTCACTTAAAAACTGTGCACATTCATTACTGTACATTAAGGCAGCCAAGTGCACATTTGTTTAGTATCTCACATTAGAGGTACTAAATTTAATGCGCATTAGGAAAAGCTTCTTAATATACGTGTTGACGTGCCCACTGTGTAACTATTATAGAATCTCTTTGATGCTTATGCCACTTTTTGATTTAGCTTAAACTTGTGACAGAACAGAGAAGAAAAGATTATAAATGTAAACAATAGTTTCTTTCATGAAAAGAATTTATATCTGTAATGTGCTTGCAGCTTGATTGTAAGTCTATCTGGCATCTTACGTAGTTGTCCACTGTGCCATTTAAAGTGGTTTATTCTTTGTACTATTGTAACTGTAAGAGCAGAGCAAAATATTTTGATCTAAGCAATATTGCCATGTTATGTGACATATGAGAAAGGTAAATTTGGTTGAAAAATTAGTTTAAAAAAATAATAATTATGTGGTAATAGCAGCCATCTGGAGGTGGAATGCTAGTGCTGTAGCCAAGCCCATAGCACAAAACTGCAACTGTTGGAAAATAGGAGCTGCAAACCCCCCAGGTGTTGAAATAACTGTAATGTAGAGAGCCAGTGAGCAACCTGGCATACTTGCTGATGCCAGTTCTGAGTGTTCACTGAAGGTAGAGCAGCTGGCAAGGTATGAATAGATTGCATTTCACTTTTCATCTTAAATTTAATAAATCTGTGTGAACGCTGTATATGTGATTTAGTGTTGAAGGGCTTGAAAGTTCATAATTTATGAGTCTAAGCAGAAGAGCTGCAGAATTAATCTTTACAATAGCAACACCTGTTCTTTGACTCAGCTTTTAATAAATTATACGTGGGTAATATTTACCACATTCTTTCACTTCTCTGAGATAATAGCAACCATGTGTAAAGCTAGTCTTGGGCAATAGGAAAACTCTATCCATGAAAACAGTTAGGTGAGAAGGCACGAGTCACCTTGTGTTCTTTTATAGACTTTAAATGAATATCCTCTAGTGAGTATTGTGCTTCAAACTCAATGGCGAGTTTATATAGGGTAGCATTTCCAAATGTGCCTAAGTGAATTGGGAACCTAAAAAAAGAATCTTAAAATCAATCATGACAGTTAAGCACCTGGTTCCCATCTACTTAACTTATCATTTGTAGCTTTAAAAATCTGTCCTTAAACCAAATTTTCAAGAGTTCCATTAAGAGTCTAAATCTCTTTGGAAAGTCAATTATATTTAGCTCCTAACTGATTTTTTAAGTTGTTCTTCAGCTCATAAGTTATTTGACATTCTTTGAAAAATTTTCCCTTTGTTTGTAAAATAAAGTAGAAAGAACCCCCCAAAAATGGAAATGAACAATGTTTTTTAAAGTTTCACATTGGGATAAAGGGGAAAAAACATAATTTACTTTTCTATGATAAATCCCAAGATAGAAAAGTCTGGAACTCTTTAGTTATATTACTATAAAGGACAATCTAATAGAATTATCCTGGAGAATTACAGAAATGCCATAATGATGGGAGAAAAAAGGAAGAGTTTTATGTTAACTGCTGCTTTGAACCCAAAATAATATAACAATGGGTTTTTTAATTTGATCTTAAATAAAATTGTACTGTGATTACAGTCCAGTCAGTCAGATTTATAGATGTGTAAATCTGTATCACTCTCTGTTGGTATGTCTATACAAAGCACTTTACTGTGCGTTTGACTAACCTAATGGCCCCAGCAGCCTTACCTGGGGTTCTAGGGGACTCCCAAGGCTCCAGCAGTGACAGTCTGAGAGCACAGAGTCTAGGCTGCAATTTCAGGTGGCACACATTGCCGCCACGTACATAGCCTCACTTTGGATTCTGGTATGGGTTTTTTTGACACTGACGTTTCTCAATGTCAGAAAAACCCCACCGTACTGCAAATTAGCACCTGCATGTGCAATTGCAGGCATGTGAGGCATATGTGGTTTGAAGCACCACTGACAAATTTGCAGTTCCACAAACTGCACGTGCTCACTCGTCTGGATGCTCCCAGACAGCAGGAGCCTGACTAAAAACTGATTTGTGGTGGGGAGATGCTCCTGGTCAGCCCCAGTGGTCAGCCCCCAGTGCTTAGTCATGCCAGGGAGCAGGGGCCTGACTAAGCACTGATTTGGGGGGGAGGGGATGCTGTCCTGGCTGTGGGAGCACATGTCTCTCTGCCACGTGGGAATCGGGACCCATGCTAAAGCCCATGTGGCTGGGAGTGCTGTCTTGGCCAGGACTGCTGTTTCCCAGCTATGTGGAGATTGGGCTAGGACCTGATCT
>JAGPOW010000261.1:56824757-56868663 GCA_030014935.1 Caiman crocodilus | reverse complement strand
AGTACAGGTCTCTTGGCCACATAGGGACTGGGAGGGTCCTGATCCTCAACAGAGAGCATCCCGGCCACATGAGAATTGGGACCAGCCCTTATGCCCCCTGCTTGTCTGGGGGCTGGCACCCAGGCAAGTCTGGAGCTTCACCTGGATGCTGCAGGGGTGTGGAGTAGGGCAGACTGGGATGTTCCTATCAGTTTGGGACACATGTGTAGACATGCAGCCCATAGCAGTTTAATACATTAATTACATGTGTAGATGTATCATGTGAGTCAAAGGCTTCATACAAGCATTCAGAACCACTACAAGAATTCTCACCAACTCTCTCCAACTAGAAAACTACCAGGAGAGGACTGTACAGGCATTCCAAGGATCAGGTGAATGCTACATAGACAGCCTGCACTGCTGAAGTTTCATAGCCCACAGCCAGCATGCTTTGCGGGCTCCCCTGACTGCCAGGGTGCCAAAAACAACTGAGCCCACAGAAGAGCACTGAATAGCTGGCCACCCAAGAGGATCACATCCACCCAAAGAACTCCTAGCTGCAAGCCCATCCTTGCATTGAGAGAGCAGAGCCAGAGCAGAATACTACCAATCTTGAAAATTTTCACTTCAGCAGCCCATAATGAATCTATATCCCTCTCATTCTGAAAGCTCAATTTCCTGCTGCATTCCTCTTGCCAAAAACTCAGGTTAATTTGGAGTATCCTTTCTGACTTCATGTACTAGAAGCTCATGATGGTATACAGCCTCCTTCAAATGGGTTTGGGTTGCATGGCTGCACTCCTACCTGAGATCCCTTACAGGTGCTTCTGCCCAAGCAGCCTCTTGGATTTCACAGAAGACTTCCTTGAGGAAGAAGAGGTTGTACAAATTTCTATGCAGTCCAAGGTACTCTGGAATCATCTGAAGACCCACCAGTGCTTTGGGATCCATGAGACAAGCACTGGCAGGTGGGAGAGCCTTGTCTTGGGCACCTAGCATAGTCACCAATGGCCACCTTCGTGGAGGTAATTGCCAAACTAGCCCTGCACATCAAACAACAGGATATCATCATAAAGCCACCCCTGAATTTGGTGAAGTACTCTGCCATTGCCATCTGGAAATTGGCAACCCTAGAACCCCTCCCCTCCCTGTGCCCTCCAGATGAGCCACTTGCAGCTCCATCCTGTGTCCTACCTCAGATGTGCAGTGCCTGGCTCTCCCCAGCTCTAGCCCCACTTCCACCCTCATAGCTGTGGCCTTGATATGTCCCACCCTCAGCCTCTTCCCTCACAACAGACTTAGAAGCCGGACCTGGCTGCTCTCCATGCTGCCAGGCTGTGTTTCTGGCCACCTGTGTGCTGTTCTGCGGCTGCACAAATGCACGGAGCATTTAGTGGCAACATTATCAGCCACATCAGCCAAAAAAAGCCAATTGCCGATATTGTCAATTTTCCTTATATTGGTGCTGATCCAATATGGGACCAATGTATCAGTGCACTTCTATTCATCTCTGCCTGAATCCTGCATAACATTGGTGAGGTCAGGTGGGAGGAAGTCTTACATGAGGCCCGGGCAGAGGAAGTGCAGTGTCATGGTATTCCCCTGCTAGGGCATTGGCTCTCAGGGCATGAATCCCCAGTAGGGAATCATAGTCCAGAAAGTCCTGGCAGATTATATTTTGTAATGTAGGCACATAGATCAGCACCTGGCTATGCAGGAGTAGGGCACAGAGCAAGTTAAGTCTTAATTTCCTTCTGTCTGGGGTTTACATAAAAAACATTTTCCCCTGGCAACCATGAGACAATCAGGAAGAGGGTAGCCCTGGCTGAACAATAGCTTTGATGTGGGGCATCACCTAGCCATGTGGGAATAGGGCACAGGAATTGGACTGGTCTCAATTTATAATTTTTTCATTAATGAAATACAGCATAAAGCCACCCCAGTCACCTCTGGGACCCCTGCTCTGAGCTCTATCTCTGTAAGAAAATGGGGCACTGGAATGGTGGCCTGTGGCCAGACCCTAGAGCTCATGCTGTGTCCCATGCCACGGAATGGTTGGCAGGTGGACGGCTCATGGAGAGAGAACTGTGGTGTCTAGGGTGCGTGACTCCATGTGCCCCGTGTGCTGCATTCCACCTTGTATCACTCTCCCCTTCCCCTTGCAGAGGACATGACTAATCACTCCTATTTCCCTCATGTTCTTCCTGCCCCCCAGTCACTCAGGTTCCAGAACCTACGACCCCACTTCCCCTTTCCCTACTTTGCCTTCTGCTCTTCATGCCCCCAATCAGGGCACTGCAAGGTCCATCTCTCCTTGCCCTGCCTCCTGGGATGCTGAGGGCAGGCCTCTGATTACCCCCCACCCTCTCACTGTAGGAATATGATTCTTTGGGGAGAGACTTGGGAGGGTGGGGTGATGCCTTTCACATGATGCAAGGTAACTATGGTGTGGCCATGGGAGAGGGCAGCAATGTGTGTCTGAGCTTTTAGAAGTTATCCAAAAGTGCTCCATGACACTGTCATGAAACTTACTGTCTCATATAAGGGACTCAGCCAGCACTTCTATGATGGTACTACAGAGAAATCAGGGTTACTGTTCAACATGCAGATAAAGCCAGAAAGTTACTTTACTATGGGATATGACACGCTCACTGCTGAATACATGGAGATTATCACAGACACAGTTGATGTAGCTCTTGCCTTCTGAAGACCAGGTTGAGCAATTTGTCCCCACCCCCATTCCAGGCCCAGCTCTGTATGCTGTGACCCCCAGCTGTCACACATGCTTGCAGTGCTTGCTGAGGAATGGGGACTGGACTGACCTGCCCTTCCTGTGCCCTTTCTCTCATTCTTTAACAATGCATAGTTCGGATCTGGTTACACTGCTGCTGCCATGCTGCGACACAACGGGGAAAGACAGGACCTCAGGTAGGTAGATCTTTATTGGTGCAGGGATAAGGATAGGGGCAAGGGAGATGTACTTTCAGTGATAGGGGTTTGGATAGCCTAAAAAATGGTAGTTTTTGGTTTGAGTATTGGAACTGCTTGCCAGCCACAGACTTTCCATTGTAACCAGGTGCTTGGAGCTATGAGCACTGCTCACAAACTGCTCTGGACTCATAGCATGGGTCCACCTCCACCCTAGAACCAGCTATCTGGGACTGTTTGGCTTTCCTGGGACCCTTCCCTTCTTTACAGTACTTGTATTTGGGGGGTGGGGAGAAACTGTATATTTCTTTTTAGTACATTATATATATATTTCTCTGACGTAATGCTGGAATTGGAATGACCTAGTCAGTAATTCTGCTAAAATGTCTTTATTGACTCCAAAGGCCAATAGCGGTTATACAGTTAATTTAAATTAATGCTCTAAAATATTTTAACAAAATACTAACTATAAGTTAAATGGCAGTGTTACAATACTTGCTGAAGAATGCACCCACATGGTAACTACTAGGGGTGTGCCAAACAGGCAGTATTCGATTTGGATTTGGCCCAAATTTGGGACAGAGATATGATTCATTGATTCAGATCACTGTCCTGCTTCGATTTGGCCGAATCCAAATCTGAAGATTCAATGCTGATTCAGAGAATCAGTAATTCAGCCATGGACACAGCTTTAGATGTTTTTCCTACATATCTCAAAGTACCAGGCACAGCTCATGAGCGCTGCAATGGTGGGGTGGTTGGAGCATCCCACAGGAGTGCAAAGGAGCCCCCACGTGCTTGGCAATAGACTTGGACTTGGTTGACTTGGCAGTAGACTTGGAGGCACGAGTCACCAGGGCAGGGGTCGGGGGAATGTGTCCCCTATGCTGTTCTTGGTGGATCCAGAAGTGGACTGGAAGAGCTTGTGGTCCACATACGGGTCCACTGCCAAGCACACTGGGAACCCCTCCACATTCCTGTGGGACACTCCATCTGCCCCACCATTTCAGCATTCATGAGCCACCTGGTACCTTGAGGTATGTAGAAAAAAACATTTAAAGCTGTGTCTATGTCCAAATCATTGAATCTCTCTGAATCTCTCTGAATCAATTCAGAGCATTCTGGTTCAATTCAGAGAGATTAAAGTATCTCCTGGTTTGATTCGGATTAGGTGTTTTGGCCACTGACTCGAGCCAAATCTCTGCTGAATTGAATAAGTGTACAAAGCTTTGCACAGCCCTAGTAATTACAGTTACAGTGCATTTGATCCAGAGAAGGAGAACATAGATGCCCCATGCTGGTTGGCTGCAGCATATCATCTCATACTACCTGTGAGGGTTTGGCTGGGATGCAGGTGGCTAGCCTGGTTGTAGGCCACAAGGAGTGACCTGAGTTCAGCAGGGCAGGGGGCACAGGTTACTGGAGCCTAGAGGGGAGATCCAAGAGATACAGTCTGAGACATAGCCTGAGGTCAGGAACCAGGAGTAAGAGAACCTGTTGCTGAGTTCCAAGGAAAATCTGAGGTCAGGGTCAAGGAAGCCAAGTTGATTCAGGCTGCTGGGGAAACCAGAAAGAGTAGGGCAGCACTGAGGTTCAGGGGAGATCCAAGATCAGGGTCACAGAAAGCGAAACCTGAGTCAGGAGCCTGGGAAACCAGAGAGCAGTGAACACAAGGCTTGCCAGAACAGACTGAGGCTATGTGAAGGCATGCCTGCAGCCTGAGATAGCAGGTACTTCCTATAAGGAGTGAGTGGCTCTTCAGGAGCAAATCCAGTTGCAAAGAACTGGAGCAGTTGCATTAGCCAGGGATTATGGACACATGGAACAACTCAGATGCATGGCCCAGTCAGGTATTACTGATAGAAGCCCTGATGCTAGCAAAGGATCCATCTTTCTTGTGCCTCTTTTCTTCTCTCCTTTGATTTCTTACAATATCATATTCTTCTGATTTCTAGAAACTGATAATAACTAGTCCAAACTTCCACAAAGAATTATCTTGTCATTTCCAATAGACAAAACCATCTTCTTGTTGCTTCCTGAAGGTTTTTCTCTAGAAGCCAAACTCCTAGGCCCTCCACCCCAGCTTACCTTTCTAGTCTCCTTCCTAGCTCCTCCAATGTTTCTTCTGCATTACAATATCTGTGGCTTATCACACTGCGTTCTGGTACCATTTGCCTTTCCACAGTTTTTGGTGACTACTTCTTTCTCTATCCTCAAATTGCGGATTCCTGGAACTGTTATGCTTGTACCTGATAAAACATTTAATCATCTATTTCTTACATTTCCTAATTCCTACAGGTCAGCATCTTTTGACTGCATCCAACTGTTCTGCAGGGGGATTTCCTAGATAGCCAGGTACCTTGGAACCCTGTGTCTCTCTGTAGCCCTAGTGCACAGCAAGGGGCATGTGAAGGGGCTGGCCTTTCTTGGTCCCAAACTGTGAGGTGGGTGTGATTTGGTCTGTACTTGGCTGGAGCAGTAGAGTCCAATCTGCATCACCAACTGTCTCCCTGGAGCTGGGGGTGGGGTGGGGAGGAGTGCCTGAAGCAGTGCATACTGGGATACTGGAGAACAGTGCTGAGGATACAAGGGTAAGTGTACAGGCATTCATGTACAGAAATTCTCTAGGGAGCAACATGTGCTGGGTTGGAAATTTTTTTCTACCAGAGCCACTTTTTTGCTCCAGGAGAAACTGTGTGAACATTTGTATACTCATGGTTTCTACTAGGAGGGCAGCAAGTCTGCCAGTAGAACCCTAATGCCTGTGCATAGTCATAGTATCATTCTCTGTGTGTCTAACTTAAATATCTATATTAAAAACAAAACCAAAATGTCTTTGTTTGCTAGGTGACATTACAGATCTTACTGCTACAGAATGTGGTTTCCTTGATATTCTGAACACTGATGTTCTGATTGTAGCAAGTCTTTGAATTAGTATTTGTACAAAACTTTGATCACTTGCAGCCACATCATGGGTTTCTGGCTGTGTTGTAATGTCAGCTTCTGTTGTGATGTCAACTTCAAATCTACAAGAATAACAAGGAAAAAGGGGCACAGTTAGCTTTTCTTCTTAGATACCTTTCTATAGATATAACCCCTTCACTTCTCTTAACTTAATAGCCTGCTAGTTTGCTGCTCTTGTCCTGCAATCTTCAGAGCATATGGAGTGGCCCCTCCCCTCTCAAGACAAATGTTTCATTGTAGGCAAAATGGAATGAATGAAAGAAGGGGTGTTGGTTATAGTTGTGTTGCTCTAAGGACATGGGCAGACAAGATTCTTTGGGTAATTACGATCTCTTGTGTCAACTAAATACTTGGAAAAATTGTTCTTTGCAAGATTTCAGACACAAACGCCCTTCTTCAGGCATAGGGAGAGTGTGCTGGTGTTTGTGTGCTCTCCTGCATGGCATAGAAGCCAGTATTTAAAATGCAGGTCTGTGAAAAAGAAAATTCATGGCAGTAAAGATCAGAGGGGATGGGAATCCATAGGTGCAAGACAGGTAGGTGATGGGAAAAGTGGGGAGTGTTGACCTGATGATAGACTGTAGCTGGTAAAATGTATAGAGGGTACCTGGAGTTACCGGGTGGCAGGCAGGTTATAATGTAGCATAAATCCAATGCCTATATTTAATCCATGTTTTTTTGTATCCGTTAGATTTATGTAGTGGAGTTCATAGGCTCATCTTCAAAAGGTATTTTATAAATTCCCTTTGAGGCTTAGAACTGAGAGACTGGAGAGAGAGTGGTTGTCTTGTGAGAAGTGTGCACCCACAAGTAATTGAGTATTTTGGTCTTTAAAGCCAACAACAACTGAGTACCAGAATGAATGCACACCGAAAATCTCGAAAATATCGAAGACTTTTGTGCTCAAAAGCTTTCCGCGAACAATGTTGGTCTAATAAAAGATATTGTATTTACCCAAAGAATCTGGTCTGCCTATGAATAAATGTTAAACACAGATTTTTTCAAAAAGTTTTTGCATTATGAACTCTTACACCACCCCCCCAATTAAATTAATTTTATTCCAAAAAAGAATTTTTTTTTTCATTTTTTTTGGTTCAGGAGCCAAACCAGAACAATTATTTGTACAGCCCTGAGCATTACAGTATTATAGTTGTAGTATATTTGGATTTCCTGAAGGCATACCATGTAGCATTTTGATTCAAAAGCTCACCATGTATGACATGATTAAGGCACATGTTAGATGGATTAAAAAGTAGCTCACTAGGTTTCAGAATGAGATGGCCTAATGGAAAGACATCAGTGAGTCAGGCTATTACTAGCAGGGTCGCACAGATAACACCAAGATTTGTAGGGTAATAAATAAGGAAGAGAACAGAGTAGTCAGAGTGATCTGAAGATATCTTTCTAAATTCCATGCTTTAATTCAATTTTTGGGATAGCATCTATGTGTTATAAATACAGGTCAGGCTATGATCATAATGGTCCTGTCTGTCTTAAAATCTGTCTATACGTTATAATAAAATGACACATCTACACTGGCACTTAAAGATGTGCTTCCCTAGCATTTCTTATGTCATATAATAGAGATCTCATGAGAGGCAAGCATTTATGTTAGCTCAATTTTTTTTCTAATATCGTTTCTTATCAGGGTCCTAATGGACATATTCAAACTAATTTTAAATATCAGCACCAATTAGGAGGACATTATATAGAATTACTTGTAATAGGACATAAACCTTCAGAATTGAAAGTGCAGATCTGTTTCTGGACAAACTATTATGCTGCAAGCACTTACGTATGTGATTAACTTGGAGTTCATGCCTTGGTGTTTATAAGACTGGGCATCATGTCAGTTATCTGATAATCACAGAGCTCATCATAATAAGAGCTTATCCTTGTCATAATCTTTAACAATCTCTGAAATATAACATGGAATATTTTAAATAAATCTTTTTGGAGTAAAACATGATCCTGACCAAATGATACAAGTGTTTTTAGAAGCCATGTTAAACAAAACAGAGAAAGTTAATAAAATAAACTTTCCAGTTACAGTTAACCCTAATGAAGATATCCACAAAATACTATGCAGAAAGTTTTGCTATTCCATGTTCCTCTCTGTCATCTCATTACATACATTTCAAAGTGCAAAATCATCCAAACTTCAATACCATGATTTCCTGTTATATGCAATGCCAGCATATACTTTAACATAGAATGTTTGACGTTTAGGTTAAACTTAAAAGGTCATCCTTTTTTTTTTTTTCAAATAAACATTTGCAAGTAGAATTCAAAGCTTCCAGGAAAAATTTTTGGCCAAGCATCATATCGTATTGTCTTAAGACATCTACATTTGCAAGCCACTAAAGAATGAATGTGTGCATTTAAATTCAAAATATAACAACAGTTATCATCTTTTTCAGTTGCCTGGGGACTGCACTTAGCTGTGCTCAACCTATTTATTTCAGAAGAAAAACACAAAAATAAGATTCAGTGATATTGCAGTTCTGAGTGGGCTGTAAGCATGCTTAATTTACTGAAATGTAAGATATTTCATAACAATTATATAATGATTCATCTAAAAACTGTTTAATCTAAAAGCACATTTTTCAAGAGAAGTACATCAGGATTATTATTCTTATAAACTCTAAAAAGAAATGGAACTAAAATGTTCTACTAATTTATATCAGTTTAAATCACTAATAGTTTGAAGGGTCAGCATATGTTGCTGAACTGTTCATAAAAATGCATCTAGTTTTCCATCAAATATTAATTAAATCAACTGTTACCAAAACAGAGCAAACAGTGAACCCTATCTAATTTTCCTGGTTCTTATACTATAACTAACATGCTGGCATCAGGATAGGTTAATGTCCTCACCCTATTCAGAAATAATATTGTAGTATCATAATACATTTTATCTTATCTTTAACTGTCACATATTCTTAATTTTTCATTAATTTTTATCAGTGTACCAAGAGAGTACAAAATGCTATTAATTGAGAATGGCATCCTTGTACCCCCAATTTACACTCACTTTGCACAGGTGTAAATAACTTCATATGGTGCAAGGCCAGGGAGAATCTGGTGGGAAGTGCAGCATTCTACACTGCCGAAGTCCTTAAACAGGTTTTGGCTCTGTGGCTAGCTGATTGATTCAACATAGAAAACACATTCCTACAGAAATCAAGGCAAATGTAAATACTTAATATGATTCCAGAGTACAGAAATGATCTGAAGGTGAACAGCTCATGAAAAATAACATTATTTTCTGTGATGCATAATACACTATACCCTTAACACTTTACTACCTCTCCCACAGCCATATAATGCACTCCACAAGCCTTATAATTATACCAGTGCAATGATATGAAATCTCTGAGCATTCAATGAAATAGCTTAAATTTATGGGGGGAAAAAGTATGGGTGTTGTATACTCACATGTACATAAACTTTAAAAAAGTTTTTTTTTTTTTTTTAAACTGTTAACAACCTTTGCCTCAAGTCATACTTGTTAGTGGGCAGGTTCTTAAGGTTTGGGGGATAGATACTCTTGAACTATAGTCTTTTTACCAATTATATATTGATCAACCATAAGGCCATTAATATTTCTCTCAGTGTGCAGTACTAACATATGTAACACTTAGTATGTAGAAAGCATTTCAAGTACTGTAAGCATTAAAAAGGGGAATAATCTCATTTTAATAATTCACAGATATATTGAAGAAATTATTAATTAATGCTTGAATGGTGCTTTATACATTTAGCACCAGACTGTGGTCTCAGATTGTTTTTATACTAGTGTGACCTCAGTGGCTTCAGAATTACTCATACTGGTTTATTATAGTATAAATCCATAGAGTTAGATTCATAGCTATTTAGTTGACAACACTTAACTTATTACTTTTTTCTCTTCTATTAGAAAATCAGAGCATCAATGCTCAGATTATTTTTTCTAATCAAGCCCCTTCTAAAACTCCTTTCTGACTGAGTAACCTGTTGCATACTAACAAAGGCATCTGCTGTTTGCTGAACCTGCAACAATTCTGCAAGACAAGTAATACAGGAATTGACATAATGGTCATTCTGTTCCTAAACTTGCTAAATGCTTGACGTTAATAATTCTTTTTTTTTTTTTTTTGAGCTGCAAATTACACAAGAAAAATATGCATTGTAGATAGGAGAAATGTAACTTCTCTCTTATATATTTTTCCCATTACATTGAACACCATGTAGGAATCCCAAATTCACCTTCTTTCTGCCATTCCTTATTTCACATACATTGTTCATTATTCTTATTCTAGCTATATAAATTTATATTTTTTATTTTGTATATTGTACATCATGAACTTCTTTCTTCTCTGTAAACTGAGCAGCCCCAGTCTTTCCTGTCTCTCCTTATATGGAAGGGCTTCCATGCCTCTACTAACTTTCAGCATTCAGCTCTGGGCCTCATCCAGAAATAATCTATCCTCTTTGAGATAGGATGACAAGAAGTGACCATGGAATTGCAGGTAAGGTTATATCTTAATGTAATGACCTTTGAATAGCATTGTCTTCTATTCTTTATATACCTTAACAGTTCCTTACTTTTACCTCTTTTTTGGGTTCATCCAGACATGCATTTGCTGCAGCACCAGTTTACTTGTAAGTAAATTACTCATGGGTAAATGGTGCCAGGCAAGCATCTACATGTGCAGGGAAGTGGGAACAGATTTGCTGTTAATCTGCTCCTGCTTCCCGGGGCCCTACAGTGGGCCCCTGTTGCCTCTGGCGGGTAGCTAAAGGCTCCAGCTGCAGCAGCCAGGCCTCTTCAAAAGGTAGCCCACACATGCCTCAACTACTTGCCAGGCCACCACATTATCCCATATCTGTCACTTTGACCCCTTCTGCCTGACTGGACCCTGGCAGGGATGCCGACAGTGGGCTCCAGGTTGCAACTGCTGAGGCTGCCGTCACCCCTCTGGGCCTCCAGTCCCACCACCTCTGGGCCCACCAGGCCAGCCAGGACTGATGGCTGCACATCATCCAGCATACCTGGAATGATGAGCAGTGGCTGGAGACATTCAAGATGACCTGAGCCACCCTTCAGGATCTCCTGGTGCAGCTCTGTCCACACCTGGAGCAGCAGAACACTGCTGTGCAGCTGCCCCTCTCCACAGACACCTGGCTGGCTCTCACTGTGCTCAAGATAGCCACGACCACCAACCTGTAATATGTTGGTCACCTGTTGGACATGGGCAAGGCTAAGGCAACCACAAGGAACACTGTCTTGGAAGTGTGCAGCTCCCTTCAGGACATGCTGGGGGACACTGTGCTCCAGGTGGTGGGATTCCATGTCCTGGCATTCCCCTAGTGTACTGGGGCCCTGGGAAGGGGCCACATCCCTATCACCTGCCTGCCCCGTGGGATTTCACTCCGTGGAGCTCCAGCCATTGTGGACCACTGTTGGGCCTTCATGCACATGAGCAATAGCTGGGTGGGTAGTGTCCACAATGCCTGTGTCTTCAGGAACTCTGGCCTGGTGTCTCTAGTGGAGAGAGGGCACTTTTTGCTTGGGATACCAGATCTGCAGCTGGGTACCATGGCCATCCCACTGGTCCTTATTGGGAACCCCATCTACCCACTCCTGTCCTGGCTCATGCAGCCCTATACTAGCCACCTGGACTCCTGTTAGGCTCACTAACTCATGCCTGGTTTGGACCCATGCCCCTTCCCTCTCCAACAAACAGATCCTCCCTCCCCCTTCTCTCCCCAAAAAACAGAGCCTATCCACCACCCACCTCACTGACAAACAATAAAATAGCTTTCTTCCCCATGAAAACTGTGTACAGTGTCCTTTGTGGGCCATCCCAGGGTGGGGAGTCAGGGGGGTGGAGGCATCTAGAGGGTAGAGCCCAGGGACAGGCAGGCATTACCCCAGCATTTGGCTTTTTGCTCATGGGTGCACACATAACAGTGAGTGTGGTGGGTGCAGGGCTTGCCCAGGGGGAATGGCCCTCAGTGCTCCCCTGGTTGGGGAGGCTTCTGCTCCAGCAGGTGGTGGTAGGGTCAGCAGGGCTGACATGCAGTTCTGGCCCCACTGCAGTCAGCGTTGGCTTTGCACCTGCTTGGAGTGAAGGTGAGCAGCAGGCCTGGACCCAGGCAGGGGGGCTAGATGGTGCCAGACCCGAGGCAGAGGCTGGGTATGGGCTCCTGGCTGTTGGGGGTGGTGCAGAAGATCCTACCAGGCCCAGATGGGGGCCTGCTGCTGGGTGGTGGATGGCTTTCAGGGGCAGGCGGGGCTAGGGTCAGGTGCCAGGCAGCGGGTGGCACAAAGGTGAGCTCCAGGGCCAGAATGGTGTTCAGCATCCAGTAGTCCTTGTCCATGGCATGCACTGCCAAGGCCAGGATGGCATTCAACTTTGCATTGCATCCACCTGTTCATGCTCCAGGACCAGGACTTATGCCCAGAACTCCTGTCCACCCAGTCCTATGAGTCCTTGCAGGCAACATCCTCTGCTCTGCCACCTGTCCTGACAGCCTACTATTTTCCACCTACCAGTCATGAGCATCCACCAGCTGGTGTTCTGATGCCATGAGGATCACCTCCAGGTGATCCAGAAGGAGGGTCAAGGTTCTTGTTGGGTAGATCCAGCATTGCCACAGGGCCCTGGCTGTCATCAGTGCTGACCCTGTGGCTGCATCCCAGCTGCCAAGTGTAGCCTCTCCCCCGCATGCATCTGCAGGCCCTGTAGAGCAATTTTTTATGTAAGTTTGCAACATTTCAGAGATATGATGTTTTGTACCAGGGGCTGTGCCTTGGCCAGCCTCAGATTGAGGGTCAGGAGTGGATAGGTGCTCAGAAATCATGGTAAGTTGGCTGGGCAAACCTGGGCCCAGGTGTCTGCTGACTGAGTCCTTTGTCCCTGCTCATTCCCTTAGGGCCGGTGGGCTGCTGGGTGCTGGCCACAGACAGCCCGCTTCCCTGCCCCATTCCCAGGCCAGGACAGGGCAGGCTTCTGGCAGCACCTCTTGCCATGGCTCTAGACCCTACTGCCCCCCTCCTCCTGCAGGCCAGTCTGTATCCTCTGCTATTGCCCGGCCTACAGCAGCTGGGTTTGAGGGACATGGGGGTCCCTGATGACTGGGATGAGGAGCTGCCCACATCTTGACCCTCACTACAGGAGCCTCTCCAAGGAGGTGCTCCAAGGCCACCCCCCACCCCCATATCACTGCTGTGCCCCAAGAGTGCCCCTGATGCATATTGTGGGTCCTATACAAGAAGCTGTTTGCATAAACCGAGGGGTGCCTGACCCATTACACCCTGCTGGTGCCCAGGACAAACTTACGCACCTGACATAGAGCCCTGAGCTACAATGACATGGAGAGCAAGCCTGGGCTGCCCTGTGACCTTTGCCACTGCCCTGAGGGCTAGCTGTGGTTGCACTACATGATCCTGCCCCTTGCAGCTGAGGAGGACATTGCTGCCAACATCACAGTGTTCCTTGGTATGTGAGAGACCTGTGCCCACCTACCTGCAGGGGCATGAACTGCTTCATAAAGTTTTGCACTGTCTTCCGCTTCCCTGCAGACTGTGGGGGGAGAACCTAGGAGCCAAGGGAGTCTGGGTGGGCTGGACATAGAGGTGGGGCAGGGGCTGGGCCAGGGAGGATCCTCTCCCTGATGTAGGCCTTATCGTGGCTGGGGCTGAAATGGCTGGTGACTCTGCTCTGTCCTAGCTGTTGGTGATGGCATGTAGCTTCAGGTGGTATCATCAGATGTTGAAGCACAGCAGGTAGGTGCTTGGCTGAGGACCTTGTCCAGGGAGGAGCTGGTACTATTTGTGGCCAATGGTGTCATGGCTGGCCATGCCTTGCAGAGACTGGGGCTGTGAAGCTGGCACAGCAGGCACTGGCCCAGACTCCCTGAGCTGCTGGTGGAGAGTACAGCTGGGGAGCTCAGTAGGATGTGCTGCTGGATGCCCAAGGGGCCCTCCCATGGTGATGTGTTGCTGCAGGTCCCAGCCCAGGGTGGGAGCTTGGGCAGGCTGCCCACACTGTTGTAGACAGCACAGTTGCAGCCTGGGTCCCAGGGCATGTGGTTGTCCATCAGTTGCTACATAAAGGGTATGGACTTATGGATATTCCCCAGCCAACAACTGTGGTCGGTGATGGAAACCTACTGTGTCCTCGAGGCCTTGACATTTATGTGGTACTACTGTGCTGACTGGTTGTGCCTAAATTGCTGTATCCAGGCTGACAGCCTCTTATAGACATGAGAATTGGAGAGCCCGCCTGGTGCTGGAACCTCTGTTCACCCCACAGTGCCACAAGGTCACCAGTCTCCTCTTGCAACCAGTTGGGGCCCCAAGTGGTAGGCATGGGCATGGGTGCTAGTGAGGAGGATGCCACTGGGGATCCCATGCCAGCTGTCTGGGCTCCTTGTGGCTGTACCTGTGCTGATGGTCCTGGGTAGCTGCCTGCAGCACCCAGTGCAGGGGCCCAGTGTGGAACTGGCAGCTGTATGGCAGAAGCAATGCCCCGCAGCACCTGCAGGCTCAGGTCAGGCTGCTGAGGGTTGGCTGCAGGCAATTGGAGCTGGCCCTTGCAGTTAGAAGCAGCCTATATCTGGGCCTGGGGGCTGGTAGGTCTGGCTGAAGCTTGCAGCATCCTGCAGGCCTGGACAGCGTGGGCCTAGCAGCTGTGAGTGCCATAGAGGAAGCCCAGCCCTGGAGCAGAAGAGGCTCCTAGCCTGAAGCCCTGGGCCTAGCCTCTGGCTGACTCTCTAGTAACAGGGCTGATGCTGGTTTGCATCTACACATGCATTACTATGCAGTAACTAATTGGGAGTAAATCTGATACCTGTATTTGCATTTAAGGGTTTTTACTGTTCAGGAAGTATGTGCACATGGAGAGGCATGTACTTACTGTGCAGTAAACTACAGGACTACATAGGTAAGCATTTCATGTAGACGGGCCCATTGTAAATGAGTAAAAAGTATTTCCTATGAACTGTCCAAAATTCAAACAAGTCTTTACAATCAATTAAGAATCCAGCATTGTCTATTAGAAGTTCATTTTATCCCCTCCAGGTACTTTACATTTTTTCATAATCTTAAACATTAGGGCTGTGCAAATCTTTGGTCCCTGATTTGATTTGGCAGAGATTTGGCCCTATTCACTGGCTGAATCTCTGAATCTGAATTGAATCAGAGGACCCTTTAAATTGATTTGGAGAGATTAGGCAATTCAGACATAGAGACAGCTTTGAATGTTCTTTCTACATACCTCTAGGTAGCAGGGGCTTATGATTGCTGCAGTGCTGGGGCACATGAAGCATCTCACAGAAGTACAGTGGGCTCCTCAGTGCACTTCACAACAGACCCAGAAGTGGACCAGAAGCACTTCTGGGTCCACTGGGGAGTGTGCTGGGCCCTCTTCCCCCCATGCCTCCCTGGCTTGGTGACCGGTGCCTCCTGGGTCTGAGAGCACACCCATGGTCCCAGGCCAGTTGCTGGGCCAGGGGGCACAGGAGGGGCCCCCAGTGCGCTCCCTGGCAGACCTGGAAGTGGACCGGAACTGCTTCCGGTCCACTTCCAGGTTTGCTGACGAGCACGCTGGAGATCCCCCATGCTGCTGTGGAATGCTCCATTCATCCCAGCAGCACAGTGGTTACAAGCTGCACTGCTACCTCAAGGTATGTAGAAAAAACTTTTAAAGCTGTGCCTGTGTCTGAATCACTGATTCACTGAATCAGCATCGAATCATCAGATTCAGATTTGGCTGAATTGAATTGGGGACAGTGATCAAAATCAACAGATCACTTCATGGTCCCTGATTCAGGCCAAATTGAATAGGGCCCATTTCACACACCCTGACTAAACAAAAGCTTATATAAGAGGGCTGCCAATTCACATAGATTTCTTGGATCGCTATGGAAATGTGGGAAGTGGGGATAAGTTAATGCAGAAGGCTGAGTGAGTGCTGAGAAGGTTAGATAAAAGGTCTGGGAACAGGAGCAGAGAGGAATGGAAGGATGGGAAATGCAACAAAAAATGCACTCTGTCCCTCTTCTGTGTATGGGTGCAGTGGGAGGGAAGAGGGGATGTGTAGAGATGAGTACAGTGGTAAGGGACTCAAGCATTGGAGACATACCACTGGCTCAAAACTGAGTCACAAGCTAGGCCATGTATGTGGGTACTGCTGGGGCATTTGGTACCTTCCAACACATTCCCACCTCTCAGACCCACCGCTCAAACCTCCTACAATCTTTAAGGATTAGTTCCAATGCCTACTTCTAGCCAACATGTTCATGTCATGTCTAATGGTGAGAATTCATAGGAATCTGGTTGAACAATCATGTGTTCCACAGTGGAAGGAAAGTGGGAAGACATCAAATGCATTCTGTGGCTATGATCCTGTTTCCCTTCACAGCAAGGAAGATCCTAGCCCCTGGTGCTTTTGTGGGTGGTAGTTATGAGAAAAATGCCTAAGTAAATCAAACTCTAACATATTTGCTGCGTTTTCCTTTTATGTAGTTTGTTACATACAGTTCAAATAGTGATAATGCCTATAGAGGTGCACCAATACATTGGTCCCATATCAGATCTGCACCAATATGAGGAAAATTGAGAGTATTGGCCATCAGCTTTTTTTATCGGTTGTGGCCAATAATGTATAAATGCCCCATGGCTGTGCAGCTGTGGTGCAGCATGCAGGCTGCCAGGAGCACAGCTCAGCAGCATGGAGACCAGCTGGGTCAGGCTGGTAAGGTTGTTGTGGGGGAAGGGGTAAGGAGGGAAGGAAGGAGCATAGGGAGGCAGATTGAGGCCCCCTCAGTGAGGGAGGGAGTGGAGCTGGGGCTGGGGCTGGGGCAGAAGCATGGGCTGCACAGCCAAGGCAGGACACGGGAGGGAGCTGCAGCTTGTCCGGGGTGGGGAGGAAGGGGTGGCAGCTCCCATTGCTGCACACACTCTGGGAGGGCATAGTGAGTCATGTGCCCCTGGATCTGTGCAGGGTGCAGGTGGGCTGCCACTGCAGGCTGGGGCTGGGGATGCCGCTGGGTTCTCCCTGGTGGTTGGGCTGAGCCAGCTGTGCTCAGGGTGGGCAGTGTGGCACTGGGATGGGGGACTGGAGGCAGGCTGCAACCACCCAAAAATTCTCCGTAGCCCCCTCCTATTGCCACTGCCACTTGCCCCAAGTGCAGCCCAGCCTAGCCTCTTACCAGAAAGAGCCCAGTACTATCTTGGCCCAGCCTGCAGTGGCAGCCTGCTCTTGCCCTGCACACAGATCTGGGGGCACATGCCCCCTCTGTCCTCCTGGGGTGTATGCAGCAGTGGGCCTGCCCCCCCACTGTGTCCCCCAGACAAGCCACGGCTCTATCCTGTGCCTCGTCTCGGCTGTGCAGCACCTGCCCCAGAGCCAGCCCCACTCCCTCACTCCCTTACCATGGGGGTCTCATCTCAAACTGTCCCCCCTTCCCACCCTCCACCCCTTCCCCCACAACAGATTTAACAGCTGGATGCTGCTCTCCACTCTCAGGGCTGCATATTGGACTTGGATCAGTATTGGCTAATATGGCTCATTAAAAATTGGCCATTGGTATTGACCAAAAAAATCTCTATTGGTGTACCCCTAAATGCTTGAATCAATGAGAAATTAAATCTGTCTAAAGAAAGGAGTTGCTAAAGCTAATACATGACTGAGGAACAATGAATATAGTGGTAGTACATGGTAAGACTATAGTTTGTATTTCACAGGCATTTTTTCTTTTCTTATGCTATTCATTCTGTCATCATGTTTACTGTCTGTTGAATATTGATGTACAAAGCTGCTACGAATAATCTATAAAATTTAGACCCAGCATCTGTCTCAGGGAAACTTATTCCTAAGTAACCTATGTGGTTAGTTACCTCCACTCAGCATAGTTGTTCCTTTGGTCTTTCATTGGCTTTTTAAAGAAGTATAGTGTATTTACATGCTCCAAAGAATGTAATAAATGTGGTGTATTTTTAAGGTTTTGTAGTGCTTAGAAGATCCAGGTGAAAACTCCGAAAATGGAATATTTGCTCAAGCTTACAAGCAAATTTAGGTTTGATGTCTTCATGTCCCTTTAAGAGCTAGATGCTGTAAATATAGTAGGCTATCCAGTTGCAGGATTAGATGCAACTTTACTTTCTGTGAATATTTAGGGTAATTGTTTCTGGCAAAAATGTTTGCTGAAAACAAATATCAACATTTCAAGAACTTATGTGACTGTGGAAGCCCTACTTCAAATTTTAAGTTGGTATTGCTCATTCAGTCAGGAATAGAAACATTGCTGTCTGACATCTCCAATTAGCCACTATCCATCAATGCATCGCATGCTTTTAACAGTGCACACTTTTTATAGTTCATTATTAGAATGAACACAACAAAAATTTTCACTTTCACTTTCAAACAATAAGTAAACTCAATTAAATTATTATCTATTTACATATTTTAGTGATTTGAAAGAAATTCCTAGTTATTTGGTACGCATATTATATATAGTATTTTAACTATTGAACATGAAAATAAAAAATCTGCATAAAAAAGAACAATGTTTAAAATATTAATGTTTTTCATCCTATATTTGGATATATAGTGCTTTCAGCCCTACTTTCTTGTTCTTTTTTCCCCCACAGGTTTGTGAAATCAGTGAAAATGCTGAAGAATAACATAATTAACACACAATCACTAGTATCAAACCTACACCTGAAGATTTGTTTCAGTTTATGTATAATAATTTTAAATAAAGTTATTTTTATAATATCAACAATACTTAAGTGGAATTACTCTGTGTGGATGATGTAATGTGCTAAATCAGAGTACTATCTATGCTACAGTGGCCTTAGGTAAGGAAGGTTAACTGTTGCCTTTTAGTACTTAGTTGCCATGCCTACATGAGACATTGACAGCACAGTCATTTAGTACTTGTATAAATATGTAACAACTGTTGCTGACATTTATTAGAAATACTAAATGACTGCACAGTAACAGTTGTATAAACTTGTAACAGTTGTATAAACAAGTACTAAATCACTGCGCAGTAACCAGAATTACTGTGCAATAGTGTTGCCAAATGTTTTTTTTGTGACACTGACTGCACAGTAGCCCAAGACTACTGTGCCATAATCGTGTGCTACTGCACAGTCCACATCTCATGTAGACGTGGCCAGTTACTATACTGTATATTGTTCAGTTTCTACCCCTGTTATCTTGGACTAAACTTGATATATTAAGCTCTGCCTGATCAAAACAAACTTTGCTTAAAAATGTAATGTATTTTAACTTGTCTAAGGTTTTCTACTCCCTATATTTTTGTAATCTTTACTCTTTTTTAGATTAATAAACATTAAAGTATTTACTCAATACGTATGTACCATTCAAATCTCACAGCACTAGCTGTCCACTCAGTCACCTGCAGAGAGAGGTCAGTGGAGGAGAGAGTGAATGAGTGTGTTGTGTATGTGGATAGTAGAAGCAGGTGTTCCTGTGTCACATAGCTTTGTACTAAGTGTATTTACTTTGATCTTAAAAAAATAAGCAAAGAATGTTAAAATGGGAAATATGAATAAGGATGAAACATGCATGCAAAATTGAAGTACTAAATGAATTTCACATATATGATTAAAATTATTTACCCATATAAATTACTAAAACAAAATGTCTGTTTAATACAAGCTAACTGGTGTATGGTATGTGCTTGGAATGTTAAAACATGCTTGTCCACAGATATGAAATGAAGGGATATGATGACTACATTTATTAATTTCATTTAACTGCTAATTCTGTTAAGCATGGTTTCAGTTTGTAGATTTATTTTGCCTTCAGTTACATCCACTCAACTTCTGTATTTTAGGCAAAATGGTATAATGAAAATTGCTTGCAAGTATTACAAAGATAGAGTATAACTACCATCAACTTGTTTAAGAAATAAAAAAAATGAATTCTCTGTCATGAACATTTGAAGAGTGTGGATATCTTTTTTTCCCCCCTCACTCAGGTACACAGGTAAACGCTAAATATATGAAGGAGACATAAGTGAAAGGAAGTGCATAATAGTTTATTTTAGGCATAAGCAAACTAAAGTGCCTTCTTAATTAGGAGATATTTGTTTCTTGCACCAATAACATGCCAAGTATCCATAAATGTATGGAAAGACTATAAAAAGCAAGGCTAAAAAAGCCTGTTGGTAAAATCTGTTAAAAAAAGGTGGGGGGGAGGTAAGCCATCCTTAAAAATGACTAAATAACCAGGATTTGGTTGAAGCTCTGTCATCAGAAGGAAGCTAGAGGCAGTTTTGAAGAATAGACAGAGAAGAGAAGCATTGCCTGGTGTCTAAGTAGGAGTGCAGCACCCTGAAAGGAACTTTTATTAGGACTTTGTGGCTCATGGGAGTCTCTGTATCACTCTCCTCACCCAGCCATGTGCTGCCGCTGTGTCCCATCTACCTGTAACACTGCTCACCTCATGATAGACAGACAGTAATTCTGCTTTTGAGTCTGTGCCAGGACAGGGTATGGCCAGCAGGGACAAAGCTGGAGTGTGGGCAGCACAGTGCAGGGTGCAGTCAGCGGGATATCAGGGTGTGGGGATAAATAGAGTATCCCTGGAATGGGAGCAGCAGGGTATATAATACCATTGCAGAAGTCAAGCAGGGCTAACAACCCAGGAAAAAATTATTTTAACCCAGCCCTGGCATAATCTTATATATATATTATGTAAAACATGTGTCAGTAAAATAGTTCAGCTGTCGGTAAGAAGTTTTCAGACTGTCAGTAAAAAAAAAATGTGTCTTAGGTTGCCAAGCCTGATACCTTAGGCTGTGTGCAAAGAGACTGAAGCCCTGCTGCTGTATAACCATCAGGAGCTTACTGTAGGATCTAGGCATTTGTGCTTGTCCCTTATTCATAAATTAGTTATGCCCTGTACGCTTGAAATATGTTTGATGATGGATGGACATAAAGGAATATATTGTAGTGCCAATATTCTATTCAGTGAGAAAAAAATGAGCTATGAAAATGATAGCACCATTCCATATTTTCATTTTCTAGTGACCTGTATTTCAGATTTTCCATTGTACAAGTAAAAACATAACATGGGCTATTTGTTTTTTTTTCCTTCCAATCACTTTATTGCACACTCATGGAGCTTTATTCTTTTTGCTTCATGCATAATCATGAACTGTAAAGATTCTGGATGAAATTATGACCCCCGCTGTATTCAGTGGCAGAGTTCCCACCAACTTCAGTGCGGTGAAGGTTACATACTCACTCAGAACTTGGCTGGTTATGTTGTGGCTGGACACATGAAAGAAATTGGATTCCAGCCTGCTTTTTTGATCATCTGTTCTATTGAGTCTCAAAGCTCTTACTAACAACTGAAAACATGCATTTGACTAGAGAGTTGAGACTTGGTGTGGTGGATGCTCTTGTCTTTTGTGTAGAAAGACAAGGCAAGGCTTATGCTTCTAAGTGGAATATAGATTTTGCCTTAGTCTTTTGCAAAGGAATAAATTTCACCAGCCTTGTAAATGTAAAGACAAGTACCTTCCATAAAACTACTGGGAATTCACAAAGCAGATTAAGGAAAAGTACATCACTTGGAGTTTTAAATTGTATTGCCAGACTGCAGTATTGCCAGTTTTCAAACATTATGGTATTATATGAAGCCTGATCTGGTGGAATCATGAAAAAAGAAAGAATAAGTTTGTAGTTCCCGTGCTGGTGGAGAAAAACCTGAAATGATTAAAACACCAAAAGTAAATCCCTTAAATAATTTACATGAGTTTTAATCAATCCCAGGATCTTTGATATTTTAACAATACTTTCTGTAAAGTATCTGGCAAACAAGAGATTGAAACTTTGGTCTGTTCTATTACCCTAGCAGATAACTAGAGGAACTGGGGAGAGGCAGTAGCCACCTGATACCCTGGCTGCAAACAAGCTGGCAGCAGCTTTAAAAGTCAGCAGAGCTCTGTGAAGGATTCATAACAGGCTTAATAGGCAACAAGCAGCTGGATCCATAGGGTTTAAGAATATAAACGGCAGCTGGGAATACTATGCACAAGACATGTGTAATAAATTCGTTTTTACCTTTGAGCTACTTGGGCAGTGTTACACATTTTCTGTTGACCTTCTGGATTCAGGAAGCACCTTCCATTTGCTGACTGCTTATGGGATAAACTGTGCCACTCTGGTACCTAAACTGAATTGAAAATCATCTGGGCATTACTTTTCCCCAGTACAGCTACTGTAACTGTTACATTTTGTTACAGTATCAAGGTTTGTCTCTACAGCACTTAAAATCTTCCAAGAAAAGTTCAATATCATCTACTGTAGAAATGTGCCTCTTCCTAACCACACAGAATGAATTGGATTTACACTTTTCATAAAAGATACATTGCGGGCCAATGCCAAAACCTAAAAAACTTTTAATGCAAAAGGGAGGTTGGAATATCTTCCCCCTATCAATGTACTTAAACATTTTTTCAGCTTTTATAATGTAAAGTTGGTATATATACCCATATTTAAACAGTAATGTTTGCTGCCAAAAATATACTACTACAGAAGTGCTCATTTAGAAAAACCATACCATGAAAATGAATCAATATTTATGGAAAAGCACATTGCCTGCCCACAGGCAATTGTCTTTTTTCAAACATCTCTTAAAGAGTTTTTGTTATTATTTACAGCTTGTTTTACCCAACTGCATTTTCGTATCCAAGTTGAATGCCACAGCTGTATTTTTCTATATGAGCTGCATGCCACTGACCTCAAGGTATCCCTGCTCTGTAGTGTTACAGCATTAATAGTCTCACTTGTATGTTATCTTACTTTAAGCATTATCATCACTTGTCAGTTTTGCTTGAATAACTTTCTCTTACTACAGTCACTGTCTGCAAGAATCTAAGGTGTGTGTAGAGAAATTGGGAAGAAATTTCTTTGCAAAATTTACTTGAGTAAGATAGGTTCCTTTCTGAATTGTAATTGTGGCAGCTTTCCACAAACAAAATCTTAAAATTGAATCTATGAAAATGATCAACTAATGAGCCAATGGATGTTTCATAAAACATGAACAAGACCAGTGAAATATAACAATCTGGTGTGGTTCATGGTTTAACTCTATTCTTCTACAAACATGAATTTTTGTAGAGAGACAACACAGTGAAGTTACTGCAGTGTAATGTAGAAACTACTGACTAAGCTTTAAATGAGTTAAGAAACAGGCTAAACTATCCCACACTGTGTTGCTTTTCATAAACTATTGGTAGTACCTGAACTGGCTAATTTAGAAGTAGCTCAGATATCTCCACACAACCCTTAAGTCAACATGACTACACTGTAGACCAGTGGTGGACAACTTTTTTGTTAAGTGTGACATGAGTTAAGCTCTATCCCCTCCCCGAGTGCTACTCTGATCCCTGACCCTAGAGGTGTATCTGATAGCATAGGTGACTGGTTGGGCGGGGCATGGGCACGTGCCCCTATGACAGGGCCATCCCCACTGCTGCCACCACTGGTGGCTTCTGCAGGTGCTTGTCTGCTCAGCCAATGCTGCCAGTGGCTTCTGCAGGTGTTTGCCATCTCTGCCCCCAGTACCACTGCCACCAACTTCTGTAGGTTCTCGTCAGCTCCATCCCTGATGCCAATGCTGACTTCTGTGGATGTACCCCCAGACTCAGGAGACACCAGTCACCCATGCCTGATAGAGTTTGCGTCTGAGGAGCTGGAATGCAGACAGAAGGACTTGAGTCTTGGGTCACAGGGAGCACAGTCCCCACACAAGTACATGTCACCAAGAGCCAAGTTTTATCTTGCCTGTTGCTTCAGCCACTGTAGTTCTATATGATGAGTGAGAATCCACACTCCTCAACTGGGTGGCAGCAACAAGGCCAGGAAAAGTTTAGTTTGGCTCTTGATGGTAACACTTCCCTCTTGCAGCAGCATCCTGCTCCCACTCTGCTCCATAAAGTGCTTTGTTCCCTGCCTCCATTCTGGTGCCTCCTTTTACTGAGCTCCTGAGGACTGTGTGCTACACACAGCAGCTGCCTGTGCCTTGTGGTGCAGATTCTTCAGGTTGACCACCCTAGTGTAGACTTACCTGTGTATTTTACCCAATTAGTCTTTAACATAAGACACAGAAACTGTTCATGGAGCAGTGATCAGAAACTGGTACTGACTCCTTCCAGGTACATGTCCATATAGCCTACAGCAGTGGTCTCCAACCTTTTTAAGTATGAGATCACCTTTGGCATTTAAAACCAACCCAAAATCTATTGTGTGCTGCCACCCCCCACCTAGCAGGTAAGTCTGTGGGGAAGGACGGGGGGGTGCAGTTCAAGGCAGAGGGAGAAAAATTATTATTCCCAGCAGATAAGCCCCACCTGGCCAGGGCCATGCTCAACTTAACCCTGCTCCTGCCTCTGTGGCACTGTCCCTCACCAGGGGGGCCTTAGTCTAGCCCCCACCTCTTCTCTTCCCCACAGACTGATCTGCTGGGCTGGGACACGTGTGCATACACATGGGCACTCAGCCACCCACCCCAACCTTGGATCAGCTCCAATATTTACAGTAAGAGGATACAAGATCTACCGGTGGATCGAGATTCACCGGTTGGTGACCACTGGCCTACAGTTACGCTTCCTCTTGTGGACTTTTTCTTATTCTGGTTGCACAAATCTTGAATTCCTTCTTGACAGTGGCACAGCTTCACCAGAAATATGGAAAGTGCCTTCATCTTTAGAGTAATTTATTGTTCAGCTGTTAGGGCACTACCTTTGAAGAGGAAGATATATATTTGAACCCATATAGGCTGAAGAGAGAACAAAACCAAAGTACTAATTTCCTGTTAACCATTAGTCTATTATGTAAAAGGTGGGAGTTGGCACCATCTCTAAAACTTTTTAAGAGAAAAAAGTAAGCCCTCCTCCATTTTCTCAAAGAACAGTTGAACCCCCCCCAGGAAAGGATTCTGGGCTGTGGATCTCAAGTGGGAGAAGGTACTAGATTCAAAACTGCTAGTAGGCAGAGCTCCACTCCCTAGCTACCCTCCCCTATACTTCCATGTCCCATTGGCTAACATGCAGCTTACTGCTCAGTATGTAGAGTTATTGGATAACCCTTCTGAGGTGACTCATTCTTCTTGGAGAGCCTTGGTAAGAGCTTGTGTAGATTTTGATTGTATTATTTGGGCCAAATGCTTGTCAGATAGGCATTTTAATCTAGCCCAAAAATGACTAAGCAATAGTAAATTTGTTAATTAAGGACCAGGCCTCATGTGAACATTACATGAGTAACAGGTTTGGCAATATTAAGACATTTAATAAATCATTATTATTGTACCTGCAAAATTCACATCCAGACAGAAAAATTAACTTTTAAAAGTAGAATTACTTTTATTGCCTAGTTGCTGTGATAACCCAGATTAAACCCTCACTGAAAATATGGGTTATGGACTATTCTTGTTTGCAATAACTTGAATTTCTTTATTTTATTATATTTTGATGCAAAGCTGTAATTTTAATCACCAGTTATTTTGTTAGTTTGTCATTTCCCCCCCCAAAAAGATACTTAGATAAATTAATCTGCCTTTACTTTTTTTAAAAAGATGCAACAAGTTCTAAAATGAATGCTGTCAATAATGCTGTCAGATCTTTCATTTTGACAGCTTCTAATGTGAAGACATACAGTAATAAATGAAAACATAATTTCCAGTTTTAGCACTGGAATTCAGGTCTATTTTGTGATACAGTACACTAGCTATGCTTTATCTTACATGTTATAAACCAGTACATTGATTAATAATTGCTCTCTCTATATAAATGTAGCTTTTTGCAAGCTGTACATCTTAATCTGTATGACTTCATGTATTCCTAGAAAACCCCTGTGTTCCATAGATTGAAATAGTAATTCTAACTCTTTAAATGTTCAGACTTTTGCTCCAAACCTTTTTTATGGGAAATATATCCTAGAACCAGATTAATGTTGTTAGAGTCAAATAAGGAGTATTATATGTGTCTGAGTTCACTTTCTCAGATTTCGCATTGCATAATGATTCATGAAAGTACTTTATTGACCTGCTGTAGGTAGATAAACAGTAATGTAGTCATTAAAGGCATCTCCCTCAGTGGATTTCCTTGGCATTCTCAGTAGTGTAGTTAGACAGATGTTATAGCTATGATGGTCTAGGAATTATGTAAGAGGCAAGGATTTATTTGGGTGATATCTTTTATTGGATCAACTGCATATTTGGGATAGAGTTTGGCATGCTTTTGAATGCAAGGGCTGATAAAGAATGTCTTCCATTAAAAAACTTGCCAAATCCTATCTCAACTAAGCAGTTAGTCTACCAAAATATATCACCCTAATAAATCCTTGCCTTTTTACATTCTTGCCATAATGAGTCAATGCCTGGACTCTGCATTGCTTTGAATGCTTAGTTGGACTATGCAAAGCTTTGGTCCCTGATTCAATCTGGCAGAGATTTGGCCTGATTCGGTGGCTGAAATCCAAATCTGAATTGAATCAGAGGACCCTTTAATCTCCCTGAATCAAATCAGAACCCCCCAAATCTGTTTGGAGAGATTCGGAAAGATATGGTGACTTGGACATAGACACAGCTTTAAATATTTCTTCTCCATACCTCTAGGTAGGAGGTGGCTCATGAATGCTGCGATGGTGAGGTACGTGGAGTGCCTTCTGGTTCTGAGGGGGCACCTGGGGTCCCCCCGTGGCCAATCACCGAGTATGCTCTCTGGCAGACTGGTAGTGGGCTGAAAGTACTTCCGGTCCACTTCTGGGTTTGCCACCAAACATGCAGGCCCCCCTTTCCCCATCCTCCATCCACCCAAGCCTTGCAGTGTTCACAAGCCACACTGGTACCTTGAGATATGTAGAAAAAACATTTAAAACTGTGTCCATGTCCGAATCGCTGATTCTCTGAATCAGCATTGAATCTTCAGATTTGGATTCAGCCAAATCAAATCGGGGACAGTGATCCAAATCAACTAACTGAATCACTGTCCTCGACTTGGGCTGAATATGAATCCAAATCAAATAGGGCCTGTTTTTCACACCCGTAATGTTTAGTCACATGGCAACTCATTCTGGTTTAGCAAAGACAATTACTTTTACATTAGTAAAACTGGCAAAACAGTAGACTATCTATTTTAGAAATGTAAATGTAAATCATTCCCTGTCTGACTTTAATTCAGTAGCTTGAACACTAAGCTCTTTATTTTAGCCATTGGTTCTCATACACCCTTCATGTTTTTGTTTAGTAACTTCAGCATTGCTGAAAATTACATGTGGGCATTGAGAGGAAACTAGATGTAGTTCTGTAGTACTTCACTAAATAAAATGTGAGATTTTCCATATATCGTAGCTTAGAATGGTAGACTTTGAGACAATTTAGGGTCATCTCTGAATGTTACCTTTAACTAGCCCTTGCCATATGGGCTGACCCTCGCCATCTACTTGTGGATGCTGAACATTTTACTCCCTGTTTGTCTCACAGAACCCTTATAGAAATCAGCCTTCTTGCTACCTTGTCTTGCCTTCTGTGTTTGCCTCTAGAGGCAATAAAGACAAGAAGTGAAGAGCAGATGGACCCAAATTCAGGAACAAGGATTTGTGAGATTTCATTGGTGGCTGCTTTCCTATACTCCAACCAGCAATGCCGGAATAAGTTCTGAGAACACTATATTGAAGTCTGTGCTGGGAGCAAGCTCAACATCAAGACCTAAAATTCAGGAATGCTTCTAAAGCCAGGCTGGTCTTCAGGTGGAGATAAAATTGAGGAGTTTTTAAGAGCAAGCAAAACCTTCATGGTGGCACAGAATATTACACTAAATAGTAGTGAAATGCAATAGTAGTGCAGGTACCCTAAACACACTAATCATTCATCTCCCAGGATTAAAGTAACAGGAGAGAAACTCTGAAATAGGAGCCGCGGGTGGAACAAGGATCTAGAGCTGGAGGAGTAAGTAGTTTTCTTCACCATAAAAATTTCTGAAATTTCAGTCATTAACTGAGCAAAAGGCAACTGACCAGGGTTGCCAATCCAAGCATGTTTTTACTGACAATCTCAAAACTTTTTACTGACAACCAAATTTTTACATAATGAAATGTAACCCTTCTACCAGGCCCTGGAAAGTAGTAACAAAAGCCGGATTCAAATTTAGAGATTTAACACCAACTTTTAATATAGTCTTCCTTGACTGCAGTTGTGGTTTTGCACTGAGCTGTCCCCACCCCAACAGTCTCCTACTTGCTCACATCCAGATACTCTCCAGATTATGCCCTGTACTGTGCTGCCCTCTCAGTGTACCCTAAGCCATACCAGCCTAGCTCTCCTCCCAATCTGTCATAGGGATCCACCTGCCATCTCTTCCCTCCCAGGCCTGCAGTTCCATCCGAGCCACACTGCCCCTCTCCCTGTCCCTCACAGTGCCACAGACAACCCTGGGCTAGTTGTCCCTACTTATCTTTGAGGCAAACAGCTACCACAGGTGGCCAGTGGTGGGATTCAGTGACAGTATGTGGCTGGGGGGGGCGGAGGGGGCTGTGGAGACTCCTGTCAGCCACAAAGCCCTTATTGAGAGCTCCCTGAAGGTTCCTGAGCTTTGCTCCCACTTAGACACAGAATGGCAGTGCTCTGCCCATCGACAGTTGCATCTAGCCTCATTCTGATGATAGATCTTCAAGCTCACTGTTTTTAGTGTTTTACAGACAGCTCAATTCTTTTGCAGATTGTATGGGCAAGCAATTTTAGCCTTTTTTATAGGTTGTTCATAAACTTATAGACAGTGGGCAACCCTGCAACTATTCAAAGCTCAGATTCCTATTCTGCTTAATTTGAAGCAGGGAATTGAACATTGGTCTTCCCTGTTACAAATGAATGCTCTATAACCCCTAAGCTATTCTGGCATCTGTCTTTGTTGATGGGTGCTGTTGGCTTAATGAATGTTTAAATGTTTCGTACAACAGAGAGATTGAGAGAAACCGACCCAGATTATTCATTTCCTTGTGGTCATGCCATTCATTTGGGGTTCAAAAAGCACATATTTAAGTCCCTGCTCTAATTAAGCAGAGCTGGGACATGAACCTAAGTCATGAACCTGTGCTTCATATGAGTGCTATACCCATTTCCCTTATCTGGAGACTCACTCTATCTTTCTCATTTTGACCACCCTGAACTTGAGAAAACTTTCTGATCAAAGTTTCTTCAAACAAATTTGTTTTCAATTAATTGGAGATTTTGATCAAAAAAGACATTTTGTCAGAAAATTTTCTACCAGCTCCTGAGCTATAAAGTTCTCCTGATGCTTTACTGACACACTTCTGGGCCTCCTATTCTATCCTTTCAGGAGGAATGTTGTAGTACCTGATCAAAGCAGTACCAGGTAACATGTCCCATCCAGCCCCTTTTGAGGCTATCAACCTGCTACTATCTCCTGGGTAGGAGCTCATCCCTTTATGCCAGCACCATGCTTATTAATAGCTCATAGACTCCAAATTTTCATCAGAAGCCCAATAACGCTGGACGCTATGCAAACATAGAAAAGAGAGTAGAAAAGGGTCTCAGTGTGAAGACTCAGTGAAATGAGTAGAAGCAGGTGGTTTACAATATATTAGCAAATAGAGATGGTGAAAACTTGACCAGCTTGGATAGTTGATGCTTCTTTTTCTTCTAAAATGAAAACAGTTGCTCTGAATCACACAAACTTTAGAGAAAAGAACTTCACAGTCTCTATGATGATTTCTGAATTAAAAACGCCAAGTGGCAGATATGGAGATTACTTATTCCCACCACACTCCATCACACACCACAAACTTAAGCATGTAATCTTGCTTGGTCTTGGTTTCTGGAGTGCTCCTTCAAAGATATTTCTCCTTTCATGATTCTCTTCCATTTGTCACAGCTGAAGATGATGCAACACTTGAAAATGCTGAGTTTGGATAGCTAACCAGAAATATTAAGGTGAAATCCTGATGCTATTGAAGACTGACCATTCTGCCATTCATTTAGCTGGGGGCTAGGAATCACACCTGTAGTCTTCACAGATGCTAAAAAGACATTTTTATGGGCTATTAAATCTGCCAGTCTCTAATAGGGCTAGTGGTCTGCAGGCTATGCATGATTATGCTATGAGAAGTCCTGGCACCAGCACTGGCAACCACATATGGTGAAGCAGTAAAGGCCATTCAAGCATACACACTTCAATCATCACAACTCGCTTTAAGAAGCACATGAGAAATTCATGAGTAAATTTCAAACACTTGCCAAATTGCTCCCTGAAGCCTGGTAAGTACAGGAATTCAAAATCTCTCCCTGAATTCCTCCAGAAATCATTCTGTTGAAATGTGTAATCCTATACCTATATGTTCACAATTCAAGGTTGAATAGGTATGCAGCCCTTTTGTTGAGATTCCAGAGCAACTTATAGCTCCTATTCCCTTCAGTAATGCTACTTTCTTGTTTCCAGAACACATTATCTATCTCTGACTGCAGCTGGACAGAGATCTCACAGAACATAAAACCTCTTCCTTAGACAAAAGCTAATGGGCTTGCCTAGGGCATTTAAATATATAAGCCTTTTGGGAAAGACATTAGCTTCAGCCACAATTTCACATCTGCTGTACCCAAAGGCAATTTAGGGCTCTTTAGAGGATGCAGCTAAAATCTTCAGGACAGATCACAGCCAAGTTTCCTCTATGGGTATATTCAGTACTTCCTTTATAAAGCAGATTAACTCAGACCATAACAAATTAAATTCTGTCTTCTGTCACCTGCTGTATGCGGAATGTGCATATGAATCCATAACAAATTCCATTCCTCTAACATTTTCCACGTACTTAGATGTAAGAGAGCAAAGTTAGCCCATTGTAGAAATGGATTTCATGCTCTACAGGTTTGAAAAATCATATAATTTATCATATAAGAATAATAATTACAGAAAAGTGGATTTTTTTTATTCCCTAGTAATATGAAATCAATCTTGCCTTTCATTAGAATATTTTACTTTTGTACAAAACCTGATTGCATGTATAAACACACCATTCATGAATGCCACGTGTCCCCAGAGGCTGGGGGGGCATGGTAAGCTCCCATAGGTGACTGCAGCACTGCCAGCAGTGGGGGAAAGGGGATGGTGAGTGCCAACTGCCCATCAGTGACTACTTGCAGATGCTGCTGGCAGTAGTGGTGGCCAGCAGCGATCAGGAACCACCCGTGGACACCGGCAGCAGCCTCAGCAATGCTTTTTGCAGGGGGTGCACTGCCAATCTCAGTGGGTGCATGTACACCCGCGTGCACTCCCTATGCGTCCCCAGTGACACCATTTCTTTTTGTCTATCACATTCCATTTAACTCCTATTCAATAAAGAAGATGTTCTCTAAATTCTAAGTAATATTTTCATAGATTTCATAGACATTAGGGCTGGAAGGGACCTCGGAAGATCATCGAGTCCAGCCCCCTGCCCAGAGGGCAGGAAGTCAGCTGGGGTCGTAGGATCCCAGCAAGATAAGCATCCAGTTTGCTTTTGAAAGTGTTCAATGTAGGTGCTTGAACCACCTCCGGTGGTGGGCTGTTCCAGACCTTGGGGGCTCAGACAGTAAAGAAATTCTTCTTGTAATAGTTTATGACCATTTGACCTAGTCGTCATCCCTTGGGGCACTCTGGTGACCCCTGATATTGGTGGTCACCCCTGATAAACTTATAGGTGGCCATCAGATCACCCCTGAGCCTGCGCTTTTCCACGCTAAAGAGCCCCAGGGCTCTCAGCCTGTCATCGTAAGGTCTGCTTCCCTGACCTCTGATCATACGCGTGGCTCTCCTCTGGACTCTCTCAGACTTCTCCACATCCTTTTTGAATTGTGGAGCCCAAAACTGGATGCAGTACTCTAGCTGCAGCCTCACTAAGGCCGAGTACAAGGGAAGAATGATGTCCCGGGATTTGCTTAAGAAGCATCTATGGATGCAAGCCAGCATTTTGGTCGCTTTACTAGCCTCAGCATCGTGCTTTAAAATGCATTAACATCAGTTTCATCTTTCCTACACATCTGCTAGTGAAGACTGAAATCCATGATAAGGGTCATAAAAAATAGCATTTCATTTGATCTCCCACTGTGCTCTCAAAGAAAGGCCATGAGAAATTACCAATAGAAAATAATGCTCCACAGAAAATTTATGGGAAATTGATGAGGCTTTTTGCTTAAACTGTGCAACCTGGGGTGTCACTCATGCTGAAATTGTGCTTTCGGTTATGTGCATCTGGTACTTTTCTGTTCCTTCAGCAATTCTGAAACCTCAGTCCCATCATATCAGAAATTCCTTGAGATGGGCTTTGAAATAATAAGAGTATTTCCATTTGCTTCAATCAGATGCCACTTTAGTAGATTACTACATTCTCTCCATTGTAAACTTTCCCATCAATTTGCCTAATTAAAAAAAACAAACCCAACCTGTTTAAAAAACCCCAACTAATTCTTCCTGCATTTTAATAAGCTTATGTCCAAACTTCCCTATTGTGTTTTCACACCAGACTATTTGATTCCTCCATGGGTAATATTAAGCTTGTCTAAAAAAGCAGCAGTGCCCTATCAGCAATTCCACGGTGATGCCATATTGAGAGATTAGGCACATCATTGCTGTGAGCCATTGTCTCAGACAGACTCTGGGCCACACAATGAAATCACAGATTCTAAAGCCGCAGTACTCCCTGGGTTTATGAGTTTGGAAGTCATCCAATTTCGTTCTTGGATATATATTAAATGTCATCTAAATGTTTTAATCATTCCAGGCTATTTTTGTGGTATTTTTGTTCACTGGGAGAACATGGAAAAATGTTTAATCTTGGGGTTACTGGGTTTTTTCCAATGTGAACATCTGCCTCTTTTAATGAAACACTAGTTTATTCCAGTTCTTATATAAACTTCCCAGTTGAGGTAGGTACTTTGAGCCAGTTTTAGTGTTCTTGAGCATTACTGGGTGCATCTACACTTGCAATTAGCATGTAGCAATAAACTCCAGCAGAGTTTACACTTGAATTTATTGCTCCTCATTGCAGCATGTTGGGGTGGAGCAGCCCAAGCTAGCAGGGAGGCGGGGAGGTCAGCCTGTCAGCCTGGAGCTGCTCCCCACCCCAGCTCAATGTGCTGCTGAGGTGCTGGCTGGGGCACAAGGGTGCTATAGTGTGGGGATAGCCAGCAGGCAGCCTGTGAACTGTAGCATTCTCATACTTCATCCAGGTCTGGCAACTGTCTACATGTGTATTTCACTGTGCTACATAATTTTGACATAGGCTAATATTTGTCCTAGACAGTACTGTCCTACAGGGAAGTTAATTAATTTACTGTGCCTAATGGGGGCATACCTATAAACAGTGATGCTTTACTGTGGAGCTAAATAGTCAACTCCACAGTAAAGATCACATACAGATGCGTCCACTGAGAAATTGGCATTAGTTGTCTCCTTCACCACTAGGGTAAACCCTGATTACCAAGTGGTTTGGGAGGGCTATTATGATAGTTCTCTGAGATTAACGTGAACTTTAAGTGACTAATTTTACATAAAGTCTATAAAGAGTGCAATAGGAGATGAAGGCACCTTAAGGTTTCACTTCAAGCAGTAATTGAAGTGGAACTCAGTTACTCATTTCTTTCAAAAAAGGTTTGGCTTTATCAGTCTGTGTGCTAATGGTATCTTCAGAAGGAAAAATGGAGGTTGAGATTATTTTATACATTTTTATTTCCTACAAGTTTAAGCATGGTCATGGGCTTCATAAGATTGAAAGACTACCAGAAAAGTGCCTAGATTCTTAACTTATTCCCCCCTCCCCATCAACTCAAGTTGGCATACCATTAATATAGCACTTAAGTGAAGGAATAGCATGAGATTCCATTATACCCAGTAAAACCTGTAAATTGCCAATACAAAGGTATGAATTACAGATTTTATGTATACTGGCTTGTCTTAAAAATACGGTAAGCCAAACATGTTTCATTTGAGTATTTTAAAAATAAAATCAGAAGGACTTTCTATACAAAAAAGTAATTTCAAATAAAAAACCCCCTTACATTTTTAAATTTTTCTCAGTAGTCACAGTTCAAATTGGGCCTGTCCCTTCAAGGGCTGGCCAGACTTGCTGGTTTGGTTGTCCTGTATGTTTAAACAGAGCGCTCCTGGCTGGGAGCTCCACCAACCCTTTACTCCTTCCACATCCAGTAATGTCCAATACAAATACAGGCAACCCCCACTTAGTGCTCTGAATTAGTTCCTGAAAAACCAAGGGTTAAGTGAAACTGACAGAATTTGATGACCCAAGATGGCAACCACAATTGTTTTTAATGACCCAAGATGGTGACTGCAAGTGCTATAATGAAACTCTCTGAGTGCTAAGTGAAATCAGGTATCAATTTAAAATGAGCATTATAGTGAAATAGCATTAAATGAATTGGCATTAAGCTGGGGTTGCCTGTGATGAAACGAAAGAACAGGAGCCCTTCACTCTGGCTGGACTCTAGTAGTTCAGCCAAGCAGGGACCAGAGCACACCTCTTTCACAAACCAACACTTTGCTGCAGGGAAAGATATGTGGACTCTGAGCAGTCTAGGAATTCATACAGATGTTCAGTTTCACCTGGAGGAGTTATTGCTCTTCCAGAAGAAACCACATCTTTACAGATGTTCAGGTTTTTTTCTCCCAGGGTAAAAATGTCCACTTCAGGAGAAAAATAATCTGGGAACAACCATGGTTAAATCACTCCCACGGGTTTCTCCTGGGAGAGCAAATATCTTTATATGCCATGGCTTCTCTCAGAAGAGAATGTAGTCCTCCCTCCTTCCCAGGGAGACAGTGTGCCCCTCACTGGACTCTGCTGTTTCAGCAGAGAACAGAATACATCCCCTTCACAATTCCCACATTGTGCTGCAGGGAAACAGACTTTCATATGCACTGCTGCCATCCATGACGAGGAAGACTAAAGAAGCCTGTAAAGCATGCTGAGATGTCCCCCCACTGCACAGTGTTAGCGCTGCAAAATCTTTAATTTTCAGAGCCTTAGCCTGAGAATGTCTGTACATGTGGCTCTGGGTGCATTTTCCTACCAGGAGAACAAACCAGGGCGAATTCTCCCAGGCCATTTGAACATAAGCCATGGTATAACAATTAATGCACATTCTCAAGCAGCAACTCCTCCCCCTTTTATAACAATACATTGCATGTGTTCATAGCCTAGACAAGGGCTGGCAACCTGCAGCACTCAGGTCAAATGAAACCCACCAAGAAGTATCATGGGAGGTACTGGCAACTGCGTCTCGGGAGAGGCAGCATCAGGGGACACAGCATCCCACCTTCGGAGCCAGCTGCTCTTAATTTGGCCCACTGTGCCTAAAATGTTGTTGACCCCTGGCCTAGAACTTCCATGTTATTATCTGCAAGGGTGTTAACATACAATATTCAAAAATGAAGACTTTAATCTGCCACTACTGCTTTAATTTTTTTTTTTAAAAAAACTGTTTATTTTGTGTGGTTTTGCTGATTTGTGATGCACAGAATATCTCATATTGACCAGAATACCACAATATTTCAGAACAGTTGTTCTTGGGGAGAATAAATCTGGATAAAATAATATAAGATTTTGAAAGCAGGTAAAATAAAGAGCTAGATCATGTTCTTAATCTCCCTATTTTAATTTTAATGTGATTTTGTATGAGAGGCTTAAAAATTAGTTTTACAATACAGCACAGCAGGAAAATAAACAAGCAGTAGTTTTTGCCCCTTTTGTAAAGTGTTTCTATAATCCTAGTGGTGACAGCTAGTGCCATTATTTGATTTATAACAGAGGCCCTTTCATTTAATATTCACCATATGGCAATTTTCACCACTTATATTGTTCAAGACCTATGTCAGTCATACACAAGGCCGTGAACCTTATTCCAAATCAATTCCACTAAGGCAGGGGATGCTACAGTGTGGCATATTGATTGATAGCACAAAGCCCTGATAATTAGATTTCTTTGAGTTCTTCATAACTGGGCTCTGGGCTGTTGAACCTGATTGCATTACTCTGACACTATTGAATTATAAAATGTGCTAGCTTGCTTTCAAACTGGGTGTTTGAAGTATGTAGTAGCAAATAGGTGTCAGGGAGCAAATGTTCCTAATGACCTGTATCCTTGCAGTAATTGATATTTCTTCATTAAAAGGGTGTTTTTTTTTATTTGTACTAGGTAAAAAAAGTCTTAATATAACCTTAACCAATGCGATATCTTAGATCATCCAAGACAATATTGCCAATTTTCTATAATGAGAGGAATTGTTTTTCCCTAACTTCAAAAAAAATATTTTTATAGTTATAAAACATTGTCATATAATGAAATAGAAGCAAATATTTACTTGAAATCCAAGATGACTTTGAATTTAGGATGCCCTCTCTCCCTCTCTCCCCTCATTAAATACGAGACATGGAAAATTTAAAATTTGTTAACATCTTCCATGTCTAGAGTCTAATTATTTGGGGTTGTCTTAAATTAGTCCCTCCCATTACTGTGGCAAGAAAACAGCTGAAGGGAGGGCAGGCAATGGGAAAAGCAGAAGTAAGGGGGCAGTTGGAGAGGGAAGCAGAGGTGGGGAAAGGAGGAACAAGGAGCAGGAAGGCAGGGATTCAGAGGTGGGTAGGAGAAAGCAGGGGTGTGAAAAAGCAGGGGCAGAGGAGCAGGCTACTGCTTCCCCTGCTGATCCAGGCACAGGTCAAGCCCCAGAGCTGTTCCTGCTGCACTCTGCAAGAAGCAGCAGTATCTGGAGCCTGGCTCTGCACCACACAGATTTCTCTTTTCTTGCCCTGCTTCCCCTGTCTGCTGAGCTTCCAGCCAGCTCCCAAAATATATACTGATTTAATGATTTGGTTAGTGTGTCTGTGCAGAACTATCCTTTAAGGGCATGATTCAGAATTTGCTTTACTAAATGCCATAGACCCTCTAGGCTAGATGTTGCCACTCTTATTTATGTTTAATAATTTAAAATTAGCTCTAGATATCTACACAAAATTGCAGTAACACATTTGAGTACAGTGTGGACATACCCAGAGAAAACAAGCTGTTGATATAAATATATATGATATAAAAATATAAAGATATAAAAACAGTCTGTCAAGTAACATTTTCAATACAAGACTAGGTCATCCCATTGATTTCACTGAGAATTATGTCAAACTTTATGAATGTATAAATAAAATTTGATGATAAAAGATAGAAATACATTTTTCTCAGCTCTGCTGAAAATCAGGTGCAGAGATGCCAGACAGAATTGTAAGAAAACAATTTCTGGGAAATGCAAGAGTGATAATTTTGGCAATCAGGAGGAATGGAAAGGAATTGAAATGGTATTTTGTAGGGCTGTGCAAAGCTTTGGCCCCTGATTCAATTTGGCAGACATTCACCCTGATTTGGTGGCTGAATCTCCAAATCTGAAGCAGATCAGAGGACTCTTTAATCTCTCCAAATCGAATGGGAACCCTTTAAATCAATTCAGAGAAATTTGGAAAGATTCAGTGATTCAGACATACATACAGCTTTAAATGTTTATTCTACATATCTCTAGGTACCAGGCGGCTCATGACTGTTGCAGTGCTGGAGCAGAGGGAGTATCCCAGAGTGCGTTCAGCAGCAGACTCAGAAGTGTTTCAGAAGTACTTTCAGTCCACTTCTGGGTCCACCGGGGAGCGCACTGGGGGGCCTACCTGCATCCTCTCAGCTCAGCAACTGGCTCCTCCCTGGTTTGCGGGGGGGCACCCAGGGTCTCCCCATGGTCAGTTGCCAAGCTGGTGGTTGCAGGGGGCTCGCCTGCATGCTCCCCAGCAGACCCAGAAGTGGACCGGAAGTACCAGTTCAAGGGTCACTGCTGAGCATGTGTGGGTCCCCCACCACACTCCTGTGGAATGTTCCATCTGCCCCAGCATCGCAATGTTCACAAGCTGCGCTGGTACCTCAAGGTACATAGAAAAAATGTTTAAAGCTGTCCACGTCTGTGTCCAAATCGCTGATTCTCCGAATCAAAATTGAATCAGGGACATTGATCCGTATCAACAAATCAAATCACTGTCCCCAATTCAGGCCAAATCTGAATCGAACAGGGCCTGCTTCACACACACCTAGTACTTTGTTGTAAACATATGGATTTCAGTGCATCTTTGGTAGCCTTTACAAACACTCATTGCTAAAATGAGTTACCGAAAACATGAGTATTAGAATGTACATCTCTACATCATTTGGTATTCTGAGCAAATAGAACACGGGCCAGGCTTAATATACCAAATTACCTAGGAATCTACAGTCATCAAATTATTCCAGCTTCTAGATGTCTCAACCAGATATCACTATTCAAGTGTGTAAAACCAATACAAGCAGTTAAAAACATAAATCTAACAGCCCTCTTGGCATCTACCTATTAGTATCTCCTCTGACTTTTCTTTCCTCCTAGATATTATTGAACAGGAGCAGGTACTGGAAGGAGGGAATGCCTGCTGCTGCCTTCCATCCCTAGCTGAACCTTTGTAGCAACACCATGCAGTTAAAGTCCCTAGGCTGGCCAGGGAAACCCAGGTGATGGGGAGGGGGATGGAATGGGGACCCACCCACTGACACTGAGCTCAGCACCCTGCACTGCTGCTTATTGCAGTCGCCACTGGTTCAGGGCAGGAGCAGTCCTGGGGCTTCCTCTAAGCATGAGTCAGCTAGGGACATCAGCAGCAATGGTGAGGTCCCTTCTTTCCCTTCTCCTTCTCCTCCTCCTCCCTGCTTGATTCCCCAGGATGTCCCCTCCCAAACTGGTGTTCCAGCTACACTTTTAACTTCTCAGGCTACCCAGGTATCTCGGGCATGAGAACTAGAGTTGCTGGCACATGAGGTACCCTCTGGAAGGGCATATGACTGTGCCACTGCACTCTCCCAGATTCTCCCCTGGCACTGTTAGGTGTACAAGCATAATTCACAAAATAAAACCACAGTTTTCAAATAGGAATCTATAGTGTCATAAACATTCAGACCTGTTTTGCTCTTTCTGAGTTCTTTATAACAAAATAATTGCTCTATTATCTTTCTGTAGTAAAAAAAGTAAAAACTAAGAGCTGGTATTTTCTGAGGGGTGCCTGGAGTCCAGTGAGGAGTGACTCAAATTTATCCAGGAGTGCCTTATGACTAGAAGGGTTGAGTACCACTGATGTAGACTCTGCAAGGAAATTGGTTTATATAATTGAGAGTAGTATATAATGAACAGTTCTTGTGTTATAGCCTGTATTTATGAAAAGAAAGTACAATTATTAGCTCATTTAGCTGAAGATCATTAGGTAGTAGAGGTCAGCTCCAATGAAGTCAGCTACAACAATTTGCTCAAGATGAAGACATAGCTCTTAACTTAGGTGGAGCTTCCAATTAAAAATGGAAACAACTTATAATAACTGCAGTGATGCAGAAAAACATATCATTTTCCTAGTAGAACTCTAGTAGAAATTCACTGATCCAATAAAGTGTACTTTTTTCAGAAAAATAATAATTGGCCCTTAGAGAAAGGGCCCCAAATTCCATGTTTATATCCCATAGTCCAAGTAAATATGAAGGGGCAGACAAATCTGTCTACCAACATCTCAAATACATGCAGATAGTGACTTCTGCTGAGGAGAACATTAAGGTTTCATGACTATGCTGGTAGGAAATTACAAAGGTAAAGATAAATTTATAGTTCATAGGCCATAATCTTGGAGAATTAAATAAGCTAGTCTTTTTTTTTTTTTTTAAACTTTATTTGAATCTTCTCTTGCCAGGATCATATGTTTTACCTCCCTTCCAGGAAACATCTAGTGCAACTGATTAGAAAGGAAATATTTAGTGGGAGAAAAGAAAAGTTTTTAGACTGACAAGGTTAAGATTCCATAAGACTGTGTATAACCATGGCCCCATGGAAATCAATGAAAGCTTTGCTTTTTTTTTACCAAGGGCCCAGATTTCATCTCCTGTATTTCCAGCCTTTAGTAATATACTTGTGCTAAACAAAAAAGAAGAAACTACACCAGAATGTAAATAATATTGGTTGTAATAGCACCTCACCAAATGGAGAAGTAATTACTGATGCCATCATTACAACTATTACTTTTGTTTTATGAAGTACAATTCTTTATTATGTATAATGCTTTAAAGTTAATAATTGTTTTATGGCAATTTAAAGGATGCCAGCATTATACTGGTGTCTCTTTTTAGAAGATTAAAAAGCCTAGATGCTTTCTATTTCAGAAATCTGTAAGCTCGATGTCTGAAGTCAGACAGCTTTAATTATACTAAGCATCCCAGTGAAAAAATAGACTTTCCAAAGTTGTCTGACTCTTGTTGAGACAGAAATGGAGACAAAACTTACTTTATCTGATTGCCAATTAGCAGAATAATTTCTCAACTTCTTTTAGCTGTAAAATCTCTCAGTGGGTTGAAAGATTAGCTAAAAGGGTCTCTGGAAAAATTCCAGGTTTTTTAAAAGGAATGTCATTTTTTTTTTTTAAATAAATTTTGGAATAGCACAGTTTTCTTCACCTGCCTTCTAAAGGGCTGGGAGGGCAGATTTTTCTTCCAATACTTGAAGCTATATGGTATTGTTTTGCAGAACTATGCAAAGCCCAAGTCTTATGGTCATATAGCTACAGGTGACTCACGTGCCCTCCCTGAGATTGGCCCTCAACTCAGCATCACTCAGGAAGGGGCATTATTTTTGGCCAGCAGCATTTTGGGGGTGGGGAGACACTAAGTTGCGACACAGAAGTATAGGAGTGGATATGGGGCTTTTGGCTGCCCCCAGGCTCACCAACAAATTGTGCCTCCTCAGACTTAGGAGGCACCAGTCACCCCGGGTCATACCTCAACTGTAGCTGACAAAAGATTGTCTCCCTGTCTCTTCTTGTGTTAGTAAAGACTGTAAAGGGCAGGGCTGAGGAAAGACATGGGTTACAAAGATAATATACAATGTCTCCATTACAAAGTCTAGATATATCTTAAAGGTTCAGATCTTTTCTTCATACAAGGTTGTGCAAAGTGTAAGGACGTGAAATTTTTAAAATTTTATTTAGGCATAGAATCCTCTTATGTTCCTCACCAGCACTCGGCTTCCTTGTGCAGGGTGACCCTGCTTCATTAACCTTTTGCTATTTTGTGATCTCTAAGCGCTATGGGTAAAATTCAGACAATGCTGAAGTGCATGGCAAAACTTCCATTTACTTACTTGGATTTAATTTGAAGTTTCCTTTCATGTTTTCTCATATATTGATGCTGATGTAGTACAAAGTTGTATCTGTAAATCCATGAATATTAAACAGGAGATGCTTACATACATAATACATTCAGATATTTGCCAGGATACAAAATCATCATGACTTTAAATGCATATTTTTAACTGTTGCTGAGGCATAGAGTTGTGGCTATAGGCAGTTTAATATTTTCATGACTCCTATGTTCAAAGCTAACCTTTTTCCTGGTCTAGTTGATACACTGATCAAATGCAATCCTCTCTGATAACAAGATCACACTTTCAAAAACAAAAAAATATATTGTGATAAGCTATCACTACTATAATCAGCTGATGTAGAATATACAGGAAAAATGGCTGTATCAAGAACTAATTGAGAGTTTTCTAACAATTAGGGATCCATTGCTCATCTTCAACAGAAGCATTCTTTGGATGTCTAAATTTTAGCTGTTTAATTGCTAAATCTCAGTGACTGTCTTTAGCATTGCTAAATAAAAGGACTAAAGATTAAGTAATGTATCGCCTGAAAATGAAGAAAAAGTTAACAGTAATATTTAACATTTAACTGTAAAAGTTAACATTTAAAAGTTAACAGTAACATTTTGTTACAGACACATTTTAAAAATGCATTATGATCAAATCCTTGTTATCTTCCTTTCTCATACTTATTAAAATGTAATCACCTTTAATATTCCATCTTCCTAGTTAGTTCACTTACACAATATCTAACTTCTTTGCTCTTAAGATTTTGACTCAAAGTCTAGGAATTGATCACCACTGGAAGGATAGGGTAAACTTATGGCCCTATTGAAGCCTTTTTGGCTATCGTTCATAGCATTTCATTTCAACTTAAATTTTACACTATAAGATAATTTTCTTTATATGCTTGGTTCATAAAAACAGAATCAGATACAATACAGAATGTGTTAATATTATGACACTATTGACTGAGTTTAAAGTTCAAGATATACTGTAACGGCAGAGTTGACAGATTAAGTCTGCAGTAAAGTCTCTGCATCTACATGTGTGGCCCTATTAGGTCACAGTAAACTAACAAATCCCACCAGAGGATAGTATCTGTAAACACAAGTGGTATCCTGTAGCGACATTATTTACTGCACAGCAATGCATGTGTAGATGCTGATGGGGATGGCTGGGGCATGAGGGTGCTTCAGTGTAGGGGCTGTCTGCTAGCTAGCCCTGCACTGGAGCACCTCATGCTCCAGTGAGCCCCTAAGCAGTGTGTTGATCTGGGTTGCAGCAGCCTTTGGCTGCCAGCTGGGCCTTCTCTGACCCAGCTCAATGTGCGGTAGTCCTGGGCATCCTGGACCAATAAACTGTGGTACAAACTGCACCAGAGTTTATTGCTTCAAATTAACTGCATGTGTAGACACAGCCTAAGTATACAGTATCTTGTCCCATCACCCTGCATAATCCATTTATAATCAGGGAAAAAAGGCTCTTGGGTTTGTAAACTGATGATAAACCTGTTTAAAACAATGATCAAATGTAAGAGATTCCTTAATCTGGAACCAGAACATCTGAAATTATCTCACAAGTATTACACTAGGATCAGAGACCTCTTTTTTCCTAATGTTTTCTTTGATATCTTTACACTTTAATTACTGGGAATTACCCATTTAATTACCCTTTAGCTACTTTAATTATCCATTCCCAAAAATCAAATATGAGCCCATTCACATAAAGATACTGCTTCAAATATGTGTATTTAGATAACTTGGCCTTTCTAAATGACAAGCTGCTAAACTGAATTCTGCTAAAGTCAATATTTAACCAATAATCCAATTTTCACATATTTCGAAATAGTAGGGTTAGACAAGTGTTGAAGTCCTGATGGTCCAAGAAATATACAAGATGTTATGATATCTTTTACTGGACCAACTATATAATTGGGAGAGATGTTGGACAAGCTTTTGGACATCAAGTGCCCAACAAGAGAAGAGCACTTAACTTGAGGAAGGGCAATAATGCCAGAAAGGTTGTCCAGAATCTCTCCCAACTATATAGTTGGCCCAATAAAAGATATGATAAAAATCCTTGCCCCTTATATTTTGAGATACAATTTTAGTCAATTGTAGTCTGTCTCTGGGACTGTAGAGTTTTTTATAACAAAAGCAAAACAATAAGATGATATTAAATGGGAAAGTAAGGTTGTAGAATGGTTTTTACTTTGAAAGTCATCTGAGACACATGTTGCATTGTTGAGTTTACATCTTTTTGGGAGTTAAATTTAGGAAAATCACAAACTAAACAGTGGCTCAATATGTTATTCGAATTCTAACATTTTAACAAAAACATAGGTCTTTCTTTCCATCAGTTTGCAAGAGAATTATGGAAATAACTGCTATTACAGTTACTGGAGTTTGTCCATCTTAAATCATAACTACAGCAGTGGAAAACTAGACCATTAAAACATAGTTAAGGCAGATGAATGTCAGAAGGCAAGCATATTTTTACTTTAAATCTGATTTTCTTCAAAATTATTTTCCCACAGTTCTCTAAATACAGTACCTAAGAGAGTACTACAGGTTAACACTTCTAGTGGCACTTGTCTGTTTCAAATATGATTACAATAAATTATGTGTATAGGTAATTTATTTAACATTAACAAGTTAACATTGCATTGAAATTGGCTCGGTTATACAAGCGCTCTTGGAGCTCTGGACAAGTGCCGGAGGACTGGAAGGTGGCCAATGTGGTTCCCATCTTTAAGAAGGGGAGGAAAGAG
>JAGPOW010000261.1:56757073-56824657 GCA_030014935.1 Caiman crocodilus | reverse complement strand
GGCTGGGGTCCTGTGACCCTGGCACTCGTTCCTGCCATTGGTGGGGGGTCAGACTAGATGGCCTGCTCTAGGCCCCTTCTGACCCTAGATACTATGATTAATGATTTAAATGTTTATTAACATTTAATATACAGCATGTATATTAAACATACAGCATGTATATTAAACATACTAAATATACAGTTCTGCATGTACTGTACTGTATATTCAGAGGACAGATTAAAAGATTATGCTGAAGCTATGCCAATGTAATTATTAGAATTTGTGGCCTCTATATTTTTAATTTAGAAACTGTGGAAAATAACTATATTATGTGTCATTTTAACAAATACTCCTGAATAGCATGTTGTTCAGCTCCCCATGGAATCAGACTGTATTACAGAACTAGTCTTTTTTTCCATTATCAATAGAGTCCAATAGAGATCATGGTAGACTTGTAATGATCTCTTCTTATAAAAACATCAAAAATATCTCTCTTCTAACCTGACAGCTAATTAAAAAAGGTTTATCTCCAGTCTCATGTGGACTTTAGTTATAAAATCTCTTAAAACAGCTTCATTTGTACTTACACTATATTATGAAACAATAAAGATTAATAGTGCAGCCACTTTTCCTGTATGGAACACAGACTTTTTTTCTCTGAAGGTATCAGAACTGGTGTGTTAGAAACACAAACCAGCATTCAGGCAATACTGCTATTCCTCAGTTGTGACATTAATGTGAGCTCTTGGCAAGTGAAAGCATAATGATCAGAGCAAAGCTGTTACCCACATTTAAGCTAAATAAAGCTTAAATTCCTAGGGTAGATCCTTCAGTATCCACTGAGAGCAATTAGGTAATCTGAATATGAGATCAAGCTTCAAGCCTGAAGAACTTCATGCACTTTTTCCCACAACCCTATCACATTGTACCTTCTTTTCTTTGTTCCTCTATATTTTCAAGAAGCAGGAAAGTAAAACAGTTATGTGTAAATAAGGAAGATTGGTGCCAACTCAACTACAATGATAGCACTAAGGCAATCCTGCCTCATGGTTTGGGTGCAGCTTTGCTGACAAGATGTTTTTCCGCCTCCAGAGCTCCCCTTTTTCTGCCAACAAATCTGTGTCCTCACCAGGGTTTTTCTGGCAAACATACTTTGGTTATGTGTTGTGTTCTGCCAGCACAACAATATCATGTAAAAAGGGGCTTAGTCATGTTTGTGACAAGACAGTTAGTCAATACATGAATAACTAAAAAAGTTTATCCAAATTGAGTTAGATTGCAAATTAAAAGTGGGTTACACATCAAATACCATATTTAATTAAATATATGACCTTGACTATTAAATGAGCCCTCAATAATTTGATTCTATATATGGAAATTATAATATTATAAGATTGGCTATAATTTTCCAGGTATAGAATCTGAGGATTGGATGGTTGCTTCGCATCCCTCTCCCCACTTCTAGATCAGACAAAGTGGCTGTGGGGTGGTCAGCTGGCTCCCAAAATCTCTCACTTGTTGGGATGAAACCAAGAAATTTCAAAGTAAAAATTCAGAGAGAAGCTTGCGCTCTGCCTGAACATAGCTATTTAATGGTCCAGTGGTTAAAGCACTTACCTTGCTCTGCCTGATTCAGAATCTCGATGATCCTTATTTCAGACAGGAGTCTTTCTCTTTCATCCCACCTTCCCAGTGTATGGGATATTTAGCAATTTGTACAAAGTGCAACAGCCCAGAGGCATAGCTGGCACTTCTCTACCCTGGATGGCAGTGGTGAATGGGGCAGCATCAGTGCCTGGGCTGCTTTTTTTTCATGTCGCCTGCAACTCGATGCCTGGGACTGGTGTCCTGGTGACCCCTCTCCCCCTCCTCCCACCCCATCTTTTAGCTGTGCTATTGGAACAGCCACAACCTACCAGTGAGTCTCCTTGTCTAGCTTGTTGGTTAGGACACTCAGCTGTGATTTGAGAAGCTAAGATTCAGCAGAACTGGGTTTTGAACTTTATCACTTCGATTTTTGACTGCCCTAACCTTTGGCTGTGGGCTATTCTGGAGTTGTCATGTCTCTTTTGGTCACTTATATTTTGACCAGGAATTACAACCTTTTCAAAACACTTAGATACAGCCCTACAAAAGTTCTAATTAACATTTCCTAGTGAAAAGGTGTTTCATCAGAAAATCCCAGTGCAGCTCTGGTGCTGAGTCTATATGAGTTGCTGAGAATTCTAAGTTGAACTGAAGAAATTGAAAAGAGTCAGCAGTTCATAGGTTCAGGCCATTAGCAGCCAAAGTAAATAATTCCGGACGAAGTCTGTACTGGCCAGATCTATTTGTCAGCTCAGAGAGGCTCTTCATAAATGACACTGCCAGTGTAGCCCATCATTCTAATCAGCACACATACCCACATCAGTATTTTGCAGATGATGTATTCAGGCCATGTAAAATTTTCAGGCTCCACATTTATTCAAATGGGTTCTCATTGCTGACTCATGTAATCAGCTCTAATGAGCAAGTACTGTAACAAGGCTATAAATATTTGTAGTCTGTAATTATGAAAGGCAACTTAGTAAATACTGTGAGGCTACCATTTATGTGATCTTTTGATCACAGATTATAGAAATTAGAAATGGAAAGAATCTAGCAGACATCCAGTAATGCCCTCCACCCTGCAAGATTGTTTCATAGTCTCTATTTTCCTGCATAGCGTCCAACTCTTCAAAATAAAAAAGAATGGCTTGGAATCCATAAAAGCTAATGTCATATTAGTCAGCTGTTAATGATATTCCACCAAAATCCACCTTACCCTCTTACATACCTTCTTTTTCCATCTTTTTTCTCTTATCTGTGCTCTAAACTTCCTCTTATTATCCCTTTGGCTGGAACTAAGACACATGAAACACAACACAGCTTTTCAGAAGCAGTCTCATCAGTGTTGCATGGTTGTCTCCATGCTCCATGACATTGCTTCTGTATAAACAGTTCGATGTAATGCTGACTTTTTTAAATCCCAAATTACAATGCAATATCATACCATTTTTTGAGCATTATCATTTAAAATTGCCTTGTATTTTTCAGGTAGATTCTTATTTTGGGCTAGATCTAATAAAGGACCAATTTGGCAATGCAATGACTAGCATTCAGTGACTTTAACTCTAGGCTAGGAACAAAAATTACATATAAACTGGTATAAGTGATTGGATACCAGTTCAAATCTGTAACACAGAAGAAGTTCAGTGCACATAAACTGCTTTCAAAATGGCTGAAACCAATTTAAGATAAATCTGGATGGATGTACTATCAGATTTAACTGATTTAGGTTAAATCAGTTTATTGAACTTCTGTCCCAGATCCCCTCCGAATTCAAGCTAACTCACGGTCCCCCAGCATTTCAGGATGTTTTGCACCTGGCCTCCATCCAGGGTGGCCAGGCTAGCCTTGGCACAAGCTGTCTGCTTCAGCAAGCAGAAAGACATGCTCTAGCACCCCTCTGGCTTCTGGCCTGAGCCACTGCAGGCATGTGGTTGCGTTTCCAGAATCAAAGTGAATGTCTGTTCACTTGCATATTAATTCAATCTAAGCAAGTTAGACTAGCCTGCAGAAATTGAGTCAATTCAGTCTTGGGCATTTTGAGCATCTATACATATGCTCTGGGGTGGAGGTGGGAAGTGCTTCCTGTCCATGGACTAGGGGGCTGGACTTGATGATCTTTTGAGTTCTCATCCAGCCCTAATGTCTAGAAATCTATTAAATTTTATAATATTAATATCTATTATTATTAAATGAATTAGAGCAGCTGTCTAATTAAAGCACCAACATTGTCACATATATTCAGCATGCAGTGCTTCAAAATGGTGGCAGGTGCACTTTCAAGCTTATTCAATGAGGTTTAGTTAAAACTCCTCTACTGCCATTTTGAACATGGGGATGTTGAATACAGAGCTCTGCCATGTGTGTAGGTACCCTTAGACTGTCTGTACTTATCTCTGAAGTAGAATCCAGAATCCTAAGTAAAATGCCTAGATTTTCTATTAAATGCATGGGGATAGTTACACAATCAGAATGGGATCCAGAATTACCAGCAAGCTGAGCAGGAAAATGACTAAAATGGCTAAAATGATCATGCAGTTTCCTAGAGCTAGCCAAGAAGAAGCATTGAGGAGAGGGATGAATATTAAACCCCAACTTCAGGAATGTCAAGACGACCTTGAGGGAGATGCATCCCTCCACTCAGGTCCAGAACCTGGAGCTCCTTTCTAGAAGTATATGCCTATGCTCTTTCTTTCAAAGAACTGATCAGAACTCGATGTCTTTTAAAATGGTGGTGGTGATGGCAGTCCCTTCTTGAAGTATTTCTTAGTTATAATTTAGCATCTTTTGTAAATTCAGGTGACCTGATCATTCTTTCCTCTTCTATATTGGAAACAAAGAAAGTGCAAATCACATCTCTAGTAAAAATACAACTATAAAATTAGTACTGTGGGGTGCTATGCCAATTATTTTTTGCTGTATTTTCTATTATGAATATATTCAGAATTCAATAAAAATGTAATAGGCAGGCAAGGTTTTTTAGGTAGATGTGATATCTTTTATTAGAGCAGTTGGGGAAAAGTTCTTTGAAAGCTTTTGGGCACAGTCACTCTTCTTCAAGCATAGTGTAAGGCTCATCCCGAAAAGGGTTCTGGGAGGAGGCTAAGCTGGCATCCCGGAGAAGGGGTCAGCTTTGCGGAACCCAGGAGCCATGGAATAATGGTGTAATGCAGCTGCTGTTATTTAGATAAGATTAGAAAGATGAACTGCTCATGCCTGACCCAACGGCTCTGGAAAGAACTTCAAAATGACAGCTTTGCAGCATGAAACAATAGCTTTGCTCCAATCCATAAAAAGTAATAAGTCTAGAAGGTACTTTGATTGGAGGACCCAAAGGGTCAGGAAACGGTAGTGAAAGTATAAGAGTCATGAGAACTAGGCCCTTGGAGGAATCACTTCAGGAAAGGACAAGGCTGAGGATCTGATAAAGGAGACAGTCTTGCCACCCCTGGATGCAGGGTGGGGTTGTTGAGACAAGTCAGGTAATAACTTAGGACAGGGTGGGGAATGCCTTTCCTCCAGCCCAATGTGCTAGCAGTTTTGTAAGCCCTGGTACTGAGTTACTACCATTAGACCATTTTGCTGTTACTCACAATAAAAGTTATACTCGTTGCTTTGACCCTGGTGTGTGACTTGTGAGTTACTCATCTTTCCCCCTCGGAAGGGATGGAGCCCTGACACATATCAAGTTTCAAGCAAAAAAAAGAAGTAGGAGCCTTTACCATTTTGAGTCTTGCAAAAGCAGATGCCACGCTAGGAAAGGAAACTAGATTCTTTTCTATGAAACCAGTAGAATTGTTACAAGATCCCAATAGAAACTGTGCCTGAAGAAAGGTGCTTGCACCCAAAAGCTTGCAAAGAACGTTTTCCCAACTACTCAGTCTAATAAAAGATATCACATCTACACAAAGAAGCTTGCTTGCCTAGGTTCTTAGACCAACATGCCTACAACCTAAAACTCAGCATAAAAAAGATTCTTTCTAGCTTGCACATAATCTCTAATAATACAGAATCTATAGGTCAAATGTTTCTCTTAATAACAGTGGACTTGAACGGTAACTTAGCACATGATTTGAAGATGATAATTTCTATTGGGACCTTGTAACAATTTTACTGGGTTCACCAGCAAATATGAATCTGAATACAAAAGTAGTGTAGAAATATACTATTTTTACCTGGTATCCTTTTATGGTAGCAGCAACTTCCTGAACTGAAAGAGAATAGTTTTTTCTGATGTTTCCTCTCCTTTTTACTAGCTAGGGACACCTGGGGATTTTTTTTTATGTAACAGTTTTTCCTTGGAGAATGCTTATGCATAAAAACTTTTATTTTTCACAGAAATGTAACTTTTTTTTGTCAAGAAAGGTTTCTTAAGTCAAGGTTTGCATTGTTGGTCAAAATGAGAGTGTGCGTGTGAGAGAGAGAGAGTGAGAGAGAGAGAGATTAAGAGAGAGAACAGCAAAGAAAGGTTTGAACCTTAGGTCTCCCATATCCCAAATAAATGTCTAATTACTTTGACTTGACTATTATGGTGTGAATGTGTCTTTCTAAAAAATGAGAGACATTTCCAAAAGTCTCACGTTTATCATATCAGCCAGGAATATCTCAAATTGTTCAAACCTGGTGAAAATTGCAAGGTACAGAAGTAGTATGTTTAAGACAAGATGCACCATTTAGCAAGCAGGCTACTGTATCCTGTACTAGTTTAGGTTTCCAAATGATTTCATAAACTTTAGGGGCTGGAAGGGACCTTGTGAGATCACTGAGTTCAGCTCCCCTGCCATGGGCAGGAAGTCAGCTAGGGTCAAATGATTCCAGCAAGATAAACATCCAAACACTTTTTGAATAAGTCCAGAGTTGGTGCTTATACCACCTCTGGAGGGAGTCTGTTCTAGACCCTGGACATTTAGACAGTAAAGAAGTTTTTCCTTATGTCTAGTCTAAATCAGCTTTCCAGGAGTTTGTGGCTATTAGACCTTGTTATCCCCTGGGGGGCCCTGGTGAACAACTGATCTCTCAGATTCTGATGCACCCCCCTTATATATTTATAGGCTGCTACCAAGTCACCCCTGATCCTTCTCTTTTCCAGGCTGAAAAGTCCCATGACCCTCAGCCTTTCCTCACAAGGCTTGCTTTCTTGGCCTTTGATCATGAGGGTGGCTCTCCTTTAGACTCTCTCAAGCATATCCATGTCCCTCCTGAAGTAGGGGGCACAAAACTGGACATGGTACTCCAGCTGCAGCCTTACTAAGGCCAAGTAAGGTGGGAGAATGATGTTCCTGGTTTTGCTTGAGATGTATCAATGGATGCATGCCAGAGTTTGATTTGCTTTGTTGGCCACAGCATCACAGTGATGGGCCATGTTCATTTTGTGGTCAGTTAAAACCCCCAAGTCTCTTTCGATCATGGTGCTAGTGATCGTAGCACTGCTGAGCCTGTAAGCATGATGCTGTTTTTTTTCTACCCTGCATTTCTCTACACCGAATACCATCATGTTTTGGCCCACCCACCTTGTGAGCATGTCTAGGTCGGCCTGTATCCCCAGCCTGTATTCCAGTGTGGCCGCCTTCCCCCATAGTTTAGTGTCATCTGCAAACTTTAGATTTAAGATGTGAACCCAAGTACAACTGTACAATATTTGGAATTTCTAGAGTTAATTAGAGCAGTTGAATATTTTTGTCTATTTCAGAACAAAAGGGCATTTTTACATGTTCAAGCACTACAGCTCCAGATGCTTTGAAAAGCACCTGTGCTGCAACTCTTGCACTTGTATAAGCAGCAAAATTCAGGTCAGTGCAAAGAAAATGGCAGCAGCACGCATATGAACTAAAACACCTTGGAGGTACTTTAGTTCAAAAGCACACCACCACCATTTCTCCACGCTGATGCGCATTTCTCCACTTATACAACTACAAACATTGCAGGGTGGTGCACATCAGCTCCTATGCAGAGCTGATTAATCAAGTCTGCTCCAAAGAGGTGGATTTTCAGCATGTCCAAGAACTAAAAGGTATGCATATAGATGCCCAAAATGACCCAAAATTGATTGGGAAATATGAAAAAGTATTGATATATTTTTTGTAAAAATGCAACATTCTAATGTTGACAAGATTAAAATGTTTTTTTCTAGCTGATCTCAATATCAAAATAAATTTTTATACAGTGATTTAAGGGATTTGTATTTCCAGACCTCCTTCTCAATTATGGGCAAAGTGCCTTCACTCAACTACATCTCCCATGATGCACTCTGAGTCCATGATTCCCAGGAGGTACTCTGGACAAGGAAATGAATTATGGAAGATTGTCTACTTCCCACAAGTCCATTCCATAGAGGAGAACTGAAACATAATTCATGCAGAGCAACATCCCAGAGATAAATAAAGTTTAATGTGTTTTGAAACTGGTTTGAAATGAAATGTTTTGGGTTAGGTAAAAAAATTAAACATTCTGATTTTGGTTGAACTGAGCATAAATTAAATCTTGTTTTACGATTTGCCCAAAGGAAACCTTGAGCTCTCAAGGCAAGGCCCTAACACGTAATTTAAAATATAAATTTGTTGTCATGAAGAGATTTAATCACAAGGTTTTGATTTTAATCCACTATAAAACAAATGCAAATCTGAGAAGTTGCTACGAAGTTGAACTGTCAGCCTTTGCTCAGTCCTACTTCATAGCCTGTTTGAAATTTCTTTGCAACTTAAGGTTATTACAGAGCTTCATCTTAACTTCTTCCAGGAACCATGGTGTGGCCACTCCTGTGCATATGTAAATTCTGATGATAATGAATCCAGGACTAGGCCATAATTTAAAAATATATTTTAGGTATCCAGCTGATTTCTCACAAACACAGCAGCAGTGTTTGTCTGGAGGAAGGACAAACATCCTGACCTGTCTTGAAGTACACTTACAATATTAAAGTCTAATATGAAATTTGTTCATTTCCCCACAAAGCTATTCCCAGTATGTTTTTGCCATTTTTATCTTTCTGTATCTTACCTGTATATAAATATGCATTTACTTCTACAGTACTGTACTTTCCAATGGAAGTTCTCAAACCCCTTCACAAACTAGAATGGATTTTGTCTCTTATATGGCCATGTTAGGTATATATTTTATCTGTTTTATGTAGGGTATGCCTTGTGTAGCTAAGTGATGGGGGGCTCAAGGTCACTCAAAAAGTCTGTGGCAGTTTGTTACAGAGTATAGAAAAATGACTTATAGTTCTTTAATTTTCATTCCACTTTTCATTATAATACACATGAAAAAAACTGCATGTTAAGTAAATGCACACTGCCTTGTGAATGATAGGTTATTCATCCAGTCCTTCAAGTCATTGTGGATAGGCAGATCCTTTGCCACTAGAATTATGCTTTGGTACAAAGATCCCATTAAGTTGATTTCAGGTTAATTTTGTTGTGAAAGTTAATTTCTTTCAAGGGAAGAAGAAATAAAATTGTACTCTTTGAAATGTGTTGATGAATAAGAATGCACATCATTCAATAGCCGGAACACTTATATTGGAACACTGTAGCGTTCTACTCCCAATCTTTTAAACTCTTATTAAAAAACTCCTCAAACCTCCAAAAACCCTTAAAAAACCTGGCAAAGGTTCCCATGCTACAAGGAGGTAGGAGGTAGGAGCCAGCAGATATTTTAATTTCTTTTCCTTTTTAAAAGGCAGTGCTTTTACAACCAAGGAAGTCAATATAACTTACCAAACAAATGTCTGCTAAGTTCATTTGTAGGAACATTTATACTTTAATCCTAGAAATTGTACTGAGATATGCAATTGCTCAGCAGGTGTTGAACCCACAGAAGGTAGAGGAATATGGGCTTATGGAATGTGCAAACTAGTCAATTCCAAAGGCAAAAATAATTGAGCATCAGATTTTTTTATGATTCCCAGTGATAAATTAGTTTAAATATTGATGATTATAACATATATGTTAAAGTATATGTACAGCTGTAGTATAGTGTAGTACATCTAAAGCAGGGGTAGGCAATTATTTTGAGTGGAGGTCCACTTACTGAGTTTTGGCAAGCTGTCGAGGGCCACATGGGTAGCTCTGCCCCTTGACAGATGCCCTGCCCCCTAGTTGCCATCTTGTGACTGAAAGTCCCACCCCCTAACTCCTGACTTTTGCCATCAGAATCCTTCCCCTTGCCTCCTGAAGTACCCCTTTCAGCAATAGTTTTGCCATCTCAGAACCAGAAAAAGACCAATTTATATTCTAAAAAGTGAGCATCTAAAACATTCATTAATTTAGTTTCAAGAAATATTTTTGTCCTGGTTTGCATGTGTTTTTGTAATGTACAAAGAGGTAATATATAACAGCTTAAAATGAAGTCTTACTCTTGTATATTGTGGGGGTGGGTATAGGTTTGTGGGAGGCTGTGGGTATATGGTGTGTGTGGAAGAGTGTGGGTGTGTCTGTGGTGGGTATGGGGTTAGAGAAAATGTGTGTGTGTGTGTGTGTGTGTGTGTGTGTGTGTGTGTGTGTGTGTGTGGATATATGGGGGCAGTGATGACAGGGAATGCATGGATGTGCATGTGCAACCCCTGAGAGCGTCGGTGTACCCTCTGTCAGGCAGTACTCCCTGTTTAGCTGGTAAGCAGGGGGACAGGCAGGAACACCTGTGCCCACCCCCTGCGAGCACCATCTGGGGAGTGGGGCCACCAGCAAAAGTCACCATGCCACTTCCCGAAGTGCCTGTGGGACTTCTGTAGGTGGTGCAGCTACTTTTTGGTGAGTGATATTGGCCCCAAGGGGTCCCCCCCACCACAGTCAGTGGATTTGGTCACCCAGTTGCTGACTGGTGTCACTCATGAGTCAGCCACCCCTGAATCAAGAGGCACCAGTCATCCATGTGTAGGGTGTGAGTAGGTATGAGGTTTGTGGGGTGTTGTGTGTACAGGGAGGGTGGCTAGGATGTGTGAGGGGGTGTGGGTGTGGGGGTCTGCATATAGTGCAGTGTGTGTAAGGGGGTATGGGTGCATGTGTATGGTGGGGTGTGCATGTGGGACTCACCCTACATACACAGAGTCCCTCCTTACATACACACACACAGTCCCTCCTATACGCACACACACGCACACATGGGTACCAGCATGTTCCGGTGATGCAGCCACATGGTACTGGAGCAGTGCGGGCAGGAAGGCAGGGAAATGGCTGGGGTGGAGCAGGACTGGACTGCTGCATCCTGCTGCTAGTTCCCTTTGGTCCTACTGCCCCTGGTTCCTGTCAGCTTTGACAGACAGCCAGGAGCAGATAAATATTTTTCAATTTTTTTAGGGGCTCCACAGGCCAGATAGAATGGCCTGGTGGGCTGAATCCAGCCTGTGGGCCAGATTTTACCCACCCCTGATTTGAAGTGTACATGGAGCACTTCAGAAAACACAGAACCAGCCAGTTCACTTAATGTAATTATTTTAAAGCATTGTACTTGATGATGGTTATAACTTGTCTATTAAAATTACTTCTCCATGACAATTAAAGTATAATGAGTATATAGTTTCATCTATAATTAACTCACACAGAAAAAAAGATAAAGGACTCACCAGGGGGAGAACACTTTTCACAGAATAACTACACCATCTTTGATCTCAGTTTTTGTTCTCAAGGGGAACCTGCACAATTCTTTCAGAAGATGGGTCTAAGAACATGAAAATGAAAAGCGCCTGTAACTTTACTGGTCCCTTAAAACCATGGACTTAACACAGATGTTGTTTTATGGCTCATTTCAGTTTGCCTGTTAATATACTGTACTCCACAGGTAATAACATCCTTTTTCCCTTTCTCCTTTTAAATAATCTTACTCTTCTATAGATTTATCTATTTCAATTGTTTTCACTTGAGGGTGTGTACAGAAGTTGATTTTTTGCCATTTAAAGCACCTCATTGCTGTGATTTAACAGAATGCACAGCTTTAGCACTTTACAAATGGGTACAGTACTTTAAATTAACCCTTGTTAAATGAGATATTAAATTTGAAGGGCTGTATTTTACAGCACTTTAGCAATCTATAGCACTATATATAACTTCTGTACACCAGACACATTCTGGCAATTCCACCAGTATCCTGTGGTCTTTGCAAGGTTGGTTAGTGCTCCCTGGTACCACCAGGGGTCACCTAGGTGTATTAGCGAAATCTGCAAAAGCCGGAAATCCACCCTGCTCCCAACAGCCAACTGAGACAGCAGTGATCAGGCCAGATGGGACTGGGGCAGGGTGCATCCCAGCACCTGGGAGCATGACTCACTCTGCAGCCAGAGTAGCTGGCTTTATGCTGGGGGACCCCTGGCCCTGTGGCACTTCTGCCACCCCAGAACACCCATGGGTGCTGGGCAGGGCTTGCAGGCTCTGGGTTGGGCACGGTTGGGGGAAGGGGACTGATCCAACTCTATGTACACCAGGTAAGAGCCGAGTGTTAACACCAGCTCTATGTTGTCCTGCCCAGCTGGGGACCTGCTCCTTCCTGGCACTGCATAGTTGGGAAGGGTGTCTGTCATCCTGGATTTGTCAGGGAAGCATAGGAGCTCTCTGTGTGGTGTGTGTGTGTGTGTGTGTGGTGGGGGATGGGGGGGGCTCAGCAAACATCCACAGACCATGGAGCCCCAGAGCAGCTTTGGCTGGGAGCTTATCACACCACCTGGCACCTGCCTGGGGGGATCTGGGGCTGGAATGGCACCTCTTCCCCTCCCCTCGCCCCTCTGCCCTACTTCTGCTGGCCTCACTTTCCCTCTCTGTGTCCCTGCTGTTCCCCTGCTCTGTGATCAGCTCCTCCTTCTCCACTGGTCTGCTGTTCTCCACAGTCTCCTGCAGCCCCAGAAGGCTGTGGAGCACTCCCTAGTTCCTACCCTGGAAAGGTCTCCCCCCCCCCCCAAACACTGCTCTTCTTTCATGTTTAAGAGTGCTGTAACTTTACAGTGATATAAAAAGTGCTCTAAATTACAGCACTGTAAAATATGCAGAGTACTTGGTCTGTAACCAGTTATCCAGAGCTGCTGGCCATAATCTTTGAAAACTCATAGCTATCAGAAAAGATCCCGGATGACTAGAGAAGAGCAAACATAGCGCCCATATTTAAGAAAGGGAAAAAGGAGGATCCAGGGAACTACAGAACAGTTAGCCTTACCTCAATTCCTGGAAAATCATAGACCAGATCCTCAAGGAATCCATCTGTAAGTACTTGGAGGAGAAGGTGATTAGGAACAGTCAGCATGGATTCACCAAGGGCAAGTCATGTCTGACTAACCTGATTACCTTCAATGATGAAATGACTGGAGCTGTGGATGTAGGGAGACCAGTGGATGTGATATACTTTGATTTTAGCAAGGCTTTTGATATGGTCTCCAACAACATTCTCATAGGCAAGCTAAGGAAGTACAGGCTAGATTAAATTGAATATAAGAGGGATAGAAAACTGGATGGAGAATCGGGGTCAGATGATAGTAATCAATGGCTTGATATCTAGTTGGTATGAAGTGGAGTGCCCCAAGGGTTGGTCCTGGGGCCAGTTTTGTTCAATGTCTTCGTCAATGACCTGGAAGCTGGGATGGAGTGCACCCTCAGGAAGTTTGCAGATGACACCAAGATGGGAGGAGTAATCCAGCGCTTGGGCAGCGCATACTGCTGAAAAGAGAACCAGGCCAGCTGCAGCCGCACTCTGCTGCTGACCAGGCTCTGAAAAGCAGAATCACCCCCAGGGCCCCAGGCAGAGCTGCTGGGGCCAGCCCAGTGCTGGCCCATCTTCCCCTACCCCTACCCCACCCAGGGCAACTTGCCTCACACCAAAGTGCACATGGCACAGGCATTCCCTGAGGACAAGTAGCTGTGGTGCAAGGTGCACTGCTGCTAGTAGTCCCTGGGAAACCAAACACCCACACATGTCTGGATGCCCCCTAAGGCTCCAAAGGCTTGGAGTCTTGCTACATGGCTCTTGTTACACTCTAAGGCTTAGAGCCTTGTTATACAGTACATTCAGTATATGTTATATCTACATTGTAGTAATCATTAATACAACTCAAAGTTTTCTGAGTAGTCGTATGATCTGCTTACTCTGATCTAAATATGGATCATACTAGCCCACTGGATTCTTGAACTGGCTCTGGTGCCATCCCAGGGCTAAGACCTAAAATCAGCTGAACCAGGGATCAGTTTCAGTCCCAGGTTCAGCTGACTTTTAGTCTCAGATTGTCAGTTCCGGCATCCCCACTAGTCTCTGATGCTATTACCTCTGTGGAGCAATCAGACATTAATTCAACAAGCTTATCTCTACTTAACCTTGCCAGAGAGACCTTTCTAAGATATAGCTGTCAATAAGGAGATATTGGCATGTTCTGTAGCCTTATACAGCTTCTTCATTCTTCACTTTTTGGAGTGTAATGATTTTTTTAAAGCTAATTTAAAAATTAATTTGTGTAAGGAAAATCTTTTGGATCCATGATTCATCTTCCTCTGGCTTTCTTAATTCATTCCCTCCTATCTTTTGATTTTAAAACTCTGTTTTTACACTTGGCTTATGTGCTAAAATTTCATTTTCACTAAATGATAGTCAACATACAGAATTTATATTTGTGGAACTACAGTTGTTACAGTATATGTGTTGTAAAGTACATGAAAGCATTTAAAAGGCTGATCTCATCAACTTTAGTTCAGTCCATTTTTTTATGCCTTCCACTGGTGGATTGAAACCAGCTTTTCTGGCTGCAACTCTCTGAGATCTGAATTTGATCAGTGATAGAGCATTGGAATGTATGATTTGAAGTATGGAAGATTTATAGCAATGTTAGTGCATGCGAAGTCACGCCATCCTGTTGGAAGCTACCTGCTGCTTCCCTCCCCTTTGCTTACCTTACTGTACAAAAATGCACTTGCACTCTTTTTGAAGGACCTTTTTTGTGATTCATTCAGAAATGTAATAATTATGATCAAAGCATATTTTATAAATTGAAATTAATTATATTTTTAGTGTTGGCCCATGAACAATAAACTTGTTCTTGTATGGAACTATATTAGAGATTAGTGAAAGTTCAGAACTTAATTTCTTTCCAGTACATTTTTGGGGGAGTAATAAATGATTTCATACAGACTTTCTGGCTCTGTGAGCTTTTCTTTTGGCACAAGGTTACTTAAAATAAAAACGTAGAACAGGCAGTAGCTGTATTTCATAAATGATTCTACTATTTCAATTTGATTTTTATTACTTTGTCTAAACTGACACAGAAAAAAAACTTGGCAAGATTGTTAGATAATTGATCTGTAATGCTCTTAATTTATAAGGAAAATTGTAATTCATTTGTAAGCAAGGAAACTTCTTGGGAGTTGATATCTTAAAAACAAAGTTTTATTCCTGCTAGCTACCTTAGAGACCTGATGTTGCAGTAAAAAAAAAAAAGAACCTAACTTGCAAAGGACAAAGCAACAGTTAGTAGTAGTAGTAGTAGTACTGCAATTTGTAAAATGTATGCATGCATAAAGGGAACTTAGCATAGTGATAGCAGTTTGCTTGTAACAGAAATTCATTTGAAAAGTCCTTTAACCATACAGAATTTGTTAGATGTGCCTCTTCATTGTGTCATAAGGGTTCTAATTCAGAGTATTCAAATGAAATGATGCTTCAGTCCTTGATGTATGTGATTCTACAAAAATGCTAATTGCTTATATCAGTGGTGGAAGAAAATCAATGCAATCAGAAATAGATCACTATAAAATATGCCAAAACCTTGTGAGTTAATGTAAGAGATGAGATGCAGCATAACTATCCAATCACCATCCGACAAGAACAAGGAGAGACAGTTAATTCCCAGTGCATATATCCAGTATGTTCAGTATCATTACAATCTTGTACAAAGTGTTTAAAATGTCTCCCGTGCTAGACTGGGCCCACAAACCAATCCTATGCACCAGATGTTGCCCACAGACTGGCTTCTTGCCACTCATCCTGCCAAATGAGTTAGCACTGCTGGGGTAAAATGTAAGAGATGGTAAAGTATACAGAGGGTAGATTACATTTTCTGTCCTCTTTCTTGTAGTTGTCTCTTCAGAAGTGGATCTTAAATAAAGATTTCAATATATGGCCGTTGTTGGTTGGTGGAGAGGGCAAAGGATGCTAGTGTGGCTCTTGTGGGCAAAGAGGTTTGATTAACATTGTTCCTTCTGCTTGCTTAGGGTACTGGCATAGCACAGTACAAGGAATACCAAGTATTTGTAGGTTCTGTATGTGCAGTAGAAGGAAGCATGATTGCAGCACATGAAGTCAGCTAGCTAGTTCACTTATCAATAGCTACAGCTGCACAGATTTCACTGGAAGCTAGACAGCAAAGCACCTAGGACAATGACTCTCACCCAGGGTGTCGGAGATCCTTTGAAGGGTGTTTTTAGGTGTGAGGAGATGAGCACAGAGTGAGGAGATAAGCAATAGGCCTGTGTGAAGTGACTGGTATTCATTTTGGATTTGGATTTGGCCGATTCAGGGGACAGTGATTTGATTCAGTGATTTGAATCACTGTCCTGAATCAAACAGGCCTCATCTCCCACCCGCTCTCCCAGCTCCTTCAATGGCTGCGCTGCCTGGCCCCAGCCTCCCAACTCTTTAAAAAAAAAAAGCCTGGTATTCACTGCTGCCTCCCACTGCTTGCATTAGCGTGGTTTTTGCCAGCTGCACTAATATGCTGTAGAATTAGTCATTACGAGCATTAGGTGTCTCTTGTAGACATGCTCACGGTGTCTCACTTTTTTCAGATTTTAATTGAAAAGCTGGAGGTCAAGTCAGGCATGCAGGTGGAGGTAGGAAGAGGAGGAATTTGATTGCCTTTTGAAGAAAAAAATTAACAAAATACAGGAGATAGGTTCTTGTAAAAAAACGTATGGAGGAGAATCCATTTACCCGGGCTGGTAAGTAGTTTTTAGAGGCATCTAATCATCAGAGCTGCTAAGAATGAGGCACTCCTATGTTTTAAGCTTAGGTCTGTTGCTTGTGGCCTTAGATATACCACTTGCTCCCTCGATTTTACTACTTATAAATTGTGTTAAATATTTACCTTCCACACATGTTACAGTAAGAATTAATTAGGCAAGGTGAGTATTGGGATTCATAGACAAAAACCTGCTATGTAAATGATGCTTGTTTTGTGAGAGACTACTAAACTGAAGTTAGGCAGTGTGGATATAAACTGGCATGTAGTCCTACCTCTGTCCTCAACAAAGCACAAAGAGCTTGATTTTCTATCCAAACTCATTATTTTTCCCTTTTCTACAAATAATCTTCAGTATTTATTTTTAAATTGGCTGCTCCTCTGAATATTCCATTCGCTAGAGAACTGCCAGAATGGGAGCATAAGCATGGCTACATTCAAAGCTAGTTGCTTGAAAAATACTCATTAAGATTCACTATTATGTTGATGAAATATTTTCTCAGCTTTCTCTATAATGTGTCTTTCAGCATGCCTGTCTGAAGCATGCCTGCAGTATATTTTGCAGTGGCTCCGGAGGCTGGTAGTAACAGCTCTGGAGACACTGTCCCCACATCAAAGGCAAGGGGAGCAGTGTCCAACATTAGGCTGGGGACGGACAATCCCCAGTCTCCTCAGTTTTGAAGCTCATCAAAGTGTCCCTCTCCCTCGGAGCGAGGAGAATGCCAAACACTGGGAGCTCAGCCCTTTGGGATAAGGGACTGAGGCTCCAGACACATTAACAATGAGGCAACCATCCAGTTGGCCAAAGCTGACAGCAGACCCCCATAGTAAACGGGCTTACAGAGATTGGTGGAACAACGAGCAGAACACCAAAGCAGTTGAGAAGTGGACAGGATGTAGGGGAGGCAGAGTCCTGAGGGACACTACAACACTTCTGTGAGTACCGCGTCTTTGGGTCAATAGGGGAAGAACACCACTGAACCCCCTCCTTATCTTCAGGTGACAACAAGTTGTGGCAGGCAAGTTGAGGGACCCCAACCAAAGGGGCAGTGTTGTACTCACAGCATCTGCTAGAGATGCCACAGTCCCTATCTATAAAGTTGATAAAATACTAATCTATATGAATATCCATAGATAGAAGGAATGAAATTAAGTACCTTTTTTTCATTCCACTAGTGCTGAATGTAGAGAAAGCAAGCTTCTTCCCTTCCCACAAGTAACAGAATATTTGGACTAGATATGTTACTGAATTTACCTGCAGTTCTCTAAGGGCTAGAAGGAGCCAGCTACTTATTTTGGAAGCAAGGCTAATCTTAGAGAAAATGGTGCCCTGGATGAACTTGTATTTTGGTACTCTTTCCTTTAGTCTATGTACTAATATTAGCAAAAGTTTCAGAAATAAAGCCCCAGAGAGAGCTGCTGTGCTGGATTGGGAAACTTGGTTCCCTACAGGTGAGGCAGGGGCAGGGAATGCACTGCTTTGAGTGTGGGCTGCTCACACACGTGTGTAAGGCACACATGCATGTTTGTGGCACACACCCCCTACAGCATGCTAGGAAGTTGCCCACATCACCCACCCATAATGCTGGCTTTTGCCAGGAAGACATCATAACCAAGATGTCATTTCAACCTGCTCTGATGTCAGGGAACAATGTACAAAATAGAGTGAGGAAGAAAAGGTAACAGTCAGAACTTCATGGTTTAGTCTCCAGCACCTTTTTATAGTTTCAGATTGTATAAAATCAAAGAATTACACAAACTGAGAGGGTTATGAATCTAATCACATTCTTTAGGTTCACCACCCCCATGCTCAATTTAAATTTAACAAAGAATTATCCAGAATTGCAGATGCAGAAAATTAGGATGTAGACACACACACACAAAATGCAAAAAATACATATATAAATAAATGTATATAATAAAGTCAGTAGAAATGTTTTTCATTCACAGAGTTATGAATGAACTTAATCCACCTGTTTCTAAGAGTCTGTATCTGTTGTGCATACAAAATGGTGTACAAATGACATCATTTAAAAATGGGAAAGACTAGTATTCTATTGAATGCTTTATTTTTAACTCAGAGGCAAGCTTAGTGTAGGTAAGAAGTGATTATATTTTTGCATCAAAATCATATTCCTCTTATAAAGATCCTACTGGTATTGTTCTACTGTTGAATGAATGTACTATTGTTCATTGTTGAATGAATGATTTTACTGAAGTACTCAGAGGTGAGGCTACGGAACTTCAATATTTATTTTTAAAAGTTAACTTAAATTTAAACATGAGCTTGAGAACCGTTGAAATGTGTCATCATGTGCCTACTTTATAAATGGTATAAATCTTGGGGTTTTTTTATTTATTTATTTCAGTCATGTCATCTATGCTGTTGCCTCTCACTCTGTGCCTGCCTACACAAACTTGATGCAGTCAATAATTCTTTCTGTTGTGTTGAATCATTGTGACTTCAGGATTTATAATTAAAGCCTTATAGAAGGATCTTAGTTGTCTTACCTGTAACAGATAAAAGTTATTTCCTCTTCTGATCTGTCTACCACAATCTGTCTTGACCAGTTTAATGGCAAAGTCACACCTCAGGAATTATAATCGTCTCCTCCTTTGGCCTTAATTCTTATCACGTCACTTGCTTCAAATCCATTACAACTGCTGTTATTAGGATCATTTTCCTAGCGTGTTACTCTGAACAGATAACTGCTCCCTCTCCTACTCTTCCCTCTTCTTTCTCCTCCTCCTCCTCCTCTTTCTCTGGAAATCCATGCACTGACTCCTTCTCCACCACTCAATCAAGCACAAACTCTTCGGTTGTGTGGCTCTTCATTATTTAGACTCTGCTTCTGAGACTGTGGCTCCCCCAAACATGACAGCTCCATTTGCTGATTTAAATATGCCTTTAAATATCTTTGTGCTTTCTCCCACTGCCTGAGGAACACTTTGTCAGAAGTCAGGAAGCTCATATATTGTGAAAGATCCCCTCTGAAAATCTACCTCTCTTGCCTTGATAACAACAAATCTGCCCCATCATTTCATCCTCACAGTTTCGACCCCTCCCAACACCTGACTTGTTGACTACTAATTGTTATGTCCTTGTTTTTGTTACCTGGCTGTAAAGTACCACCACTTAAGATTCATTTCCTTGTTTGAGATTCGTAACTGTAATAGAAATATACTATATATGAGACTTCAAAGTTCAGAGCCTTATATTTGTAGATTGTTACCTACCAGAGATCTCAGGAACCATTTAAAAAATATTTTCTACTATATAGTTTTAGCTCTGATAATTAAAATAATATACAATACTTCTGAGGTTGAATTGATCACAAACAATTATTTATACAGCGCGTAGCATGCAAAATATGAGCTGATATTATACCTGCTATGCTGTGCATATCAGATGCAATGCCTGCTGCAGTCAGTTCCACATGGAGAGTCATGTATACCCAGATGAGCTCATCTAACTTTGAAAATCTATCCCAAATGGATATATGCTTACAGTGATACATATGGCATGCATGTCTTTTATTAAACGTAATAGAAATTATCTCTCTGAATGAGTTGAAAGTATGCCCCCTGAGCTAGTAGATTAACATTTATTTCTTACCTGCTTTCTGGTTTTGGAAATACTGATATGAAATATTCCTTATTTCCCAGGTGGACTAAGAGAAAACAATATAAACATTGTATTTTAGCATTAAAAAAAATAAACAGATGAAATGTACTTCAGGATTCATTTTGCCAACGTTTTTCTTGGATGATATCCATCAACTTATGTAATTATTGTCTATATTTTGCCTAAATTATACTCATTTCCTTGCTCCATGTTAAGTTACCTGCCTCAAATGAAGGTACAAAGCTATGGGTAACATCTAAAAATTTGGAGCTTCATTCTGGATAAGACCCTCTAAATTAGGACATGCTTTTGAACCTCATGTATAGTATAATGCAAATGTGTTGAAATTGTGCATTTATTCTTGTCCCTTTTGGCTAGGGACAGACATTATACATAAACCAGTTTAAGTGATCAGAAACTGGTATAAACCTGTAATAAAACAGATGTTCAGTGCACATCATAGTATCATAGTATCTAGGGTCAGAAGGGGCCTAAAGCAGGCCATCAAGTCTGACCCCCCGCCAATGGCAGGAAACGAGTGCCAGGGTCACAGGAGCCATTTAAAAATGGCTGAAATCAGTTTGAAGTAAACCTGGCTGAATGTAGCATCAGACTTAACTGATATGGGCCAAATCGGTTTATGCAATGTCTGTCCCAGACCCCTTGCTGGTTTAAGATAAGCCAGACACCCCCAACATCCCAGCATGCTTTCTGGGTTGGGCAGGGTTCTCTGTTCCACAGCAAGGCTGGCTCCTCCCCTCTGCTCCCTCACTGGAGCTCAGCACAGTCCTGCAGGTGCAGAGCATCTGCCTGACTTCTCCCTACTAAGCAGGGATTATTCCCCTCATCCCTGCTGCTTAATGCGACACCTCAGCATTAGCTAGCAGACCACATGCTGACTATGGTCCATGCTGTGGGAGATGACTGAGGCAGACAGGCTTTTTGGAGCTAATCAAAAGGTAACTTCATGTCCTTCCTTGGAAAAGCTGTTTAACGAGCATTTGCTCCCCACTTTCTCACTACTTCCTGCTAAGCAGGAATTCCCCCTTCCCCTCTGCCTTGCCAAGAGGTATCTGTGTATTAACTTATAGACCATGAGTGATTGGTGCCACCTTAGTTGGGGGGCACCCCCCTCAGCAACCAGTCAGTGACTGAGGGGGGTCCCCTACAATTGATTGTGCTGACTGGGGGGGTGCTCCTGGAAGTGGCCATGGCACTCCTACTCCCCGGCTGGTGCTTGCAGGGGGGTCACCAGCACTCCTGCCTGCCCCCCCCACCTATTACCTGAACAAGGAGTGTGGCCTGTCAGGAGGTGCACCAGCACTCTCAGGGGGTGCACGTGCATCCTTGTACACCTCCTATGCATTGCCACTGTAGCAGACCACATGCTACGGTCTCTGCTGTGGGAGAGGACAGAGGCAGACAGGCTTTCTGGAGATAATCATCAGGTAGCTTAATGTCCTTCCATGAAAGAGCTGTTTAAGAAGAGATCCATTTATTAATGGATAGAGGCTTTGTTTTCTTAATGAGTTGTTAAACACCGAGTTAGGGGTGATAAACATCCCTGCTGTGCAGCTCAGAAGTGGGGGATAATAAGAGCATCCTGCAGGGTCCTAGCCATGCCTTCCCCAGCTCTGCCCTGCGGAAGCAAAGGGAGGGCTTCTCTAATGCCCCCCAGCTTCTAGCCTGAGCCACTGTAGGCATGTCCCTGCATTTCTGGGATGTCCGTCTGGGTTATAAACTGATTTGGCCTAGCCAGTAGCACCGTGTGAAATAGCTATTTTTCGATTTGGTTTTGGATTTGGCTGTTTTGGAAGGACAATGATTTGTTTCAGTGTTCCAGATGACTGTTTCATTTTTATATGGTTGAAACTGTTTCGGAGTTTTGATACTGTTTCAGTGATCTGGCCATAAGCTATAACGGAGAATCACTAAAATGCCTATATCATTGTCATTTCTTGCCTGATTCAGGTTAAACTTGCAGGGATGGTAACCCTTCTGAGGTCATGAAGCCTGCCAAGCTTCAAGGAGATAGGTACAGGGGTTTCTGTGAAACTGCACCTCAAACTGTTCAAAGCAAAACTCATTTCACTTGCTGACAGCAGCAGCGTGCTTTCATCCTGCATGCAGATCCAGGCGGGGAGGGGAGGGCTTCAGGGTTCTGCCAGATTCCTCCTGAGGGGTATGGGGCCCCAGATCTGGGTGCAGTATGACAGCAGGCTGCCACTGCTGGCTGGGGCCAGCATCAGCACTGGGTTCTTTCCGGCACTTGGCACGGACTGTGCAAAAGAGACTCAGGTGCTGGTTCTGGCCCCAGCCAGCAACGTCAGCCTACTTTCATCCTGCACACAGGTCTGAGGGCCCACACCCCCTGGGAGGGCAGAGGAGCTGTGTCAGGCTCCTCCCGGGGGGCATAGGCCCCTGAATCTGTGTGCAGGATGACAGCAGGGTGCCGCTGCTAGTTGAGCCTAGCACTGGGGTTTTTTTGGCTCTTGACACAGGTTGTGCTAAGCAGACTCAGGTGCTGGTACTGACCTCAGCTGGCAGTGGCAGCATGCTGTCATCCCACACACTGATCTGGGGGCCCGCACCCCCTGGGAGGGCTGCAGGGCTGTGCGAGACTCCTCCTGTGGGGATGTGGACCATGGATCTGTCTGCAGGTTGACAGCAGGCTGCCTTCCTTCCCCCAGAGCACTGGAATTGGAAGGGACCTCAGGGACAGATACCAGACACTGGTCAGCTACAGATGTCAATATCAGAACAGTCCTTCCCCCTCACTTCTTCCTCCCTCTTCTTAGTTTCTGGTTCCCTGGAAGCTCAGCTTTGAAATGCCAATTTTTTCTGAAATTTTAAAAAATGGTTCGGATGGTTTCATTTCATTTTGGAGATGTTTTGGAGCCTTCCATTTAATTTTGGATTTGGTGTTTCAGACACCGAAATTGGCCTAAACACCTCCAAAATGAAACGCCCGCTGAAGTTTTGCATGGCCTACCAGTCAGGTTAGACTAACCTGCAAAAATTGCATCAATACAGGCTCAGGCTTTTTTAATGTCTATCCCAATCCTTTATGACAGAAAACAGGTGTTACATATGGTATGACACTTTGTATATAAAATTAATAAAACAAATGTGTACTTATTTATTTTTATGGTGCCTCATGCTCGAGAGCTTTCAGGTTCCTAATAAAATGTAACTAAAATAAGTTATTAAAACCAGAAGCAATAACAGTACAAGTAAAACTACCCCAGAGCTGCTTACAAAAGTTCTCTATTTCTATCACCTTTGCTGTGCAACCCTAAATAGGCAATATACCCCTTGCTTTCATTTCTCACGTAAGTACTATTAAGCTGAAAACCATAGTTGATGGCTTGGTTAAATCCTTGCTTTTCAGTTAAACTTAAGGGAAGGTTACCTCACTATTGTAATCCAGAGGGCTGCTTCTTCTCTAACTTATCTATTTTTATACAAATAGAATTAACTTATGTTTAAATATTCACACATATCATCTTTAGACAGTTGCCTTTGTCTTTCTTGGCAGAGTTGTGGTAGAATTGAAGTGTTATTGTATCCACAACAATCTGAGAAATACATAAGAACAACGGGATTTCTACATGATCCCTTGAATTGAATCAACTGTATACTTAACAGAGATGCTAGAAATTTTAAAAATGGATATATTATGAAGCTTATCTGACATTTCTCCTAACTATACAATTGGCTCAATAAAAGAAATCATAAAAAAAACCAACCCCGTGTTTCTCACATATGTAGAGTTGAGCAGAAGTAATTTAACCCTGTCCATCATCTTATGGTTACATCTTGTTATACTTAACAGATAGCTGATAAGATCATATTGGCATTGCTACGTTTAACATCTCAAGGTCTGGAATTTGTGATCTTAAATCAGGAAGACTCTCATAATCATACACAGGTCAATACAAAACTAACCACCTTACCAAATACTAATAAAATGTGTAATTCAAATCTCAGCCAGAGCTGAAAATGAATTTCATGATTTCCAGCATAAGCCTTGAATTTCACTACATGACTTTGGAGATCATAGTGTTATATTTATACTGTAGCATTTAACTGCCTGACATGTTTTGAGTTAATAAATCTTCCAAATCCATCATAAATGATTTTTATAAATTCATAAATTATTATTGTCATTATTAAATAAGAGTTTGATAACCAAATAAATCTACGGAGAACTGCCCAAAATTGAAATGTTATATGTACACTGTCTGGATTACTACTAGACTAGGAGAGAGAGGGCAGCCTTTCATTATTATTTTTTTTATTTTTGTTCTTGCCCTTACTCTTTTACTATTACTATTTTAATACCAGAAATAGTGAGATATAAAGTGTGTTATTCAAAAACTATTTATTAGCTCATTAATCTGAACTGCCTTTGCTGTTGGGCCAAGTTTTATTGATGCACACAAAATAATGAATCACCTTACAAGCTGTATTTGTGGGCTTCTCTTTTTTGGTGACATCAGAGCAAACACTATTTGGCTTTAAGTGCATTTTAAAACATATATGTAAACAAGTATGCATTCTTAAATGGTTTGCCTTTAATTTAAATGGTACTTAATTATTTGCATCAATGATGTATATATCCAGAAATATCCCAATGCATTCATTTTAAAAATTATAAGCCAAATTCTGAAGTCATTACTTCAGCAAACTCCTAACTGAAATCAAAAGGCGGGCCTTTAGGAGTAAAAACTATGTAAACATATCATTAGTTAGTCTTGAAGCTAATATTTCTTCAAAGAAATGTCTTTAAAAAGAAATGTCTGGCTCCCTTGCCACACAAGAAATCTAAAAGAAAATAAATGTTTATTTAAGATGAGCTTTATCATATATTAATTAATTTCACTAACAGAATCTGTCCCATTAAATATAAGTCAAGGTCTTTACTTCCAGCCCAATACACACAAAATGTTGCTCAAAATACCAATACCACTACAACTGAAAGCCAGTACCATAGCAATTAATCCACAGGTTTGTTTTACCTCAGTATATGGATGAGCTCTGTAATGTTTCTCCACTGAAAAATGACACATTTGGTTGATGTTACAGGTTTCTTTTATAGTTAGGTATAGTTCATTTATAACGTTTCACACTGCTAACTCATCTTGGTCAATCACCACATCATGATCCCATCAATGTAAGCACTATCATCTGGTAACTTGCAAAAAGTTGGCATTAACCAGCCTCACCTTGCATGAAAGATCATATAAACTCCACTAATATATGTGAAATCACAGCAATTTACATATGCTAAGGCTGTGGGCCAAAGTCTGTAGGTAAAACCATCCTATGCCTAGGTTTGCCAATACCCGAGGCATACATATATGTTAAACATTCACAATTCAAATTCTGGTAGAATTGGAAAAAAGAAAATAAGTGTGAAATACTAGCAGTAAAAAAGGCTTTCCCTGATAGTGATTCCATTTTCAACCCTCCAGAATGGAAATTTCCTTAATGCATTGAGAAGGCTAGTAGATGGCAAAAAAGTGCCTATAACCAATGGATATACCGGGCACTCTCTACAAAAATGAGAAGATGAAGACAAAGTTTGCCTTTACTCATGAATGTCCTTAGTAGTAAATGCTCTGAAAATTAAATTTATTTGTTCTCTTAGAATCTATAGTTTTTGCAGTATACTAACACCACAAATATACTATTAAAGATCTTCTAATAGCTAGGATCTATAAAATCCAAATCTTTCAATAAATTGGCAAGAAAAAAAGTATCCTTTCTTTATTAGTTGATTTAGTGCTAATGAAATAGTACTTAAGCTAATGAGTTAATTTGGCATTCATATGGATGTCATAGATTTCCAGGAGGCTGTTTTAATACAATCTAAAAATACATCTAATGGCTATTTAAAATAAATTCTCTTTCTTTGACTCTGTTGTAGCAAGGAAACATTAAGTCTATTTTGCTGCAGATTTTTAATAGCTACAGTATAATCTCAGTAAGTTAAACATGGCATGGACTTTCCAGTTCAGGGCCACATTGCTTCACTAAATTCCGGGGCTGGTATTAGCTTTAGATTTATAGAATTCTTATAAATGTATTTGAAATAAAAGATTATAAGATTGGAATGTCCTGAAAAATTGCCAACATTACTTATTATGATTACCTGCTGTCTCAGACACTTTTTATTGGTTATTTTTATGTTTGGTAGCTTTATACCACCTAACATGTTGAAACACAAAAGAGCATTGCTGTTAGTATTCCAATTGCTGTTTCTTCTTTTCCTTCTTAAAAAGAGTAGACATTGCATATTAATTTGAGAGGCGATACTTCTGGCTGGTCTCTAGAGCTGCTCATCTACAAATGTTTGCTTATTGTGAAAAAAATACTTCTTAATATTAAATAAGGTACAGCAGAAATAGCCCAGATGCAATTCAGCTACTCCTCACTTAACGTCATAGTTGCATTCTTGAAAAATGTGACTTTAAGTGAAACAATGTTAAGTGAATCCAATTATGTCACAGTAGTTACTTACTAGCAGGCAGCGGCCAAACAATATTATAAGCAAAAATTATGTGACTTTAAATGAGTATGTTCTCTAATAGATCAGTGACATAATAATGAAACAATGTTAACTGGGATGACATTAAGTGAGGAGTACCTATACCAACTTTTATAACAAAGACTCCCTTCATAACAATCACAGTGATCATGTTAAATTGCAATATTCAAATGGATCTAGCACATTCTGGATTTTACCAGGTGATTGTCCAGAAAAACCTAGATCATGCTGGTAAACGATTTATCAGCAATTCCTTACCTCACAAGCCATAAGTATACCAATATCTTAATACAAAGGAAGGGGGTCAGTATATTGGAAGTGAAATCTTTCAGATGCCTGGTCAGTTCATCACCTTGACTAGTTCTGATCATTAATAATCTCACACATTTTTTTTCAATAATAACATCTCTGGTCCATCCAGGACAAATTCCAACTTTATAGCACATTTAGTTCTTCACATTCTTTTGATCTAAATTCTCCATGTTATTTTAGCTGGGTATGATGCACTTCACTTTCTGACAACTACTGTTTAAACAAGTACTGTATTCTGCCACACAGTAGGGGCAGTTTATCAGGTGAAGTGAATCTTTTTATACAGTATATATGCTAGCTTTTAAAGCACTTTTGCAGGTTTTAGGATAAAAGGCATGAAATACTCTAGCAGAATGCCATTAATTCTATACATTATTAAAACTGAATCTATGACAGCTAGAAGTTTAGTTCTGCCTTTCTCAAAACAGCATAGCCCCTAGTTGGCAGATCTGGTTACAGTAAAATCATCAAACTTCATAACATTATTATCTAGCCTTAGACAAATGTTTTATTAGGCTAAAAGCCAAGATTTTCAAATCCATATTTTCCATGCTCGTAAGGGCATCCAAACTACCTTGTAGTTTGAACTGCTGGGTTGCTCTTTGCTGTTGTATATCATGAACATAAAGCTGTAAATTCAGCTAATCAGATCCTTCTTTGAACTTAAAGGAACCAAACCCAAAATAACATTTAAATTAAAACACAGAGGAAAGCACAAAAAATCTTTGCCTACCACAAGCAAAATGAAAAAAAGAAAAGACAACTGAAGTTTCCCTTACAGAGAACTTTAACTAAGCATTTTTCTTCTGTTCATGCACTAGAATCTTTAAAACCTTTAAAGCATGTCCACATGTAGATGTACCTAAACCATCTTAATGTGCCTTAAGCAAGGACATATAAATTTAGGTGTGCATAAATACATGTGCAGAACCAGACTGAGTCAGAAAAATTGCGACAATTTCAGAGTTTTCAGAAATGTTTCAACCCACACCAAGACAAAAAGCAAAAAACTCAAAAATATTCACTGAAATATGTTAATGGGAAACCATGAGTGGAACTTGGTGTTTCTGAAATAAATAGGCTGTCGAGTCAGCAGCTGCTAAATGACATTGATATGATTATTCTCAGTGAATGGCAGTAGTGATGCAATTGATGCAAGTGATGCAAAGTGATGCAATTAATCAGTACTTCTGGCAAGATTTCCGTATTTGTTTTACTGGGGAATCCCATCTATGCCAACTGTTGTGCATCAGGGGACCCTAGGGCTTCCAGACTTCCAGGTTAGCTATCTTTCCAAGCTGTCCAACTTTCAGTATGGTTGACTTCCCAGGTTATTGGACATAGGCAGTCCAGGAAGCCAACTAACCTTAGGAGAATGGCAGCACTGAAGCGCCCAAGCTTGTCACATGATGAAGATGCTCCATCACATGATGAAGAGAGCAGGGGAAAGAAAAATAACAGGGTCAGATGAAGACAGTTATAAAATACAAGGTGGAAAAGATGCTGTTTGTGAAAAAGGGAATAGTTGGAGATCAGGAAAGCAGGAATGAGAGAAGCTAAAAATGTGACAGGTTGTCAGTGAAAATATAAAAGGGTAGAAATTAGAAAAACAAAAGATAAAACAGGAAAGGGAGAATGAAGAAAAACAGGGAACAAAAAAGGCCAAAGGGGACTAAAAACAGACTTAATGAACTTTCCTGGGGACATCATCGAAATTAGAACCCTTTATTCCACAGCAGGGACCTGGACCATTTGAGCCGAGTAAGTGATAGTTCCAGTAATAGTGCTCTGTAGTAGGTTTCATAGATTCATAGATGTTAGGGTCGGAAGGGTCCAGACTTTGGCCACTCTAACTGTGAAGTTCTTCCTAATGTCCAGTCTAAATCTGCTCTCTGCTAGCTTGTGGCCATTATTTCTTGTAACCCCCAGGGATGCCTTGGTGAATAAAACCTCAACAATTCCCTTCTGTGCCCCCAGGATGAATTTATAGGTAGCCACAATTTGCCTCTCAACCTTTTCTTGCGGAGGCTGAAGAAGTCCAGGTTCTCTAGTCTCTCTTCGTAGGGCTTGGCCTGCAAGCCCTTAACCATATGAGTGGCCCTTCTCTGGACCTTTTCCAGGTTATTCGCATCCCTCTTGAAGTGCGATGCCCAGAATTGCACACAGTACTCCAACTGTGGTCTGACCAGTGCCCGATAGAGGGGAAGTATCATCTCCATGGTTCTGTTCATCATGCATCTACTGATGCATGATAAAGTGCCATTAGCTTTTCTGATGGCTTTGTCACACTGCCGACTCATGTTCATCTTGGAGTCCACTAGGACTCCAAGATCTCTTTCAACTTCTGTGCCACCCAGCAGGCCATTTCCTAGGCAGTAGGTGTGCTGGACATTTTTCCTCCCTAAGTGCAGCACTTTGCATCTTTCCCTGTTGAACTGCATTCTGTTGTTTTCTGCCCATTTGTCCAACCTGTCCAGGTCTGCTTGCAGCTGTTCCCTGCCCTCCAGTGTGTCCACTTCTCCCCACAGTTTTATGTCATCCGCAAACTTGGACAGAGTACACTTCACTCCCTCGTCCAAGTTGCTGATGATCGTAGGTTGTATCTTCATCATCTATATGGAGCAATGACTAGTGTGGACCTGGGTTTTGCCAGTTGATTTCATACCTATTTACTAAATAATAGTACACTGTTGAGACTCAGGACATTTAAATTCATTTTCAAGTTCTGAAGGGGAATATGCATCCTTGGTTATTGACCCTTCTGCCTATTATCCCCAAATCTACTCCAATCTACCCCCTAGCTCCCCTTACCCCCTTCTAAGGTCCTGTCAGCACCTCATGTTTGTTTCTCATCCCTCTGAAGTTAAGTCAGATAGTTTCCTCAATCTCCGCTATGCTGTACCGGCACCAGCAAAGTGGTCATGGAGAGATCGGTTCTACATGAGCTCTTCAAATAAAATAGGAAGAAAAGGTCTCTTGAGCCCAAGCTACACTGACGTGGTAATGGCTCATTTCTGCTGTATGGAAGGGCCCCAGTATTTCCAGGTTTTAAAAACATGAGTCAGGCCACAGCCAATCATGAAACTGGCTTCACAACTGTGATATTTTTGCCAAAATAATATTTTTGTTGTTGTTTTCATTTGACTTGTGTTATTTTAGACTTAATATTATGTTCAGATTAGGTTTTCAAGTGTATAATCATGTAACCATGACACTTATTGGAAAAAAACAAAAGAAATGGAAAACAAGATTCTTACATTATCAGATGAGTTCAGCAGCTGAGGCTTAGGCAAGCCATCAAATGTCACCAAGACTTATAGTAAAAACCATTACTGTTGCCATGCTGAGGTCTGATCAGAATATACATGCAGGGTTGATGCAGTGTTAAGCATCTTCAATGAATGAGAATTTAGCTGCCAGCTTAAACAGGGTGCTACTGAACATGTATATATTTTTCTTCTTGAGCAACTTATTCCCTGGCCTTTTGCACAGATTTTCACAGGGAAAGCTAAATGGTCTGTCTTGACACCAGAGTGATCATTTTCATTGACAATTTAAGTTCCTGCTCCAAACCACTTGTTCCTGCCATTGGCAGGGGGTCAGACTAGATGGCCTGCTCTAGGCCCCTTCTGACCCTAGTTACTATGAAACTATGAAACTATGAAACCACAGAAGTACTAAAGATCCTCAATGAAACAGTTATAATATGTGTGTGCATGTATGTGCATGCACGTGTGTGTGTGTGTGTATGTATTACTATGGACAGAGATTTTACCCTAACATTATTCTGGGAAATAGTTAAGCTATTTTAGCTGAAATAATCCAAAATAATTCATCCTGAGACAGGTTATCATTGTGAAATATTTTAGCTTGACTGAGCAATTTGTTTGGCAAAGGTTTGGCAACTGAAAAAAGGGTCTTACTGTAGAAAAACTAAGGTAGTCTTAGCTGTCAGTGATGCAACCAGCCTGCATTTCAACTAACTTACAATGACTTTTGGTAATAGAATTATAAGTCCATATGTTATATAACTTTAAATCACACACCTTATAAATATCTAATTTTGTGTATTAATGGCTGATCTCTCTACAGTATTTTTAAAATCATCCTAAAGTTGTGTTATTTTTGCAGGGAAACACGCTTTTGTCAGTGTCTTGAGTTCCACAAAAACATGTTTCTGAATTCAGAAGCTGCTTAAAAGTTGTTTACAAAAAAAGAACCTTAGCATTCAGGGAACACGTTAGTTAATTTTGCCTTTATAGCAGAGTGTTTGGGCCAAATACTTCTTTCTGGAAGCACAACCACTATTCAGCAAGTTAGCAACAAAATAAGTATGATAATATTAGAATTTGCCAAAGGTCGAAGGTCATAAACCTGAACACTGCTGTTAAGTAGATTGCTCCATATTTTATGGGTGTCCACTCTATTCACATAATTGCAGACAAGCCAGTGGAAGAACTAGAATCTCTGTAAAATTGGCTATGGTAGGGTATATTCTTCTCTATTTTATCAAATAAACCTACATTTATCTTAATATAAAATTACTCAAAAGAATCTTGGAAGGCTACTCCAGAAAGTACTTTCAAGTTAGTTTGAATTTCAGTTAGTTATGACAATGAATTCAAGAGGTGGGATTTGCAACATATCTGTATTTTATTGTATACCTTTCTTATATGAAGGGAAGTTGCAAACATGCCAGTTCCCTCTTCTCTACCCCCAAACTCTATAAAAGTAGAGCTAGAACTCTTATAAACTGCTGAAAAATTACATCAGTTTTCTAGGTACAACTATTAAAGCTGTTAAATACCTGCACTGTACCTAAGAGGTAAATACAAGTGATAAAACTGTATGTGTGACACAATGTCTGGCTGGTAGTGGAAAGGAGAGATTTGAAATACCCAGGTCTATCATTAAATAACAACTTTCTTATGAGACTCGCTGACCTATTAAATACAAACATCTGGTTTAGGTGTTCAGGATTCAAATGAATTTCCCACCAAAGATTAACCAGGCATATTACTCCCAGTATGTTTCCAGCAACCAAAAGCACCCAATATTTCATGTGTGGAAAAATTTCATGTTTTGTTAAGGGTAGGGCTGGTCACATAGATGTTGATTTTTCCAACGCTGACAATATGACTTTGTGATTTGTGTTATATTACACAAACGTGTGTTTATATACATAGCCCTATGGTATGACTGTAATGTCTTCTTGAACTGTGTTTTATTTTGCTGTCATATTATACTCATTTAACATCATAAACTATGGATTTCATTGTCTACGTCCATGCCATGTTAGCTTGCGATCACATCCTAGCTAATAATTTGTTATTGAGTCTGAGCAGAATAAGAATCCACTAAAGAAAGCCGGTTGTTGGTGCTTCAGTAAGAAATACACTTTGGAGTCTCTACTAAGCAAAATATTTCAGTGCAGCATCAAGGGTGCGTCTGTGCTTCAAGTAGTACCATATTTTTGGAATGAGATGTAAAAACCTAATAGCCACATCATTTATCAGTTCTGTTTTTTCTTTTTCACATCATGAACTCAGTATTGGGTCAGGAATTCCATTTGGAAATCATACTTCCCTTAGTTTCCCAGTGGGTACAGTTTGTCTTTATGCTTCAGTTATTCATGTTTGCTGGTGTGGCCATGCCATGCAGAATTTTGACTTATTTTAGTAAGAATTTACTAAAAGTGAGTGAATCTCAGTACTAGTCAAGGGAGACCAGATATTTGTAGACATATCGGAAGTAGTGCTAAACATCACTCTCTCCCCCTCAGGAGTGAAGATGCTCCTAGAAAGAAGGGGTTGTGGCTGAAATTTCCCGTGTAACACAGTCTCTCATTAGCTATAAGAGCTTTTCTCCTGTTCATGCTCTTAGACCAGGAGAGAGAATAGCCAGCTTCTGGGCAAAAGCAAAGAGAAAAATGATTTGGCTGTAGACAGTCAATTGCAATCTCTTGCCTGCTTGTGCAACTGATGGAGAAAGTGGATATAGCTGGAAGGAGAACACAGACTTCAGCCCTAGTTGGCACCATAAAAGCTGCTAGGTGATTGTTAGGAGTTCACCAAAGAGTTAATTGAGCCCAACTGCTCAGGCCAGAATCTCCAGTTGCCTTCTGCCAAAATTTTTGCCACCTTCCCGTTTAGTGAGCCATAAGTTGAGAGGCAGGAATTAACCTATTGTCCTACAGAAACTGATGGATGGAAAAATATTCTTTGGTAACTTCCATTCATTTTTTCATGATTAAGACCCCATTGATATGATAATTTTGATCAAGCAACTCCAAGAGAAGTGTCAAGAAAACAATAATACCACTTTACAGAGCCTTCACTGAGCTGATGGAGGCTACAGTTAACAGATAGGGAATTTTGACTGTTCTGAAGAAATTGGGTTGTCCCCTGTAACAGGTAACCTTAGCTCTCTTACCAGAAAGCAGGCCAGTCCCTATAAGACCAGAACTTTCCAGCTACAGCCTGCTGGCAGGGTGGAGGTTAAAAGCTGAGCCTTGCCAGCTACTCAGCTGACTGGAAGGGGGTAGGCCAGAACCATAAAAACCTTGGGTTTGGCAGCAGTTCTGGGGCAGCAACTGGGGGAAAGAGTGTGTGTATAAGAGCTCCACCAAGATGCTTAACTGCCTGTTCAGCTGCTGTAGGGGGAACTTCTGGTGACTCCCAGAGAAGCTGCAGCATCTCCGCAAGGAGGAGTGTAACAGACGGTGGGATGCAAGAGCACAGAGACATGAAAAATGCTCATACTGCTTTCTTTAATTTTTATTTTTTTGTGGTTATAGCCTGGAGACTTACTGTCTGTATTTTGACTAACACCAGTGGTTTGTGGTTGAGGCTGTAGGGGAGGAGGACACCTCATTAGCACCTTGGAGTGGAGTCATAAGAGGCCAAAAGGCCTAGTGCACTAGTGGGCACAGCTATATAGGGCCATTAGGCCAGAGCTGGCTGCAGGACTTTGAAACCGGGTCCCAGTGGGGGAATCTTGGCTAGCAGCCCAAGCTATAAGAAAGTGCCAAGCCTGAGGAGGCAGAAGTCTCAACAACTTGGTGTCCAGGAGACACAGGATGAAAGGGGGCCATGGCTCCGTAGTAAAAGCAAAAGGAGGGCCATGGGCCCAGAGAGGAGTAAGGAGCTAGAGTCTCAGGGTTTAACCCTACTTGGTAGGTTTAGGCTGGTAGGCCTAGCTAAAGAAAGAATGGGGGGGGCAAGACCTGTGGTGGCTGAGAACCCCAACATAGAAGTACAACAGTCAATCTTACCGATTGTAAGAACATCTATATAATGTTTACATCAAGATGTGGCAGGAGAGTAAATGCAGGATACAAGACAAAAGATAGAAGTGAAGCATTAAGGGACTTCAAGGGTGCCCCTCCTTGACCACTAAAATGACAGAAACAGTTTCTGAGAGATTTCTTGTTTGCAAATGACACAGCTTTGGTTGTCCACAGTGAATCTTCCCCGCAAAATATCTTGGGCAGATTTTCTGAATTGTGCAAGAGCTTCAGGATCACAATTTGTCTCAAAAAGACTGTGACCATGTACCAAAGGGTGAACAAACCCATACCTGACATCACATTGGAGGATAAGTCTCTTGGTGGTGTTGACAGTTTTTGCTACTAGGGTTCTATTATCAGTAGGAATCTTGACCTTCAGACTAAACTGACTAACAGAATTGGAAATGCAGCTAAGAATTTTAGGCTATTACACAAACATGAATGGAATAACAGTAAACTATCAACTAAGGTGAAGATATGAATCTATGAAACTGGTGTGCTGTTATCCCTGCATAATTGTTCAGAAATGCAGACTACATATGCCAGACATATCAAGAGACTGAACAGCTTCCACATGAGATGTCTGTGTAAGATCCCAAAAATAAAGTAGGAAGACAAACAGAGAGGTACTGGAGCTCACAGAACTGATGAACTTAGAAATCACTGTCAAGAATAAAAGGTTGTGATGAATCAGCTATGTCAGGGGAATGGGAGAAGACTGTATCCCCAAGTATATTTTGTATAGTGAGATTCAAGATGGGTCTAGAAAATGAGGCCACCCTTTATAGTAGTACCATGATGTGTGCAACAATGATATAGTCATTCAGTATCAACATAGAAAGCTGGGAAGAGTGCACAGAATCCCATCCAATCTGGAGGGAACATCTGGCACTCGGTGCAGCTCAACATGAAGTTACTTTGATCCAGAGGATGGAAGCAAAGCAAGAAAGAAGAAAGCAGCATGCTGTATAATTGGACAAAAACCCAGACAATATATGGATCTGTGAAACTTGTAACAAACTGTGCCGCTCTCAAATTTGGCTTGTCAGATGCAAATGGGATTCATTAGGCATCTGACTAGACTTCATCATGATCCAGAGGATCAATGATTGTCTGCTACAAAAATGTAGAAGACCTTGTGAATCACAGTAATTCCTATTCTTTCATTCTCTTCCTTTCCATGCCTCTTGCTGTTCCCCACTTTGAATTAACATGCAATCTTTGTAAAAGTGATCTGTGAATTCTTTTTGTAAATCTAATTTACCTGGAGTCAGTAAATAGTAGCATATTGGGATTCCTTCTAAGGCTGACAAGGAATAAAACATTTATCTGTGCCAAAACATCCTATTATTTTCTTATCCTGATCCTCAGTTTCATCTCCTGCTTGTTTGTCTCATTCACCATCATCTTATATTCTTGCTCTTTGGACTATTCATTCAAAAACTATTCCATTCAAAAACTATTATTTACCATGACCACCTACTACTACATTTAAACAGTAGAGAAATGTAGTTTGTGTTGATTGATAGTGTGTCTGTACTACTTCATAGTGGGCAGCATAAACAGGCTGTTAAATTACACTTTAAAAATGGTCACCAAAGCTGTTAAATCATTGCCATGAACATCAGTGGCAATGCAAAAATAATTTTATTTATGGGCAGGAAACTTTATAAACAAACACAATAAGTGCTTTACATTTCCAGTTGTGTTCTCCACTTATTCTCTTCATGTCCTGTTGTTGTTTATGTTTTTATTAATACTTTTCTTATGGCTGAAATTTAAAAAATGTTAGTAAGTGACATAATGTGGAGACATCATTAACTGCACAAATTCCTCATATGTTGTTTTATGAAGTTAAGCACAGTATCATAAGTTAATTTCATTTCTTATTATACCAAACATATTCATTGAGGTTTAAGCATAATACCTTAAGCCCAAATAATTTACATACTAGAGCTGCTGATTATCAACAAATGTGGTTTCAATAGTTTATTCTTATTTTACCAGCATAAACAACTTTCTTATTAAATAGTGTGTAATTTTGGAATCCTGATAAAAGCATTCCTACAATATTTTGTGCAGATGTTATAAAGCTGTAAAAATCTGCAAAGGATTTTATTTAAATTTGAGTATTCTAGGATTATGAACAGGATTGGTAACCAAGTTGGTTCTTCATGACATTACAGATTATAGGTGGCCTGAAGCAACTGTATGCAGCCTTGTTTATTTATTTGGCAGGGGAAGTCAAGTTCTGGTTCTCGCAAGACCCTGTTTCATCATCCACTATGTCTTGTTACAGTAAAGTTAAAGTGGTGTTTTAGCCATGATGGTCTTTAAAATGTATGAGAGGCAAGAATTTCTTGTGATATCTTAAATTGGACCAAATATGTAGTTGAGAGAGAAGCTTTGGTGCACAAAGTGCAGAATTTTGAAATACTATGGACTAAATTGTTACTTTACAGTCTAGACCAGGGAAAGAGCAATTTAGCTGCACTATCAGATGTGAACCAGTGAATTAATTGTGACCCAGACACGCATTTCACTTCTCTGCTCTACGCCTGTTCTGAAAGGCTCCCTCTACACATTATAGGTATCATCAATTAGCTGGTGTGCAATAATCATAAGACCAAGACCAGTTACATGTACAAAGTAGCTATCATATGATAAAAAGCACCAACCAGCTATAAAGTTAGACCTCAAAAATGTGTACTCACCTTATAGCTGGTTGCTGCTGAGCTTTAATTTGCACAAGTAGCAGGGTCCCCCTTTGGCTGGGGTCCCTGTCAGCTGCACCGTGCCTAATGTGAAACACCTGAGCCCTGGGGATCATGGCTGCTATAATCCCCAAGTCTTGGGGGCATGTGAAATCCCCATCCCATACGGGGATCTCAGTTCTGGCTGTGCCTCTCACACAGCCGGGACCAAGATTCCAACAACTGATGGGGCTCCTGGTTCCAGCTGTGCAGCCAGGGCTAGGAGCCCTATCAGTTGAGGGTCTCTTGGCCCTGGCTGTGTGTGGCCTCTGTGGCTGGGAGTCTCCTAAGTAAAGGGGGCACTCAGCCATGGGAATCTGCTTCTTGCCACTGAAGTGGGAGGGGGGGCAGGAATGGGCTCCAAAGGAGGGCCAAAGAAGGAGAAATCAATAATTTGTTATGGAGAATTTCGTTGCTTCTTGTGTACCTTTTACCTCCTTTTGCTATGGAACAGAGAAGGTAGAACATGAATGTTCCTTCCATTCTTAACTTTTGCCTACCCTTGTGCTTTGTCTACCCATTTGCTTGCTGCAGAGAATATTAGGCCATACTCTTCACTGAAATCTTTCCCAGATAGAGAATTTGTCACCATCTCTGCAGGACTGAACAGGAGAAGAAGTGGTGATTTACTTCTGTGCCCATGTAAGGATTGTGACTTAAGCCTAGCAGCAGATGAAGTCCTGACCTGCCTTGGCATCCAAGGAAGAGAAAAATGAATGAGAGCTGCAAGAATCTTTCACCAGGAAAAACTGGGCATGAAAACTCCAAAGCTATCCATTATGCCACACAGACCTTTATTCACAGCATTCCTGTTGTCAATCTTGTAATAAGATTTTGTCTTTCCCCTTCTGATGCATACTTTTTATTGTGTATTTCCACCAAAAGCACATGATAGAGAAACAGCAAGTTTCATATGTATAATATAGATAAGGAACTGGCTGGGTATTTCACTGGATTTTATCACTCAACTGGTGAAACTAGTATGCAGACATTGGCAGGCACAAACTGTGACATCTAAAAATATCCATCACCGCCAAGACTGCAAAGTACTGGAACATACTGTGCAGTCATTTAGTGCTTGCAGTACCCACCGGTACTGTACAGTCCCAATGGTGCATGGGTCATTTCCTAACTTACATTGTGGTAGTGACAATCTACAGCGATGGAGCTCATCACTATGGCAATATAGTGGCAGCATCACAGTTACTGCCTGCCAATGCTACATTTCCATAGTGATGACCATCACCATCTTGTGTAGCATCTCATGTATGCAACATAGCATCTTGTGTAGACATGGCCACTAAAGCAAGTTTTAAATGGCTGCACAGTACAAAATGCACAGTCAGGGGTATGTGTAGATGCACCTTCTGTGAAGTAAGTTCTTTTTGCAACCACGCATTTTACCTATTATTTCCAAGTAGAATCCTTTTTCTGCCAGATAACCCCTCATAGGTTATAAACAGTACTGTCTCCCCTGACAGCCAGGGAATCTGCCAACTCTGTAGAGTCATTCTGTAAGTCTTAACTTTCTTTTAAAAATGCTTCTAGTGTTTGTTGTTGTGTAGTTAGTCTGGCAAACATGAACCAAGTGTAACCATTCTATTATGGGCTTCCTAAGTTACAGGTATCCTGGAACACTTAGAAGTATTAACCCTATTTAGTTCAATGGGATATTGGCTTTGACATCTAAGTTGACATTTTAAAAGTAAAGTTTATTTAGATATAGAAATATTTCATCCTGAAACCAAAAACATTTCTTCGTGTAATGCCTGTGTGAGTTGAAATTTCAAATTCTGATACACTCACTTTCCTTTATATACCAAGAGGGAAGGTATGGTCCATTATAGGTGAGGGAGTCCAAGACCTAAGGTAGAACCTAAGAAACTGCAGTGACATTTCCACATTGGAGTTTTTGTGTTTTGGTTAAAATATTTCACACTTTGTTTTTTTCACTGAAAAGCTCAAATCTTTTACAGAAAATACTGTTTTCTGATCACCTCTACCAAAAAAAAGCAAACTATGGAATCCTTTATCCACCGTGTACAATGAAATTTATTAAGATTAATTTAAAAAAAAAATCAAATGGAAGATAAAATGGATCAGTGGGATTTAACCCCAGGTGAAGCTACATTTACGGCTGTCTTTTTTTCCCATCAGAGCAACGCAAAATAGCCAGAAAGTACAGCCCTCTTTCCTGTACTCCCACTATCAGTTGGCTCTGCTGTTCTCTCCTACATTACACACATACACACACACACACACACGCACCAGTTTTTCTCCTCCCTTCTGAGCAGATGTGTTATTACAGTTATATTTAAGAGTGCTTATTTTTGCCATTACTTTTCATCACTGAAAATTTATCTATCATTTTAATCATTTAATCACTTTAATAATTTTTTTTTTCCTTTGGTGAAGCTCATTAAGAATTGTCTTCTTGCAGAATAGCAGCTATTTCCCATTGTTCTTAATGACAGTGAAGTCAAATTCTCTTAGAGAAAAGGGTGACCTCCTATATAGATGGAGACAATAGAATCCCATTAAGAACAATGGGTAAGGATGACATATATAAAATGACTGCCTTGCTAAGGTCAGCTGTGGCTTCAGTCTTATAGAGAACAAGGGAAGATGGCAGTCATTTTGAAAGAAAAATTTTTTGTGACTTCTCTCCTTTGTTGTAGGAGAAACTTCTAGTACTGATGAATAATTGGGAAAAAAATACAATCAAGCATAAATAATTTTCTAAAAATGTTTTCCTCCAGAATCTAAACTATATTAGTCCTTCAGTTTTCTTATTTTTCAATCTACTTTTTGAGGATTTTGCAGGGTCAGACTAGCTATATGGATAAAAATCTTAAATGTGACTCAAATTTAAAACATAAAATCTTTCACCCCAGTAACAAAAGTGAATATATTGGCTCATGAGTAGAAAAGCCATAAAATACATTAAAGTTCTCAAAAAGGCAGGATTGTACCTTATGATTTGTCATATCATTAAATTAAAAAAGTAAGAAAGTAAAAATCAGTGATTAGTTTGTGTTTTGCTCTCATGATGGAAAAGATACTTTATTTATAGGCCTGCCACAAACTGCTACTAGAACCTAATGTTCCATCTAAAAATTAGTGCCTATAAATAACTGACATTGTAAAGGATAAAATCCAGCCACAGTTGCAGACATATTGTATTTGAACATCTTATCTAGTAATTTATCTTTGTGTGTTTGACCTATGTAATTTTTCTCTATCTGGACAAATTTAGCTTTAGTGAATTAAATTTAAACAAATATGTAGCTCTGTGAGCTTAACTAAGCATGTTATGAATTACAACTTCAGTGCTCAGTCACATATTCATTTGACAGAAATAAATGTTGACTTGTAGCTTAATTTGCTAAAATCAAATGGTATAACTCAAAATCTATTGCATTAAAAAATGAGAGACAAACAACAGTATTTCTTTCCTGTGGCTATAAATATGGATGCTGATCTCCAAGTGTCTTTTGTGTAATTCTGCTGTCCTGAGTGATATAATTTAGGTAGTAAGGAAGAAATCAGGCATCTTATTATAAGAAAGTCTCTTGAAGCAGCATCTGTTACACAGATATTTTGAAGGTTGTGTATGAGTACCATATACAGTATATAGCTTAGAAGGAAGTTCTTTGATGCATTCAATGTTGATCCATGTAATTCCAGTTATACTTCCTTGTCTTGAGTGTTTATTTCTAGCTACAAGAGGTCATTTGACTCTCTTCCTGGAACTCACTTGTTGAATTTTACATAAGAGCCAGGAAATATTCATTTCCTTTTATTTCAGCTACAGGATTTAAAAAATATCTACTCCAGACATTTACAGCACTAACAATATTGTTAGTAATTTTATGAAAATGTTAATAATTTTCTTACCTCAGATATCACTTGCTGTAATATGGTGATGTGCTGGTCCCTGCTCATAATTATCAAGGTCTTGTTTTAGAGTCTGATATTGAAGTAATTTGGAACTCTGCTGTTTAGCAAGGGTCTCAGGCTGTTTGTATGAGACAGCCTGAGACCCTTGCTAAAATAGTTCTGTACTGAAATATTTAACATTTTCATGAGGAAATATCAGAATTAATATTTTATGCAAAGGTGATGGTAAATATTCCAAACAACACCAACTCAGCAGTCTTATTTGGATATTAGGCTAGGATAAGAAATCGTTTTGTTATTTATTGTAGAAGCTTTCTATGTTAGGGCAGTATAGAAGGTAATGGAATATTTTTCATGTGATTTTTTTTTTCTTTTTGCTGCTGAATTTTATACATGTGCTTTACTTTCAAGAATTGAGTGAACTTACTACCTTCAGTGGAACTACTTGCTTGCTCATTAAAACTTCTGCATGGATATGTTTGCAGGATCATCACCTTAAAATTCATGTCTATTTTTAAAATTTTATCACAATAATATCTAATGGTGATTCTTATTATACTTTTTGATTAGAAAAATATAGTCAATGGACTCTAAAACATCTGATTTCTGAATTGCCATAAGACATAGTATTCAAAATACCCTGACTAGCTGTAAGATGGAATTTGATCATTTTATGAAAAGGGTTATTTAATGTAGTTGCCTGTAATATACAGGACTAGGCTTCATGACACAGGAGGTTCCTTTCAACTCCTAGTCCTATGTACCTGTTAAATCCTTATGGTTGTTATTGCTGTTTTTAGTCTTTAGACTTTCATTTGAAATATTGCCCTGCAGAGCAATGTGGGTTACATTCAAAATTTGCACTGACAGGACTTTTATAAAAGTAGTTCACTGATAAAGGTTTTCTTTGATTACAGACTCACTGGTCCATTTCAGCAATTGGCTAATAGAAATCACTGCAGTATCCATTGCTTTATTCCTCCTTACTTTATCCTCTTTTAAAAATGTACCCTGTAGGTGTTCATGTTAGCTGGTATTTCCTTTCAGTGTCTCCAGTAAGTTATCCTTTCTTTGTGGGTAAGTAAGAGTTTGCAAAACTTTGCACCCTCATTCTTAAATTAAATACTGACAAGGAATGGAAGTGTAAAGCATGCTAATAAGCAAGACCTCCCTGTGGGAACCTGTGATAGAAGACTGTTTCACATTGAGAGGCAGACAGCGCTGTTGACACTGGCTGTCAAAAAGGCTTCATGTCTTTGAAAGAAAATCTTAATCTTCTTTATTCATGTGTGAACAGGTCCAGGCCTTCATCCCGCAGCTCATACACATTGACTGTTTAAACTGTGGGTTGCTAGGCTTTGGGTAGGGTTTGTTTGCCTGTGTCTACATTGTACGAATGGATGAGGACTGAAAATTAAAATCTGTCTGACACAGAGCACTGCTTTTCTGTCTCTGTTTGAAGAGACATGGCAACCTGGGGTGAAATGAAAAGGAATTTTATTGAGCGCAAAACCGCTCAGTGTTTAAACGTTGGATGCAGGAACTGAATGGTCAATTTGGGAGGCTTGTAGGTTGTTTATAGACATTGGGATGGCTGTCAATCACAGCACAATGGTGAAATTTGTGTCAGAAAAAAAGTGCTTTTTAGTGGCTGAACTCTTGTTTCCTGTTAAGATGCTCACATCAACAAACAAAAAGAGTTTTTGTCTGAAGTTTACAAGCAAGAAAATTTCAAAATAACAGAAATGCTGGTACTGTTGTGGCATCTTTTGATCATTGAAACACCCTCTAGTTAACATTTAAAACCAAATTTTACAGAGAAGAACCCTATCACTTTGTGAGTCTGATTCTGTTCTCCTTATGCAGCTTATAAATCAGGAATAACTGTTGAAAAACTGGCCTGACAGAAAAGAACAAGACTTCCTCTGCATATATAGCTGCAATAGTAAATATTATCCTTACATTATATATGTATATATTTATAAAAATATATCATATCGTATCATGTCATGTCATATCATACATTAATATGGGCAAGTATAAATATATTGTAGTCAATGGCAAGGAAAAGCAGAACAGAAGCATTGTCTATAAAAAAAAATCTCTTTCAGCAGTTGTTAATAGTAAAAAGGGACAAGAGGCTTTTATTTCAGAAGCAATATTCCTCTTTACAGTTACTGTTAAGGGTAATTATCAACATTTTGCTACCTCAGTTTACAGTTTATATTACATCAACTGTACTGTTTCCCTTTTTGCTGACATATGGCCAAATAGCAAACTTGTTACTGTAAGTTTTGAAAGAAAAAGGTGGGGAATGGGTCGTTGAAATGTAGAAATGATCCTATTTTGAATTCAGAGGATGCAATTCTTAAACATACTGGTTGTAAAAAGCTTCTTCATGCTATTATAATACAAATGATTTTGTTTTACACCACACTGGCTGAAAACATATACCAACCGAAAACTAGCTTATGCCTTTGGTTCTAGGACCCTGTGGGATCCAGGGAAAAGAAGAAATGAGCAACTCAGTCCTTCTTGTTGCTTTTGCATCTGCTTCATATCTTGCAGCCCTCTACCCTGTCTGTAGTGCACCTTCTGACCTCCCAGCTCCAGGGATAAAAGAGAAGTGTGTATGAAGTCCTTGCCACAAGCTTACTCATTACTACTCCAAAAATCCTAGCATACCCCTCCTCCCACTGTGAACAAACCATTTTTTCCTGCAGTGTATTTTAGGCCTAGATAGGCTGTAGTAAAAGGTTAGACTATTAACCTAAAAGAACTTTGATCCCTCTCAACTGTTATCATCATTAAATGTCTCCCTCAATGTTATCTGTCTAGAACATAGAACCATGTAACAGTTCTCCATTGAAAGAATAAGAAAGAAGAGGACAGAGCTATGTGGATGCATTAGGATCAATGAAGACTGTGTATTGACAGAATGAATGGGAGAGCTAACTGTCTATGCAAGTTTAATTAGGATTAGGCTCTGGGGTTGCACTTGGCTATCATTGCGAGAAAAGGGAATCTGTCCATCTCCTTGATTTGGATTGAATTCCAAGGTAGGGCATATGGGCTATGTACAGATATTTAGCTTACAGATGTTTAGGATTTCTCTCCCAGAGTAAAAATAGCCACTCCAGGAGAAGAATAACCCAGGAACAGCCAGGATTAAATCAATCTTAGGAAATTTTCTCCTGCAAGATTGAGGCTAGGTACAGATGTTTCATTTATTGTGCTATAAGCATGCAGAAAGCATGCTATAGCCAGAACAGAACAGAGGTTCACACCTCATAGAGCACTTTAAAAATGGTGGATCATGCTCTAAGCTAACCCTCAATCAATGTGCTATCAGACTAAAGTGCTTCAAGTTAGAGGATTTTTTAATGCCTGTGCCACATCCCATCAGCTATTAAGCTGGATCGCACTTACTGCCATCACAGGGCAGGGCGCTTGTCTGCTCTGCCCAAGTGTTGGGCAGGCTCCACCCCCTCAGCTGTCACTGATCTGTGTCAGTTGTAGCCTCTGATCCCAGTCCTTTTTCTCCCTCTGGCAAGCTGGCTACAGGTGGAGGGGAAGATGGAAACGGGGCTTCTGCCCTGCAGCATGCTGCAGCCTGGCTGGAGCAGCTCGTTTCCCCCAGCTGCACCACTTTTTGCTGCATCAAGAACTGTGGTGATGAGGGGAGAAGTAGAAAAGGATCCTCCCTCCAAGACCTGAGCTAGGAAGCCTGGCCCGGACGAAGACCCAAGTTGGAAAGGTGGGGTGTGGGAGTTCCCAGCAGGGGATTCCTTTTCCTGGTGCAGTGAAAAGCAGTGCAGCCCCACACCAATGACTGTGGCTGGTAGGGAGCAGGGCTTGGGGTAAATGTATATGCACGTGTGTGTGTATGTGTGTGTGGGTCTCAGCAGATAGGTTCCCCCACCTGGATCCCAGCCGTGGGGTGTCCCCAGCTTATCCTAGAAGTCCCTTCCAGTCCCGCTTTTCTGTGATTCTCTGATTTCTGTTGCTGTCAGAGTGGGGAGGGGGTAAGGAAGGGAGCACACTGGGGGGGACTTCTCTTTCATGCCAGGTAGTCAATCAGGGATGGCTTGCCCTTTTGGATGCACTTAAGAGTCTCCAGCACTGGGGCATGCTGGGAAGCATGTGAGACCACCTCCACCTGCTGGCCTCAGGCAATGCAAGCTCCTCGCATCCCCACCAAATGGCAAATGTCTGTTTGGTTCAAATGCAGTCAATTTACAGTGCTTTAAATAAAGCATGATAATTAGAGTGCTGTTGCCATGGGATTTTTGAACATCTTTACTTAGTCCAAATGTCTGTATAACTTAGACTTCTCAGAGAAGCCACAGGACAGTCCTCCTGCAACCCAGGGTGCTATGCTTCTGCTCCCCCCACACCTGGATTATGCTGATCTCTCTCTCTCCCTCTTTCTTTCTCTCTGGATTATGCTGCTCCAGATGAGCAAGGAATAGACTATGTCCCCTTCACAGTCCCACATGATGACACAGGCTGAGTGTGAGCTGCCCTCTGCCATCCTCTTATTCTGTCTCTGGGCAGACTGAAGAAGCCTGAAGAATACAATGAGCTATGTGCATATGAACTCCCTGGCTGCACAGCATCAGCACTCTCCTCTTCAGGGGCTCTCTCCCCTTCAGGGGCTCTGCACTTGAATGTCTGCTCAGGTGTCTCTAAGTGAGCTTTTTGTACCAGGAGAACATACCCAGAATTCTCCCAGGTCATTTGAATGTGTATATACAGTCATCATTTTCACATTAGTTATGGGAAAGACTTGGATGTAAATTAAAATATACACCACAGCATTCAGAAAAATAACTTGAGGAAATGCCCCTGCAGGGCAGGCCTACCTATTACACATAGGGAGACTATGGGCTGAGGTCCAAACAAAAAGCATAAGCTTCTTTCTTTCCTGAAGAGGGACACTAAACATGTAACAACTGAATAAGTGGGGTAACTAAAGTGAAAACAGGGGTGGGAGTGGAGATCAAAGGTTCATAACAACTGCTCTGAGGATTGCTGAGTAGGAAGCAGGATGTTAGGAGTCCTCTCACCAACTGCTCCACATAATCCCCATTGCTATCTATATTTTTGCAGACTCTGACTAGTGAATACCTGAAATCTGAAGTCTTTCCCAATCCATTTAGCTGCTTGAGGTAGAGAGCAGGTTTGAAATGTAAAACAGCAGCCATTTCCCTGCTTGCCCTTCAGCTGCCTGATTCCTGTTCACTTTTCGCTTTTTATTTTCTCATTTGTATAGGAATGTGTATAGGAATATCCTCCAGCTTTTGTGGTGCCAGCTCTTTAAATCTGGCACAGACAAGTAGGTGCAGCCCTAAGTAGATATTGAGCAGATGGTAAGTATTTCGCTTCTGGGCCTCTTGAAGGCTCAGATCAGCCGATAGCATATGCTTCCCAGATCAATCGATTTTCATTTACACCTATCCTTCTTCCTTAGGCAGTAGTGGGAGGAAGAGTGAGTATTATCTTTTCCTTCTCTTTGGGCTTCTGTTTTGTATCATACTTTGTTGGGTACTTTTTTATAACAAGTAACTTATCCCAAGCTAAATTATTGTGGATTTGATTTCATACTCTTTTTCTGGATTGTCTGTAGTAGAAGGATACACCCATAGGCCCTACATCTCTGAGAAATGGAATGACATCAAAATACTTCAATTCTGTTTCTGGCTCTGCTGCTGGCCTGTCAGGTGACCTTGGATGAGGTGCATTTTCTCTCTAACTTATTTTTCCCAACCATAAGATGATAGATAATGATACTGACCTCCTTAGTAAGTGCTTGAAGAACTAGGCTGATGAGCCTAGTTGCTATAAAAAATAGCAACTAGACTCCTCATCAGGAGATAAGTAGTTGCTATTTTTATTACAGCAAGTGATTAATATCATTAATCAGCAGGAGATGCCTTTTTAGTGTGCATGAGATTCTTCCACCATGTCTCAGGACAGCCTCCAATATACAAAGCTCTATGTATGGGCTAGATTCCTTTCTTGTACTCAGGTGGATCACACTGAGATCTAAGAAAGCAGAGGTAATTTCATGAGGTTGCTTGCAAGGGGAATCTTTCAATCAGGTTAGGCAGCTGCCTATGTGGCTGCGGTGCTTGAAGAGCAGCGAACATTTATAGGACCCCACTGAGCTCACTAATAAGTAAAACAAAAATATGATAAAATTTGCTTGAGGAAATACCTGTAATGTGCTAGTGCTGACTATACAGCAAACCCATATAAAGACAGGACAAATGGGTAGGAAACACAAGAACAACATGCAAGTGAAAGGGCCACGTAGTGAATAAACACATTCTGTTAATAAAAAGCTTTAAAAACATGGCAACATGGGGCTTTAATAATGTTTTTAGGTACAGCGTATCATAAAATTACTCTAGGACTATTTCCATGTCAGCTAGTTAGCTATTTGTTGGCTTTGTGGTATGGGTAGATGAAGAGTTATTAAATGAATGTCTTTGTCTAGGCAAGGCAGACATTGTTTAGTAGGGGTGTGCAAAATGGTCTGCATTCAATTCGGATTCAGTCCAAATTAGGGACAGTGATTTGATTAGTTGATTTGGTTCACTGGCCCTGATTAGTTTCGACTAAATCTGAATCTGAAGATTCAGTGCTAATTTGGAGAATTAGCTATTCAGCCATAGACACAGTTTTAAATGTTTTTTCTACATACCTTGAGGTACCAGTCATGGCTCATGAACACTGCAATGCTAGGATGGATGGAGTGTCCCACAGGAGCGGGGTGGGGGTGTGGGTAGGAGGGGAACATGCTCAGTGGCAAACCCAGAAGTGGACCAGAAGTACTTCCGGTTCACTTCTGTGTCTATCAAGCAGCAGGCTGGGGAGCCCCGCTGTGCCCCCCTGGCTCAGCAATCAGCCATGGGAGGGACCTCAGGTGCCCCTCCCAGATCCAGGAGGTACCGGCCACCGAACCAGGAGAGTCTGGGGGGGCCCTGTGCGTTTGCCATGGAAGTGGACCAGAAGTGCTTCTGGTCCACTTCTGGGTCTCCTGCCAAACATGTTGCAGAGCCCCCTGCGCTCCTGTGAGATGCTCCATCTACCCCAGCATCTCATTGTAGCCAAGCTGCTGGGTACCTTGAGATATGTAGAAAAAACATTTAAAGCTGTGTCTATGTCCGAATCACCAAATCTCTCCGAATTGATTCAAAGGGTTCTGATTTGATTCAGAGAGATTAAAGAGTCTCCTGATTCAATTCAAATGTGGAGATTTGGTCACCCAATTGGGCTGAATCTCTGCCAGATAGGATCGGGGCCAAAGCTTCACACAACCGTATTGCTTAGGTATGCATCTGAATGTGATGAAAAGGGGACATGAGTGGCTAAATAACAGAAACAAGTTATGCAGGCTGCTATCTAGTTACTCAAATAATTATACATGCACTGTTTTTCAAGTTATTATTCATGATGGCAGATACATAAATACAATATGCAACAGTCAAGCTTTAGTGAGCCAAGTCTGGCTGAATCTGTTTCTCTTTGCTGCACTCAGGTGGTATGATAGCAGCATGTTTCGACTTACCCTAACCATTTTTAATTTAGTTAGCTCAGATTCCGATCTACACTGCAGCACACACAAGCATGCCCAGACATGAGTACTAACAACAGTGAAGCCTGGGTGGCATGGGTTTCATTGTGGGCTGCAGAGGCCCATCTAGGACTCTGGGTACTTATTTGGCAGCTTAAGCTTGTGCTGCTCTAGCTTTACTCTTGTTGAAATCCAAGGTGAATAGATGGAAGCCAGCTTGGGTAGGTCTACTCCTCAGTGTATGTGCAGCCTCTATATCTTTCTGCTATTCTTTAAAGTCATTCCCTTTCATTTAGCACCCATTTTCTCACTTGCCTTTGTGACCACTCATCTCCTGATTCCCATTCAGTAGCTTCTCCCTTTCTTTCTATAGGAGGTCCCTTAGAGTTTTATCTTAGCATTCTTTTTTCCACCCCTTGCATCTGTATCCTGGGGCCTCTTTATCTAACTCTCATGGTTTTAAATACCACATCTGTGCTGATGCCTTACAAATCTAACTATCCTCAGCTTCTGCCATTCAGTCTGCCTACCTGTTCCTCTAATATCCAGTATGCATTAGTATTCTGCCAGTTATAACTTAAGCTATACAAAAATCTGAGCTATTTCTCTTTTCTTTTCTTTTTTTGACACCACCATCCTCCTAGTTTTTCCAAACTCATCAGCTCTCCTCCATGCATGTCCAAGCTGCCAGCAATTCTTACTTCTGTTTCTTCCTGAAAGGAAAAGAAATAGACCTTTTCATTTTGACTGTTAAGAAAAAAATATATTGGTCTCTTCTTTTCTTTGGTCTGTCCATTCTTGTTCTTCTTCAGTTTGTTTAAAATTTAGCAGGTAAGAAGGATAAATTTGCTAACTAATCAAATCTTTTTTATTTATTAGCCTGTTGCTTATATATTGCCCAACTGGTATTACCTTGCCCACTTAATTGCCCTTTTCTACAAGATTAATTGCACAGGGTATCTCCTGACCTAAAGTTCAAGTATCACCTTATCTCACTCTACTACTTTTGCCTTACCACCTTGCTCTACCCCTCATGCCAAGTGGCCCTCTTCATTTGTTTCTCCCATTTCTATGATCACATAATTTTCCATTCTAACATGCTGTACTGGAATACTCTCATAACCCAATGGATCAGATTTTTCCCTCCCTCCCCTTTCAGTTCTTTCTAACTTATTCCCCAATGACCACAAGAAAGAAAAGCTAAAGCTCTCCTCTCAATCTACTTCGGTGTATTTGTCTGACATTTGCAATGTAAAGTCCAGGAGGCAGAGATTGTATTAACAATTGTCTTGAACAGTGACAAGCATATTGTCAGTGGTTTTAACAATAATTAACAATGCTTACTGGTATAAGGGACTGTTAGAAGCTTTCCAGAAATGGTTGGGAACTGTGTAACTGTGTTGATGAAGTGGTCCAGCAGTAAGCTATATCTTTTAGGCTGAGAGCTTTTTTTCTTCTCCCTCTTTCCTACACTTCAGTCTGAAGGCCTAAACATTTATAACAAAAGGAACAAAAAAGAGTTTTATATAAATGGAAAAGCAAACATAGCTCATCTCAAGTTACAGTTCAGCCTCCTGACAGCCAGGAGTGAAGCTGGGCTTGCTCTGAGGCCTCCCTTTGCTGTGAACAGCATGTGAATTCCTACTGCTTCCTCACTTGTTTCTGAGTGCATGTCTGAACCTTCAGTCCCACATTAATCTACACTGTACATTTGTGGTAGGCCTCTTTGTAGGTCTAACCTATACAAAGCCTATAAAGGCTGCACCCAGGTAGATGCTACCATAAAGGTCAATGGAACCTGATGGTACACAATACCTCTCAGTTTTCCATTTGGAAAGTGCTTTACATTCAAACACATCCATAAGTATCTTTGTTGGACTGGGTCTCTGGTAATTATGTGGGTCTCTGATGGTTTAAAAATGGGGTCTTGAATGTCTACATTTTAGGAGCTATTTTATAAAAAGAAGTTACAACACACAAGTTTTTTCAAAACATAAATTGCCTGTGAACTGTGTACCAAAGGTGGAACACAACTTTTATAAGGCAAATGCAAAGAATGTCTGTGGAATGCATGTGAAAACTAAGTGAAACCACAAATTACTGCTGAGCTTTCAGGCTGATTGACTGTAGTTTTGTAAAGAAAGAAAGAAAGAAAGAAAGAAAGAAGCTGGGACAGGAGTCTCCAAGTAATGAAAACATGACACAGAGAACATCCCACAATTCTTTCCTACACAAATCTAATGCAATGTCATTATATCCTTTCCAAAAATTCCATGCTGTATGTTGTTCTTTCGGTCTTTACATGAGAAGGAGGCTTGAACAGATTTCAGGAATGATTTTCTTTAGTTCCACAAAGAGGCCAAGTAATGGTATTGAACCCAAATAACCTTTGAACCATGAGCAGTTCTGTTTGATGAAGTGTGAGGATTTGTTTTTGAATGTAATCATCCTTTCCACTTTGAGGTTACCACATCAACACTTCCAAAATGTTGAGTGAGTCATGTACACTGAAAGCATGTACACTAAGGAGACAGAGCAATTCACTGATCTTTGAAGACAACCTATTTTTATAATGCAACATTTAAGTGTTGGAAAACCAGCTAACTGGTTTCTTTCCTAATTAGTTTCTGTCTTCCATTAGATGAGATGGCCATCAGTGTTCACAGTTCTTTGTTTTAATTTATCCTTGTAATTTATCAGGGCTGTATACTCCATAGTCACATCTCTGTTCTCAGGGTATTAAACAGTGAATTATCTATTCACTTCAGAGACATTCCTCCCAATTTCAAGAATGAATACAAATGGGCACTTGGATAAATACTTGATTGTCTCTGGTAATTTAAAATCTACTAAAAAAGCATGTGTGTGGGTTTAGAAGAGAGGGATCATTAAGATTCTATTAACAATAGAAAGATCTGTGGATGGAAACAGTTCTTCTCATGAGTTGCAGTGTCACAGAAAAAATTCTGTACACAGATTCACAGATCTACCTCATTTTTATGCCTGTTCTTTTTCTAAAAAAGATTCTAATGCTGCCAAGCGGTGAGTTTCTGATACCACTATCCAGTTAGCTTTCCTTTCTCCAAAAAAGAATATACTGCCTCTGACTGGTTTGCCCTTTGTCAGCAGAGTGTTTAGAATTCTGGATCTTGTCTTTAAGTCTACCCTGCAAATGGCAATGTAGTAAGGGCTGTTCATTGCTTGAAGGAACTGAGAAGTCGTCATTCCACATAATAACAGCTCTGGCAAAAGGAAGCCAAGAGCCTTGCAGGGGGCCGGCAGGTTTTTGATTCTCAGTCTGAATTTGTTTCTGGGCTTTTTCTTAATATCACAATGGGCTCTTGCTGTGTACTTCTAATGCCTCAGCAATGAAGTCAGGGTATATTATGCCATCTGTCCAGGAGTCAGCAATGCAGGTCAAGTTAATTTAAACTGGCACTTTTCATCTCCCTGTGCCTGTATGCATTACATGTAATAGTTTAAGTGAGTGATTGTATCTGCTGACCTCTGTAACAAAGGACAAAGCTTATGTTTATATTTTTTTCATTATCTTGAATTGCCAAGGATATGGACATCTGATCCTTTCAATGTAAAATAGAGTTAAACCAGTGACTGGTATTTAACCTTCACATTATGAAAACCATACAGATTTTACTTTTTTTTTTTTTTTGCATTTTTATTGTAAGATAAGTAAAAAGGCAATAAAACATGTGGTGACATTCAATGATTTTAATCTCTGATTTGAAAAAGTTTAAATTTGAGGCTTGCCCAGCTTTCTCACAGTGAAAGCTAAAGGTCTACAGTGTCTGTTTACCCAATTATTCACAGAAAATTTACGTGCAAAACAGTGCAAAACATTATGCCCATATATTGTCTGGGTACCAGTGGAAGAAGAAACCCTGAACTGTTGCCTTTTTAAGCAAGAAATGAACTTTGAAGAGTTCTAATGTTCTGAAGAGAGGTTTTAGTATTAATAATTGGGTGTAAATAATACAAAATATATGTTAAAGTGCAAAAAGGATGCTACAGGCCTCTCCAAGAAGGTGGTGTGCAGAATTACAACTCCTTTTCACTTCTCTGCCTGCTACTTTTCATCCTAGGGTCTGGTGCACTTCCCCACACTTCCAAGTTTCCACTATGCAGACTGACAGCTGTAACTCATGGCACTTTACCGGAAGTGCTATGAGTTACAACAATCTCCCCAACCCAATAGACATGGGCTTCAGGGTTGGGGGGATCAGGCTCCAGTTTGGAGCAGCTGCATATCTGCAGCCTCTCTCCCCTTGCCCTGCCGTTCCCCAACTTCCAGCTCTGTTGCTGTTTTCAGGGTGAAGAGGGAAGAAGGGAGAGGAGGGAGCTCAGGTTGGGGGTGGGTGGCTCCAATCCACCAGCACCACCCTTCAGTGCAGGCTGGGCAAAAAACTCAAGCTCTCTCCGCTCCCTTCTCCCACCTTCCATTCTGAAAATAGCACCAGGGGGTGGGGCTTAGCTGCATCAGCCCAGCTGTGCTCTGGACAGGAACTTCAGTTTATCAATTTGTTTTGAAATTTCTTCTGTTGAGAATTTGATCCAAATCTTCAGATCTATCCGCTAGAAAAATTCCTGCATGGGAATCTCCCCAATCTATGCATTCATGTCAAGGCATGGCTATAGAGCACTTCAGGGGGCCTATCACATGACAAAATATCATTTCTGTCAGCACTCTATATTTCTTCTTTTTCCCATGAAGGACCAGATAGAACCATTGTTCATGGAAGACAAAAAGAATAACGTAAATGCACATGCACAGACAAAACATATTTTTAGGATGTCTGCAAAATTGATTCTAGAATATTGTACAAATTTTTAGCTTTTCAATAAAGTCTTTTTAACCATTACAGATACAAACATTATGAAGATTTGGATCAAATTCTCAACAGAAGAAATTTCAAAACAAATTGATAAACTGAATAATAATATGTTGCCAGGATAAAATGGTATCATCATATCATACCCATCTTAAAAATTAAGTTGCAACAGGCTTGGAGGAAAGGTTCTTTTGTAGATGGGTAAAAAGATAAGAAGCAGAAGGTAGAGCTAAATAGTAATTTTTCAGGGTGAAGACCAGTCTTAGTGGAGTCTCCCAAGGATAAATGCTGGGGCAGTTGTGTTAAATATTTTCATTAATTATTTGGAAAACAAGGAGTGCACACTAAAATTTCAGTTTGAAGATGGGATTAAATTATTGCAGGTAGTCAAACCCAAGCTGATAAATTAAATAGGCTTAAGTGAATTAGTTTACTCCAGCCTAATAGCTCTTCACGTGTAGACACCGAGACATTTACTGCAGAGCTATTTAGTGTACTGCACAGTAAATATCTTGTGTAGAACTGAGTGTTGATAAGTGTAAATAATACACATGGTGGGGGGGGGAAATAACATAACCTACACATGCACAATGCTGGGCTCTGAACTATCTACTATGGCTCAGAAATGAGACATTGGAGTCACTGTAAACAGCTCTCTAAAAAGTTCAGCTCCGTGTGCACTGGCAGCCAAAACACCAATCAAATGTTGTGCATCATTAAGAAGGTAACTGAAAATGAAATGGAAAACATCATCATGCTAATATATGCATCCATGGTATGTCCACATCTTGAATACTGTGTGTATTTCTGGTCTCTGCATCTTAAAAAGGATATAGTACAGTTAGAAAAAATACAGAGAACAGCTACAAAGACAATCAGAGGTAAGGAGCAGCTACCATAACAAGAGAGATTAAAAAGGAAAGGACTCTGATTTGAAAAGAAGGGCAAAGAGGGAGCATGATAGATGTCTATAAAATCATGAAAGGTATGGACAAAATGGATCAGGAGCTCTTATTCATCAACTCTTATTCAGAAGAATGAGGGGGCACCCACTGAAATTAATGGGGGATAAACTTAAACAAACACCTGTTTAAAGTGGAGGACTTATCAATTCAGCTCAGCTCAAACGGGCTCAAAAAATCTTTGCTTCAATTGGTGGAGCCCATCCACCAATTAAGCAAGGGCTGGGTGGGGCCAGCCCAGTGCTTTGTATGAAGTGGAGGGCAAACAGCCTCCTGGACCTGACTGAAGCTTACGTTCTGCAGGTCTATTAAGACTTTGGAGGTAGAGCCTCCAGGGTGAATAAAAGGAGCTGCATGCTCAGCATGCAGCAGATGCGTTGAGGGACAGTGAAGAGGATGGGCTAGGAAGAGCTGATGTGAGCTGGCCAGTAGGCAGAACCAGCTCCCTGAAGAGCCTGAAGATACCTCTTCATGAGCAGGAGTGGGGAGCGACTGTGTCCCCAGCTTCCCCGTGGGGAACATGGTATGGGTGCATAGGTTCAGTGCATGGAGCACAGACCCCAGGAGCCATTGGAGGTGATTCAGGCCTGCCACCCCTGACATGAGACCAGGGACCCAGTGAACATGCTGGTTCATGGAGTCCAGACCTTGGGAGCTGTACAAAGTAGGTCAGGTCTGCAACCCCGATGAGCAAATGGGACCTCAGTGCACAAGCATGGAGCTTGAGACCCTGGGAGCAGCTTGAGGTGGCTTCGGTCTGCGATCCCTGGCAAACAGCCAGAGAATTCAGTGCAGGTGACACTGCATGGAGGGTCTGGGAGCAGACTGAGCCCTGGTGCCACATGAGGAGGCTCAGGCCTCCAACTCCCAGCAGAAGGCAGAGCCCTCCATGCAGATATGGCACACAGGGCCCCCTGTGAGCGGCAGCCCAAGGGGATGCAATGGACTAAAAGGTCATGCCCATGAGGACCAAATCTATTGAGGGGGATGAAGACCACCTATCCAGGCCCTGGAGTCATAAGTTGTTGGGGATGAGATTTCCACTGTGGGCAGTTTATCCTTGGGAAAGCTTGAGTTAACTGATTGCTAAGGTGCCTTATATTTTGTGGGACATTTTGGCTTTGTTAACTTCTTTAGGCACACTGCTAGGACCCCCTTGCCTGATGGTTATTTATACTTACCCATCTATATTTGTGTTTTGACTGTTTTATTTATACTTGCTCACCTGTATTTACCTGTTGTTTGTCTATTTTAATCCACTACTTATCAACATATTGTTTGAGGTGTAATGGACTACATGAAAGTTTGTGTGTGTGTGTGTGTGTGTGTGTAAGCTTAAGCAATGGTGCCCAACATTTTTGACATTGTAGGTAGGATGAGTAGTGCCAGGTTGGACCTTGGGCTGGAACCTGTCATTGGGCCCAGCCTGTCTGTGCCTGTGGGCCCGGTTCCTCCATGAAGTTCTGGCATAACCAGGACCTGAGCCATCTTCGTGGAGTGTGGAATTCTGGTGGTCACCACTCCTTTACTGCCATACTCCCAGATCCTTGAAGAGTCCTGCAGGCCAGATGACATGATTCCATGGGTTGGAGTGTTCCATGGCACATCTTTGTGAATCACTGAATTAGACAAATTCATGAAGGATGGGTCCATTAATAACTGCAGTCAAGGATGAATCATGCCTACAACAATGATGGTGGACACCAAGGAGAATTATTCTCGATTATTCACATGTTCCCCTGCTAAAGCATCCATGGTCCAAACCCAGAATACAGGGATAGATGGACTGTTAGTCTGACCCAGTATGGCATTAATATTCTTATGCTACCCTGTAAGGGTGCTGGCTAGCCTGCTGGCTTCTGCACCTGAGATTTGCTTCCTGAATATCTCCTCATCCAGTCTTCTAAAAAAAACCCACAAAAAACCATAGCCTTTAAGCAGCAAACAAAACCAAACCCTTCTGCCCTGTCCTGAACACTAGGAAGGGAGCTATTTGGCTCTGGTCCCCAGAAGTTGTCTGGTCCCTTTCTATAGCAAGTTCTACTCTTCTGCTTACTTTTCTGAGAACTTTTTAAAGCTCCTAGCAGGACCTCTTTGTCTATCCAAATGCCCTGAAACTGGGCTCTCTCAAAGTTGACTGTTGCCTCTTAAAGGGACAGACCACCCTCTTACATACCCTTTCAGTTTTCTATTCTCATAATCCCAGATATTCTAACATTTCCTCATATCCCATGTTTTCTTAGACCACAGGGAGGACCTGGTCCTGGGCATGACCTAAAACTACACCCTCCCACTGGTGTTTTCTTAGAACTTTAATAATTTATCTCCTCTAAACTCTCTAAATTTTCCAAAGAACTTTCAAAGTGGGGTGTGCAAAACTGGACACAGTACTCCAAGTGAGGCCTTACCAGTGCTGAATAAAGTAAAAGAATCACTTCCCATAACTTTTATATAACTTTTTTTCCAACAATATTACATTGTCAACAAACTCATTGCTGACCATTCACTGTACTCTTGTTCCTTTCTGTAGTAGTATCATCTAGCTAGTCATTCCCCATCTTGTGTTTGTGTATTTTTTTCTTTGAGCACCTATACACATGCCAGACCTCTGCTCTGGTGCATGCTAATTAGTATGCATTGAAGCAGAATCAATTAATTAGCATGCTCCAGCAGCCTCCATGTCATGTGTATCTGGTGTCCCTGCACTTCAAAATGGCAACAGGGCCTCTTTAAATAAAGCTTATTGAATTAGCTTTAGTTAAAGTGCCCCCACTGCTATTTTGAAATGCGAGGACACTGAATACATGTGATGCCATGGGTACTTTAATCGCAGTAGGTCCCAGAAGCACCCTCACACACATATACCCTGGACCATATAAAGATGCCCTTTATTTCCACCCCATTTATTTTGGGGAAAGCAACCATGAAAACACTTGCTATTTTGTATTGTTGCCTTGGCCTAGGCATGATTTATGTAAAGAAGTTGCAACTGTATAACTGGAATTCATTTAAGAGATGATCTATTTACATCTATGCAAATACTTGCAAGGGGGCATATTGCTTAAAAAAAGTTCAGCATGTGTTTAGACCCGGCTCCCCACTCATGCAGAAAGTTAGGTCTGGCCAAGCGGTAACGTAAAGTTATTCATTAGCCACCTTTATCAAGTGTAAACTGATTGGAGTTATTTACAACGTTAGCTTTAATATACATCATAAATGTTTAATTTAAAAATAAGAATAATTATATACATACACATATCTGGATCTGGTCATAGTCTAAGCAGGCACATGTGGAGAGACCTGTTGAGTGTAGATTCCCCTCTCAGCTATGCAGAACTAGGTGACTTGAAGTTTTTCTTCCTTGAGGTCTCCCCTCCTTTCTTGTGGATCCCAAGGTGGGCACTTCCCCTACCTCAGGCAGACCATAGGAGGAGCTGTTGACTGCACAGTTCAGGTGGAGTTGGGGAAAATGCACATTAGCCACTCTTGACACCCAATGGAATAGCTAGAGCTTGTATTGATTTTTCTGCAGTAGCTTTCCCATTTGAGATGACTTTGTAAAGAGAGCTTTGGGATACATGCTGGTTGTAAAATCCTTGGCAGCACCACTAAGAGAGAAAGCAATATTGCAAGGGGCCCAGAGTTAATGCAAAACATAGGACCTCTGGTGGATCTTCAGTTTTGAACTGTTTGTGGACAAGGTTCAGTAGATTCTTTTGGGGGTGGAAAGGGAGGAAGAACTCCAAAACTGAAGCTGCTGATTCCCACATAAAGGTACTGTGTGCACCAATCTGAAGATTACACAACTGCAAGAAAGTTGAATTGCCAAAATTTTAATGCTTTTACAGCAACTTACTCATTTTATATATACTATGTATATTAGTCATGATATATGCTAATAACAGAAATATATATATGTGGCAAAATGGGGCTCCCTGCTCCCTACTAGACTCCCCACTTGTCTTTGGGCACACCACCCACCTGACTCATATGCCACACCTTGTTCTTAATTAATTATGATGTTAATTAAGACAGGAGGCTGTCCATTCTTGCCCTGATGCCAGGGAGCACAATCTGCGTCTCTGTACCTCCCCTACACCACAGCCCATTCCTGGCAGATGGCATCCATAGTTCTCACAGTCACTAGCCTCACACTTCGCCCCAGCCTTCTCCAATCAGGACCCCTCTAAGATCCCTCCATTCCAGCCACGTACCCCACTTTCATTCAGGCTTCATAGCTCCCTGAAACTATTTCCCCTCTTAGGCATGGTTCCCCCCAGAACCTTTGGCCACACAGGCCCTGGCCTCACTTCCTAGGCCATTCAGGACCCCAGGCCCTCAGCTCTGGGCATCCCTCATGATGGGCCCCTGGCCCTTTTGACTGTTCTGGTCTTGGCCCCAGCATTGACCAGTTGAGGGTATTCTACCTCAGGCCTCTGAGCCTCTAGCCCCACTCTCTCTCTGGAGTCTGCCTTCTGGCCCCTACTAGGAGTTACCCACTCAGTGTTGGGTGCTGGAGTAACTTATGCCACGACTGGTGTTCCAGGGTCTCATGGGGATTCTCACTCTCCCCCCCCCACCCCGCCCAGGAGCAGCAAGTCATTGTGCTCACTATAGATCTTGCTTTTGTCCCCCCACTCAGCCTCCCAGTGGTGGAGGACTTACTGGGGTCAGGACTTGCTTTCCTGTCTTGGGCTGAGCCCTCTTTACTCAGCCTCTGGCCCAAACTTCAGCTTCAGGAATCTAGAGACATACCGTGGCCAACTCCCCTCACTCGGGGCTCCAGATCTCTGACCCTCACTTGGGCCACCCCCTCAACGGGGCTCCACACTGCCCCCCCCCACTCAGGGCCACAGGGAGGAAAGGGAGGACCAGAAGTCTCCTAGCCTACAACTCCTCCCTTACTTCCAGGATGATATCAGCAGCCTTGCAGCTAAGCAATGTTGCTGCCTGGCCTGCCAGCAACAAAATGCTCTGCTTATATAGGCAGCCCTGAATCTAAAATGGCTGTCTCAATCAGGCACCTGCTAACTGCTTGGCTTAGGTCTTAAAGTGGCAGGCACCAACAGTGCCCTGCCACACACTTTCCACTTTAAAATGGTACCTGGGGGAAGTTTCCCTTACTGCTCCTCCAAAGCAGGCTCCTCTTGGAGCCTGTGAGAGCCCTAAAGTAATGAGCACCCCCAAAGGTGCTCTGCCACACACCTCCCCCTGAGAATGAGATTAGGAGGGCTTCACTTGGCTGCCTTCCCTGCTGAGCTCTGCCCCAGCCTACTGCAGCCCCTGCCATGTGGCGAGCACCGCAAAGGTGCTCCACCACAATATACATTAAATTGCTCACAAATCAGGAAAAAAAATAGGAAATGCATTATATAACATGTAGCCTTTGCTTGTAACTGTAAATGATAAACATTATATAATTCCTTGGAATGATGTAACACTCTTATTTTCATAAACATGCAATTAAACAGAGGAGGTAAGATAATAACTAGCTAGGCTATAGACCTGTAAGCAATAGATTTAGGGCAACAGTTGAAGAGATACATAATTATTATGATCATGCTACCCACATTTTCATTATTGGCCCTCTTATTTTAGTACTGTTTCTTATTTCAGTTGTAGTTGAAATATATTTAAATATAGTATATCTTGATTCTGTTTTATTAATCAAAGTGTCATAATAAAGCGTTTCTTGTGGTAATTGTGCATTAAATATTGTCTTCTGGATAAAGGTTACATGTCCAAAAGCTAGATTTGTAATTGGAAAGCAAGACTAATGAGATATTAGACTATTGGTGAAAAAATTATGAGAAGCTGTAATGATGACTTCATTGGGTATTATAAATCTTGCAGTGTAGTGATATAACACAGGCCATGTGCTTAGAATGCCATTAAATTAGTCTAGTTATCCAAAGATGTAGACAAAAGAGATTTTAAAATGACAAATAAATTATTCCTAGTCCAATATACTGTGAAACCTCCCCTGTTCCCTCTACTGTCGTGCCTCCCTGAAAGACATTGTTAATGGCTAGATCAGACAAATATAATTGGAAATTATGGAAGGTACCATTATTATAAATATTAAAGAGATACTAAAATGGTTTGAAAATATAGTAAATTTGCTTTTACTGTATGTGAACATGATTTAACCAAGCATTCATCAACTCAGTCCTTTTGAAAGCCTCACAGAAAACAACATTGCCAAATAATGTTTTGGAAGACAGGGGTGGGGGCAAGTTTTCAACAACAAACTTGAAAATAAGATGTATTTGAGGAATATATCTTTACTAATATTCACAGCATGAAGATGTTTCTGTCCTCCCAAGCAGACAATATATAGATGCAGTTTAGCATTTATAAATATATAGATGTATAGATAAATATATATAGATAGATAAATATACATAAAAATATCTCTATATATTGCAGTTTAACATCTATATATTAATCTAGATGTTTATATTGAACACCTCCTACACTTAAGATGCCTTATTTTTTATTAACTGTTAGTAATTAGGATAGATTTATTATAGTTTTCTAACTTGTATATGTTTGACATTAGACAGTGAAACAGAATGCTGATCTATATAGTATATTATCACTCCTTTATTTCATACTCAGATATGCAACCTAAATAAGACCTATATTGTGTGTGTGTGTATATATATATATATATATACATATAATTGTAAACTGTTAAACAGTTAAACTGGCCACTAAAAATTAGCTTGTCTTTGATCTGCGTAAAAGAGAAGATCATTAAGGGAAGCCTGCATTTTGTCAGTCCAAACATTACAAGCAGAAATTCTAAGTGATAGTTAATAATTTAAATGATATCTGTTTGTGTCTTAGATGAACAAGTTGATTTGCATTTAAAAGGGACTTCAATAGAGATATCAGCTCTTTGATGGGGTGTATAACTGGCCTTTCTCGCTGTTAAGATTTGAGCTAATTAACAGATTGACAATGATGCCATTTAATTAGTAACCAGTGATTTGAAGACTGATTGCTGTCATGTTTTCAAATTGCATGCAGAATGTGAAAGCTCAGGGTGATAAAATAAAGGCTTTTAAACTAGAAGACAGTTTATTGGACTGAAGTGTATATGACATTATTAAGGATACTAACAAACCTAAAATATTATGAATTCTAGAATAGGATAAAATTTATTGTGGGCTGCTTGTCCTAGAAAGAACGAATGAGAAACAGTTTAAAGTAGACTTGTTCATTGTAAAGTTTGTAAGGAAATTATCCAGTAAATCCCAAGGTATTAGTAAGACCTATTTTGAAACAATGTATAAACCAATGGGAAAAAAATCCAATAAAAATGCACTAGAATATAAAACAAGTGTCCTCGCTATTCTTGAATGGTCAGAAAAAAGGCCATATAAAACTTAGAAAGAAATATCAGTATTTTTTCTGAAGTTTAAAGTAGAGTCTACCATTATTATGCAATACAAAATGGAATGTATAATATCTAGGGCTGTGTAAAGCTTCAGTACCTGATTTGATTTGGAGGAGATTCGGCCCAATTCAGGGATCAAATCTCCAAATCAAATTGGGAGACCAAGTAAAAGCTGCCTGTGTGGCAGCTGCCCCATGGCACAGGTGCAGCATGGCTTGGCAGAGCAGCATGCACTGTTTGGGAGTTGGGGCAGTTCCTGTAGTCATCCCGAGCCCAGTAGTGCTTGACCCAGCTCCCAGACAGTGCCCAGTGCCCTGCTGAGCCGTGCTGCATCTGCATGCTGCGATGGCTGCTGCACGGGTGCCCAAGTGCGGGGGGGGAGATCCCCATTGCCCTCCACTGCCCTACACTGCACAGGGGGGCTCTGCCATGAGCGCAAAGAGGCCCCAATCACTGCTCATGCAGCCAGTGAGTATAGGGCTTTTTTAAAAGCTCCACAGTCACTGGCTGCAGAAGCAGTGATTGGGGTCTTTGGACACATATGGCAGAGCCCCCCACTGTGCCACTGGGTAGTGGGGGGCAGTAGGGATCGCCTCCCTGGCCTGGCACCCATGCAGCAGCTGTTGCATCATGCAGGTGCAGTGAAACCTGGCACCACTCAGCCCCAGTGGCTCCAGCTCCCAGTCAGCATGTGGCACCCTGCTGAGCCAGGCTGCACTTATGCCATGGGGCAGCTGCCACGTGGGTGCCCAGCAGCGGGGAGGCCATCCCCACTGCTCTGTCCTGCACACGGGGGCTCTCCCATGACCACCCAGAGGCCCCAATCACTGTTCCTGCAGCTAGTGACCGCAGGCTTTTTTTTCTTTCTTTTTTTTTAAAGTACCAGGACTAGGCTGGGGCTGGGTGGGGGATGGGGCCAGGCAGGGCAGCCATGAGGCTTCTCCCATGGCTCCCCCTGCCCAGGGAGAGGCAGGAATAGCCAAAGGAGCTGCCTAGCTGTACCTGCCTCTCTCCAGCCAATCCAAATCAACAAATCTCACCAAATCTTCTGAAGCTGCTTCAGCTGAATTGATTCAGGACAGTGATCCAAATCTCCAGATTGAATCACTGTCCTTCAAATCAGCCAAATCTGAATCCAAATTAAATACTTCCTATTCACACAGACCTAATAATATCACTACATGTGGGAACCCAAAGTCATGAATGGTTCATGATAGTGATCATAGACAAGAGCTTTTTGCCACAAAAAACTCTTGCAGCTTGTGTCAGTACTCACTTAGCTCGATTCACAGCATTAAACTGCTGTCACCTCAAGAATGCCATCTGATAGTGTAGTCTTTCAGTTCACATAGTTTGACATTAGATAGTGAAACAGAATGCCGATCTATATAGTATAGTATGACTCCTTTATTTCATACTCAGATATGCAACCTAAATAAGACTGAGCTATATTGTATATATATATAATTGTTAAACTGGCCACTAAAAATTAGCCTGTCTTTGATCTGCGTAAAAGAAAAGATCATTAAGGGAAGCCTGCATTTTGTCAGTCCAAACATTACAAGTAGAAATTCTAGGTGATAGTTAATAATTTAAATGATATCTGTTTGTGTCTTAGATGAACATGTTGATTTGCATTTAAAAGGGACTTCAATAGCCCACATCTGACCATATCACCTCATCGTTGTCAGCATCGGGGGTCCCTCACGGTTGCAGATGATTAGTTCCACAGGTCACGTAAAGGGTTGTAAATGAGACCATTCATGGCTAAGTAGACCGATCCTAGAGCCACAGAATCTCTGGCAGATGCCACAGGTGGTAGTTAGAGGGAGGATCAGACCACAAATTTTTTGGTCTTGTTTCCATTTCTTCTGTTTCCACTGTTTTTCTGCTTCCAAAGCGAAATGGATTTCCTCAAAGTAAGATGTACTTTCTCTCACAAGGTGTCACCATGTAGCCCTGTCCCAAGTTAGTTTTTCCCAGTTTGTAGTTTCAGTACTACACTTCTTAATATTCACTTTGAGGGTGTCCTTTAAGTGTTTCCTCTGGTCCCCAAAGTGTCCTTTTTCCTTGGCTGAGTTGGGACTATGGCAGTTGTTTTGGTAAACATGCATCAGGCATGCACACTCAGTGCCCTGTCCACTGCAGCTGACATTGAATAATCAATGCTTCTATATTAATAGTGTTAGCATTGGTGAGGACACTGGCATTTATGTGATGATCCTCCCATTCTATTCCAAAGATCTTCTGGAGGTAGTGCTGGTGATGACATTCCAGGCTTTATAGGAATGTCATCATCAGCTGTAGAGAAGAATTAAAATTAGTACAGCCTTCTATAGTAGGAGCTATATTCAAGTCCTGATGTCATGATCATTGAACACAAAATGATTCACTTTTCTGAGGGCAGAACTAGCACATTGGATCCTAAATTGAATCTCCTCATTGATGCTGGTGTTCTTTAAGAGACGGCTGCTGAGGTATGCTAAGTGTTCAACATTCTCCAGATTTAGTCTATCAATGAGGATTTTTGCCAGGGGAGTTGATTGGCTTGTAGCAGGTTAGTGAGGCACCTTTGTTTTTTTGATGTTAAAGACCAGTCCCAGGCACTGGTGTGCTTAAGGGCCATTTGTAGGTCCTGCTCCATATGTGCAATGACAGCACAATCATTGGTGAAGTTACATAATCAAAGCTGAAGTAACTTTGGTTTTGGCACAGAGGTGGGTGAGATTGAAAAGGTTCCCATCCATCTTGTACTTGATGCCAATGCCACGTGGCAGACTGTCATGGATGAGCATCTTCATGACCATGTGAAAGATGGATTACAAAATTGCTGCAATCACACAACCCTCCTTGATGCCCATTTAAATGGCAAAGTGCTCTATAGTGGAGCCACTGTATGGGATGGAGGTAGTCATCTGGTCCTGAAGGAGTCTTAGGTTGGTGATAAATTTCTCTGGGCAGCCAAACGTCCAGAAGATCTTCCAGAGAGTCTCACAGTTAACAGTCAAAGTCTATGGTCAAATCATAAAGACCATATACAATCTCTGGTGTTGTCCTCCACAGCTTTCCTGGGTCTGCTGGGCCACCTAAATCATTTCCATGGTACCTCTCAATGGTCTGAAGCTACATTGAGACTTGGGAAACATTTTTTGTGGCAAGAGAGAGCAGTTGGTTCAGTAGATTTTGAGCAAGTATCTTCCCAGGGATGGAGAGGATGGCAATAGGTAGACAGTTTCCAAAGACAGACGTATCTCCATTTTTAAAAAGGGTGACAATATTGGCATTCCTTAGGTCAGTGGGAATTTCCTCAGTGTTCCAGATTTGAGAAACAATGTGCGGAGCTTGTTGGTCATACTTTTCCCATGAACTTTGAAGACTTCAGCTGGTATGCCATCAGGGCCAGATGATTTGTTCTTCATGTATATCATCTTTTGATGAACTTCTTCAGAGGTTGGTGAACTAGCAAGTGCTTCCCTTACTGGATGATGCTGGATACATTCACTCATCAATCACTGATGATTCTCAGTTCAGGAGCTTTTGTTAGTGATCTTTCCAGTGGTTTTTGATGGACTCTTCTTTAAGTGTACTGCCTTCTTCAGTTTTAGCGGGGTGAGTCCTTAACAGTTTGGTCCATATACAGCCTTGATTGCACTGAAGAAGCTCTGCACGTTCTGATTTTCAACACATTGTTAGATTTCTTTTACTTTCTCTTCCCACCATTTGTTTTTGATTTCTTGAATCTTCCTCTGGGCTTCATCTTTAAGCCATTGAAATGTTTCCTGCTTCTGACTGGACATAGGATGGTTTTGCCAGTTACAGAAAACTTTTCTTTTTTAATCAAAACATCTCATCATTGTTTTAATCAAGCCAAGCCTATTTGGCACACCATTAACTCCTCTCTTAATTTGCTCACTCGCCTCAGTAGTATGATGGAAAATCATAGAATCATGGAATCGTAGAACTGGAAGGGAACCATAGGATCATCAAGTCCAGTCCCCTGCTGTGGGCAAGAAGTTATTGGGCTTAGACAAGCTCAGCAAGGTGCCTATTCAGCCTCCTCTTGAACACCTCCAATGATGGTGTCTGCGCCACCTCTGGTGGGAGTGTGTTCTAGATTCTGGGGAGCCTTAGGGAGAAAATGTCTCCTTTATTCTAGCCTGAATTTGCCCTCTATAAGTGTATGTCCATTTGTCTTTGTCCTCCCTTGTAGTGCCCTCCTGAAGAGTTACTTCCTACATGTTTATGTTCTCCCCTGATGTACCTGTGGGTGGCCATCAGATCACCACTCAGCCTTCTTTTACTCAGGCTGAACAGGTCCAATTCCCCAAGTTTCTCCTCATTGGTCTTATACTCCATTTCTTTAACCATGGAGGTGGCCCTTCTTTGTACCTCTTGAGCTTATCCATGTGCTTCTTGTAGTGCAGTGTCCTGAACTGGACACAGTACTCCAGCTGAGGTCTCACCACTTCCAAATAAAGAGGGAGGAGCACTTTCCTGGATTTACTGGGCACAAGTTGGCTAATACATGCCAGAGTTCTATTTGCTTTCCTAGCAACCACGTCACACTGCTGGCTCATATTCAGCAGGAGTTGATTGGAACCCCCAGGTCTCACTCAGATTCTGTGCTAGCCAGTGGGCCACCATCCATCATGTATTTGCGGTAAAGGTTCTTCCTATGCAGGTGAAGGACTAAGCTGCCTGAACCTAGACTGGGTGTGGTGAATGTGGTGAATGCTTGTTCATATCCATAGTGGTTGTGTTTGCCTTGGAGTTTTAGCATGCTACACAATTTGATATTTTTGTAAAAGTCTCCATTTCAAGGCTCTGATTTATTGATGGAATTGAACAAATAAGTGTTTGCCCTTTTATCTTGTAACCAGATTTCTTAAGTCCTAACTTGCTCTTTTTCCTGGGCTGCCAATCACTCTCATACTAGGATTTACAGTATCTGAGTACTGAGTCCCATTAATCATGCTCCTAGGCTCCTTTTCCACAGATCTGTCTTTTCTGGGAACTTCACCCATCTGACTCTGCAGTCCTGGCCAATGCCCCATGCAGCTGCTTTCCAGCAGCCTCTGTGGAGAGCTTCCTCCCAGATCTTTCTATCTTTGAACTCTGCCAAACTGAGCCAGGAACTTTTACCTTACATCCTCAGCAGTAATCATATGCTCCTCACCTTGCAGGCGGTGTCCAGAAATTGCATTCCTAAACTAAGACCATAAAAGAGTTACACCCCTGTAACAGCTGTGCAGGGCCTGTCTCTGCGTTTTCTGGACACCCTTTTTTAGTGTGTGTGTCCATGTAAATATCCACAGTCAGTACTTTCAACTATATAAACTAGAACTGTAATTTGAACTGTAGTTGGCTTGGTTTAGTAATCCAATCCTCAGAGAAGAGATTAGCAAGGACTTATCAGTGTAATATTAAAAGCTTAAAATTGAAAATGGATAAGACTCTTGGGGTATGTACAGACATTTGGAGAGGCTAGGAGGAAGTTACATTATGTTAAAAGTGGTACCCAGTCTAAGATAAGTTGGGATAGCAAGAGTGAGTAGGTAAGGGGTCTTCAGGGCATTGGGGGAGCAAGTGGGGTCTGTGGGGGCTTGGGGTGAACTGGGGGCAAGAAGGATCTTCAGGGGACTTGGGAGGTTCAGAGAAGCAAGAGGGGTCTGTGGGGGGGGGGCTTGGAGGTATTGGGGGATTAGAAGGGTATGTGGGTGGAGGTTAGGGATGTTTGGTAAGGCCTGGGAGGGTTTGATGGAATGTGTGGGCTGTGGCGGGCCAGCAGGGGGTGCTCCCGTTTTGAGCCGCCCACCTCCCTGCGCCCGCCCACCTTCCAGGCTCCGAGTGCCTCCCTTGGGGTGCCTCGCG
>JAGPOW010000261.1:56732243-56746882 GCA_030014935.1 Caiman crocodilus | reverse complement strand
CAGTGCTCCCCCGCTTCTCTGGTCCCAGAATTCACTGCAGTCTCTGCTTCAGGCTTTCTGTTCTCCATCTCTCATGTAAATGAATGGTCATCTGGTTCCTTCTCGAATGCAAATGAGACCTAGGGCAGTTGGTTCACTCTTGTCACCCTTATCTGGAGGGTCTTAGGTGTGTCTCTCACTGCATCTTAATCAATTTTGTTTAGGTAGAGGAGGGGAGGGAGGGAGGGTGAATCCTTTGCGAGTCAGACAGACTGCATCCTGTGCCAGGGTTGCCCAAGAACACACAGCTGAGACGTAACATTTTGTTGTATGCAGCAGTGAACTACTTACAGTCATGACCTTAGGAAACTCAAATACATTTAGGTATGTAGCATCAAGAAAGTTGTGAAAATTTGCAGATTATATAAAATAGGTTCTTTAAAGCAAATATGTTAAGCATAGATAGAGGCAATCATTGCAAAGGTGCAGTTAAATATTAGCCACATAGGCCAAAAGCTTGATGGCAGCCTACCCGAGACAGCTTTCTGCATTGAAATGGTAACCAAGTTATTGGTGCTCAGCTTACAAAGGATAAATATTGCCTAAATTCTAAACTGAAAAAATGTGGAATTTCCATTGACAAATAGGAATGTGATCCTTTTGACAAAAAGGTTAAAAAGCTGATTTATATTGTCTGATTATATTTGAACTAACTCATATTCAGCTAGCTGAAGAAAGACAACTCAAAGGAAATGCAGGAAAGAACAACTTTTAGGCCAATCTGACATTTGTTGTCCTGTGTATTGGGAAGATGTTCTTCATGAAAATTGACTCAAGAGCCATCCGAGAAACCATAAATAAAAATAATGCAGAAAAGGAATTGCTGGTTGTTATCACTGACAATGTTGGAGACCTACTACCAGTGCAGTACGTGTAGACTAGGTAGATTGCTTAATATAGGCCAAGTCCTTCCTTTAGCAATCCCTTGCAGTCAAGGGCAATTATCAGGGCCGTCCCTAGTGTGGGGGGCAAATCAGGGTGATTGCTCCAGGCCCTGTGCTCTGGGGGGGCCCTGCGTACCTGGGTGGAGCAGCAGTGGCGGAGCAGCGGCTGTGCTTCCAGCCGCTCGCTACCCGCCTTCCCCATTGCTGGAGCAGCAGTTTCTTCATGTCCGAGGCCCGTGGGATTGGAGTAGGGGCAGAACCCCGCATGGGCTGATTTACCCTGAGCCTGCACCCTGCTTGTGTCACCTCTGGTGATTGTCTTCCATGATTGTCTTATTTCTGTGTCCAAAATAGGCTAAATACAGATGTTCAAAAAGCCCCTGGCAGAAGAGTTGTATTGTGCCTTACTTAAAGCGCCATAAGTTAGAGTACAAGCAAGCTGAGCAGAAGCTCACTGTTTAGGCAGCAGATTGAGGTGGAGTTCAGAGCCTGCCCGCGCTGGCTACTGGGAGCTCTCCCACACACTTCCCAGGAGGCTGCTGGAGTGGCTGCTCTCCCTAGTCCTGTGAAGTTGTCTAGCCAGCATGGCTGTAGGGAAAGGGGTCCAGGGTCTCTACCCCCTTAGCGGCCCTGCCTGGGGCAGCTGTGGGGACATAGACCCTAGACCACTTTCCCCACAGCCACCCTGGCTAGACAACATCACACTGAGGAGCTGGGGCTGCTGCAAGGAGAGAGACTGCCCCTCACAGCTGGCTGGAAGGAGGAGGCAGGACTAGAATTAGAAGCTGCCACTGACTCAGGTCAGCAACAGCTGAGGAGGTAGGGCTGGTCTGATGCTAGGGCAGAGCAAATGAGACCTGCCTGTGGCTAGAGTGCAGCCTGTGCAACACCGCGTTGGATGTCAATGATTGTGCTCTAAATTAATCCTTGATGTGATCTGGCACAGATGCTTGATAAAGAGTTTAGTGTAATATTTCATCCATCAAGGGTTAACTTAGAATATGATCTGCCATTTTTAAAGTGCTCTGAGAGCCATCAACATCTATTCAGATATGCCTTTAGAGCACTTTTTGCGTGCTTAAAGCATGATAGGTGTAATGTCTATACCTAGCCATAGGAAATATTGAGACACAGTGAAGTATTGACCATTGCAAAATCTCTTCCACATCCGAAGTATTTTTCCATAATGGTCATATTTATGCACTTGAAACTTTATGGAGTGAAGAAATGCCAAATGATCAAAATTAAAGCATATAAGCAGATATTATAAAGGCATTTGTGGTGGCCCAGGATGACCAACAACTTTCTGAGTGTCCCTGGCTCCAGGGTTTCTGTAGTGGGTATGAGTGAGGAATGGAACGAGTCTTACTTGTTAGATCTTGTTTGTGCATTCATTTGTTTTCTGGTTCACTCTCTTATCACATACATTTTGGGTGTTTTTCTGAAAGTTTCCATTTGAGTTACTTGTCTTCACTGGATACTTTCTGTGGGCTGCTGCAAATGTATATAGTCCCTAGAGGCAAATCTAGCAAAATACAAGAGTCTTGGGTATAATTTTAATAGTAGCTATATTACCATCAAGTGCCTCAAGGGAAAGAGGTAGAGAAATGTCTAGTTTCTGGATGCTCATAGAGTGCAGACATAAACTTGTTCAGCCTTTTCAAAACTGAAATGCATAAACAAAAGTGGAACTTTAGGCAGCTGAGGAATTTAAGGTCTAAACTGAGATGTTTAAGGAGTTTGGTCACCTCTAGAGGTAAGCGGCTGCTGGCTTTCAGATGTATAATTTTGAACTTAGATGCCTAAATTCTGCCTAAATCTTTTTACAAAGCTAACTCTCTAGCTGTCAGGACCTTTTCTCTGGCACCTTTTGAATAGAAAATTAATCACTTTTAAAATAGCTGGACAAAGGAGTCCTTAATGTAACTAATGCAAATTTTAAGAAGAATTCTTTATCCTACTAAATACCAAACACGTTATTAATCACTGAATACTGCATATCACTGTGCATTTGAAGTGAACAGTCGTATATACATACACTTTAATTTTGTAGACAGTACTGATTACTTCATACAGATACTCTGTTGATGGCAAATTACATTTAAAAATGTGTATACATCTAAATTAATAGGAACTATGATATGTTTTTAATTTGGAAAAATAAATAGCTATGTACCTCTAGAGGTGCAACAGTTTGTGCCACTTTTTCAAAACTGGATTTCTAGTGATTGTACCTTGTAGAATACCATCATTCAGTATTTTTCACCTTATAAGAAAGTGTTTTTATATAGGCAACATGTTGTAAATGCCTGCTGTAATTGTTTTTCATGGGTTCCAGTAGTAATTCATTTCATGTGTAGAATCTCTCACATAGCTGAAAAACCTTTGGGAAGCAAAGCAAGGGTGAAATACCATCAATTCCTCTTGTATTTCAGGTCAAGATGTGTGTGTGAACACTCACTATCTCTGATAAAGGATCCTATCATTATCAGGCATGGGAAGAGGTGAATCTTCATTTTTTCTTCTTTTTTAAACAAATTCACTGTGGACTTCCAGGATTGAAAATGTGACTGTGAGCAGTTAAACAAGCATTTTTTGTGATACCATATCAACCTATAGCCAGAAAAGAGGATCCAAATATAAATGTTGACAAAGTTTAAAGGCTATGTATGCTACAGAATGTTGTTCTATTTGGCCTTTTCTTTCAAATTTGTAAATGAGAAGTATCTTGGGTCTCATTCTCTATGTTATGCCTTACCATTTGCAGTGAAAGGCATTCATACTATGAGAGTGAAAAGAAATTTCTGTAAAGTATTCCATTCCCTTGAGGCATATTTCTCTGTATCCACCCCATGTAACTTGTCCTTTTTACATATTACAAGTGTTGCTGAAGTCACATCAGTATGGTGGTGAGTCTTCTCTAACTAAACTTTCTTTTATTTCGGTTTATTCATTTTATTTTTCTTGTGTGTTCATCTAAGATTGATGAGAGCCCCTGTTACATGCTATATGTTCTCTTACATCAGACTTTTTTACACTCAAGACTTTGGAATATGGAATTTACAACGTCCATAAAACCTTAAAATGTTCTGAATCTGACACAGAAAACCAATAGTTTAGATCAGGAGTGAACAGAACACACATTTGCTCTTGGGGGTGAGGATTGGTGGAGGGCACGTAACTTAGACCAGGGTCTAGCATTTTTAAACCAGTCTGTGTGCCAAAATTCTCTTCTGTTATAGATACAAACCAGTTTTGTGTGCCAAACTTCTGTTACAGGTATAGGCTAGTTTCTGATTGCTTCTATCTGTAAAAAATGTCTGTATCTGGCCCTAAAAAGAGAGAAAAAGAAGGACTGTTGGGCTTCTTAGGTGAGGGAAAGAAGAAGTGAGGACACCAGCTGAAAATGCTAATAAGTATTTAGATTCAGGAACTACTTCAGGAAAACCTCACAGCCTGTACAAACCATGAAGTGAGACTCAAGGATATTGTGGTTTTAAAATAAATGAATTGGCAATCCTGGTGAATTCAATGGGAAAACTATGTATCTCCAAAGGTGGTGTGTGTAAAAGTGGCAGACCGATGTGTGTGTACACAGCACAACAGGGCACATCTTTACATGAGATGGCATATCTGACTCTCTCAATTCACTTCTTCCCAAAACAGTGGAAAGTGCCATTTTTTGCCCAGAAAGACCATCTCAGTGTATAATCAGAGCAATGTGATATGACCTGGTTATAACTACTTTATGTTGAAATATGCTAAATAAAACTCAGTATTTAGAAGAATAAACATAGGTTTGAGATCCATGATATCTTGAATTCAAATTCTCCTTTTTTTTTTCATAATTTCCCCCTTCTGCCTTAGTATGCTCAACCAAAAACAAGGAAAAATAACACAGTAGCTTTTCACTGAGAATCCAAAAAATGTTGCCAGTTCATTAACAGCTGTGAACAGGTTAACACTATACTCAATCCTGGCTTGCTTGCTGTTACAGAGAAAAGGGACAACTATTCTGCATTGTGGCCTTTCTATATTTCTACTCTTCCATGCTTCTATTCTAGCAAACAAAAGTCGGCTTTCCTGCTTAAGATGTGCACCCCAATGTTGGATGGCTGGTTGGGGGGGTAAGGTTTTTTTTAGGAAAAATATGTGTTATATATGAGTAAATATGGCATTTGCAAAGTATGTGTCTACTCCTTTCTATTTATACACTACAACCTACTATTGTTGTTACTTGCTCTGTTAGTTCATGTAGCAAAGACGGTATGTATCTTACCTGCTGATTTTCAGTGTGGGTGTCCATATGATCTACATGAAGGGATTTCTCTTTCTTGGCAGGTTTGAAACACTTAAAATATAGAAAATGCTTACTTCCCTCTTTCTCCCATGCTTATTCATTGTTTTGCCATTTTTAATTATTTAATCTCATTTTTTCCCCATAAAATCCCTGCCTGATTCAGTGGTCAGGATACAGAGCGCTCGCTTAATGAGCAGTCTGTCTTCTCTTCGTTGTGCAATGGATAGCCTGGTGCCTTATTTATGGTACACTATTTAAATCGTTCTTTGAATACAAAATTATAAGTCTCCTCCTGGGCTTTGCTAGATGTTCATAATTTAGAATCAAAGAGCTTCACACATTAATGAAATTAGTCTTCTCACATGCCTGTGAGGTAGGATACATGTTATCTCCATATTATAAATGAAACCCAGAAAGATTCAAGTCAAGTGTTTACTAATCTTGGTCTCATGCTGAACATTCACCAAATTAGAAACATGCAATTAATAACCACTTATGGAAAGCTTGGTATAAACAACATGACTACCAATTACATAGAAACGGTGTAGTAAAGAGACAATCCAGTTCTAATGGGAAGCATAATGGATTATGCACTTTCTAACTTCATCAGCAAGGTTTATGACAGCAGCTTTCTTTATACAGTGATTCATCCCAAAAACCTGCTTCATCTTAAACAGAGTGATTCAGGGATCCTGTAGACAAAATGTATGTGAAATAAGACAATTTCATAACGTATATGCAGCAGAGTGCTGATAAAAGCTGCACTAGCCACCTTAATTTGCATTTTTCATAATTTTTGAGTGCTTGGCCTTGTAACATTAACAATCCTTTTTTGATGCAGGATGTGTGCATGTGTTAATATTTAATTCATTGCACTTTTGTAATTGCAGATACCCATTCTGTTTATATTCCTAAACAACATTTTCTAAAGCTTTTACAGAAAACATTCCTGTTGAACATAGTGTAACAAAGTCTTTTAGAACTGAGAATTGCTCTTGTTTCTTCTAACTGTATCTACTACTTCAGCCCTTCCAGTTAGTCTTTCATAGGAATAAAAGCAGAAGTGGAAATGGAAGGCTGGCTATGGCTAAAAGTGGAATAAAGGATGGAACTCAAGTGCCCCACTGTTTTTTTCCACTGAACATTTTAATTTGATATACCATGTTCCACAAAATCTTTGTCACCCCCACCTAGCATTCACAATTACCATTGCAAAATATGTTTGAAAAGTAAGATATGTGCACTGTTTGGGCTTGTGCTTATTTGCAGAATTTCAAACAGTTCATAGCCATTGCTTTGCCTTGGATGTCACAAAATCAAATCCTTATTCTATCCCATGAGTTCCATATTAGTCTGGAATTCCAATGGAAATGTATAAGGGCTTTTCTGTCTACAGAGTTTTGTAATGTGGCTATCATTACCACAAAGAATGTTTTTCTTAGAAGCTGGATATCCACACATGTTCTATTGGTAAGCCACTAGGTTGCTGAATTAAGATTTTATTTACCACTGGAACAAATATTCTACCCAGTATACATACTCAGGAACCACATGTGGGGACCATTCATGGACTATATCAATGTCAGTTAAGTTGATATTTAAATATATACATTAAAACTGGGAAATATATCTTCAAAATCAAACTTTGTCTTCCTTTGTAAATCTTGATCTTGATTCTGAAATTATTTAATTGCTCTATTCATCATGCTTTGAACTTGTTTGTAGGGAAAATTCTATTGTCTCACTCAATGGTTGCAAAAGGGATTTCTGCTCTTTCACCTGGTGAAATATACATTGTTTTTTACTGGACCAATTTTCACTTTAATGTAAGTAATTATAGCTTCCTTAAAACAAGCCAATTTTAAAAGGGTCTATGGCTGTGTAATACACAATATTGGAAACCAGAATAAAATATGTGTATTGGCCTGATTTAGTGTTTTACATCTGAATAGCTTACCCGGTGAGATGATGGGACATGTGTAGATGAAATGGGGGCCCTAAATTGAAATGCTGCTTCAATTTAGGGCTGGTTAAACCCCTGTGTCATGCACACACCTAACCTGCCTCTCTGGCGGGGAGGGGAGGATAAGCTGCTGGTGGGCAGAGTAGTCCCTGGGTTGCAGGTGGGGTTGGTGCTTCCCTCTGTGGCAGCGGTGGCCTTCCTCACACACCACCTGTCCACAGGCACCCAGCTAGGGCGGTCCCGGGGGGCACCGCAGCTGCAAAACACCGGGCCCCCATGCAGCTCAGGCGGGGAGGGGGAGAGATCAGGCTTGCCACTTTTCTTGGTTGGAGTCTGCTTTCCCAGGCTGCCTGCAGGCCCTCCTGCAGAGCCATGGAGCTGCACGGAGCCTGATGCTTCACTCTGCAGCTCCTTCAAAGAGTTTTAGTTTGCTGCGCCCCAAGTTATTTAAGGTACATTACGCCACCAAATTTCCTACAGTGGCGCACAGTATGCTGCTAAGGCATGCAAACAACGACACCATTAAAGCAGTGCAAAAGCATTTATCCTGCTTTAAAGTGTCATGCACACATGCCTCTCATTTCATCTACACACGATGGATAATAAGAAACTAAATGCTAATCCAAAGCATTTTTCAGACTATATTTAATAACCCATTTATTATTTTTCCACTGGTTATTTACGGCTATAATAAATTGATACTGTATTTTAAACAGATACTTGATTGTCAGCTTGTAGGGTCTGATACACCTGTCATAATATCTGTTTACAAAATATTCAACCCTTCTGTCAAGTTAGGTCGTGGTTTACAATGTGGCTAGAACTGAATTTGCAATACACTATAATTTTATACTGTTATATTTTATCTGTACTTGTGAAACCCAAGGAATTGCATTAATCATAGAGAGTTTTATTAAGCTGCAAACAGGAATATTGGAAATACCATGCTGAAGTACACGTAAAAATAAAATTTATACAATTAATTATTTTGAAATGAATTTTACTTTTCTCTGTGTATTTTTGGTTCAGGATAATTAGCTAACCACAGTTTATTTATATAAGGTGTGTGTAATCTGTTTATAGAGTACAGCAGCTGACATAATGTAGTTTTTGGCCAGCTGTCACATTCCCTTCCCACAAGTAACATTTGAAATGATAAAACAACATTCAGAGGTATAACTCCCCATCAGGTAAAAATCATTACAACCCACATTCTCCAATAATGTTTTCAATCCACCTTGTTAAACCTTTTCATAGAAATAGGCCCAGGGTACAAGACTGTGTGCTGTAACTGAAGAATAATTATTTAGTCAGTCAGTCAGAGAGATTCAGACATGTAGTTGAAATAAGTTTTAAGCTATTGAAAATGTATCTGTTGTAGACCAAAGTGTTATGAAGTGAATCAAAAAAGCAGTAAATGGAGTCATATGTTGTTAGTTGAAAGGTGTATACATGTATATGAATATAATTTGATGAACACAGTTACAAAGGGAAAGTTTTATGCATTATGTAGTAGGGGACTTGAGCCAAAATATTTACCAATCACTAAGACCCAGATTGTTCCTGCTACGTTGCACATACGAAGGAGATCATTTGGACCTAGTTCTCCTGGATCCCTCCCCACACTCATCGTGCTTGGTGGAAGTTGTTTCAGCTACCTACACAGTATAAGCTCCCTTCTTCTGTAGGCACCCTGAAGGATACTTTTTGGATCAGTGTCTCTATAGAGTCAGAGAGTATTTGGGTGAGGAGCAGCAAGCCTAGAGTTGTGAAATGCATACAGCTTCCTTCTAGACTGGCACAAATTTCTTAAGATCATTCTAGTGCTTTTTATCATGTCTGTGACTTCTGCTCTGTCCTAAGGGACCCAGGACTTCTTTGGCTAAGGTTATGTTTTTGGTCTCATGATGCATAGTTGCATTGCTTGGGAGCTTTGAGAGTGGAGGGTAGTGCTGCCAGGATCTATAACTAATGCAAGGTCATATGGATTATATTCCCATAAAACTTGAAAAATGAAATTCTGACCCCATTGAAGCCAGTAACAAAACTGTTTTAGTTTCACTGGAGACAGAATTTAACCCTAAGGACCCATGCAGATCCACCAGGTGGGTGAACATGCCCTGGGACTTGTAGGGCCCAAGCACTAATGAAATTATATGGGGTGTAAAATACTACCAGTAAGTAGCAAGTTAGCTGATCCATAAAATAGCTTAAATAAATGCAAGTAGTATGTTCAAAAGCAGAATTAATTACTCAATAATAACTGCTTGGCCAGGGGCCAAGCACTGTGCCATTAACATTCAACATCATAGAATGAAGGAGGGAAAAAAAAAACATGAAGAAGAAAGGCAAGTAAAATAAACAGGGGTATTGACAGAGCTGTGTGTGGAGAAACAACCCTGGCTTCGCCTATGCTGTATCTGCAACTCTGGATGAAGGGAGGCTTTCATTTCTTAGTGATCTCAGTCTGGCACCTTTCATGGCCACAACAACAAAAAAAGCAGTGAGACAAATCTGCTTAATTATGCTGCAGATTTTCTTTCTCATGGATCCTAGTTCTCCTTGTCCACATCCCCAAACGAAGCCACTGGTATACATCATGCCCCACAAGTTATATAACAGTGATATCTATATCTTGATAGATAGACAGATGTGTGTGTGTGTAAGGCATGCATGCAGGTGTGTGATTTGGTATTCATATGCTATAGACCCAGTGGGCACCTCTCACAGTCATTGTCATTGTATTCCCAATAGGTAATATATGACATGCATAAATTAAACAAGAAAATGAATTTAGAAAGTCTGCTAATCCTCCTCATCGCCTATTGGCAGGGTGCTTTATGAACTTATCTGATCCTGCAAACATTACTCATTGGAGTAACAGCTTTTTCAATTTGCCTGAATAGAAATGCTCATCTCTGAATACAAAAGGCCCATTCACCCACTATGAGTAGTAACTCTCACTGGCAAGGCAGGGAGGCCCAGACCACCACTTTCTGCAAACTGTAACCTTTAGTTTAAAATTGGTTTCTGACTGATATGGTTGTGAAAAGGAAGGTGATGGTCTAGAGTCAACAGAAAATAGCTTTTAGTGTTGTCACTGCTGATAGCATTGTCATGGTCTTATTACTGTTACTCAAATCCCCCTGGCAAATAGTGAATTGGATAGTGACAATTTTTTCCTGCTGGGCCCAAAGCCTAAGAACATTTACCTTCAGTCCTTTGAATTCAGTGGAGCTATGAGAGGCCACACCTGCTCTGAGTAGAAAAAGCATATCTCCATTGAAGAAAATGGAAATTTTGCTATTTAATCCAGCCATGCAGGATTTCATGAATGAACAGGATTTGGGAGGACCAAAAAGCTTGAAATAAGAATGATCTGAAACAGTGAAGAACCTTACTACAGAATAAGATAGATGTCAAGTGAAAAAAACATTCCCATTTACAGTAATCAGGAAGTAGGGGGTAAAAAAAAAAAAGAACAAGTAGAGGCATACAAAGGCAGCCAGGTGCCCAGATCAGTGGGATGCATGGGGCTAATGGTGACTTCTGGCTGATGACAGCACAGTGGTGTAGCTGTGACAGCAACCAATATTTTTTTGGTTCCCCTCTCTCCCCATGTCATTTCCGGTGATGCAAGCCTGGGTTAAGGGAATCACACTGCTGAATACTTGTAGTATAGCATTGTACCCTCAGCTAAAAGGTGTGAGATGTAAGTATGATGTCCCTGGAGCTTAAGTGCCTCCTTATTCTTCATATTTCAATGTTGTTCAACGTTCAGCAGGGGGTTGGACCAGCAGGGGGTTGGGCTTCCAGCCCAACTTCCCTAAGATCCTGTGATCATCAGTGGTGGCCAGCAACTAGTATACTAGTATTGAGTTATCTACTTTTCCACCTCTAGTAGGTGTCTGGTGAAGATTTTTCCAAGCAACATTCAAATGCATTGCATTCAACAATTGTAGCCTCCAACCATAGCCCGCCTTGCTATGCTTTGCTTTGGTTTAGTATTCTGGGATATTTTCTGAGTTAATGTGAATTCTATCCTATGAGATGTTCTATCAGTAACTGGTCTGGATGGTGGGAAGAAGGAACAGGGCATGAACTTCAGATTTATATGTTTATATTGGGTATGAGTGTGTTTTCAAGCCTCCCTTTCAAATGAGCATCAAACAGTGTTGCCAATGAAGACTTTTCCATATCAAGTTTCTCCAAATGTGGTGTCCACAGTCATATTTGTTGTTCTGCCAGTATTATTGGAGCAGTATCTGTTTTACATTTAAATGCAATTCATTTTACTGAGGGGAAGAGACATGAAACTGTAGTACCAGTGTCTGACTTAAATGTGCACCAGTGCTAACAGTTATACCAGAACCTTTCAGTTGGTGAAATAGTAATTTAAGTAGCCATGACTGCCCAATGGTGATGTGAGGATATCACCTATTTACTCAGTTCCAGAAGTTGCTCATATGCTTATAGCATATAGGAGGGGTCAGTGACCTATGACTTGCAAGCTGGATCCAGTCCATGGAACCTTTTAGCTCTGGCCTATGGGCATGGGGCTTCAGTCACAGTTGTTTTCCCATGACAGCATTGATTGGGTCAGTCTGGTCTGCAGCCTTTAAAGGTTGCTGATTCCTATTGTATAGGATTAGGTGGTGTAATTTAAAATAGTTTGGGAATGTCTTAGCGGGCTTTTCTCTTTTTTTTTTCCCTGCAGATGCCATCAGAACCATTCCAAAACAGTGTACATACACAACTAGGTCCTGTTTATCTGTACAAGTTAAACATTTATTTGGCATCCAGCTATACAAATGTGGTTTCTTTCTATTCTTAATGTTCAGAGAGCAAGGACACAAGATATTTAAGTAAGTAGCAATGTTTTGATTCTATTTCTGTGAGCTACTTTTTATGTAATTCCTTTGTTGCAACTGGTTTCAGGCACTAAACAACTGACTCAAATCATCACAAGTTTTATGTCCAGTTTTTATATCTGAAGTTAAAGAACAAGTTTAAGTAGCATATATAGCAAGGGCTACCTATAGCTGCAGCTCCTAAGGAACAGCTTTGTTCATTCGTTTTGTTGAGGGGGAGAGAAATGAAACTATATTATCGTGGTCTCAGGGGCCATCTTGGCTAGGGACAGAAGTTACACATAAACTGGTTTAAGTGATCAGGAACCAGTTTAAACCTGTAACAGAACAGAAGTTCAATGCACATAAATCACTTTCAAAATTGCTGAAACTGATTTAAGATAAATCTGGTTGAATGTAGAATTAACTGATTTAGGTTAAATTGATTTATGGAACTTCTGTCCCAGACCCCCCATCTTGATTCAACTTAACTCACAGTCTTCCAGCATTCCAGGATTCTGTGCAGCCTTGGGTTGTAGTCCCTGCTCCAGTGAAGCATGGACTGGACTTATTCCCTCAGCCCCATCCCACCTCCCTCCTTGGCTGGGGGAATCAACCCAGCTCAGGCAGGGGGAATAAAACCCCCACTGTGGGCTTCCCCTCTGTGCTGGGCACAGTGGGGAGGCATTTTACCCCATGGGAAGGGAGGCATTTCACCTGCTGGGGAGGTGGCATGGCCAGGGAATTACCCCAGCTCAGATGAGAGGAGTAAAGCTCCCACTGCAGGTTTCACAACCCTCCCCCACTCCTGATCCAGGTGCAGTTGACTGGGGGTCTAGAATGGGGGTGGGGGAAGGAGGAGGGGTTGTTTTTCCTGTGCTGGGAGGGGGGATGCTTACTGTTTTTCCTTCCCATTCCTTTCCCAGCCAGCCTGCCAGCTGAGGAAGAAATGTCATGGGGTGATTGGCCAGCTGAGGAGGGAGCGTGGGGGGAAATGACCCCCACTGTGGCCTTCCCATCCCCTGTGCTGGGCACAGCCTGCCTGGGGGTCCAAAGATGGGCAGGGGTCCATTTTCTGCCCCCGTGCCCTTCTCAGATGGCCTGCTGGATGAGCAGAAGGCATGGCCAGGTGATCAGCCTGCCTTCTACCTTGAGCTTTGGAGTGAAGCCCCAAATGCAGGTTTCCCCACAGCAGGGAATCAGGCTGATGAGCCAGCCATACCCCCTACTCTGCCAGCAGGTAAGTTAAGAAGGGAGTGGGGAGGGCGGAAGGTCCACCTCACCAGGCTTTGGATCCCTAGCCAGGTTCTGAACTGGCACAGGAGATGGGAAGCCCATAGTGAGGGCTGTTCCCCCCACACATACTCCCTCCTCAACCAGCCTGCAGGTGAAGCAGGAGGTGTAGCTGGGTGATCAGCCCACCTCCCAGCTGTGGGGAAGCCTGCAGTGGGAACTTTACTTCCCCACTAAGCCGGGAGATGGCTCAGGTGGTGAAGTAAGTACTCCTGAGCCATCTCCTGGCTCCTGGAAGTAAGTACTTCCTGAGCCAGGAGATGGGCCACACCCCCTGCTTAGCAGGCAGGCCAGTTGAGAAGATAATGTAGGGGAAAATGACCCTCACTGAGGCTTTCCCCCCTTGCACATGGCACAGCCCAGCTGGGGGTCCAGAGCTGGGTGGGGTAGCCCATTCCTCCCCACTCGCCCCTCAGCTGACCACTGGCCAAGGAGGGGGTATGGCCAGGTGATCGGCCGACCTCCTGGCTCTGCATGCAGGGTTGGGATTTAAAACACGCCACTACGGGTTCCCCCTTCTGTCCCTCTCCCCAGCTGACTAGTGGTGTCCCCCAAACCTCCATTCTTGAACCTGTATTCTTTAATAACTTTATAAACAATCTGGACACTGGTGTCAGAAGCAGCCTCGCTAAGTTCTCTGACGACACCAAACTTTGGGGAAGAGTATCCACATGTGAGGATAGACTGGTGATCCAGGCTGATCTCGATAGGCTTGCAAGGTTGGCAGATGAAAACCTGATGGCATTCAATATGGGAAAATGCAAGGTGCTCCACCTCAGGGGAAAAAACCCTGCATCACACTTATAGGCTTGGCAATGCTACACTTGCTAGGTCCATGACCAAAAGAGACTTGGGGTCATGATTGACCACAAGATGAACATGAGCCACCAATGCGATTCCACAAAGCTGGAATCACAGCTGGCAAAGTGAGCAAAACTCTAAATTGCATCTACTGATGCATCTTGAGCAAGACCCAGGATGTCATCCTTCCACTGTACTCAGCCTTGGTGAAGCCACAGCTGGAGTACTGCATCCAATTCTGGGCTCCACAATTCAGTAAGGACATGGAGAACCTTGAAAGAGTTCAGAGGAGATCCACACACACGATCAGAGAGCAAGAGAGTAGGCCCTATGAAGAGAGGCTGTGAGCTATGGGACCCTTCAATCTAGAGAAGCACAGGCTGAGGAGTGACTTCGTAGCAGCCTATAAGTAGGGCCACTCATATGGTTAAGGGCTTGCAGGCTAAGCCCTACGAGGAGAGACTGGGGCTCCTAGACCTCTTCAGCCTCCACAAGAGAAGGTTGAGAGG
>JAGPOW010000261.1:56716304-56732143 GCA_030014935.1 Caiman crocodilus | reverse complement strand
GACCTTGTGGCTGCCTATAAGTTCATCATGGGGGCACAGAAGGGAATTGGTGAGGTTTTATTTACCAAGGTGCCGCCGGGGGTTACAAGAAAAAATTGCCATGAGCTAACAGAGCAGATTTAGACTGGACATTAGGAAGAACTTCACAGTTAGAGTAGCCAAGGTCTAGAATGGGTTCCCAAGGGAGGTGGTGCTCTCCCATACCCTGGGAGGGTCTTCAAGAGGAGGTTAGATAAGCATCTAGCTGGGGCCATATGAACCCAGCACTCTTTCCTGCCTATGCAGGGGGTCGGACTCGATGATCTATTGAGGTCCCTTCTGACCCTAGCATCTATGAATCTATGAAATACATAAGGGATGTACATCAGGATCTGTGGGAATACCTGTTCACTAGAGCACCCCAAGGGATGACAAGGTGCAATGGTCATAAACTCCTCCAAGACTGTTTTAGGCTGGACATAAGAAAAACTTTACTGTCTGAGCCCTCAAGGCCTGCAACAGACTACCCCCAGAGGTGGTGCAAGCACCTACTCTGAACACTTTTAAGAAACATTTGGATGCGCATCTTACAAGCCAGCCCAGACTGAGGAGGAGACGTGGCTAGCTCTAGGCACAGGGAGAGAGGGAGAAACACCCCACTGAGGGCTTCCCCCTGTGGCTTTCCCTTCCGGTGGTGGGAGTTCCCCCCATGCCTGCTCCTAAGCTGACTGGTGGCTAAATAGGAGCATGGCTAGGGAAATCACCCATGTCCAGCTCTCTACACTGTCTGGCAGACTGGGAGATGAGTTCTAGCACTCTCTGGCTCCTCCAAGGTTCATAGATTTCTAGGGTCAGAAGGGACCTATTAGATCATTGAGTCTAACACCCTGCTCTGGGCAGGAAAGAGTGCCTGGGCAATAACCCCAGCCAGGTGCTTGTCTAATCTCCTTTTGAACACCTCCAAGGTAAGGAAAAGCACCACCTCCTGTGGAAGCTTATTCCATATTTTGGAAACCCTCACAATAAAGAATTTCTTCCTGATGTCCAATCTAAATCTACTTTCCTTCAGTTTATGGCTGTTGTTTCTAGTAACACCAAGGTGAGCCCTAGTAAACAGAGTATCCCCTATTCCCTGATAACCGCCCCCCCACCGATGAGTTTGTAGACAGCCACAAGATCACCTCTCAGCCTTCTCTTATGGAGGCTGAAGAGATTCAGATCCCTCATTCTGTCTTCATAGGATCTTAACTTCAGGCCCTCAACCACACAATTAGCCCTCCTCTGAAACCTTTCCAGGTTATCCACATCCTTCTTGAAGAGCAGCTCCCAAAACTTGTATGGACCACTGCAGAGGTATGACTGCCTTTTACTTTTGAAAAGCAAACATCAGTTCATTTTCTTATTAGTTCAATTTAAGCAGTTTACAGAAACCTGCAAAGATTGAATCAATTCAACCTTGGGGTTTTGGGCTGACTGTACTTAGCCCTTGTAAAAAAGGTAGTTATATCTCTCTCTCTTATACTCATTATGCTTCTCTTCTTTCTTTCAGAAGGAAATATGCTTCTCTTCTTTCTTTCAGAAGGAAATAACTTGCTTCTAGTAGGAAGCAGATGTATTTTACCCAGGGCATGCTGGCATTGAGCACGGTTGCTTAAATTGTGATCTAGGCTTACTAGGAGCCTGCTAGTGAATGCTTTGAAGTACTAAAGTAAAATTCAGTCATCTAAGAGGTAAAAAAATATCTCCCACCAATATTGTATTGGTCATGCCTATGAAATAAGACTATGATGTAGGCAGTATTTCCCCCAGTGGTTAGGGACATGTTCTAGAGCAGTGGGTCCAAGGCAGACTGAGAAGTCTGAAACATACTAGGGGGCAGAGGTCAGGAACAAAGACATGAAATAGCAGTCATGATTGAGAGTGTGAGAGCTAAGCAAGCTGTGTCAGTCAGCACTGGCATGCTTAAATCCAGGACCTTCCCTGTCAATCGAATCATACATAAGTACAGCTGCCCATCTAGCCAATCAGACTGAGCAGCTTTTTTAGTTAGCTTTCCTGACAGTAGAGATGTATCAGAGGGATAGCCAGCATGGGTTTGTTGCAGATAGGTGTGCTTGACCAATCTCATTTCCTTTTACGACCAGGTGACCTATCACCTAGACAAGGAGGAAGAGACTGATGTCATATATCTTGACTTTAAAAAAGCTTTCAATCTGGTATCCCATGATCACCTCTTGGCAAAACTGGCCAACTGTGGCCTCAGGTCCTCCATGATCTACTGGCTGGGAAATTGGCTCCATGGTCAGATCCAGAGGGTGGTGGTTGATGGAAGTCAATCATCATGGTGCCCTGTGACCAGTGGGGTCCCTCAAGGCTATGTCCTTGGACCTATATTGTTCAACCTCTTCATTAATGGATGTGGACATTGGAGTCAGAAGCGGACTGGCCACGTTTGCTGATGATACCAAACTTTGGGGTAAAGCATCCACACCTGAGGACAAGGGGAGGGTAATTGAGGCTGACCTTGACAGGCTCAGGAAATGGGCAGATGAGAAACTGATGGTGTTTAACACCAAAAAATGCAAGGTTCTCCACCTTGGGAGGAAAAACCTGCAGCATGTGTATATGCTTGGCAGTGCTATGCTGGCTAGCACTACAGCCAAGAGGGACTTGGGGGTCAGGATTGACCACAAGATGAACGTGAGCCTTCAATGTGATGCTGCACCTAGTAAAGTGAGCAAAACACTAGCTTGCATCCATATATGCTTCTCAGGCTAATCCAGGACACCATTCTCCCATTGTCCTTGGCCTTGGTGAGGCCACAGCTGGAGTACTGCATGCACTTCTGGGCTCCACAATTCAAAAAGCATGTGGAGAAGCTTGAGAGAGTTCAGAGGAGAGCCACGTGCATGATCAGAGGTCAGGAAAACAGACCATACGATGAAAGGCTGAGACCCATGGGACTCTTCAGCCTGGAAAAGCGCAGGCTCAGGGGTGATCTGGTGGCCACCTATAAGTTTATCAGGGGTGTTCACCAGAATCTGGGGGAACATTTGTTCACCAGAGAGCCCCAAGGGATGACATGGTCAAACGATTATAAAGTCCTGCGACCGATACAGGCTGGACATAGGGAAGAACTTCTTTACTGTCCGAGCCCCCAAGGTTTGGAATGGCCTGCCACCGGAGGTGGTTCAAGCACCAAGTTTGAACGCCTTCAAGAGAAACCTGGATGCTTTTCTTGCTGGGATCCTATGACCCCAGCTGACCTCCTGCCCCTGTGGCAGGGGGCTGGACTCAAAGATCTTCCAAGGTCCCTTCTAGCCCTAATGTCTATGAAATCTATGAAGAAGACAGAGCCATGCCTACAGCAGTCATCAACACATGGGGCAGCCTATCAGCAACACATAGGGTGGCACAGGGGTGGGGAGTGCTGGCCAGTGCGCCTCGCCCCCCAAGAATGGAATTGAAGCCATTGGCACTTCCATTTTTTTCTAGGGGCACTCGTGGTTTTCCACTGACACTTCTGGGGGTCAGCTGTCAGCCACTGGGGGGACTCCTTCCCTCCCTCTCCCCCCGGCCAATGATCAGCTGCTGGTGACCACCCAGAACCAGGAGGGACCAATCACCCATGGGGCAGCCCAAGCTTCTGTTAACATGATTGCAGCACTGTGGTCAGCTACCACTGCATCAGTGGCTGCTTTTGCTCTCCATCCACAAAGGCTGCTGCTCCAGTGTCTGCCCATCTTTCCCCCCTTGTTTATAGTATTGCCTGACAGTTTATGCCACAGCTTTTAGCTTTTAGCAGTGGCATGCTGGAGCAGTCTATGATGTTCTGTGCATGCTATCTTCCATACTAAAAGTTACTTCCAAACCTTATAAAGCTGTGAGTCTAGGCTACTGAAAGTAGAACATTGAACATGGATTACAGCAATATGGGCTGATTTAAATTTGATTTGATTAAAAGTTTGATAGAAACTTCTACAAATGCGAACCTACTCCTATAGATAAGGTTTGCAATGTTCATTTTTCAACCCAGTGCAGCAAGTTGATTCAGAGCATATTTGCTTTCCCTGGCCATAGTTTAAGTGCTCAATAAAGTTACATTCTGTTATTAAGTGCTGACTCTTCGCCCCCCTTCCCTGCCCAGATTAATGGGTTTTGGTCATCCGGAAGAAATGAAGTCTTTTGAAGAGAATGAAATGTACTGAAGTGAGTAACACTGCAGAGATTGAACTTTTGTCCTTTTATGGTATAAAGAATACAAAAAATTTTTTCCAGATTAGTGGCATGTGCTTACTTCATACTTTTAATGGTGCATTTTTTTATGAGACTTCAGGATATACTGTGGTATTTTTCCTAATGAAATTAAGGTCCTGCGTTAAGGGCCTTGGTCAGATACACCCTTTAAAAAAATTCTAATGAAATAGTTTCAACATTCAACATAACCCTAATAGAATGAGCTGATGAGGAGGTTGGAATGCTCCGGGATGTTAATACAGTGACTAGAGCTGATGAAGTAAAATATAATTTTGTAATATACCATTTGCTAAACCTTGCCATTTTAATTGATTAAATGATTTCCTGAATTATTTTTTGAAGTGTTGAGCTGGCTGTCTAATTTCATATGTACCCAAACAAATCTAATGCTAACATTTTCTCTCTGGAAGCTGAGAGTTAAAATGAGCATTTTGGCCATATACGCTGGTTTCAGTTTAGTTGCTATTGTGCATTTATCTACATTGTTCAACTACCACACATGACTCAGACTGTGTTTGATAGTTTTTGATCAATGAGCAACTTGCACTAGAACAGTATGTGTGATGCAGATAACGATACCACTATGTTAACACTGTGATATGGGGAACTTTTTAAGTGTTCCTGCTCACACTATGCTTTATTCTGGTCTTTACTGGTATAACAGAAGCAAATCATATTTTTTCATTTTGTTGTAGTGGCAATCTATTGTTTTCTTGGGAGAAAAATTCAAAATTAATTTTGAATAAGTGTGAGCAAAGAGAGGAAAGGGTTAAGCAATGTTAATCAACTGTCAGCAATATATGGGAGAACTACAGGGATACTTCCTTGCTTTTTCCTCACCAATTCTAACCTTTACAGGTGCTCCTTTCTCAGTGCTCAGTCCTTTACTCAGGAGAACCTTTATAGACTGTGATTCCTCATGGTGAATTTCCAGGGTGTAAGAAGTGATCTATTATATTGTGCTCAAGACAGTGAAGCTGGTAAGTAAAACAATTTTCACTTTTAAAATAATGCTGTCATATGAGAATAGCTTTTGCTCTCAGTTTTCTCTTATTACATACCCACCCGAGTTTTCTTCCTAGTTAATAGTCCTTAGTGGTTTCTGCTTCTGTGAGAAACTAAGGTATGACATTAGTATAAATGTGTATATAGATAAATAATATATTTTTCTTCCCCTTTTCATACTTTTCCACATGTTTAAAAGCCTCTTAGTGTTCACATTCTGTAGCGCTTTTTATAAATGGCTGTCATGCTTAGCATTTAGGTGTCTGGGTCCATAAACAGAATTAAAAAATAAATAAATAAAAATGAGTTTTATGCCCTGGAATGGCATACCTAGAAAGGAGACATTTAAGTATCTCTTAGTTGAGATTCACAGCAACCAGTGTGCTAAGGAAAGAGATGTATAGGCTAGCTAATAGGAAATGTGGAAGCCACAAGAAAGAACTCCAGAACTTTTCCCCTTGTCTGGAATTAGGCAGTCTCTATGCTCTTCTCTGCACCCCCAATTAGGTGTTTTGGTTAATGTTGGATCCACAAACTGAACCCCTTGCTCGACTTATGATCTTAAATAAAGCTGTACTCCTGGTGGCCTTCAGGCTGCATGCAACCTGCACGTGTGCTACCTGAAGGGTGGGAAGGAGCCACATATTGCCTGGGTGCAGGAAGGAGCGGGGGCAAATGCTACCAGTTCTGCCCAGGGAGAGGCTAACCCTTGTAGTCTGCTGCCCATGTGATGTGCTTTGAATCAGGCATTTGATCCTGCTTACTTATACAGGTTGTTCAACCTCATTTTTATTTTAACATAACCAATACCCTACGTTATCTTGGAAAAATATGCTTGGCTGATTTTTTTGATTAATAAGTTGGCCAAAAAACTATGATTTGCTTCATTTTCCATCAACTTCTGTGAGGTCCATTTTAAGGAATAATCATGAGTAATAATCTGAAGAATCCTTTCAAAGGGTTTATTTTCTCTATAAAGTAAACTTCATTGAGGAAATGTTTATTATTTTTTAAATTTCTAAATAATGACAAACATTGAAAAAATCTTTGACATGGTATACTGTTCCCTCTCTACCAGAAAGAATGGAGACCTCCTTTATCCATGGAACTTATGTTCTCCCTCACCATAGTATATTAGCACTTCACCATCTTTAATATGTCTATCTTCTCAACACTTCTGTGACTTAAAGAGACAGTGTTATTCCACATTCTTCATGCTTACTGAAAATTATATTAGGAATAAAATCTTATTGAGAGTAGAACGGACACCAAAGGGTTCCAACTTCATTTTTCATAATGAGAATGTTGACTATTAAAATTAAGTACCTTTTCAAAAACATTCAAGGATATGCTGTTTACAAATAAGAAAAATGTGGGAAAGCTAAATTGTTTAGGTAACAGGCATCTTAGGGCTATTTTCAGCTGAGCTAAATGAGTTCAGCTGTTACTAATAAACTTATATTTACGTTGAGTTAATAATTTTTTTCAGTCTAGTTTTCATCTGAAAATTGTTGCATCAAATAGTTTGAAAACTGTTCCAGATGTAGTTGTTCTTTCACATTGGAAATGTATGAGCAAATGGAAGGTGGATCATTGGATCCATTAAAAATAACAGTCTCTCCCGGCATTCAAGCTTAACATATCTGACAAGCAATTTCACTATTAATGAAACTAAACCTGAGAGGCCTTTTACTAACAAAAATGAAAATTCAATTGTAATTATGTACTTGGTCAAAGAATTTCTACAAACCTGAAAGCACAGTCTACATCTTAACTATTACTATTGCTTTTACATGATGAAGTCTACCAGAATCAGTCGTTCAGCATTAGAAATTGTTGGAAAGTTTCTTTCAAAGCTGTGCTTCTGTGGAAAATTGGATTTTGAATGAATGATTTTTCTTTCAGATTCCCCAAACAAATTATATCCCCTATAAAGAGTTATTAGGGCTCAATAAGAAATGAGATGTGGTGCATCATTGGATGTCTATTCAGTGAGCCTCATCCACTGAAGAAAGTGGGGCCATGGTACACCTGAAGTTCTTCTCTTGAAATATTACAACATAATTTCTAAATAAAAAAATATTTAAAAGGAAAATTTATGGCCAAAATTATTTAGTTTTCAATTCGAATTTTCTTTCTCTTTTTTGGAAATTTTCAAATGATTTTGCAGCTTGGGGCCCAAATATTTTCTAACTTCTAAATTCAGCTGTGGAAAATTGAGGAAGGATTGCTACGACAACACTGGTTGAAATTCCAGCACTACGAGGGACAATACTTGGTGCTTGGTCATTTTTATGGCGAATGTTAAAAAAACAAAAGAAAACAAAAAATACTCCTCATCTAACTTTCTCATTGCCTAGTTGAAAGAGTACCTGCAGACAAATAATCTGGATGAATCTTAATTTAGTCAACGATGAGATGATGCCATTAAAAGGAAGAAAGTACTTAACAAATAAATATACTTAAAGAAATCTTGCTCTTTTAAATCAACTAAATTTCCTGTGCAGCTTCAGAAAGAAGGTAGTGCATATAGTAAAATTAAACAAATAAAAAACAAAAAAACCTAGCCCTCTCAATAGAGTTGCACAGAGCACGGCCACTTCATTTTATGGACAATTTTGGAATTTCAAAATTTAATTTCAAAATCCAATTTGGGCTCTTGCCCCCATAATTTGAAATGATTTGTCAATCTGTCTAAAAATGTAAATAGTTCATTCTGAGTGTGTTTAGTAGAATGCAGTTCTAAAAGTTTGTTGAGACCCTGGATGTGTTCCTGCCAAAGCCCCACTTGGCTTCTGTGGCACTTTCCTTTAAAAAAAAAAGGTATAACTTCCTTTGCCACATACAATTTTGACAAGTAATTCATTGATGGATGATCAGTTTCTCCCATAAGCTACATGAAAAATATGTTTCACTTGATTCAAATTTATTTCCAATTTTGCCTCAGTAACCAAATTTTGACTCAATTTTTCAAGTCTAGATTCATAAAACCAGTGAGGAAGTAGCAGGTCACTGCTTCTGTCATACTCAACAACCCAGCAATAAGAACACTCATGCTGCACGTAAAAGACTCCAGAATGATTTCATTCTCTGCTGAGGTGGTTTGAAGTCATATTTGACACCTGCTCAGAGGATGTACCAACGACTGCAGAAGTGCATGGCTTTACAACGCTTTAAAAATAGGTACACCACTTTAAATTAACCCCCATTAAGTGAGGTATTAAATTTGAAGCATGTGTTTCACAGCACTGTAGCATTCTATAGCACTTTAAATAACTTCTGTATGCTGGAGCCTGCCTAGGGCTGCTTCTGTGTAGAGTGCCCCCTGCCTTCTAGCCTAGAAACTGCAGGGAGGCTCAGCGCCTTCCCTCCACTCCCAATCAAACACTGAACTTATGTCAAGTTTAATAGCATTGTAACTTTATAGTGCTATAAAAAGTGTTCTAAATTACAGCACTGTAAAACATGCATGAAACACTTCTGTGTACAACCCTACTTTGTATAAAATACTTCGGTTGTTAGAGAAGTGATGAGTACTCCATTATCTCCCCAATTGGATGAGTGTCCAGTTACTAAACTCTACATAGTTGTTTGTTTATGTGAGCAAAACTTTGAAACAGTATAGTCATCCTAAATCAAATGTCTTTTTATCCATTGGACGACATGGAGTACATTATTTTCTGGTGATCCAAATGTAAATCCCTTTAGTGTTACATTTAACTTATTTCTTAACCATTGAATAATTATATTTCCTTTTTTTTTTTTTTTTAAGGCCTGGATCCGTCCCATACTTATACACTTCAATTTACAACAGGAAGTTCCCAATTGATCTAGTGAAGTTATAAGCACATGTCTAAGTGTTTGCAGTATTGGAGCTTAGGTTTATAATTAACTGTCATGTTGTAAAGTATTTTGCAACAATGTTAATTCACATATAGACCTTCCTTAAATGTCTGGGTGAAAAACTTCCTCATTAAATTGTAGGGTTTGAGAGCAATTATATTTTTGAGGAAAACTTTTATTTTTTTTCTTCATTTTGGAGGAGAGGACAGGGCCGTGGCAATGGAAGGGACCTAAAAAATATATCACATTTGAACATTTTACAAAATTTATTATACTGACATTGTAGAAAAAGTTTAATTTTCTTTGTTTTCACCTTTTTAATGTCCTCCCTCTTCTTGTTTTCCCCGCTGGAAAAATGTGGAGGAAAAGAGAAAGATGCTTCTTAATTCCTTACCCATTCCTATAGAGAGAGGTCCCTTTTGAGTGAAGAAATTTGAAAGCAATGGGGGTTTTTTTCTCCACAAATATTTCTCCACAATTAATTTCAGCTTATCGTTGGGTGAGAGGGGGAATAAAATAAAATGCCCAATGAAATGTGATTTTTTTTTTTAAATGTGCATGCATTTTAGTGTTATACTAGATATAATAAAAATGGAATGTGACAGAGAGTGAATGGCAGTGAGTACGTGTAGGCTTAAATTCAGCCCACTAGTAGTGACTGAATCATTAGATGTTCAAGAAGGCTTTGGTCTTAGTAGAGCTCCTAGTGAAAATGAGGCAATGCTGAACAGCAAAGGTTTTCAAGTGCCTTTTGATTTTTAAGTGCTTCAGTTTTGAACCATGCAACTTCCCATTCCTATGAACTTTAAGTTTTAAAGTAAAGTGCTTGCTTTGGATCTCACTTACACCCCTTTTTACATTGACTTTCCTGGAGCTGCATCAGATTACTTTGGTGTGAGAGCAAAATCAAGTCCAAAATATCAAAGCTTAAAACTTTATAAACTTACTTATGTGGCTGGGATCTGTTATTCTGTAGCACTGATTTATGGTAAGATCATGTTACTCATTAAGATATTATTCATAAATTTGACATTTTAATAGGACTTAATAGAATGCTTTTAAAAGCTGACCAGCACTTCAAAATGTGATTCCTGACATGTAATAAAAAATATTTTTTACTCCAAATTACAGTACATCTAAGCTGGTCTCAGTCAAAAGGGCCTTTTAAAAAAACCACAAAGGTCTTGTATAGATTAAAAACTGGTGTTTTTTTGAGGCTGTGGGGCAGTTCTGAAACTGCATATAAAGGTGCCAATTATAATGACTCACAGTGACAATTATAAGGATAACCTGTCCATTGGCAACCAGACTGAGATGTATATTGTATTTCACACAGACCACCAAACAGGTGTCAGATTGTAACAACTGTTGGAATTTTACCAAATCAACTTGCTGCTTAGAGGGAGAAGGCTGTAGATAAAAATGGGGTTTCAGTACAATCAAGCAGAGTTTTGCTATTGATTTCCATGTAGCCAGGATTTCAGCCCCTGCATCTCATCCATCCAGCCTTTTTAATAGGAGTATAAACTGTAAATGTATAGATTTTTCTCTAAAAGTTCAATAGCTAACAGAGTAGTTCTGACACAGATAATATTTATTTTGCTTCTAATACATTTTGAAGTGAATAGGAGGCTGTGTGTACTTTTTATTAATATTGCTCATTAAATGAAAGTTTGCATTTGACTAACTACTCTTATACCTCTTTCACCCCCTGAAAAAATTCCTTGGAGTAGTAAAATTTTTAGTTTCTTTAAAACCTGTAAATGTTAAGCAGGTATTTTATATAATTGCATACCACATGCCACATTTGGCACACATTTGGTAATATTTTATAATGTTTCTTACTGCTTGGTAACTAGAACTTGGTTAAGTATTTCATCTAGTTCTAAAGCTTCCTAAGCACATATGTAACCTTAGCATTCTGACATTCTGATGTCATATGAGGGAAAACAAGAGAGAAAAATCTGTAATGCTTTAAAACTTTATACAATTACCTCACCTGCCTACTAGATCACTGGGACTTTGCTCATATACCATGTCTAACATCATTGCATAATTCTCTCAAATTAAATTAATCTGTAGTTTAAGCTGCAAATGTAATGCATACAAACATCTTTCTATCGATCTGGTATCTATTTTAAATAGTATATTATATATCTGTATGTGTGTGCATTTGTGATGCCAAAACTTTCAAACCTTGGTATCTAACTATGAGTGATCCTTGATCTGTGATTAGGAATTTCAGTGGCCTCATTTTCAAAAAGTGCTGAACACCCACTATCTCCCATTAATTATGCACTGTAGTGAAAATATTTTTCCTTCTTTGAATATTACTCTCAAAAGTTGAAACATAGTTTTGTCATCTATTTTAGAGCAGTGGCTGCCCTCAAGAGCCCTCTGAATAAGAAACTATATGAGTTACTAAGGTGGAAAGAGTTGTAACACTGATAACGACATGTTTGCTAGTCCCTTAAAATCGTTACTATTTATTTCTGTTGCTTTAAAAAAAAGGCTTTCCTAAGGGTAAATATTTCAAACCAATAGATTTTGGCTTCCTTTGCTAGATGTCAATGACATGAATGAAGCCATAGGGAGGAAAAACAATCACTTCACGAAACCAGTGAAAATCATGTTTCCACTGGAGTTGCCCAAAGCTAAAGGCTTGGTGCATTCTTCACCAGTATGAGTTTTCAGCTATGTGAAAGGATATTTTTCTCACAGGCAAGATTTACAATTTTGTTTTAAATGTGTCCACTCTACCAGGACAAAAAAGCTGTGCTTTCTTTTTTTCTTTAATAAAGTGACTCCAATGAAAATGAAAAAAAAAATTCAAATGTAAATGTATGTGAGATTCTCACTGAACAATTAACTGTTTGCAAAGCAATTAGTACTGAAAACAACTTTGGACAGGGCTTGTCAACTTACCGTGGAAAAGAAGCATGTCTCTTGCAATCGTTTTCTTTAAAGTATACAGAAATTACAACATTTTGGGGTTTTTTTAGTAAGAATGTTTGTTCAGGTTTCTCACAACTCTGACCACATATGGCATACTTTAACTTTTAATCTCTCTGTTTACCTAAAGCATTAAATCAGATCTTGATTTAGAGTCATCAAAGGAATAATGGACCGTGAAAAGACAAAGTTAATTCAGTTTCAATAACCTGATTGTCATTATATAGTGCACAGGTAAAGCAAAAATTAATCAAGACAATGACCATCAAACATCTGTGCCTTGGGGGGATTAGACAGTGGTAATAATGTGGATAGATTTTACCCCAATGAGCCAAATTCTGTGCTCTAGTGCTAGTACAACAGCTGTTTTCTAATAACACTTAATATAAAAGTTCTTCTTTTTGTGTAGAGTGCAAGTGTTTAATGGAATTTCCTTGCATTGGATATTAAAACCCAGATTATCAGGGAAGAATAATTACATTTGGAAAGTGCAACATTTTCTTCTGTGCTTTTCTGCCAGTACCTTACAAAGAAAAGGTGAGTGGAAACATGGTATGTGCAAAAAAAATTAATTATTCAGTTAATTTCACTCTTTTATTTTTCTAAATTTGCTTGAACAAGTAGAAATGTTTTCTATTTGTAGTATAGAATTACTGATAGAGTTTCAGCAAATAATTATTAATCTACTATGTACTTTTTTGTGAGAAATACATAAACACTCATTTTCATTTTGAGAAATGTGGATTGAGCATATACACCTTTGCATGATTGATGAATGATATACAGTACTAGGCTTCTACTGAGAATATTCATATTTACTATTTTAAATATTTTTCTCTAGGAGGTTTTTTTCCTTAAAATGTACTATATTGACAGACAAGGTTCCTTGGGTGAAATTGGTATCTTTTATTAGACCAACCCAAATAGTTGGAGAAAAGTTATTAAGCAAGCTTTCAGGTTCAAAAACCCTTTATCAGGCTGAGGAAGTTTCAGCAGTTGGTGTGTGCTCTTCCTGGATGGAATGAAAAGTAAAGAAGCCAGGGGCTGGGCTGGGCTGGGCAGTCAGTTGCCAGGCAGATTATAACGTATCAAAAATCCAATGTCTATGTTTAGTCCATGATCGCTAGTATCCAGGAGGATGATGACATGGAGCTCATAGGCTTGTCTCTGGGAAGTGTTGTGTAAGTTTCCCTTGAGGATCAGGACTGAAAGATTGGAGAAAGAGTGGCCCTCCTGTGAGAAATGTGCCCCCACCGGTAACTGGGTATTTCCGTCTTTGATGGATTTCCAGTGTGTGTTCATTCTGGTGCGCAGTTGTTGTTTGGTCTCTCCTACATATTTTCCATCAAGGCATTTGGTGCATTGGATGAGGTATATTACATTTCTGGAGGTGCAACTGTAAGATCCTGGGATGCTGATGGCTCTGTTGTGGGGTGTAGTATTGTGGGGGTGGTGGAGATGTGTTGGCAGGTTTTGCATTTCTTGTCATGGCACGGTCTGGGTCCTTTTGGTGTGTTCTGGGCTTGAGGAAGTTTGCTTCTGGTGATGAGGTTGTTGAGGTTCGGTGCTTGTTTGAAGGCTAGGATGGGTGGCTCTGGGCAGATCTTTTAAGAATAGGATCTCTGTCTAGTCTGGGTTGTAATTGTTTGAGGATTTTCCATACTGGTTCAAGGGAGGGGTGATATGTCATAACCAGCGATGTGCGATTTGTGGGGGGGTTTCTTCTGTACGGCAGCAGTTCTTCACATGGTATCTGGGTGGCTCTTTCAAACGTGTGATCTACCTCTCTGGAGGAGTGTCCTTGATGGATGAAAGCCTTTTTCAGACTGGTGAGGTAGCAATCCCGGGTGTTCTCTTCAGTACAAATGCAGTGGTATCTGAGGGCTTGGCTGTATATCACAGTTTTTTGGGTGTCAGCTTTTTTCTTTCCACCTGGAAGAAGACTTCCTCAAGAACTGTACCATCAAACCCTTGCTATACTTAAGATACGTCAATGACATCTTCATCATTTGGACTGAAAACCTGCAATCTCTGATTGAGTTCCATCAGAAATTCAACAATCACCATCCCTTCATCTGATTTTCTTTAGAATACTCTAGCACCAACATCTCCTTTTTAGACACAATGATCAGTATCCAGAAGGGTAAAATACAGACCACAGTATACAAGAAACCCACAGACCAACATACATATATGCACAGAACCAGCAATCACCCAAAATACACCAAAAAAGCTGTGATATATAGCCAAGGCCTAACTTGCTTAGCCTGATGAAGGGGTTTTGAACCCGAAAACTTGCTTAATAACTTTTCTCCAACTATCTGGGTTGGTCTAATAAAAGATATCAAATTCACCCAAGGAACCTTGCCTGTCTATGTCCTTAGACCAACATGGCTACAACCTAAACCCCTGCAACTATATTGACAGCACTTTTCTACTAATTAAGCCATCAAAATATGTATGCTCAACAAAGCCAGAGGAAATATAAAATCCAAATGCCATTCAAGTGAAAGGTGAAAATATCAGTGCCTGAAAAATATTATTTTCCTGTTATACTCCCTTCTCTACTAAGGATGTTCTGCTTCAAAGGTGTGTCAATATTACAACTGCTGTAACGGAAGATAGCAAGGAATTTTTAAATGATTGATCTTGAGCAATAAATTTTACTGGTGATAACAGCTGCAACAACTTTCATTTTTTTCCAGATCTTTAATAGTGCTTATGATGGCTTTTTGAGTAGTGTGTCAAGAGAGTGAAAAATTAACATTTGTTGGTATCATTAAAGTACAATATGCACTGGAATTTTAATGTATTAGATCAAATAATTATTGAAAAGTAGCAGTAATCAAAATTTAGCCCCAAAATGGGATAGTAATAAAATCCTTATATATATAAAACACTAGCTTAAAGCTTTGAGAGAGACTGCACAATGCAGTGCATTCTCTGTGCAACTTCCTGTGTCTTCCTTGTCCTTTTGATCACTGAAGAATGGAGTATCCCAACTCATACACGTAGGTCACAACTAGGGTCCAAGATCCAGATAGCCCTAACACGGAATTTGAATTCCTTTCACTAACTTTTTACATACCTGTATTAAGACAGATAATCTAATCCAAAGTTAGTGTCTTCTGAGTTGTAATGGTATATACAGGTATTACATTTAGATCAACCTAACTTTTGTTAGGTTGACTAAATGTGCAGTCATGAAGATGTTTGGAGGGTTTAATTGGCCAAAAAATGGCATGCCCAGTCTAAGCTAAGGCACCTGAGTAGATGCACTAACTTAGACTGAGATCAGATTAAAGCAACCTCACAAATGCCTGTATACATTCACAGCACCCTTGTACATGTTCCTATACTTCCAAAGCCTGTACATGTTCCCCTTCTCCCCCCATGAAAGGGCTATTTTTAGCCCTTCCAAGCCCCCCCCCCCAAAGTTACTTACATCAGACTCCTTGCAACACTCCTGGAAACAGTAAATGGCAGCAAGTGCTACTTCTGGCAATGACAAATTTATTCATATGCTGCTCCCAGTCTAGCTCTAGGCAGCTCAAAATAAACCACCTAGATGTAGACCAAGTGCAGCACATGCTTGTTCACACCCCTGAGTCTTTTGGGATGAGTTTTGTCGCACCTTGAGAGCCTTAATTTCCACAGGCTCCTAGGGCGAGAACGAATGCTCTCTAACTAATTTCTTTTTCCCCCACTAGGCTTTGATTTCCCTTTTATTGGCTGCTAGACAGATCAGATATCGCGAGATTGCTGAGATAAGGTTGCATTTACTCACGTGCTCGTTAGTTGCA
>JAGPOW010000261.1:56695132-56706557 GCA_030014935.1 Caiman crocodilus | reverse complement strand
GGGCCTGGAATCAGCTTCCAGGTGAAGTGGTACAGGCTCCTAGCCTGGGGATTTTTAAGAGGAAGTTAGATGAGCACCTTGCTGGTGTCATCTGACCCCAGTGCTCTTTTCTGCCAAGGCAGGGGGTCGGACTAGATGATCTGCCCAGGTCCCTTCTGACTCTAGATACTATGATACTATGATACTATGATGGTCCGATGGCTGGGGACCTGGCTCTGTGGTCAGACACAGAGAGTGATAGTCGATGGAACCAAGTCAACATGGTGTATAGTGACCAGTGGCTTCATAGTTTCATAGGAGTTAGGGGTCAGAAGGGACCTGAATAGATCATCTAGTCTAACCCCCCACCACTGGTTGGAGCACATGCTGGGATCACATGACCCTAGACAGATGTTCATCCAACCTCTTTTTGAATTTACCCAAGGTAGGAGTGAGGACCACTTCCCTAGGAAGTTGGTTCCAGATCCTAGCTACCCTGACAGTGACATAGTACCTCCTAATCTCTAACCTGTACCTATGCAACTCATGCTATTCAGCACATTGCATCATGCCCCATTCTCCAGCAGCTTCGGGCCATTGCTCTTCATCACCCCAGGTGCTCTAGGTGGAATAGGACTCATCCTATTTGCTGCTGATCTCCCCTAACGAGTTTGTAAGCAGCCACCACATCCCCCCTCAGCTTCCACTTGCTGAGGTTGAACAGGTTCAGGTCCCTCTGCCTCTCCTCATAGTTGCCCTCTAATCAAGCAGGTGGCCTTCCTCTGAACCCTCTTAAGGTAGACCACATCCTTCTTAAAGTACAGTGCCCAGAACTGGACACGGTACTCCAGTTGAAGCTGGACCAATGTCACGTAGAGGGGGAGTATCATCTCTCTGGACTGGCTTGAGATGCACCTTTGGATGCACAACAAGGTGTGGTTGGCTTTGCTGGCTGCAGTCTGGCATTGGTGGCTCATGTTCATCTTGGAGTCAGTAATGACCCCAAGATCCCTTTCTGCCTCTGTGCTCACAAGGGGGAAGCTCCCCAGGCTGTATGTATGCTGTGGATTCCTTCTCCCCAGGTGCAGCACCCTGCATTTGTCTATGTTGAACCCAATCCTATTACCATCCACCCACTTCTGTTGTCTGTCTAAGTCTAATTGCAGCTTCTCTCTCCCTTCAAGCCTGCCTACCTCTTCCCACATCTTGGTGTCATTGGCAAACTTGGACAACATGTTTTCCACCCCCTCATCCAAGTCACTGATGAGGACAACGTGGCATTCCCCAGGACTCAGTACTCAGACCAGTACTCTTAATATATTCATAAATGATCTGGATTTGGGTGTCAGAAGCGGACTGGCTATTTTTGTAGATGACACCAAATTATGCTGAAGTGCAATCATGCTAGAGGATAGGGTAGCAATTCAGACCAACATAGATAGGCTCGCAAGGTGGGTGGATCAAAACCCGATGACATTCAACACAAGAGAAATGCAAGGTGCTCCACCTTGGGAGAAAAACCTACATCATACTTATAGTCTTGGCAGTGCTACACTCAATTAGCACTGTGATCAAAAGAGACTTGGGGTTCGTGATTGACCACAAGATGAACATGAGCCACCAATGTGATGCCGCAGCCAGCAAAGCAAATAAAACTCTGGCTTGCATCTACTGATGCTTCTCTAGCAAGACCCAAGAAGTCATCCTCCCAATTTACTTGGTCTTGGTGAGGCTGCAGCTGAAGTATTGCATCCAATTCTGGGCTCCACATTTTAGATAGGATGTGGAGAAGCTTGAGAGAGTCCAGAGGAGAGCCATGCACATGATCAGAAGTCAAGAGAACAGGCGTTATGAGGAGAGGCTGAGAGGCATGGGACTCTTTATCTCAGAGAAGTGAAAGCTCAGGGGGGACTTGGTGGAAGCTTATAAGTATGGTGTGAACAGGAACTGGGAGAATGTCTGTTCACCAGGGCAACCCAAGGGAAGACAAGGTCTAAAGGTTATAAACTTCTGGAAGACCATTTTAGACTGAACATAAGGAAAAACTTCTTTACCATCCAAGTCTCCAGAGTCTGTAATAGAGTTCCCTCCAGAAGTGGTGCAAGCACCTACTCTGGATATCTTTAAGAAATGCTTGGATGCTTAGCATGCTGGGGTAATCTGGCCCCAGATGACTTCCTGCCCTTTGAGCAGGGGGCTGGACCCAATGATCTCACCCGAGGTCCCTTACAACCCTAATGTTTATGAACCTATGAATCTAAGTTCTGGAAACCAGGCTGAACCAGGAGACTCCATTTGGCAAGCAGGATTCTAGAGTCTCAACTCTGCCATAGGGAGCCTAGAAGCCCTAACAAACCTTGGATCCTAGTTTTGTGGCAGCAAGCCTCTGAGTCATGAGAGTCCTGACTAAAGTTTTCAGTCTATAGGGTTTCCAGACCTCCTGCTGCAGAGCTAGAATTCCCAGGACTTTTGGGTTTCCAGTGTGGCAGGCTCCCTGCTTTTGCCCGGGATGCCAGGCTTGGAAAAGAGCGCTTCTGACTGGTGGAATATTTCTACCAATAAGGTAACAGTTGGAAAGGGCTTGTCCCACCCCTGCCCAGAGGGGGTTGGGGAGCAAAGAGCCCTGGCCCTGAGTGAAGCCTGTGCTTGGGGGGCATGGCCTCTGGAGAGAATAAAGGGACAGCATGCTCAGCATGCAAAGCAGATGCGTCGGAGGAACGGAGAAGAAGGGACAAAGCAGAGCTACCCCATGGGTTGAGCAGCACCCAGAAGAGCCCTGAAGATTCCCTCACTGGGATCAATGTCACAGCCCCATTGGTGCACAGAGCAGCACACGGGACACAGACCTAGAGGCTGCTCAAGGCAGTCTGGGTCTGCATACCTTGGCAGGCAGCCAGGGTGCAGTGCAAAGATCACTGCATGGAGCTCATACCCTGGGAGCTGCTTGAGCCAGCTCAGGTCTGTAACCCTTGGGAAACAGCATAGGGCAGGGTGCAGAGATCACTGCGTAGAGGATCTGGGACCAGATCAGGGCTCTGGAAGCTGCTTTGGGCAGCTCAAGCCCCATTCTCTAACACGTGATCAGGTAGCTGATGCAGGCAGCATCAGGTCACAGGGTCCCAGAGCTGACTGAAACCTGGCACCTCATGAGGTGGCCTGGGCCTCCAACCTATCTGGGCAGAAGGATGAGCCCTGTGATGCACAGGTCGGTGCATGGAGACATGAGTGGGCCTCTGCACAGGAAGAGAGAGAGCTGAGGCGGTGAATGGCCACCCCAGCAGGAGCCGGATACAGCCCTGTGATGACAGAAGTTGTGAGTTGCAGGGGAGAGGGGTCTCCCACAGGAAAGAGAACCCTCAGGAAGGGAACCAATGCGAGCCTTGCAGGGTAAGGGTCCTGACCCAACCAGAGAGAGACAGGAGGACCTGGGATCTTGTGCCTCTTTGTGACGAGTAGTAGCAAGGCTTCCATCACAGAACCAGGGGGATAGGGAAAGTCCAGGTATACCTTCCCTCATTGGCACCCCGAAGGGTGTCAGAGCACCTTACATTTTGTCAGTCTGTGCCTTATGTTTTCTTATATTCAAGTTGTTTTCAGCTCACTGTTGTATGAGCACTAGTATATGTATATATCTCTTATCTAATGCTTTTTGGTTAATGGTTTTTCACAATTTGTAAATAGTCACTGAATAGTTTATTCGGTGATATCGTTGTACTTACCTGCACTTACTTGTTCCAGGATCCACCTGCTCACCTGCGGTGGGCATGGACTATTGGCATTTCCTTTCACTTATTGTTTTCAGGACTCAATATTGCCCTGCATTTGATTTGAGGCCACTGATAGTAGTACTGTTCCTGCATTGTTCATTATTGAAGATAGCACTGTATGTAAAGTTGAATTGTAAATATTTATCGTCAGTTGAAGGTTTTACTTGTATCTAAGTGTGTCTATATAGATTCAGGTAGATGTTAATAAATTTCTAAATAGTTAAGCCATCTTGTCCTGGCCTGGCTCTATAAAGAACAGAGAAACTGGTACAGAGACAACCAAATCCCTCTCACAGCACTACCACCACCTGACCACTCATCCCTTCCATTTGTGGATGGGGCACACCCTTGGGTTTACCCAGGCTACACCAGCTTTGTGGCCAAGAGTTTTTCAGGGCTTTGGAGCTCCTGCTGTGAGATAGGAGGCTGAAAACCCTGGGGCCTCTGACTCCAGAACACATACTGTATTATAGACCCTGGCATTTGAACCCTGCCTGCATTTCATCAGAAGTGCCTCTAAACCCTTGTTTCCACAAACCATGTTAATTCTGAAAAAATGGTATGGGTATGTGCTACAGAAAACCTGTTCTGATGTATAATTCCCAACTAGTTCCTCTAGTTTTGTCCCTCACCAACCAATTCAGCTATTTACTACTCTGATAGATTTTTAGTCTTTTCTTTAAACTCTGTGGTAGATAATATGGGAAATACAAAAAAAAAAAAAAAAAAAAAGAGGGTGAAGATCATTATTCCATGCAGTCAGTTATGTATATTGCCAAAACCCAAAATAAACTTCTTTGAGAGCTATGTATGTTGGATTACACAATTCTTTTATTTTTCTGATACCAGCCTTCAACCAAAAATCTAAAACTAGTATACTGTACTATAATAGAGCCTTAAAAATATTTGATACAATCTTTTAATAGTATAGAGGAACTATATAAATGGCATGGTTGCCATAAATTATCTAGGAACTCAGTTTTGCTCTTGCAGAAAAATTGTAACCTCTGTCAGGCATTAACTGTATGTAATGAAGCAGCGAGAAAAGTAATCAAACAAAATATTTGGGTTTTGCCTGACTTTTAGAAGGAGAGCAAGTAAAACATGGTGGTATTTCATGAAAGTAACTTTCAGATTTTATGTTTATTTGAAATAAAACAGGGAAATAAATTGCTGGAGATCAAAAGTAGAAAAAAACATCTGTATGATTCCCCTCTGAGATGTGGTTCTATTTTCTATCTCTGCGTTCTTAGCAGTAAGCCAGTGTGTTATCATTTAAGCAGTGGTACTTCATATCCCTGCTTTGAGTGACATTGTATAATCATATGAAGTGTCTGCATGATTAAATGATGGCCTCTATTTATTTATTTATTTATGCGTGGGATACGTACCAATTTAAGGAGCAGGTTTCCCAACTGAAGTGAAGTGGTAAAGCAGCAGATTGTGGATGGCATGAGTGCCCTCATTATTCAGACTGTAGACAGGCAAAGTGCCTTCATTATGCACATGTGGTTTCATTGTGTTCAAAAGAAAATATGTATCTTTATAGTTGACACCAGCCCAAAGCAGCACTTTATCAAATTTTAAGTCTCCAAATTAAGAACATAAGCCCATGACCTATTTAACTTTTTTTTTAATGTTGCTCCTATCACACTGAACACATTAGCTTTGGGACTGCAGGACTGGAGATAGAGACCTATTAGATCATTGAGGCCATCTCTTTGCCAGTGCAGGATTCAGGCCCCTTAATAAGAGATGCATCAAATATTATACTGAAGTTACACTTGATCATAACCACATGTCTCCAGCAACCAATACCTCATCCATCTGCTTTTTTTTTTTTTTCCCAAATCATGTTACTAACTTGAAGGCTAAAATGGAAATTGTGTTAACATGTAAGTGAAACTAATACCATACCATACTATCAGTCCTGCTAGAATATATCCATTTTATTATTATACAATACTGCTTTAGGTTTTTTTAATAGCTACACAATACATCATTTTTACTTTGGTATATATCAAAAGCAAACAATCTGTCTCAGACTTTGAAAATCATTACTGAGTCTGTTTAAATCGTTTTTCATATGCAACATAAATGTTGAGAAGTTGTTAGGGAAAATGTATGAGTAAATAAAAGTCCCTTTGCAGCTGCTTACATCACACTTCATGTCAGCAGGGATACAGAGGACTAAATGGTAGTGACAAGCACGATTTGCTGATAAATGGCCTCCAGAAAGTTGCAAATTAACATTCACCAGACAGAAAGAGCAAAGGCTGAGCTTAAGGATATCAGATAAGCAAAGCAACACAGGAGTTGATTCATCTGCTGGAAGAGGTTCATTGAATTTTCTGTACAAAGGCCACTGTTAATTGATTGTCTCATACATAATAAAAGGGTGACAAATATTAATGAACAGTCCACAGACAATTTACACAGTGCACAATGTGACGATTGTAATCATCAGGCAGCAATTAGAGCCTTTAAGGATGTATACAAATATTTGGAAGGGAGGGGAGAAGTTAGAGCCCATTAAAAATGGACACCGGATCTAACTTACTTTGTCCAGGTATGGACCTTACATTTAGATCCCTAATTAGGTCCACCTACATGAAAACTGCACAGAAGTTCCATGAACATTAGATCAGTTTAAAAATGGCTGACCTGATCTAAGTTAACCGAACCTCAGAGGTAGTCTAACTGAGATCGGGCTTACCATTTTTAGACGGATCTAACTTTTCTGAACTTCTGTACAGTTCCTAGCACAGCCCCAGGGCTGAGAAAGCTGAGCTACTGAGCTTTTTCTTCCTGGTTCCCCAGGCACGGGTCTATTTTTAGCCCTCTGGCCCTTCCCTTCCCTGCTTCATGGACCAGCCAGCCCCCACATCCTGCAAACAGCTCCTGGTGCCTGTTTTATCAGTGTTCATTGATGCTGAGAGCCAAGAATGTAAGTCTCATTAGGGGTAGGGGCAGGTTCACTAGGTGGGGTTGGGAAACGAAAAATAACCCCTGGTTCCCTCCCAAAGCCCCCTATGAGCTTCCTTGATCCTGCCAGACACTCATAATTTCATAGTTTCATAGTTGTTAGGGACCTCAATAGATTATTGAGTCTAACCCCCTGCCCTGGGCAGGAAAGAGCACTGGGGTCATATGATCCCACCCAGGTGCTTGTCCAGTCTCCTCTTAAAGACCCCCAAAGTAAGGCAGAGCAGAACTTCCCTTGGAAGTCCATTCCAGATTCTGGCAACCCTTACTGTAAAGTTCTACCTGATGTCCAACCTAAATCTGCTCTCTGTCAGGTTGTGGCTGTTGTTCCTGGTTATTCCAAGGAGTGCCCAGGAACAGAACATCTCCTATTTCTTGCTCCCCCCATGATGAATTTGTAAATGGCCACAAGAACCCCTCTCAGTCTTCTCTTGCAGAGGCTGAAGAGATCTAGGTCCCTCAGTCTCTCCTTGTAGGGCCTTACCTGCAGGGCACTAACCATATATGTGGCACTTCTCCAGACCCTCTCAAGATTATCCACATCCCTCTTGAAGTGCAGTGCTCAGTACTAGATGCAGTACTCTAACTGCAGCCTAACCAATGCCGCACAGAGGGGAAGTATCACCTCCCTGGACCTGTTCATGGTACACCTGCTAATGCATGATAGAGCACAGTTAGCTTTACTGATTATTTCATCACATTGACAGCTCATATTCATCAGGGAGTCAACTATAACTCTGAGATCCCTTTCTGCCTCTATGCTGCTGAGAAGATCATCCCATAGCCGATAGGAGTGTTGATAATCCCTTCTCCCTAGATGCAGCATATTGCACTTGTCTTTGTTGAACTGAATCTTGTTCTTTTCTGCCCACTTTTCAAACCTGTCCAAATCCACCTAGATTCTATCCCTTCCCACTAGTGTGTTAAGTTTACCCTACAATTTCATGTCATCCACAAATTTGGACAGAGTGCCCTTCATGCCCTCATCCAAGTCACTGATGAAGACATTGAATAGCACCAGTCAAAGGACCAAGCCTTGGGTGATCCTACTGCCCACATCTTTCCAGGTCAATACTGACCCATCCACCACCATTCTCTGGGTGCGACCCTTAAGCCAATTTGCTGTCCACCTGACAGTGTAATCATCTATGTCACAACCACTCACTTTGTTTATGAAAATAGGATGAGATACCGTATCGAAGGCCTTCTTAAAATCCAAGTAGATAACATCTACCACAACTCCTACTTCTAAGCATTTTGTGACCTAGTCATAAAAAGAAATAAGGTTAATCAGGCAGGACCTACCTGCTATGAACCTGTCCTGGTTGCCCTTCAGCATTATTTTTCCTGCTGGGCTCCCATAAATGTGATCCTTGATAATTTTTTCAAAGGTTTTTCCAAGGATAGAGGTGAGACTAACTAGCCTATAATTACCCAGATCCTCCTTTCTCCCTTCTTTGAAAATAGGGACCACATTGGCCCTTTTCTAGTCCTCTGGGACCTGACCTGAGCACCATGAGAGCTCAAACAGCCATGCCAGTGGCTCTGCTATGACACTGGCCAATTCCTTCAGCTGTGAATACCTGGTGCCTCCCAAGGCTGGGGGGCCATGGTGATGGCCTACAGGTGGTGGTGGCAGTGAGCGCATGGTGGCATTGAGTTGGGACCACTCACAGATGGCCACAGTGACATCAGCGGCAAGGGTGGTTTGAGTGGGGACCACTCACAAGCAGCCACAGGAAGGTGGCGAGCACCAACTGGCAGTCAGCAACCACCTGCAGACACTGCCAGCAGCATTGACGGTGGCCAGTGATGATCAGCAACTGCCCAAGGATGATGCTGGTGTTGTCAGTGACAAGGGGCTGGGGTGGCGAGCAGTGACTGTCTGCAGGCATCGCTGGCACTGGCAGTAGCAGGCAATCTTGGGGGGTGCACATGCATCTGCATGCACCCCCTACACATTGCCAATGCCTTTAGCACCCTTGAATGAAGATCATCCAGGCCTGCTGACTTAAACATTCATCCCCACCAAGTGTCCCTTTAGTCCCTTTACTAGGTTGATTCTGACAGTTGGTGGGCTCATGTTCCTCCTGTGTCTATCTATAATGCAATTGGGAGATTTGCCTTGATCCGTGTTCAGGAATACAGAGACAAAAACTCATTGAAGAGTTCAGTCTTGTCCCTCCTATTTGTCAACAGTTGCCCTAACCTGTCTTGTAGGGGTCCTATGTTACCTTCCTGGAACTCACCAACCCCCCATGGACACTGAATGCTCCCCTCCCTTGATTCCCCACCACCACTAACAGACCCTGCCTGCTCCCTGCTCCCTCCCATAGATCCTGCTATACCTCTGATCCCCCAATGGACATCCCCACAATTCTTCTCCTGGGCCTGGTCAGCCCACTGATCCCTCCAACTCACCTGCTGACAACCCTTTCCCCAATCCCAACTGACCTTAGCTCAGAAGCTATGCTAACCTCCCACATCCCAGCTGACCTTAGATTAGTATAAACTCAATCTAACTTCCCCCAACCTCCCTGAATCTGTATACCCAGCCTAAGAGTATGAGGACATAATTTTTAATGTGGGCAATGATGAAGCCATTTCATTGCATTTTAAACCATAATTTTTCAAAGGTTTAAATTCCACTAGGAAAATTGCATTAAATTAGAAAGACTTTACGGAGTAGTGTCAACACAATGTAGACCACAATTTTAATCAGTGTAAACAGGTACAAGCCATGTCAGCTAGTCATGTACAAAAACTAAGGAAACTACTTACCAGTTTAGATTTTTCAAGTAAAAAAAAAAATGGTTCTCTAGTCTGATAGTGGCTAGTGTATCTGCAAAAATGACCATTGCTCTAGAGCAGAGGTTTTTAATCTTTTTTGCCCTCCAGCTATGGAGTGGGAGTTCCCCTGGGGGCAATTGCCAAATGGGGGAGGGGTCCCCTGGCAGTCAAATGCAAACCGGTGCTGGATGTAGCAGCACGCAATGGTGGACATTCTGGCACACTGTGTACCCCTTGGGGCCTTCCCAAGTACCCCCAGGGGTATGTGTACTCCCAGTTGACAACCCCTGATGTAGAGTAATGAGACAGTGAGGATGAGTCATCATCATTGATCCATTCACAGCACCTGCAAACACATAAAAATGCTTTGGGTGGGAGCTAGTTTGCAGAGTGAGCATTGTGCCACCTCTCACCATATAGACATTTTCTGCAGTGGTAACAAGCTGAGTCAGTGCCCAGGGCAAGCCCTGTGGGAGAGTCGGGGGAGGATACATAGTTCCAAGAGTTGGGTTATGAGTGTGGATTCTGATACTTCGTTCCAAGAGCGGGGCAGGGCAGGACACCAGACCTACCTGTTCTGGGAACTCCTAAGCAGTCCCTGGCTGAGCTGCAGCTGCAGCCTCTGAATTCGCTGCCCACCCTAGCTATTGCTCTTAAAGTGGCAGCAGAAGCCAGGTACTATTTTTGTTGTTCCTGGCAGGATACTCATGCCAGGATGTAGACTTTAGCAGGTTGTGGGGCAATTCTGGCACCTCTCCTAACTTGGGGCCTGGAGCAGGTTCTTTCTTGCCCACCCCTAATTATGCTACTGATACACAAAATTACTTTAGTCCTCTTTGAGTTATTTCAGTTATGCTGATAATATTTTCTATCAACTGGAGCTTTAGCAGTGGAAGTGAAATAAGATGCAAAATCAGGAAATTTACACTAACAAAATAGTCTAACTGGTCTTAACTTTAGCCTTTCAGTGCTACAGGACTGAGGTAAAAAAATAAGCACTCCATTATCACTTAAATACCATTTAAACTCTTATTATCAACTTAAAGCCCCAGTTCTGCAACTGTCTCTATGTATGGACCCAAATACGTCTGTGTATTTTGCAACAGTGATCTGCTGGCGCATAATTGTTTGATAGGGTAAGGGAAAGTTATTACGTAACTTGATTTTAAATTTTAGTTTTTCTGTCTTACAGTCTCTCTCATGTACTTCTGGTTGTCATGAAGAGTGTCTTGGCTATCTAGAAATCAGACGGACTAATTGCTGTTAAATTTTGGTTGTTGTGATGTATGAGGGCAGAGCATTTTATGTTTTCATGGTGGAGATTCAAATAGAAAAAATGAGTGAATTTTAAAAAAAAGGCAATCCCAATATATACACTAAACACACTTAAAATCTGAATTTTTAAATCTGTATTAACCTGAGAAAGTGGGGAAAAAACAAGCCCCCCCATAATTAATAACATTTCCATGTCTTTTGCTAAGTAAGTCATAGCTTCTAGAACAAAATCCCATCTTGTACAGGGGAGGTGGAAGTGGCAATTTGACGATAAAAGGGAACTTTTTACTCTTTACTATCCACAGTGTACTTATAGAACAGGACTCCAGGGGTAGGGAAAATAATTAATGCCCAGCCCAGTGGCTCAGACTTTCTAATTGTATGGTGTGGTCACAATTTGGAAGGTGGTCCCTACTCATCTAACATGTACCCTGTACAGTTATCAAACAAAATATCCTATATACTGTATGAGACAATAATATTATTCCACAGCATTACATTATTAGGGAAGAAAAGGTGAAAAGTGACAAGTGCATAGCAGCTAATTGAAAACAACCAATATATTTCAACAGTGAAACTATATATATATATATATATATATATATATATATATATATATATAAATAAAG
>JAGPOW010000261.1:56643578-56687932 GCA_030014935.1 Caiman crocodilus | reverse complement strand
CTACTTCACAGTTAGGGTGGCTAGGATGTGGAATCAGCTTCCTAGGGAAGTTGTTCTTGCTCCTACCTTGGGCATCTTTAAGAGTAGATTAGATAGGTAGTTGGCTGAGGTCCTGTGACCCTGGCACTCGTTCCTGCCATTGGCGGGGGTCAGACTAGATGGCCTTCTCTAGGTCCCTTCTGACCCTAGATACTATGATACTATGAACACTCCTATCCTGTTATTGTTTTTTTTTTAACTAGTGTCCCAAAAGTTTAGTTGTTCCATTTGTCCATTAACCCCCATAAAAACAGGCTACTAGTTAGGCAGGTGGGCCTTGCTCATGGTAATCAGATGGACAAATATTCAGGAGTTTCTGGGCCTCAGTCAATTGGTATCTGGGGACACTACCCTTTGTGCTAGCTGGACTGCTGAAGCAGCCCTGAGAGTTGCCTGTACTCTTTACCCACTGCAGTGGGGCCCAGATGGGGACTGCACAGCCAGTAGAGGTATTTGCCCCTCTGGGCCAGTTCCCAACGTGCTGTGACTGCAGAGTTGGTCTTTGTGCGGCACTACTGCCATGTGTGCCCCCCTGCCCACCCATCTGGGCAGCTATCACCTGGAAGATGTTCTGGGTGTGGTGGCCTGCTTTAAACTGTCAATTGGCCAGGTCAGCCACCTCCAGCTGGGTCCAAGGTGCTAGCTCTGAGCAGGCTTCTCTGTCTGGGTCCTGCCACTTACCTCCCTAGCAGGAACTCTGGTGTTCTGTATTTGAAAACTGAAAAATCCCTGATAAAAAAAATCCCAAATTCACTCTATAAATTACCCCCAAATCCATGTTCCTCAACAATTAAAACAAAAGGCTATTATATATAGACAGAGAGAGAGTAAGAGAGAGAGAGAGACAGCAATCAGTTGGGCAATGTTTTGATATATGTACAGTGTTAAAGCAGTTTGGAAGCCTACCAGTGTCTCTATCATCATAATAAAATGAATCCTAAATACCTATATGTTTTGCTGTTTGCCTTTGGTTTTCTTACCATTGAGCAGTTAGAGCTCCCCCTGACTCCTTTGCTAATCAGGATGTGGGGACAGCTGCTCCTGCAGCCACAGCTCCTGCCAGCAAGTCTCATCCTGTCTGGCAGCTGAGCATGCAGGGTGTGTGCTGGGGAGATGTGGGATTTGCAGGAGGGGAGTGAGAAGGGGTGGAGGGACGTGGGTGGCTGTGGGGTGTGTGCGTGGATTGTGGGGGGATTGTGTGGGGGGACTGCTCAGGAGGGGTGGGTTCCCTGCCCCCAGCAGGGAACAGCTCCCCTGCACAGTTCACGGACTGCCCCGCCACAGCGCTAGCCCCCAAAAAGGGGCCACCCCCCCCAACATGGCTTACAGCCACCCCCCAACAGGGGCCGCATGGCCCCCAAAAGGGCTACTTCCCCCCACTACCCCAGGCCCCACAATGGTTGCCCCACCTGGCCCCATCCCCTGCTTGCACCACTGATGGCTGCTCCTCCCCCACCCCAGCCCCAGCCTCCTGGCACTTAGGAAAAAAAAAAGGCCTTGCACGCACTCACAATAGCAGGGGTTTTGGAGGCTCTGGGGCCATGTGGCAGAGCCCCCTTGCACAGCACAGGGCAGTGGAGGGCAGGGCTCCCCAATTGCCCCTTCACTCGGCCTCACCCCTGATGCCCCTTCCTCCCCCACCTGGCCCCAGCAGTTTGGTAGTTTGGGACTCAACCCTCCCCAAAACACCTAAGAAAAAAAAAGCCCACACTCACTGGCAGTAGCAGCTGCCATGGAGGGCTCACTGGGGCCTTGTGGCAGAGCCCCCTGAAGGGCACAGGGCAACAGGGGGCAGCAGGGCATGGCCCCATCTGCCTGGCACCCACACTGCCATTGTCCCATCGTGCAAGTTTTGCCAGGGTCAGCAGGGTGCTGTGCAGCTGTGCGCACTGTTTGGCAGGTGGGGCTGCTGCGGCTCTCACCCAGGCCTTGTGCTGCATGGGGGCCTTTGCCATGAGACCCAGTGACCCTGGTGGCAGCTGCTACTGCCAGTGAGTGTGGGGTTTTTTGTTTTTCATTTTAATTGCTGGGATGCTGGAGCCGGGCAGACCAGCAATTGGGGGGCGGGGCTTGAGGGTCAGGTGGGGGATGGGGCTGAGCAAGGCAGTGATCTGGGGGGGCTTGGGGGCTGGCAGGGGATGAGGCCAGGCGAGACATCCATCAGTGAGGCTTGGGAGGCAGGCGGGAGATGGGGCCAGGTGGGGCAGCGATCCAGGAGGCTGGAGGAGCTGGCAGGGCTGGTGGGGATCCTCCCATGGTCGCCTTCTCCCTCCTTTACCCCCTCCACCCACTACTTACTGCATGGGCAGGTAGCATACTTCAGCAGCAGGGCCAGGGCCAGCCATAGAGAGGCCTAGGCCTGCCTACCAAAGTGTCTCTGTGGAGGACCGAACCTCTGGTTGCCTCAAGACATGTCCCTGACCTGATTTTTTCCCCTGCAGTTTTTTTGACCCCTGGATATCCAGGGGTCTAATTTTGTCCATGCACTGCAAACTTGCAATGCAGGGCATGTTTTTTCATTCCCACACATGCCTTTTGCAGAGTCTCAAATGGCTTTGAGATGCTGCAAGACACATGCGTATGCTTGTTGGATGTACCCTAAGAATGCAATCCTATCAAGTGTGATGCTGGAGCTACAGTGACCTGTGACTTAGACAAATCATAAAGGAAAAGAGGTATAAATTTTATTTAATTGCTGCATTACTTTCTTAACCTGAAGAGCAAGGGAATTCAGCACACAGTGGTGGAATATAGGAAATGGTGACTGCTTTATTTTATTTGTAGTTCACCACTTAGGTGGTTCAGGATACCTGCAAACATCATATTTGTTATTTCAATCACAGTTTGTCCATGTCATAAGTTATTCTACTTCTTAGATAAGAAAACTGAAATATACAGGCCTTGTTACCAAGGGGTATTGCAAGACAGGATTTCCAGCTAGGCTTGGTTCCCAAGTGTCATGTAATTCAACACACTCCCCCTTTCCCTGCCCGTCCCCCGCTCCCCATGTAGGCTAAAAATAGCAGAATAGTAACACGCAACTTTTCTTTTAAGTGAAAATGAGAGGTTTTACTTCTTTGTAGTTCAGAAAATAACTAAGCAAAAATCCAATCTGACATTGCCAAAGTATCAGCTCCCAGATTTATGGAAAAACAGTTATTGATAATATTTTGATGATAATTGGTTAAAGTGCTGTAAAATTACTGTTAGTGCTTTAATATTTTAAGAGTGTTATGAAACAGCTGCAAGAAGATATCTCTTTTCTGAAATGCCATATCCTGAATGACAAAATAGCCATGAGAGAAAACTTTGCTACTAAATAGTGTAAGTTTTGTGTATGTTTCATACATTAAATAAAAACTGTACTTCATTAAGTATAAAAATAAAAGGTGTTTTTTTTCTTCTAAAAAGATTTAAACATTAGTTCTTTTACCACTTTACTTGGCATAATATGTCTTTAGTCTTTTGGGTTCATTTTACAGATTGTCAATCAGTAGTGCCCCACTGTGTATTAAAAATGTGAATGTGAACATACTGGGTTATGCAGCTATAAATTGAAGTGATTTGATGTGTCAATAAAATTATAATGGCAAGTACCAACATACTTTGGCTCTGTGTCAAGTCTGATGTAAGCATTTCAAAGAATGACATGGTCCATTTTTCTTGCCTGCTTATTGCATTGGCCCCTGGGGCTGTGGTAACCAGATGTTAGTAGCACTTGTGTCTGATGTATTTAAACATGTAATAAAAAGAACTAAACAGGTCTAATATTTCTTCCTTTGACTTCTAAATATGGTGTTTGCATATTCGGTGCTACTTTTTCATAAATATCTTTATTTTAGCAAACTTTGGTGATCATCATGATGGTAAAAATAAATAGTAGAAGAAATATATGGATATTCACATTTCTGTGATCTAAATTCCAACATCAAAAGGAATAAATATTAACTGGTCACTTACTATAAACAAAATCAGCATTCACCAATCAATATGATAGTTATATCCTGTTTTAGTCACAGTAGAAAATTGTTATTTTAGGGAAACATATTATACACTGTAGTAGCTTTTAGCAAATACTGATTTTGTATAGTAACTCCTTGCTTTTTTTTAATTCTGTATTCCTGTCATTTGGCTTTTGAGTGTCTTTTGGGGCATCAATTGGCTTTGGACAAAAAAAACCTTTCAATATGGTATCTCCATACACAGAAGTTTAACAAGCAGTTTTGGTAGCCTGGGCAAAGATGCTGTTGGTTGCCAGAGAGCAGGGGGTGGGAATGCTTAATGTCAAAGAGGTATAGAGGACAATAGGGGTGAAGTGCTGGATGGTGCCTCCTCTTAATTGGCTCCCCAGGCAAGTCTGCTAACACAAATATGAGTCAATCACAGTGCACAGGATTCAGCAATTCAAGGATGTATTCAAAGCGTGCAGTAAATTAATATTGTGGAAGTGCATGCTTTAAAAAATTGCTGACCTGCAGAATATAGTCAAGATGGGCTTCTTGGTTTTGACCAGCAACTATGGTTCCAGATAGCTAGATATGGCCAGGTGTTAGATTAATCATTAACAGGCTGTACCAATAGGATTCCTCATGCAGACCAGTGGGATAGTACTAGGTGATTAAAGATAATTGTGCAAGGGAACACATTTGACTGTCAAAAAGGCACCTGCAATAGAAATAACTTATGTGAGCAATGAGCTTATCTTATTACATTAATTCCCCAAACTAATTCTGCTAATAGCTCCTTTCCACTATTCCTATTTCTTTAGCTTCTGCCACAATCACAATATTTTTCTTCTTCAACATCATTGTTACATGGAGAGTAAAACTAACTGCAATGTCTTTCTAACCCATGTTGATATTGTTTATTACACTATGGTTCCTAAGAAAGGTTACAGAAAATGAAGTGTACTGTTCAGATACTTTGTGGATGTAGTCTAAGGCTCATTCACTTACCGTATTTTATGATGTATAGGTTGATGCAGCGGATAAGTTGACCCCGTTTGTCTGATCCAAAAAGTTAAGAATTTTGTAGATCCAGTGTATAAGTCAACCTAACTTTTGGATCAGAAATATGGGGTCAACTTATACCAGCCCCTGCATGCCCTCACTGCCAGCTGGGCACCTTGGGGGTAGACACATGCCACAGCACCACTCAGGGGATGGGGCCACACTAGCCAAGTACTGAGCCTGGTCCCGTCTGCTGCAAGTGGCACTGCAGGACAGTGAGCTCAGCTCCTTCCCTTGAGAATGGGGCCAGGCTTGGTGCTCGGCTGGCATAGCCAGGCTTGGCACTTAGCAGCACCATTTGCAGTGGACAGAGCCAGGCTCAGTGCTTGGCTGGCACCAGGGATGGGACCACGCCAGCTGAGTGCCAAGCACAGTCCCATCCCTGGCCCCATCTCCTGTGAGCAGTGCTGGGCTCAGAAGTCAGCTGGTGTGCCCTCATCCACTGAAAGCAGAGCTGCCAAGCACTGAGCCCAGTCACACCAGCCAAGCCCTGAACCCAGAGCCTTTCACAGGGGAGAGCCTGGGTTTAGTGCTCGGCAGCACCACTCACAGCAGACAGGGCCAGGCTTAGCACTTGGCTGGCATGGCCTCATGCCCTGCAAGTGGCACCAGGCTTGGTGCTCAACTGGTACAGCCCAGGTATGGAACTGCGTCAGCCAAGCCCAGCACCTTCACCTGTGAGCAGGTCTGCAGTATGTGTCCACCTCCTGGGTACCCAGCCCACAGTGAGCTCCCCACTGTAACTCAGGACACTTTACAGGAGGAACTGAGACATGACCAGAAGTGATATGCTTTAGCTTACATCTCATGTGCAAGCAGCTTAATATATAATACTACTTCATGTTTCCCATGATACAAATAATTCCAGTAACAGATATTGGATACACCTAAAACAATTAAATGAGTTGTTATTAGATGTAGCTCCTACTCAGCTCTCTGAGGTCTTTCAGTCTCTTGTTTCACTTATGAATGATTATCTCGTTCTCTTTCAATATGAGATCTCCATATCCACTTATTCCATGCCTACTTACTCTAATATGTGTAAGATTCTTGTGATCTTCAAATCCCCAAAACAGAATATGAATTAAAGATTAAAAATTAAGTCATTTAAAGTCACTGGCTTAAGGTAGAGCAATAGCTTTTGCCTCCTGTTAAACTGAAATTTCAGAAGAATGGCAGTGTTTCATGTTATGGCCTCTGAAGTTTTCCTCCTTCAAATATTACCAACCAAAGCATTTCCTGGCATTGTCAGGGGCCTAGATAGTCCTGTCTCTATGGCTTGACTGGACTGGATTTTAAGAGTGCCTTTAAGATGTGCAGGGATGCTGCTCCAACATGCTGTAATTACAGTGTGTCAGAGGAGACTCAGTTAAATGAGGCTACTGGAGCATGCTAATTAGTGTGCTCCAGCAGCCCCCCCATCTTCTATATTCAGCATCCCTATGCTTCAAAATGGCAGTAGGGGGTGCTTTAACTAGAGCTTATTTGACTAAAGCCGTGCCCCTGCCACCATTTCGTAGCATGAGGATGCTGAATACATGAGATGCTGTAGGCGCTTTAAGTAAAGCAGTTCTCAGAGCTGCTCTAGTTTCAGTGCCCCCCTTCCCACTCCTAGAGCATGTGTAAAGATGCCCTAAGATGTCAGCTAATCAAAAGATGCCAAGGTAGATGGTCCATCACTTAGGATGTTTGTACATGGCATGAGATTTCCCATTTACACCGCCATAACTGCTTTGTGTTTGCATGATTGGGATTTCCCGCCATTTTAAAAGTCTTTTCGGCACGTTAAACTAAAGCTTCTTAGACATGTTTTAGTTGTGTCACTGCTGCTTACATTGTTGTATCTATGGATTTGTGTCATGCAAACACAAAAGCTCTCAAAGATGTATAATGAGCCTCTTTGTCCACCATATAGAGCTGCGGCTTTTTTGTCTTTCACCCCTTTGTCCACCTTTGAACTGGCACTTTGAGCTGGCATGATGCACAACCCCATCCCCAGGGATGAGACATGACCAGAAGGTGATGAAAGCCAGGGTCAGGTGGGGTACTACAAACCTCCCCTCCTCTTCCATCCAGTCTGCACTGGATGGAGCCAGATGCATGTTGCCACCTGCATGAGACAGAGCCACCACACTCTGGCCCAGTTAGGATGGGGACAGCTGGGTCCCCTCCAGCAGGGCTAGTGGGGCAGAGGGCTGTGGGCCGGGAGTGAGAGGCACTGCAGGGGGACAGGGGTGGGGTTTGGAAGTGAGCGGCACCAGCAGGGCTGGATGGGGGCTGTGTGACAGGACTACAGTTCTCAGCATCCCCCAGCTATCAGGGATTAGTACACTTTCCATAGGGACCCCTGGATCACTGTCTCATCTTGGGGACTACATAGTGTCCTTTCTTCATCAAGCCATGCAGTGGAGCGTTTCTTAACACTCGTGTGTGTTCCTCTAAGTGTCTCCAGTGCAATAAAGCTGCATGTTTTTCTGTCCGTCCATCTCTCCCTGCTTTGTTGGGAAGGAGTGAATATGCCTGCTTCTGGATGGGATGGGGGCTAGGGACGAGGAAAAGAAAATCCCTCAGCTTCTGTTGCTTACAGGAGAACAAAAGAGATTTGACCTGAGAAAGGGCTAATTGCCCTCTTTGAAATGTAACAGGTGCTCTCCCTGCTTTGCAATAGGTAGTTGGCTCACTCCTGATTGTGTCTGTAGAAAAGTAAAAGCTAAGTTAGGGTTGGGGGGAGGTTACCTAAAGGGTCTAGAAATGCCAAACATGGCTACAACCAAAAGCCCCAAAACACTTACATAATATATTTGTTCTCCATATCTCCCTCATACATAACTCCTTCTTACACTGAAAAACCCCCTCAAAAGAAAACTGCATGTAACTAAAATAAAATAGCAAGAACTCCTGGTCATTTGCTAGGGTTTTTTTTATAGCCCTGCTTTTGCCTATTTGGTTGCCTATTAATGCCAAGCCACAGCACTCCCCACAACCCTGCTGATGCCCATCACTCCCAATCTCTGTGCCCCCTATGGCCTCTAATTGCCCTCGCCCTGGTCCCACCAGCAAACAAAGCATTGTATTCTGGGAACTGTAGTTCAACCTATTGGCGGCCATGTTGAAAATGAACCCAGGGAGGAAATTTATAAAACCGGCTGGGACACAGCACAGATGGCAAAAAAGAGGACATGTCTGGGAAAACCCTGTGCTGCCCAGCTGGCCATGGAGTTCCCCGCTGCCCTCAGAGGCAACCCCGCCCCTCCTGACCTGTAGCAGCCCCAGCCTTCACTCCTACACCCTGCCCTTGCCCCTGCCCCTCCCTGCCCTGACCAAATGTCAGGGATTTTGCTTTACTCGGCTAGTGGGGCCAAGGAAAGGGTGATCCAAGCTAGATTGGTATTTGTCTCTCCCTGCTGGAATTTGTGGGGAATTATACACAGGACTTAATTCATTTGAAAGCCCATGTCGTGTAAACACAAATGCAATGCACCCAAATAACCCAGGTTAAAATTTTTAAGGCAAGATAAATTAATGAAGATCAAATGCCATGGCATGTACAAATGCCCTAGAGCCCTTTATAAAGCCCTATAGTACAAGCCTAGATAACAGTACTTTATCATTGCTTCAGGACACTGCACCTATCCTAGCCAGATGAAGTCTGTCTAATATTAAGATGTGATCGTTGCCTCTGTCATTTTCTGGCCCAGGCAGTTGGATGGAAAGACTGGGTTGTGGGAAGGGCAGGGTGGGGGATGAAGAAAAGTAGAAGAAAATGTTGAACCTTTTGAATACCTGATACTGGAAATAATGGAGAATAATGTTTTTTATGGGTCCTCACCAAGCAGACTCTTCCTTGAACCAGAAATGAAAACATTTTAATTTAACATTGCACATGTGTGCAAACCCCTCCTTTTCCATATAGACTTTGTGATAGGAAGCTGGCCTTATAATTTTCTGTGCCTACATTTCTATAATTTTATCAAATCTAAGAGAAATTTATGAGAAATGTGCATATATTTTTCTATGGTTAAAAACAGGCAAAGATCTGAGGTGATATTTTGGTTGCGAGGCCTCTGTTAAGGGTGTGGAAAGAAAATACAGAAAGGTTAGTTGAAGGTTAAGCTGTGTTCTACTGATGTAAAAATGTTGTCTTTAGAATGAATTAGCTCTTGGGGACTTGGTGACACAGTACATTTCTAAAGCTTTTGGTTTTTTTTAAATATATGTACAGGATGCTTCAAGCTTAAAAATGCCAATAAAAAATGACCCAGTAATCAAATCTGTCATGTGTTTACTTTTGTAAAAAATCATATAAAAATGGAATTTCAATTTTGTTGGCACTTCACTTTTTTAAATGGACTATTTATTCTAGGCTCCTTTAGCATATGGTTTATTGCAAGTTATATGGCTATATTGAAACTGTATGATCTGAAGTACCTAAGGGAATGTTTGTTTTTTAAAAAATTGGGTTGGATTGAAATTCAGTATGAATCATCAGAGAAATTTAGAAGCAGATGAAAATAAATGTGCCTCATATGACATAGAGAAGAACATCTGGTAGGAGATCCTGTATAAATAAATATCTAAAAGGACACTGGCTTTAACAAATATCAGTACAGGATGAAATCATATTCTAAAAACCAAGAAATGTATACTATTTTTTTTATTTAGTCAGAATAGAATAGATTGTTTCAGAGCATGGGGAAATAAGGTATTCTATTGCAAATATATTTTTAGCAACCAATGAAATAACCAACATGAATACAATTACTCAAGTCCCAAGGGAAAGATCTCAAAGAGACTTAGATGTTATGATGCTGAGGGCTGAGATATCTAACTTTTCATCTTTAGGCTCCCAAAGAAAAATCCACCGCCCTGAGTTAGCACCTTCCTATATATGTAGGGAGACGTGGGTAGCTCAGAATAGGATTCACAAGAGCCTGGACTGCAGAACAGGAAGCTACTTAAGCTAGATAATGCAGAATGCCAAAGGGGAATTTTTCATAAATTCTGGCCCTCTAAGGCAGAGGTGGGCAAAATGTGACCCGCGGGCCAGATGTGGCCCACCAGGCCATTCTATCTGGCCAACAGGGCCCCTAAAATATTTAGAAAATTAATATTTATCTGCCCTGGGCTGCCTGTCATGCAGCCCTCAGTGGCTTGCCAAAACTCAGTAAGCGGCCCTCCACACAAAATAATTGCTCGTCCCTGCTCTAAGGTATTATACGCTTAACCTTTAAGAGTTAAACCCTGAGGTCAATGTCAGATAAGGATTCACAGTCTAAAAACAGTGAATTAGACACCTAAAACAGATCAAGGGTTAGTCATGTTTTTCCAGAGTGGGAGGAGGGAAGGAAGGGCATAATAAAGATGCCTTCTTTTTGTAGAATAGGTCAGTGGTTATAGCACACTTCCAGGATGTGGGAGACCTGGGTTTTGTGATCTCTTCAGACAGATCTCTTCCAACTCCTTGGGAATTGTTCTACCATATTTATTGAATATAAAATGAGGATTTCCCCCCAAATCAACATGAGGAAAAGTGCTTCTTATGTTATATTTGCATACAAGGAAACGTCTTTAAATACATTATCTATCATTGATCAGCTGCTAAAACCAGCGTGTGCTTGGTAATGGAAACTGAAAATGATGTTGATTAAATGCAGTCAACACTCAGCACATTTATAAAACACATGGCCTGCATTAGGCAAACATACTTATTTTTTTTGGCAAAAATATTTATTTCTATGTATATAAATAAATATATATATAATTCTACCTCTAACAACCTGTCAAGTGACCACTGTGGAACACTTGGCAGATCAAAACATACATTGACAGTTTAACTATTATAGTCCTGCTACACAGTTCACACCACATACCCATGCACCTATCACCATTCCAGTGAGATCACTCATTATTCTTTCAGAGGGTTTGCTTTTGAAAAAAATCTATGCTAGACCTCTCTTCACCATATGAGGTTGGCCACTTCTTTCCCATTATCCTATTCTGTCTTTCTGTAGTACCAGTACATTTCACTCAGCCCTCTTTTAATACAGTCCTCAACTGTGGGGGTCCAAGTGTCTGTTGATGAGTGGGTTCCTGGGTTTCCACAGGGCATACCTGAAGCAGGATATAGACTGGTTGCAATAAGCTGTCAAGGCCCCTTGCTGTTTCGTCAAGTGCCCATAAAGAACTGCTTCTCTGGTTAAGGTTCTGAAGCCTGTCACTACCAGGAAGAGTGCACAGATTTTCTCCCACACCTCTCTGGCATATGGAGAGCCCCAGAAGTGGTAATCTATCATTTCTGTCTGCCAGCAGGTGTTCTGTCTGGGGCAGTTCAATGGACCCTCTCTACCCTGAGCTATTTTTCCATGCCAATATGGGGAATGCCTGGTGTGTTGCCTACCAAATAAGGTTTCTGTGCTCCTTCTGCAAGTTCTTGTGGAAGATTTGCTCCCACATGGCCTGGTATCTGTCACCAAGTAGAAAGTCTAGGGGTGATATGATGTCTCTTGCCCTTACCACTTCCCATATCTTGTGGTGGTTCATAATGGTCATTGAGGTAGCATTGTTCAGCTGATATTTCTCCTGGAAGCTTTCCAGGACCTTGTAGAACCATGAGGACACCATGGCCCATGGCCTCCCATTGGTGGGATGACATCCCATTGGTAGCATGATCCCTGAAAGATAGGCATCCAAGTGTTTTATGAAAGTATCCAGAGAAGATGCTTGCACCACCTCTGTGGGGAGTCTATTCCAGTCCCTGGGGACTGAGACAGTAAAAAAGTTTTTCTTTATGTCCAGACTAAAACAGTCAGTCTTCCAGTAGTTTGTGACTGTTGGATCCTGTCTTCCCATTGGGTACCCTGGTGAATAGTTGTTCTTCCGTTCCTGGTGCACACCATGTCTGTCAGCCTCTCTTCATAAGGACTGCTCTTTTGTCATCTAATCATTCAAGTGGATCTCCTTTGGACTCTCTCAAGCTTCTCCACTTCCTTTCCGAATTGTAGAGCCCAGAACTGGACAAAGTATTCCAGCTCTGGTTTCACCAGGCCAAGTAAAGTAAGAGGATGAATTCCCAGGTCTTGCTTGAAATGCATCGGTAGATGCAAGCCAGAGTTTTGTTTTCTTTGCCAGCTGCAGCGTTGCATTGGTGGCTTCTATTTATCTTGTCCTCAGTCATTACCTCCTAGCAAGAGTAGCATGTTCATTTCTCAGTGTTGAATGTGATCAGGTTTTGAGCTGCCCACCTTGTAAGCCTGTCAAGGTTGTTCTGGATTGCCAGCCTATCCTCTAGGGTGACCACATTTCCCTATAGTTTGGTGTTGTCAATTAATTTAGCCAACCTGCTTCTGACACCAGATTCCAGACTGTTTATAAACACATTGAAGAGTACAGGTCTGAGAATGGAGCCTGGGGGATGGCACTGGTCACCATGCTCCATGTTGATTTGGTTCCATCAACTATCAGTCTCTGGATCTGCCCACAGAGCCAATTTCACCAATGAAATTGTTGAGGCTGCAATTCCCCAATTTTTCCATACATGCATCATGGGACTCCAGGTCAAAGGCTTTCTTGAAGTCCAAAAAGATAATATCCACCTCTTCTCCATTTTCCAGGTGATGGGTCACCTGATCACAGAAAAAAAATGAGATTGGTGAGACAAGATCTACCCACAACAAAGCCATGTTAGCTATCTCTCAGAAAAATTACCTTCTTTTAACCTATTGTTAATGGTTTCTATGATGATTTTTTCCAAGATCTTTCAAGGGATTGAGGTCAAGCTGATTGGCCTGTATGTTCTATCTTTATCTGGCCTTTCTTCCCCAGCTTTTGTTGCTTAAATTGTACGTATGTTCACCAGTAACTGGATAGAAAGTAAGGTTACTGTCCCAGGGGAGCTGGGAAGCCCGGGGCAGCAAAGAGCCCTACTTACCACCTACAGAGCCAGAAGAGCCGGGGGAGATGTGCACACCGAGGACGCCAGCGTGGGTAATCAGCCGGGCATTTATCTGGCTGCGGCAGAGCAGTGGGGGCAGAAGACGCCTCCCAGAAGAAACAAAAAGCGGCCCTACCAAGGCAGCGAGGTGGCTGGTGAGGAGAGACCAGGGGAGTGAGCTCTGGCGTGGAGATCAGCCGCTGCACTCAGCTGCAGTGAGAGCAAGGGGTGGAGCCAGGGCAGGCTCCAAGAAAGCCAGCAACACAACCAGCAGCACTGTTGGTGGTGGGACTGGCTTCGATGCTATCGGCAGCGCCGGTGAGGAAGCTGGCTGCATTGTAAGCGGCAGAGCTGGTGGAGGAACTGGCAGCATCTGGAGCAGCAGAGCCAGGGAGGAAATTGGCTGTGTTGCAGGCAGCAGAGCCGGGGAAGAAACCAGCAGCGTCCTGAGCAGCAGAGCCAGTGGAGAAACCAGCTGCACTGCAGGCAGAAGGGCCATGGAGGGAACCAGCCACATTCCAGGCAGCAGAGCCGGTGACGGAACCGGCTGCTTTGTTAGCAGCAGCGCTGGTAGAGAAACCAGCAGCAGGATTAAGGAAGGAGCCGAGGTGGAAGGACCGGGCTGGTGACCGCGGCAAATGGCACATTGAGCCAAGGGCCTTTATGGACAGCCAGCAGGTTGGGGTAAGACAGTGGCAGGCCTAGGACACCGTGGAAGCCAAGAAGAGGTAGACCTACAGGTGGCAAGTGACCAGGATGTAGGGGAGGATGGAGTCCTAAGACTACCTGCTGAGGACCATACCACCTCTGGTGGCTACTTCAAGGAAGGACCCCCCCACTGAAGTTACATTCAAAGTTGTGGCAGGCGAGTTCAGGGGTCCTCCTGACATTGGCAGGGGTAGTCTCCAGGGTCCACCTGTAAGCCCAGGGCCCACAAGATCTAGGGCTTGGGCAAAGGTGGTGCGGATCACCTATTAGAGCGGAGGCGGCTACAGTTACAATATATATTTTATTCTTCATTGGGCATGGGAAACTGGACAATATATTTTGTAATAAGGCTCAAACAGGCAGCCTTGATACATAACATTCAACGCCTCTGTCTTTTATGAACTTTCACACAAGCTTTGCTTTTTCATGTGACTAATGCCAATGAAGTGAAAAAGTAAAACAAAAGGAGTAAAGCACACAATTTTTTTGTGGAAGTAGAGCCTATGTTTTGGTATTTGTCCTAGATCTAACTTATTTGAATAATAAAGTTAGATCTAGTATCTCCAGAAATGTAATTAATATTGGACAGTTTAAGAGAAAATACTGCTATTGTTTGACCATCTCTATAACTTTACAAAATACTGAAAAAAGGGAAACCCCTCTCCAAAACCCTCAGGGGAATAATTTGTCATGGAATATGCTACCATATCTTTCCATAAACCTGAACCTAAACAACCTAAAGGGTTATACCATCTCAGTAAATATTAAAATGTTTACCTGAAGCATTGAGCTTTCAAACTAATTTTTTATTATATTTTTCTCTTCTGTATATTCTGTGTGTGTTGGTACAAATAAATGTTCTTACTGTCCAGAATTTTGGAAAAACAATTAATATTGGAGAAAAATATTATGTAAACTGTATATCAAATCTGAATTATCAGTGCCACTCAAGTAGGACCCATCCAAAACCTACTTAATTCAATGGGAGTTTTTCCATCGAGTTCGATAGGCTTTGGATGAGGTCCATACTGGACACTGAAACAAAGAATTAATTTATAAAAATAGACCATTAACTTTGCTGAAATTTTGGTATGAATAATTTTGAATAATGAGAAAAATGTGTGAAGTTTGAGAGACAAAGATTTTTGTAGGTGACATCTTTTATTGTAAAAATTGCATAGTATTAGACAAGCTCTTGAAAGAATATTCTGCATTCAAAAGCTTTTCTAAACTGTTTCAACCATGCATTTGGTCCAATAGAAGTTATCACCTACAAAAATCCTTGCCACGTATAAATTTCTTGGACCATCACAGTTACTACATCATTCTAACAGTATGTATAAAAATGGACTGCTCTTGGACCATTGTGAAAAAGGTAAGGAGGAAAAAAATGAGGAATTCATTGAAAGTAATCACTGGACACATCTACATGAGACTGTCTACTGCTGAGATGCCTAAAATTAGCTCCACAGTAAACTCTCAGCATCTGCATGTCCAGCCCTATTAGACTGCAGTAAATTAATTAACTCTGTCATAGGTTAGTACATTTAAAAATAAGTACTATCCTGTGGTGGCATCCTTTAGCACACAGCAACACATGTATAGATGCTGATGGGGCTGGCTGGGGTTCAAAGGTGCTTCAATTTGGGGGCTTGCTTTTGGCTAGCCCTGCACGAGAGCACCCCCGTGCCCCAGCTAATTCTTCCACAGCACCAAACTAGGTTAAAGCATTATTGGGTTGCTAAGCTGACCCCCTGCATGGCCTGTCAGCCAGGGCTGCTCTGACCCAGTTCAATATGCTGCATTCCCAGACACGTGTAAATGTAATATGCACTGGAGTTTATTGTGTTGCATTAATTTCACATTGATTGAAATAGGTAACTGTGGTACAACTAAGAGTGGCAGTGGTGTTTGACAGCAGGATTCTGAAACCAACAGCCTTTTATCAGATAACAAAGAAAACTTAGCTTTATCCTGGAGTTTGCTTATGAGGGTCCACATAGATGTACTTTTATATGCAACATCAGGCCAAGTCAGCAAAGTGCTTAGTATCTCCTGTAACTTGCAACAAATTTGCATTAGCTTTTCCAATCAGCAACAAAGTACGTAAGTATCATAACTCTTATCTAGATCTCTATTCCTCTGATTGGTTTAATCTCCAGAACTGTCTCTATTCCCTTTTCTTAGTTCACAGTAATCAATAAATAACCAAACCAATATTCACATACCTGTCATAAGACAACTAAGAAATTGGGATTCCAAAATATCTTTGGAATTACAAACACAAAAGGTATGAAACTGTGGAAAGGAGTTCTGTCTGGAAGATACAAAGTTAAGCAGAAAATATTTGTGACTAGAACAACTAGAAAATGAATGCCAGTCATAAACAAAAGTCAGTCATTTGATTCAATTTAGATTATGGTTGGATATTTGACCTGTCAGATAAAGTTTGGTCAATTGACTGATCAAGTATCCATCAAAAATTGTAAAGATAAAAATAAATAAATAAAAATAAAAGGCAATAGGTCCAAATAATATACAGAGAAAGCACAATTTTTCAATTAAGAAATGTGTCAAAAACTGTTTAAAAAATCATATTTCTGTCAAGAAAAATAGAAAAAAAATGTAGTTTTTTATAAAATTCATATTATCTTTGACCAGTCAAAAATATGCAGTCAATTGAAAATATTTGACCTGTCAATTGACTGGCTTGCCAATTCTAATTTAGATACTGGTTAAACTGTAGTTTCTTATCCATGGTGACATGAGGAAAGTACCCACTTCTCTGCATGGCATCATGGAGAAACCAATGCCCCCTGCCTCTGGATACTGCCAAAGCCCTGTGAGTTCAAGCTGGTTCTAGTGGCTCTGTGGGACAGAGGTGACACAGGTCGTATGTTGCCAACCTCTTATTTAATGGATTGCTGGTATCACAACCAAAAATAACTTCTATACTTTCCTGCAAGTTTTCTGTTTAAAAATGTAATAGCCTCCCTCAAATAGCATTTACAGAACATACCTGAGTCTTGAGGCTCAGGCCCAAGTAGATGGTCATTGGACTGCAAAAGGCTCCTGTGCTTCTTAGCATTTCATGCTTTGATTTTTAAATTTTGTATGAATCAATGTCACTAGGTTTTACTCATGACAGAGGAGATCCAATCTGTTACGATAGTGATAGAAGGGACTATTAAGACAGATAGTATATCTGCTCAACTTAATAAAAGCAACAGCCTAGTAGTTTAGGCTGTAAAGTTAGGGTATTTTTTAACAAAATTACAGATACAGGGCATGTATAAAAGTTATATTTTTGTTGTGATTATTCTCCTGAAAGTGCTCTCCAGACATTTTGTGATGCATGTGGACAGCTGCAGAGCACTTTTCAAGTGGTTGATGGTACAACAAATTAACCCTCCTTAACTGAGATATTAAATGAAGGTGCTCTAATTTAGAGCCCCTTAGGGAACTTGTTTTAATTTTTCACGAGTTGAGAGTTGAGCTGATGGTAGGAGAGCTGATGCAAGCAGGCTTGTTCCCCTTTGAACAGATATCTGTCATATCTAGGGCAGGAGGGGTAAGTGGGGAGGGGTGCTCTAACACATGACACTTTATGTAAAGTGCCATGAGTTGCAGCAGGGATCTGAATGCCTGTCTGTTCCCATAGGTGTTTTTGTTATCTTTTTTTCTATTCTAACAAATCTGGTTCTGAAACTAATTTAATAGTGGAAAACTGCAGAAAGTTGTCAGTACTCAGTAGTTAAAAATGCCTCGGCACAGTGTAATTTCTTGGCACAAGATTCCTCGGTGCAATGGAATTCCTCGGTATGGGGAGAAAAACCCCGGTGCAGTGAACAGTTCCCGCCACGCCTAACAATTGCATTGTTTGAGTAACAGCCACCCATTGGATGTTGTAAATTATTCCTACCTGACGACTAGCAATTGGATCGCTAGCCGTATAAAAGCTAGAGCAGGAGCAGTTTCCGCCCAAGTCGGAGAACTCCGCATGCATCTTGGAGTAAACTTGGCGGACTGATCACCCACCAACAACTCCCCGTCACCGACCATCCCGACATACCCTGTGCCCTGCATGCTCGAAAATATCCTGTGTGTTGTTCAGAGCTCTACCCGGTTCAACTATAACGAAAGTGCCCGCTCTGTGTACATCAACAGTGTAAGAAAAACCATTTACCCGATGCAAGTGCCTACGCTGTGTAAATCGACACTGTGAGTCTGTGTACTTCGACAGTGTAAGTAAAGCCATTTTAATTTAACCGATGCATGTCTGTGCCTAATTCTGCTCCATCAGTCAAAAGTACCCACCTGCCATCTGGGCTCTTGGCCACAGCCCTGCCAACCATACTCGGCACCCACAAAAGTCTGCTATCACACTTGAAAATCAGACTTTCCTCAACAAACCACATAGAAGTGTTTTCAAAATATGTGCTTCACCCTAAGGAGGTATACTTTTTGAAATTCTGAAGAGAACCTGAATAATGGCATGACTCCCATACATAAGTATTGTAAAAAGAATTCTTTTGGAGATTCTTGCAGAGTGGAGCATGTGGCAGAGAAAGAGCTTCAGCTCTCTCTAAGAGGGCGCGGCATATCCCCATGCTCCCACCAGTACAGTTAGAGGCTGGGAACAGGATCCTGCCTTTACTTTATCCTTTTTAGGATACTTGCAGCCCTGAAGGCGCTAATTAGAATTGTGAATGACAGTAAAGTAACTAAGGGTAAGCAAGATGGGCACCTGTCCCAGGTACCAAGTTAAGATGGGGAATTATCCCCCATCCTGCAGAGTCCGTGCCCTGGCAGAACATTCATGTTGGGAACACCAAAACAGTCTCTGGCTGCTGCTGCTTCTGTAGATTTCAGAACAACAGCCACAGTGGGAAGAACATGCATGCAGCAACAGCAGCAGCATCTACTCAGTTGCTGCTTTCTCCTTTCCTTTTGCTTCCTTTCCCCCCGTCCCCTTTGTCCTCCCCTCACCCTACCCAGGGTTTGCTCTGAGCACCAACTCTGCTTCTTATACCACTGCCTAATAACCTTCCAGTAAGCCTCAGGCCTTGGGAGCTTCTGTCATTTTACTTCCTCAGATACCTACAAAGGGACAAGCCACAAACTATCCTGAAATAACTCAACATAAGTAAGTGTATATAAAAAGGCAATTTTTTAAGTATGCTTTTATCTGATAATAATAGAATAAGGAAAAATCCATAAAGGATTCAACCACGTAATTTCTCTGCTCTTGAAGATTAAAAATCTATAGGATGGAACTCTAAACCCTGTCTGAATTACTGAGCTAAAAAAATCTGCATGATTTTTTTTTTCACTGACATTTGTTTTGGGTTAAACATGACATTTTTTAAAACGTCTAGACTTTCTGTGAACTGTTCATCATACAGAGCTTTATATATAAGTGCCCAGCTGTAAATATAAGTGGCTGACAACAAGTGTTAAGTGATATTTTCTTCTGAGCCAACTCTTTATTTGAAAGAATTGATGCCATTTGTGAGTCTAAAACTTGTTGTTAAATTTATCAAATAGTAACATAACTGAGTGATCTGGCAAGGCAAATTTTGTACTATAAGGAGTGCGAACAACCCTCAAGTCTACTGAGATGAACAAAATAAAAAAAAAGTACATACATTATCTGTAGCTTTGGGCTGCTGAACAAAGACATTTTCTGGCATTGTTCAAACAGGAAAATAAGCACAAGGGTTAACCAACAAGTATTCAATTATACATATTAGTCACTTTGTTGGAAACCTGTCTCACTTACCACTCACAGAAACTTTAGACCAGACAAGGGCTCAGGTTCACAGTGATGAGTGAAGACTACTAACTGTGTTGTTGATGTTAAAAAGAGAATAATAACTCTTTCTATCTACAATTTGTATATAGAAAAGCCATATAATTTAAAGCTCTCCCAAATCACCTTTCAGGGTAGGGTAAGTATGCATAAATACTTCCTTTGGGCAACTTAAAAGTTCAATGCCTCCTCTACACATTCCAAAGCTGAGATACCAAAATGAAGACAAATATGAATCAATTTGTATATTTATCCTATTGTGCTTTGAAAGGACTATTTGCCTTTTAAAGAAATACGTTGTTTTTCCTGACCTATTTTTTTATAGAATGTAGCTGTCACTTTTAGGGCCTTATTACACATTGCACTTCAAGCTGCTCAAATGTTGATTGGTGTTAGTGCTAGCTTGAATTTGGAGCAGTCACACATTCAGGCCACGGCCTTGAGGACTGAAATGTAAGAATCCATCCTGCTCCCCTCCCCTCCCCTCCCATTCTGAGTTTCCCCTCTGCCTTTCCTCTACCCCTGTGGCTTCCCTTGTTTCCCCACCTTGGGGGCTCCCCCTGCCCCTTGGGGCTCCTTCTCTGCCTCCCCCAGCTTCCCTGGCTCATCCAAATCTCCCAGCTTACTTACAGCCACCCATCCAGCCCAGAGAGTGGCAGTGGTGGCTAGGCAGGCAGATTATCCTCCCCTGCCTGGTCCCCTGGGAGACTACCAAATATGCCAGGATGAGGTAGGTGAGCAAGGATCTGGGGTGCTGGAGGAGAGGCATGGGTCCAATCTGGGGTTGGGGGGGAAATGAGCCCAATCCAGGCTGTGGATTCCCCTGCCTCTCAGGGTTCTGCCCTGCTCCCCCCACTCTCCACTCGAGGCTCCCCTTTGCCCTTCCCGATTACTTAGGGTTCCCACACTGTCCCAGGGTAGCAGGCATGGAATAGAAACCTGCCTGCTTTGCTGCCACCACCCCCACTGCTGTCACTGCTGCTAGGCTGCCAGTGCCCTCTAGGCTAAGCCCACCCCAGAGTGGTAATGGCAATAGTAGGCACCAAGCAGGCAGGTTCTCTTTCTGTGCCTGCTTCCTCAGGACAGCAGCAGTAGCTAAAAATAAGTCACAGAGGTGAGAAGGGCTCTATAGTGTTGGGGGAGGTAGAGGACAGCAGGCCTGATCCAGAGGGTTGGGGTCATGGTAGTGATCAGGACCAGTGGGGGAAAAGGGTAGGGGGGGATGACCATAGCAGGGGGGAAGGCAGTGGGCCCAATCCAGGCCATCAGAGAGGGGGGTGTGACAGGGAACCTCAACCCTGTTACTCTGCTGAGAGAGCCAGGGAGCAAGGGAGAGACAAAAGTTAGAGTAGTCAGTCTGAGATGGAAAGAACCACATCAGGGGAAACTGGGTCCTGGCCTTTTACGAGCAGCAGGAACAGGGGCTGCCCTGTAACTAGGAAATTAAAAACTCCTGGACCAGCGGGAAAAGAGTCCAGCAATTGGTAGGGAGAAGGTGCTCTCCAAAATATAAGCCCTGCTCCAAAGCTGGAAGAGTGGAGGTGGAGAAAAACCCAGTTGCTGATGAGGGAAGGTGCTGGGGGTACAGAGACTGGAAGACTCTGTGGCCTAGATGCTGAGACCTCAGGAGGTGCCTCTAACCCAGGCAGCTCATACCTTTCTGAGAGGTTTTTTTCATGCAGAGGAAAGAACCCTTATAAAGCAGTAGTGCACATGTTTTTTTTCATATTTCCTTTGGACATACTGAACTGCAGTTGGGAGAAGTTTTGTTAAAGCAGCAGCTGACCTTTTTAGTTAAGGTTGCCCAGTGGACTAGATGTGGCTGTAGGAGTGTTTGCAGAGGCCACAGTGGAGATCTGGTAGGGTGTTCCAGGGCTCAGTATCCTGCTAGGGCATGGTGTAGGCCAGGGATAGCCAAGAGTCATTGTCCACAAGAGCAAAACCAGGATCAGGCACCAGGAACTGAGAGGGCTGGAGATCATAAACTGGGCTGTGGTGTGGTAGACATAAGCTGAGGGGGTCCAATGAGAAAAAGGGGGCAGAAACCTGGGAAGGTCGAGACCTTGACAAGTGCTTGGAGTCCTGAGTTGGCCAGATTGTATGTTGAGGCAAGGTGCCTCCTGAGAATGGTAGTTGACAACATCTGCAAGGAATAGGGGTGATATGGGGGGGAGGCAGGAGATCACAATTATTGTGCTTAAGGCTTGACTGGGGTAGCCTTAAAAGGTGATGCCCACCCTGTAGAGTTCAGGCAGAGAAGCCTGAGGCTTCACACTGGGTGAAGGTATCAAGAAAGAGACTATCCGATCTCTGTCATCAATGTCCCCAGTGAGGAAACCCATAAAGATCAAGTCTTGTCAGGCAAGAAGTAGGAGAAAAAGTAGAAAACAGGGTTTGAGAGCAGGCAGGTCTGGCTACTAGGGGACCCCTGACACCAGACAGGTTGCAGGGGGCATGAGTAGCATAAAGTAGCTATACACTAGTGTAACATAAACTGCATAACACAGATCAGAGAGAAACAGCTTGCAGTGGTATAAGTTTAAGTCATCTAAAGAGTGCTTAAAACTAGTTTCAGGTGTTAATGTGTGGATAATGCAGGGGTTAAGGGCTCCCAAAGCTGCATAAAATTAACATGTAACAGGGCCCTTAGTGAGGTTACTGCTGTATTGTGACATTTTCCCACTGCTACATTTTTTAAGTGTACTTCATCTATTTTTATTTTTACATGATGCTTACAGTATTTTATTTGAATCTTGTTTAGGATTACATGCAAATACCAATTTATTTTTCCAACTAAATCTGTGCTGTTATTTTGTATAGTAAATGGTTAAAAAAAGCCTTGGATATGTGTATTTGAATAATTAGCAAAGGTACAGTCTGAAGGCATGCAAATGTGTGCGTGTGGATAGGAGATTAGCTTTCCTAGCTGCTATAATGTTAAAGTAGTGGCATAAAGTATTAGTCTGTCTTTAGGAAGATTGAAAATAAATGCCCTTTCCTGACTTGAAGACAAATCTCCAAAGACCAGTTAAGTATTCCCAGCTCTCTCCAATCCACACAATCATTTTCTTGTAGGACAAGCAACCAATTTATGGTTGTATTGACAGTCCTGATATTCACATGCTACAGTGCCTGAATCTATAGTAAACTACAAATTGAGATGATGTGATTTAATTTAGTAGTTGAAGCTGAAAGTAAGACAAACTAGGCACCCAAACTGATCTTTCTAATCCCTAATTTCTTTGTTTACAAGAAAGGTTTTTTGTATGTTGGTTGGTGTATGAACATACTACTGCCCTCTGCTGGATAAATAGACTTCCTCTGGGTTTACCTCCTAAGTCTTATAAATATAGAGGATTTGAGACCTATATGATTTTCTTTTACCTCATTTGGGTACAGATCTGTAACTCTGAAGTAGGTGATCCTAATTTCTCCTCTTCATGATTCTGGTTTAGCTAGTGTTCTTGATGTCTGTCTTTATATAACTGCAGATTGTCTATTGAATTTGGAACATGAGACAAGATTTGAATCCAGCTCTTCAGAACTGAAAGGCCTCATGCAAACCTTTTATTTGTCCTCACCTCTTTATTCGAAGAGCATGTTGCCAACTTCTCTTTTAACATAATGAGATGTGACTGAATTGAGTTACTATTCCTTTCCTCTCTTTTCCATTGCACTCCAATACTATACCTATGAAAGAATGAATTCCAAGACATGCAGACTGCTCAAGTTAAATTCAGATCTTTTAGCAAAATTAGGCTATTAAATAAAATATGAGATCACTTCCTGTTACACAAGGCAGCAGTCTTTCCCAGAAAAAAAAATATTTATATTTCCAGCAAAAGCAAAAAAAAAGACTCGCAACATTCTCATTTAGTCTCACAGTATTACAAATACATCACCAGACTGACAGATAAACCCACAAAGTAACACCTGGCCACCTACCTTAACTCATAAACCAGCAAACTGCAAGCATTAAAAATACCATCACTTTGCTCTACTGACTTGAACTGTGAAATCTGTAATTATGTAGAACCTAAACCAGTCAAGTTGCATGATGTCATTTTGTGAAGGGAGAACTACAGTCCTGTAGCTCTGAGAGGTCTCTATGCATCCATTTTAGCAAAGAATGTGTGTGTTCTCTTCAGTGTAAAATGAGTGCTGTATAATTAATATTCTAGCACAGTATTAGATATTTTGGACTGTGCAGGGGGTGCATTATGTAATTAGATCTGCCAAAAGGACACAGCCAAGTATATCAGGATGATTAAACAGGGAACTACATTCATCTATTTATGTCATGGTCTATTCTAATCCAGGGTTAAAGTCTTGTTAGTTGAAGCAAGGGATGGCATGGTGAATGTGCCGATAATGTAGTATATTCACACTAGTTGTATTCAGGTTTAAGTAGGGTGACCATATATCCTGGTTTGGCTAGGATATTTCCAGATTTCAGAGGCCAGTCCTCGCCAGCTGGTGAAAATGAAAACAAACTTCTCAGGTGTGAGGTCCAGACCTCCACAATTGCAATTGCAATCATAGATTTGGGCCTGGGAGCTTGTTCCCAGCAAAATAAATCGTGTTGAGGTTGGGTAATTTGTCATAGTTTCTAGTGCCTAACTAAAAATATTTCATTTGTTCCTTCTTGCCACTTGCCTCAGTAGATTAGACTGCAATTTGCTCAACCTTTAGTTAAAAATGGTATGAAAAGGACATATTCTTCTTAGTTACAACTTTAGGGTGTGTCTAGATGAGCACATACAGAGGTGTGTATTTGCTACAGCAAAAAATAGCAGTGGCACAAATTTGTACTGCTGCTTTTTGTCACTTCAGACTCCCCTCACAAGGGGTTTGGTGCAAAGCAAAATGCCCTGCTTTGGGGAAACACCTGTTTCCCTATTCCCCCAGCTCAGGCATACTAGAGGAGCTGAGGAACAACTAGAGGATGGGAGAAATTCTGGCCAGCTGTTAAAGTTTCTCCCCAGAGGACTCAGCCTTTGTGTCTGCAGGTGCATGGTCCTGGAATGCGCACCAGGACACTTTATTTTGTTGCAGCTTTTTGACACTGGGATCTCTCAGTGTCAATTTTGGTGCTGCACTGCAAATTTGCAGCATGGTGAACAGTTGCAGGTGTGCCATGTCTGGCACCTCAAACAGTGATGAGGAGCTGCAAACTGCATATGTGTGCTTGTCTGGACCCACCTCTGCCCTGTACAGATGCTGTGAGACCTCAGAGGATGCATATGGCCTGCCTGCTTTCTAATTCTCTTGTCCATATACACTGGCCACTTTTTCCTGTCTCTGCTTTTAGTGTGACCCCATGAACACAGGTTGTAAAATGTAAAAATCCTTCTTGTCATTGTAATATATCTGTGCAATGCATTTAGTACTAATTACTCACATGTCCATTTTAATTTGTCTTGTATAAAGATCAGTAATGAATTCAAGCCAGAGAAATAAGGAAACCACATTGCAATCAGAATTCAAGATATTCACAAACTCAGGTTGATTTTGTATTATTTCATTTTTTTTTTTAAACTTAGAAAGCATTTTGAAAATAATGTGTTGAAAACAAAATGTTCAAATTGAAACTCATTTTTGTTTTGAAAGTTTTGTGTGTTGTACTTCTACAATACAAAAATAAGTCCATATTCCAACAATATTTTCAACATACAATGTATTGCTCCAAATATTGTCTTTCAGAATTTTCCTTCAGATCTTTTTTTAATCTGGCTTTGCTGAGGCTTGGAATAAAACCAAATTAAAAAATTTCAAAATACTCTATTCTCAGCACAACAGCAGCAGCAACTAACTTCTGTTGTTGAGAATATAGAAATGTTTTTGGTGACAGATGCTGAGAGCTACCAGACATTGCAAAAAACATGGCTAGAAAATGATTAGATGAACAGAAATCTTAAGTCTGAGAGGTTTTGAGGTTAATGGAAATAAGTGAATTGGATAGTGCTTCCTGTTAATACTACCATGAACCAATAATCTGCACAATTCTGTTTTGATTGCATCACCTAGTACTTGAAGGGTATTGTTAGTAGTTGATAGGCTCTTTTATACAAATGATTTCTTATTGCGTTAGTTCAAAGTATCTGTTATAGGAAAGAGGTGACTGAATGCATAAGCAGAAATGAAGACGAATACATTATAAAACCTAGCAAGAAACAGAGCATGTACTACAAAGAAATCACATGTACTACTAAGAAATCACAACCAATCAATGGCTACATCTACTGTATAGTTATAAGGTGCCTTAATCAGTATTGCAATATGAAAAGTAGTATTTTGATAAGCTTGCTGTCAAGGCTAACAGTTTATTTCACAAGACAACAAAACAATGACATATCCTTATGGCAATTTCCAATTAAACTAAATCAATTATTGCTGCATTAATATAAGACTATCAGTCAAGGTTTTTGCTTACATTTTTCTTTATATTATAAACTCACATTTATTGTTATACTGATTTGTCAGAAAAGTGTAAAAACTCAAAACTTAATATGATGATACTAATTCACATGAAAAAGGCCAAAGGAATTACATAGGAGCTGTTACTAGGGCTGTGCAAAGCTTCAGTCCCTGATTTGATTTGGTGGAGACTCGGCCCAATTTGGCTGAATCTTGCTTTGGAGAGATTCGGAGAGATTCGGCGATTTAGACATAGACACAGCTTTAAATGTGTTTTCTGCATACCTCCAGGTAGCAGGCAGCTCATGAACACTGTGATGCCAGGGTGCAGGGAGTGTCCCACAGAAGTGCAAGGGGCTCCCCAGTGTGCTTGGCAGCAGAACCACAAGTGGACCAGAAGCACTTCCAGTCCACTTCCAGGTCTGCCCAGGTAGTGTGCTGGAGGCCCACCCCCCTGACACTCATCTGGCTCAGTGACTGGGGCCTCCTGGATCTGGTGGGGGAGGACACCCAGTGTCCCCCCATGGCCGATTGCAACCCCCTGAAGCCGGGATCCCCCCCCGCCCCTTACAATCCCCAGTGGACCCGGAATCGGACTGGAAGTACTTCTAATCCACTTCCGGGTTCACCACCAAGCACATGGAGGGCCCCCCTGCACTTCTGTGGGATGTTCCATGCGCCCTAGCATCACAGCATTCACGAGCCACACCTGATACCTTGAGGTATGTAGAAAAAACATTTAAAGCTGTGTCTATGTCCGAATTGCTGATTCTCCAAATCAGCATCAAATCTTCAGATTCAGATTCAGCTAAATCAAATCAGGGACAGTGATCCAAATCAATTAATCGAATCACTGTCCCTGATTCAGGCTGACTCTGAATCTGAATTGTATAGAGCCCGCTTTGCACACCCCTAACTGTTACCTTATTTGAATGTACAGGCTTAGAGAAACAGAACTTATAGACAGTGAGCATTTATACACATGCTCTTGGAGGCATTGGGGGGTACTTTAATTAGCACAACTCAGACAGCCACACTAATTAAAAGCTCCCAGATTGTCACATGTATCAGTCTCTGTGCTGAAAAACAGTGGTGGGGTGCTTTGAACAAGCAGGGGAGATAATGCTTAGGGACAACCACATGAGTTCATTAGAGGTAGGTCCTGTCAGACCAACCTGGTTGCTTTCTATGACCAGGTCACAAAATCTTGGATGCAGATGTCACAGTGAGTGTAATCTTTCTGTACTTTAGGAACGCCTTTGACACTGTCTCTCACCCCATTTTCAGAAAAAAATTAAGTGACTATGGTGTTGATGCCTACACAGATGACTCTCAAATTGACTGGTTGGTTGCACCCAGAGAGTGGTGGTGGATGGGTCATTTTTGACCCGGAGGGATGTGAGCAGTGGGGTTCCCCAGTGCTCAGTCCTGGGGCTCACACTGTTCAACATCTTCATCAGCAACTTGGACAAGGGGGTGAAAAGCACCTTATTCAAGTTCACAGATGACATTAAGATGTGGGGAGAAGTGGGCATGTTAGAAGGGAGGAACAGGTTTCAACTGGATCTGGACAGGTTATAGGGGTGGGCAGATGAGAACAGGATGGGTTTTAATACTGACAAGTGCAGGGTACTGCACTTGGGGAGGAAGAACCAGCAGCATACCTACAGACTGGGGAACTCCCTTCTCATCAGCACAGAGGCAGAAAAGGATCTTGGAGTCATTATTGATTCCAGGATGAACATGGGCTGCCAATATGAGGATGTGGTCAATAAAGCCAACTGCACCTTGTCATGTATCCACAGAAGCATCACGAGGAGGTCCAAGGAGGTGATCCTCCCCCTCTAGGCAACATTGGTCAGGCTGCAGTTGGAGTACTGTGTCCAGTTCTGGGATCTGCACTTCAGGAGGGATGTGGACAGCATTGAGAGGGTCCAGAGGAGGGCTACTTGCATGATCTGGGGACAGCAGGGCAGACCCTATGAGGAGAGGCTATGAGACCTGAACCTGTTCAGCCTCCACAAGAGAAAGCTGAGGGGGTATCTAGTGGCTTGTTACAAACTACTCAGAGGGGACCATCAGGCACTGGGGGAGTCCTTGTTCTCTTGAGCACTACCAGGAGTGACTAGAAATAACAGTCATAAGCTGGCAGAGGGTATATTCAGTCTAGACATCAGGAGGTACTACTTCACAGTCAGGGTGGCTAGGATCTGGAACCAACTTCCAAGCGAAGTGATGCTGGCCCCAAATGTGAGGGTTTTAAGAGGAGGTTAGATGAACACCTTGCTGGGGTCATTTGACCCCAGTACCTTTTCCTGCCATGGTAGGGAGTCAGACTTGGTGATCTGCTCAGGTTCATAATGTCATAGTTTCATACCAACTATGAAACTATGACATTATGAGAGGGGATCTGGTGGTCATCTTTAAACTGACCAAGGGGGACCAGTGGGGAATGTGAGAGACCCTGTTCCCCTGAGCACTATCATGAGTAAATAGGAATAACAGCCATAAGCTGACTGAGAGGAGGTTCAGGCTGGACATCAGGAAGCACTACTTCACAGCCAGTTGGCTAGGATCTGGAACCAACTTCCAAGGGAAGTGGTGCTTTCTCCTACCCTGGGGGGTCTTCAAAAGGAGGCTAAATATTCACCTTGCCGAGGTCATTTGACCCCAGCATCTTTTCCTGCCATGGCAGGCGGTCAGACTTGATGATCTGCTTAGGTCTCTTCTGACCCTACCAACTATGAAACTGTGAAACTATGATCATATGAGCTTTAGTTTAAAGCACTCCTGCTGCCATTTTTCAGTGTGGGGACACTGATACATGTGACACTGGAGGCTGCTGGAGTGCGTTAATTTCTGCACTCCAGCAGACTCAATTAATTGTGTCTGCTCCGATGTACTGGAATTACAGTGCGTCAGAGCAGGCTCCCTACACATGTATCGGAGCCCTGTAGGTCCAACCTACATTTTCAATATCTTCCTTCTTGAGCTGAAGGAAAAAGTACATTTCTGTTTTCCTATACGAACTTGACTTTGAGAGGTCGATCTTGTTTTCTGATACCAGTTGGCAGAACCAGGGGTATTATGCTCTATAAAGGTACACATGTATATGTTTTTATCATTTACAGAATGATTAAACTTATATTTTTCCCCATTCCACATGTAAGAAGTAATAGAAAGCTCAGAGTAAATACAAGCATTTAGATTGTTTTCCATTGTGAGGGCAGAATGGTATGGGCTACAAGAGAAGATTAAATAGAATAGATTACATATCCTTGGTTCATAGCCAAATCAGAGAGAAACCAGGATGCAACCAAGAGTGATGCCAAATTACATGAAATGTAATATATGAAACATTATATTTTCTAAAAGGTACTGATAAAACAGAAATCTCTTTTTGTTTTTTAAGGGGATTGATTTTATATGGGTAATAAATCACTGTTTTATCTATTCAAATACCAAATTAGTAAATTCCATTTTCTAAAACCAGTGTGTTTATATCTGTCAGTAAAAAAAGGGAGATTTGTTTAGATCTTGGATAGTGGTGTTTATTGCATCTCTCAAAGAGGTGTTTTAAGTACTAGCTTCCTCAAAGTTATCAGGTTTTCTAATGTAAACATTAAAGGTTTCAAAGAGGCAGGAGGTTCCAGTTTCATTTTTTTTAATTGCAACAGTTTAAAGTACTTTCTTCTTTGTTTTTGTTTTCTTTTGTTTTTCTATGTGAATAGGTTGGAGACAAGGCTTAAAAAAAGACAAATGAAGCAAGTTCATGTAATATAATAATGAAGACTACGCCACAAATGGTATAGCCAAACAAAAAGAATGCCTCAACTTTAGACTTAGACTGGAGTTTTTCAGGACGACAGAGCACCTGAAGTCCTGTCAAATACTTAATAGTTACAAAGAAAGTAGATTAGGCGTTTCTGTTTATTTTGTCAAAACAAGAGAGACAGTTAATGAAAATGAAGGGCAGCCAATTTTAAACAGATAATTAACAAATACTTTACCTAAAATTCACAACATGCCTGTGAAATTCATTGCCAGGAGCTTTCATACAGGTCAAGATCTTTAGTTTCCACACACAAACACAAGTTTCTGCTCTTTATGTCATTAACAACAATAGTACTGATTTTTTGGAAGGGGTATAAACCTTTATGTTTCAAGTCAACATAAAAACCTCTAATCAAGGGGACTGAGAGAGAAAATGTCCCTGTGCATGAGTTATTCCATAACTGTTTCCTGTAGGGTTACATGTACCAACCCCAGATTCATCAGGTGCTGCCTAATATTGCATAGTAAGAGAAGAGCATGGGTCTGGCCCAAGCATTGCCACTATATCTATGAGTCTACAGTATAGCAAATGGAAGAAACTGCGTAGTTTGCTTTTTGTATGAAAGAACATTTCAAACCCAGGAGATCAAGGTTCCAAAGGAAATGTAATAATGGTATACAGCGCTCATTAAGAAAATACATATCAAATATCTTCCCTTGACATTTACATTATTAATTTCTAGCAATATACAATATGCCTGGAAAACACATGAAGTTAACATCAAAATCTATTGATATCCTAATATAGACGGAGATTATTTAGACATATTTTTGGAATGCCTAAATGGAAACATAGATATAAGTTATTGATGCACAATTGACCATTTATGACCAAGCCCTTATTACAATGTTTAATGATATTCCCTTTAATGAATACTCATGAGGTAGCTCTGCAGTAATAGCCTCCAGTTAAATTCAAGACATTTTTTCTGCCGTGTGGATGGAGGTTTCACCACAAGATAGGAGTATAAAAGGTAAAGAAGTAGGTACAATAGGTATGGTGCCATCTTACAAGAAATTGGGTTATCACCAGGAATCCTAGTTTTGTCTGTTTAGACATTGCAAATTCTCTGATTAAAAAAACACAAATTCTCTGATTAGAAACCTCCAAAAGCCATGATTAAAATGAAAAGCCACTATATATATAGGCATCAGTTGAACACAATGTTTTATTGATTAATCTATGTATAATTTTAAAATAATTTGGAAGCCTATCAGTGCCTCAATCACTATAAAAAAATTATTTCTAAAAAAATTCTAAATACCTGTAAATTTTGGTATTTGATTTTGGGTTTTTACTGTAGAAAATCAAAGTTCCCCCCACCCTGCCAAAGTTCCCTCCATCCACCCAGCAGCAAGGGACACAAGTCCATGTTGCCACCCCTGCTTCTGCCAGAGGCAGACAGCACTTCACCAGGGTGGCACAGGGCTCACAGCAGCAAGGAGCTTCCCAACCTGGCTCTGCTCTGCCCTGCTGTGCCAGGTGCTTCCCACTGGACTGTGGAGGCCTCGGGGGGCAGCAGGGCAGAGACCCCAAGCCTGCAGTGAGCATTCTGCACCCACCCTGCACACAGGTCTGGGGGGCACATGCCCCCTCTGCCCCTCCCCGCCTCAGGAGTGCACACAGCAGTGCAGACAGCCATTTCCCCCCTGCTGCTGACAAACCATCTGAGGCCCCATCCTGCTCTCTGCTGGGACCCTGAAGCTGTGCATTTCAGCCCTGGGCCCCAAGCCCCATGCACTGCCCAGCCTGGCAGTAGCCCCAGCCCTGCCCATCTCACTTCCTCCCTTCCCGCTATGGAGGCCTCAATTCCTCCCCCACCAGATTTACTTGAGGGAGCTGTTCTCCAGGCTGCCAGGTGGCCAGGTGCATGTGTGCATGCATACATTCACATGCTGCCCCCTTCTTCCACCCCCTCCAGCCCCTTGCAGGCTGGAACTCTGCCGGCCTGCAAAGAGTTCTTTGCAAAAGTGGAAAATCCACATGTTTCTCTGTTAAAATGAGAAATCCATATTTTTCTCTGTTAAAAGGGAAAAATCCTTATTTTTCCCATTTTTCTGTCAGAAACAGAAAACCCAGATCCCTGGTTATCACCAAGTAAAATAGAGTTTGTCAATTTGTACAGATACAAGCAGACAAACTGGCACAGCTTCCCATATAACATGGTCTTCTACCTAATTTTCTTAATGGGATTTTACTATAATGTTTTTCACCTAATTGGGTCTAAAATATTTCTAGCTTGATGATGAATAGTTTGAATTTTTCACATTACTCCAAAGACCATTCAGTGTGTTTCAGTTATGTCTACAACTATCTTCATGCACGTATTTTTCCTAATCTGATACCAATTTGGAAATTTGGTTATAGTGGCACAGAGGTTAATACATCCTATTAATCACACTAGAAGGCATATTCTGGGTATGTGCAGAATGCTGATCCTAGTTGACCTAGCACTAAATGCATAGTTGGCTGTTCAGACTAAGGATCAAAGGACACTGGCTGTGACCCCCATCCCTCTCTTGTGTGCCATGGCTATTGAAACTGCCATGCCCAATGACTAATGACTTGGCTTTTACTTTTTTATTATTTATTTGATTTTTACTTGATAAAATAATTTACTTTCTGGATAAAACCAGCCACTTTACTTGCTAAAGAATATAGATTTCACTACATATTACACTCCTCCTAGTGTCACAATTTGGTTTGTTAAGCAGCAGTGATTTTTAAAATAAGGTATGCATACCTCCTGGGGTCTGCAGTGTTTAGCCAAGGAATACATTCCTACATTTTAATAATGGCAGTAAAATATTTGATTGGTCAATGCATGGTGAGTAATGGCACTGTCACTCTTTGATGCTATCATTGACATGCTTGCTGTGACGTTGGAGAGCCTCACGTCCAGTATCACCCTCCGTTAGATAGCCCCTCCCCTCGTCCCGCCTGCCACTACTTTGATGTTATAGGTGATTCAAAGGAGGGCTTCAGTGGAGCTCTTTTACCAGAGGGGTTCCCCGACACAGGTGTACTCACTGTTGAGGCTTCTGTTGTTCCATGGGGCTCCGCCACCCCTACACCCTGTCCACTCGCCAACTGGTCACTTGCTTGTGGGATGGTGGCCTGCTGTTCTCTGCAGACTTACTTGCTGGGAGGTGTCCCCCGATTGTAGGGACCTAGACCTAATGGTCGCCTTCAGCCAGCCTGCCTTCAAATCCTGCTGGCTCCTTTGCTAGCTCAGGTTGTCTCCCTTTTCCTTCCCTGGGTTTAGAAATAATATTCCTCTGGGTTGGGGAGGCTTCCCAGATCAATGCCCTGGCCCTGGCAATCCCTAGGGACCACTCCTTCTGCCCCTGCTGGTGGGGTTTGGTTTTAGCTTCAGCTGCTGGCCCGATCCAGAGCTGCCTGATTGAGGGTCTTGCTCAAGGTAAGCCACAGCACCACCGACGTGCCGCATGTCTTCTCTCTCCTTCACTGGCTTCCACCTCCTGTGGGGTTTGCTGGGGCTTTTAAACCTTTCCACAGTGGCCGCTGCGGTTGCTGTGATTGTCTCACCTGCTCCCCTTACTGGGAACAGCTGTTTAAACAACTGACATAATGCCGGCTTGCGCAGCTGTAGTGGCAGCTGCCGCTGCTGCTGTGGTCCCAGCTCCGATACTGCTGTCCCTCCAGGGGGTAAGTAACCTGGCCCGGGGCTGTCACTGCCTCCCACTCCTTCTTGCCCTTTGTCGGTGCCCATGACAGCAGCACACCACCATCACACTTGCTAAGGAATGAATATGCAGCAGTGCATCAGGTGTTGGGGGTATCAGTAGCAGTATTTTGCAGATACAGGAGTATGTGGCAGAAAAACTTGTACACCATAGTTATGGAGTAAATAGCAATATGTGTGCACCTATAGAGACTTTACTTACAGAAAAAAACCACTTTGAATTACTTTGCCTTTGATTTCATTATTTTCTTTCAAAGTACACGTTTATTTTAAATTGTTTATAATTGATTAACTTGATAGCCTTTTAAGTGCCTGGGAAGATGGATAGATATGAGAAGTACTGATGATGTAAGTAGGTCCAAAAAAAAGGTTATTAGTTCTTTTAAAGCAGTGATTTTTAACCAGAGTCCCATGACACCCTTTCAAGGGTGTTGCAGAGTGCTAGCAATGTTAGTAGTGTTAACTGTGCAAACATGGCTTAGGCAGGGGTTCAGTAATTCCATCAAACCGTGTCCAAGAGGACTTGAAAGTAGCCTCCGTATTTTCATATTTTTCATCAAAGACATGGCAGGCTAGAACTGAGGGTGCCCATTGGGCCAAATTGGCACAGTCAAGGGGCCTTAGGAGATCACAGCCATCCTTAAGGACCCATCCCATGACAAACAGCTGGGTGGAGGGGATGGAGTGCCATCGCCCACCACCCCATGCAGCTACCACTCTGTGTCTGGCCATGCATGCCCCACCCCCCGCTCTGTGTCTGGTCCCATGTGCCCCCCAACCTGACCCACCCAGCCACGTGCCACACCCAGCCAGCCAGCCAGCCAGCCACACACACACATAAACAGTCATGCAAACCCAACCACCCATACACACACCCACTCTGCCACACACCACCCATTCAACCAACCACACCCACATGCCTACCCAGGCACACACACGCCCACACAGCCACACGCTGCCCACAACCAGCCACATGCTGCACACATGCTGCACACACCAAGCTACATACACAGCCACAGCCACACACCACACAAATATGCCTCACTGCCTGGCCCGGCCCGCCCTGTGGTGGGACTCTCATGATGCTCCCCCGCAGTCAGAGTCAGGGCAATGAAGTGGGGGCAGAGGCAGAGTAGAGGCCACAGGTGCAGTCTTCCCTGCCCCATGCACAGACTGGGGGTCACATGCCCTCCTGGGCTCCCTGGCACGACCTCTGGAGAAGCTGCTGGACTCCAAGTGTCCCATGGCCCAGCCTGGACAGGGCTGCATTCACTGTGATGGGGCCTCAGTTGGGCTGGGTCATGGGGCCATCAGAGCCCAAGTAGCTCATGCAGAGGCATGGAACCAGGGAGCCCAGGGCTCCCCCCCTGCCCCCGTGCCCAGGCTTCCCCTGGTGTGCACAGTGGTGGGAGCTGCCTGCCCCCAGCTCTGGAGGAACCACTGGTCTCCCCTGGCCACACAGCTTGGTCTGGCCTGAGCACAGCACCTCCCACTGGGATCAGCATAGCACAGCCTCAGGCCCCCAGACTCCTTTTGGTGGTGGTGGCTGGCCATCATGACTCCTCTCTTCTTCCCACCCCCCCGTGGCTGCTCCCCACGTGGCATCCTGCAGCCGTGCCCCAGCCCTGTCCAGTGCACCCTGCGGCTGCAGCTGGCAATCCCGCCCTGTGGGGAAGGGAGGACAACTGCAGGGTGCCACATGGAAAGCAGGTATGGGGGGCATGCCCCACCCCATTGCCATGTGCTGCAGCCAGCAGGTTGGCATCCTGTGGCAACTTCCCATGCACCCATGCCCCCGTACCCTGCGCTCCATGGCCACCATGTGCCATGCCACCTGCAGGGCTGCAATGCCTCCACCTCGCCTGTGTGTCTGTCTGTCAGTAAGGCTCTAAGTGGTGCATGCACAATTGGCCTGAAGCATTACAGACAGACAGACACACTGCCAGAAGTGCCATGGCTTCTATTATATTAGAATAATCTGACATGTAGGACTTTCTCTTCTTTATAACTTCTATAGACTGTTTTATCATTAATTAACCCTTCAGATAGTTTAGGAATGTCAATAAATAGTTTTTTGTTCACATTTAGTTCAAAAGATTCTCAATATAAATTAATTTTTAAACACAGAATGAATTATACTCATGCACTGTTCTCTTTAAAACTTAGTAAATGACAGACCACAGGATCAGTTTTTCAAATATGCTTCAGAAAAGCATAAACAACCATAAAGAGTCAGAGCTCAGTGCACCAGAAATAGTAACATAGCTGGGGTGGTGCTAGGTTACTAAAAAGTATCCTTTTAGAACAGTAGGTCTCAAACTTTTCAGACTTGAGACATCCCTGAACAGATTTGTGGCACCTCTTGATAAACATCAGGCACCCCTTGGAAAGTGCCAGCTTTTAGTTTTCACCATATTTCCACCACAACCCTCCACCCCCCCAAAAAAACAAAATCAGAGCAATTCTTCTATCTCAAAGAACTCAGAAAGAGTATAACAGATCAGTAATTTTTAATACTAGGGTTTCCTATTTGAAAACTCTGAGTATATTTTTGTGAAGCATGTTTGCACCACCTGTGGAGTCCACTAGGACTCCAAGATTGCTTTCCACTTCTGTACTACTGAGTAGGTAATTTCCTAGGCAGTAGGTATGCTAGACATTTTTCCTCCCTAGGTGCAGCACTTTGCATTTCTCCTCGTTAAATAGCATTCTGTTGTTTTCTGCCCATTTGTCCAATCTGTCCAGGTCTGCCTGTAGTTGTTCCCTGCCCTCTGGTGTGTCCACTTCTCCCCACAGTTTTGTATCATTTGCAAACTTGGACAGAATACACTTCACTCCTTTGTCCAAGTCACTGATAAAATCATTGAAGACTATTGGTCTAAGGACCAAGCCTTGTGGGACCTCACTGCCCACGTCCTTCCAGGTCAACACCAACCCATCCACCACCATACTCTGGGTATGACCCTCGAGCCAATTTGCCACCCACCAGACTATGTAATCATCCAAGTCACAGCCTCTTAATTTGTTCACCAGTATGGGGTGGGTTACAGTATCCAAGACCTTCCTGAAGTCTAAGTAAATGATATATGCCCCTACTCCTGTGTCCAAGTGTTTTGTAACCTGGTTATAAAAAGAGACTAAATTAGTCAGACATGATCTACCAGCTATGAACCCATGCTGGTTTCCCCTCAGCATAATTTTTCCTGCTGGGCTCTCACATATATGAGCCTTAATAATCTTTTCAAAGACTTTACCAAGGATGGAGGTGAGAACAAATGCTCAGATATTCTTGTCAGTTGCTATGCAATGACATCAGCCACTGCCTTCTGTGTGGAGGGAGCTTATCCAGGCCTGCCGACTTAAGCGCATCCAGTCCTTCCAGGTGACTGCATTCTCTCAGGGTCAGTGCTTGGTGGTCTGGCACCCTGCTGTTGTCTCTCTATGATCCCATTATGAGACTTTGGTGGTGGTGGCTGGCAGTCATGACTCCTCTCTCCTTCCCACCCCCCGTGGCTGCTCCCCATGTGGCATCCTGCAGCCGTGCCCCAGCCTTGTCCAGTGCACCCTGCGGCTGCAGCTGGCAATCCCGCCCTGTGGGGAAGGGAGGACAACTGCAGGGTGCCACATGGAAAGCAGGTATGGGAGGCATGCTCCACCCCATTGCCATGTGCTGCAGCCAGCAGGTTGGCATCCTGTGGCAACTTCCCATGCACCCATGTGCCATGCCCCCGTACCCTGCGCTTTGGTCTTGCCCCTCATTTAGGAATACCGAGGCAAAGAACTCATTGAGGAATTCAGCCTTGTCCCCCCTGTCTGTTACCAATTGCTTTTGCTGATTCAGTAGTGGCCCTATACTGCCCTGGGCCTTTCTTTTACTCCCTATATATCTGAAAAACATTTTTTTGTTATCCTTAACTGGGATGCCATCCTCATATCACTTAGTCCAAACGCCCATGAGGAGCGGGATCATTCCTATTCAAACTATTGTATTTAAATCCATTATTTAACCCAGATGCAGGCAAAATATACCCCACAGACCAGATCTGCCCCACAGCTACCCCTGTAATATTCTGCATGGGGCTGAGCCACACCTGCTCCCACCTGAGCAGGTTGCACCTGCACTCCACCCAGGCCTGGTCCTAGCCAATGCACAGCTTCTAGAGGGGCTGTTCCAAGTGCAGCTACATCCATCCAGATGTTTCTCTGATCCCCTGCGGCTGCTGGAGGCAAGAGAAGCACAGCAGCACTTGGGCACCTGCCACTCCTGCTCCTGCTACACCATACTGCACTGTGTCACTCCGGGCAAGTGTGCAGGGGGAAGCTTCAGCAGGAGACTCCTGCCCAGCACATGGAGATCCAGCTCCAGCTTCCAACGGCCTTCCAGCTGCTGTGCCCCCCAACAGGAGCTGTTCATGAAGCCAGGCAGGTGAAGCAGGTGGAAGGTGGCTGGTAGATGGAGCCAGAGCTCCATGCACTGGGCAGGAGCCTTCTGCTGAACCTTCCCCCTGCCTGCAGCAGCACACCTCCCACCATACCTCCAACACACATCCACAACTCCCACACACATTCCCACTCCCCTACCATAACTCCACATCCTACCACAGCCACCACATACAGTCAAACACTTCCCACTATAACCCTACACACACCCTGTCAGCACAGTATAGGATACGGCCATGGTGCCCAATGGCCGTGTGTCCTATGGGACTGTGGTATGAGGTTGTGGACCTGCCAAGTTTGTACAGTCAACAGAATTTACCCAATTTTCACCTACCATGTCTTGCTGTTTTACTTGTTCTATCTAGGAGGTGACCTAGTTGCACTGTGTGCTATCCTGGATGAGTTGGATCCAGTTTGTCTTTGGGGCTCCAACCTGCCCTACACCCCATCTTAGCACCACCCAGTTGTTATGCCGCTTGTCCTGGGTCTCTCTAGGAGCATTTCTCTTCTGTCCTTTACTCTGCCACACTGTGGCTGTACTGAGCCTGCTTTACTGGGACCATGACTCAGGTGGTCCTCCACTCATTTAGTCAGGCTTGAGTCATGGAGAAGGAACAATGGATGACTCAGCTTGGAAGGAGACTCAGGTAAATCCTTCCCAAGGGTGCCTGTTGAGAATAGCTGTGTCCCTAGGCCATGCCTATTGGGAATAGCTGTGTCCCTGGGCCTCAAGCCTCAAGTTTCCATTAAGTGTCAAATAAACTTAGGCCAGTGGCCCTCCCAAAAGAAAACCGAAAAGAAAATAACTGGTTGAGCCTTCCTGGTCCTCTTCACCCCAGCTGGGATGATTGCTACTCCTTAGAACAGGGGTTCCCAACCTTTTTATATTGTGGACCACCAAACCGTGGACCAGAAGTGACCATGGCCCAGTCCATGGACCAGAAGTGACCGCAGACCAGCAAGCTGCAGACTGGCAAACTGCAGTCCGGAAGTGACCAGTGTACTGTGGAGCAGCTGCCAACCCCTGCCAGTCTACAGTATGACAGTCACTTCTGGACTTCTGGTCTGGCAGTCAACCCTTCTGCAGACCAGCAGCCAACCCTTTGTGGCCCAGCACTGGGCCACAGCCCAAGAGTTGGAAATCTCTGCTTTAGACACTTCGGCATTCCACAATCAAAACCTTCAGCGCTTGTCGCTTTCCTTGGCACAGCAAGTTTGTCCACCCACTCCCCCCACTTAACTCTGGCAGGCCCTTTAAAGCCAGTTCCCTTGCTAGTTTGCCTCAGCCAGCTCTGGCTTCGTTCTCTCCCCATCTCTGTTTCCGAGGTTGATCATCAAAGAAAAAAAAAAATTCAAGTAAACTGAACTGCAACAACATTGCAGTGCTGGCTTCTCCAAGTTGTGACTTCTCTCAGCGCATCTCCCAACCAGCACTGCCTGCAGTCTCCACTACTGCAGCATTCATCCTGGAGAGCTTCAGCAGCAAAGTCCCTCTGGGCTCTTGAGGACCCTTCCACAGACTCTTTAGGGTCAGAGGCTTCTCTTTGGGCATCCCAGTGTTCCCAGCTCTCCTCCACCGTCCGCCGCTCATCTCTCCTCTTTCCCCAGCCCTGGCAGCAGGCCAGAAATAGTTGCACTGCCATGGGTGGGATGATCCTGACTGAGCAGCTGTTGACAAAGCATTGCAGCTGTCAGTCTTTTTGTGATGTTGGCTCCAGCAGGATTGGTGAGTTCTCCCCTGTTATGAACTCGGGAGTTTTCTTTCACTTCTACACACCTCCATGCCCTCCACCATATCCATAGACACACTAACACCCTCCCACTCACCCCACCATCCACCATACCCCCAAACACACCTACATTCTCAGAGATCAGACCTTGATTAATGCTTTTACAGTTTTCTTGCACACTATGCCTTTAATGCCTTTAATGCTCTGATATACTGAAAAGACATAGAGAAGGAGTAGGAACATTTTAAAAAAAGCCATACTGGTACATAATTCTTTCTGATTGTTTTCTGATGTCTGCAGAGGCAAATGAAGGAAAAAAGGAGGAAGCAGAAATAAGACTGAAAAGACTGAGCAAAATGCCAGAAAAAGGGGAAGCAAGGGAAAAGGTCCTCAAGGAAAGAGGCAGAACAAAAGAAAAAGCTGTGAAAGAAAAATATGCTTTTCTAACTAGAAGCAGAAATCCAGGATAAACATGGGACTGAAAGTGTATGTAAAATTTTATTTTTCTCTAAAAAGATATAAGGCTATAAGTGCAGTATAAGGTCCCAAGTGATTATCAGGTACTCTTTCCTGAGCTTATTTTCTGGGCAGTACTTCTTTATTTGTAAGCTTGTCCACTCTTTTGAAACACTCTTGCTGCCTCTTCATTGTAGTCATTTGAGGTAATTTCAACTTCATTGTGTTTCTGTGTATTAGCCAAGACACAAGTGTGATCTGTAGGTCTTCTGTAAAAGCCATGGGATCTCCAGCTTCCCCCTGAGCAATATTAGATATTAGGTCTCAGATATTAAAGACAGATCTTTCTCTCAGAACTGTAGCTTGTGTAATGCAACAGTAAAACTTTCTCAGTTCATATAAAGCAGCCAAGGACAGCACATTATCTGAACTATTTCCCTTTAAAAATATGAAGACAATATGTCCCTTTAGCAATCCTCCAGTAAGGCAGGTTGCAGCATCAAATGCCAAGAAGGTCAAAAGCGATACATGAACATTGTAAGAAAAACTAGATTTTGACTAATTACATTCCTAGAATGAGACTAGGCACAAGAATTAAGAGCCTATCACTGAATTATTGTATTGTGTAAGAATCTTTTTTTCCCACTGACAAACAGTGTAGGGAGAATAAAAGCCAGATGTTAGCATTTTACTTCAGCCAAAAGAATACTTCCCATAACCAATTCTTTTTAAAGTTGTATTTTATGTAAAGATATTATTAATTGTCTTCTGAAAAATAAGAATTAACATTCATCAGTTTTTAAACTCTGCTTGATCTCTAGGAAGCTATAATAATGCTTTGGATTAATATATAATATTCAGTTTATACACTTATTTTCAGTTTAAGGAATGTCACGATTTCAACATCCATAACCCATTTTTTATTTTAAACTTCATTTCAATGGGCAGAACATTTGCAAAAAATGATAGTGCAGCTTGAAGTTGGACAGGAAATAGTTGTTTTAAAAAAATTAATGGTTTGAATTAGTGAATGGCTAAAATATTCATGAAAACACACCTTCCAGACTCTGAAGACATTGTTAAAATAGATCCTGGGTGAGGTCTGTTCCTGATTTTGATTTAGTATGTAACAAGACTCCAGTTTCTGAAGTTCTGTCAAATCAGGATTAGCCCTCTTCATCTTTTTCCTCTCCTTTTTGAACTGAAGATATCAGTTCACCACTTTTAAGTCATTGCATGGGTGAGGGAGAAGGCAGCTTGATGGAACTGACAATGTAAAAGCAGAAGAACAGGGGGAAAGGATCAGCAGCTTTGCCTACTCTGGCATCCTTCCCCTCACCCCCAACCAGATTACTTGTGGAAATGATGTTTGGAAGGGAGACCTGGAACAGAGATTTCTGTATTTCTCCTTCTTATTGACCATGCTGCAAGGAGTAGAAGGGTGAAATAGAAAGTTAATTCAACCTTAACACTGAAGGACCAATCCTGCTGTGGAGATATTTAACAGAAAACAGGGTTTTCTTTGGCGGGGAAGGATGGGGGGATGAAGAGAGAAAGAGGCTTTTTGGGTAGTCCTTGCCTCGTCAGTCCAGTCCCAATTAAAATATTGAGTTAATAATGCCACAGCCTTCTGCTTGAAATCCGTCTCTGTCTGTCTAGTTTTCCTGTACCTCCTGACTGACGCCTAAAAGGACAAACTGCTCCTCACTCCATGACAATGTGTGTGGCTGGTTATATCATAATCCTGTCATGCACTTGGGTGCCCAGGCTCCAAAGAAGCCTTTAATTTTTAAACAAGCAGGGGAATTACTATACCTGAATGGAAAGTAGCTGCCTGTTTGTCTCTAGAAGATGCCACCCAAGTAGGCCATAGGAGCAGGGGGAAGGGGAAGGTCAGTCATGCTGCTGCATATAAACAAAAACTAGAGTAAGTCTAAAGCAGTGTAACATATTATTAATTCAGCTTTTTCCTTCATATATATTCAATATTGTTAAAAGTATTTTAGGAAGAGCATCTCAGTCAATGCTAGACAATAGGTGGGAAGTGAAATAGGCTGCCTAGTTGCTCTTTAAATGTGAACATTTGGAATAGAAAAATCAATTTCAAAAGGTAATCTATGATGCCACAAGAGTAGTGAAGACTGCTGGGACACAGCCTTGGGAGAAAGGCTTGTTGGGTCTTCTGGTGAGCTTGCAGGAGGAATTTTCTGCAGTTATAAAATGTGGTGTCTGAAAATCCAGAAAATCTCTGATAAAATGTTGTGTCTTGTCAACAAAATTGCAAAATCAGTGGCTTCAAAGACTTGAAATATTTCTGGCAGTATCAGCTAATGGTTTTATTCCTGATCCAACCCAGAAAAGAGTTATCCATCTGTGCTATGTCTCTATATGGAGCTGGAATGTTAACAATCTAGACTATGGTGGTGCTCTTTGGCACCAGTTCCAATGGCTAAGCAAAGAAAGATTGATGCCAGGGTGGTATGTGATGAGACCAGTGGGTTTCAATTAAAAAATCTACAGGACAGTTGCATTTCTTAGTAGTTTTACTTTTGGTAGTTTTACTTTTTCCAAGGAAATATTGATGTACTTACTTATTACAGAGGCATGCTTTGCTTGACTTTGCTAGCCAAGAGGAGCAGAGACTAGTCTTTAGGTTTCCAGATTTCCATTCAAGTGATCAGTCCAAATTCCATTAAATCAGCTAGAATACATGGCATTGCTTGTTCCCCAGTTTTAGTTGTCTTGGAGTGTTACCAATCTTATTTTGTTTACATGATATTATAAAAACTGTTCACAGGATATGGATCTTATCTGAGAAGCTATGCCAGTTAATCAGTTGGCATAGTTGCCTAACACAGTCACATAGGCTGTGACTGTAGATTAAATGAAATTTCCTGTTTACACCAAAGCAACTGCATTTGGTTTTGCATGACCTGAGAATTCATACTGCTTTAAAGTCCATTTAACGCCATATGCTAACACTGCTCAGAGAGGTTTTTAGCATGTGTCGCTGTCATGCTATGCCACTCCATGTGTCAATTTTGTTCATGCAAACAGGCAGAGACTCTGAAGACTTGTAATTCATCCCCTTTTCCATGAGGGGCGACTGTATTCCAGCCATTAGCCAGTAGGGGGTGTTGTGCATTCTTTTTTTTTTTTACCCTCTTTCACTCCTCACCCCTTCCTTCTCCCTCACCCCTCCCTTCTCTGCAGTCAGGTCATGTCAGGACATGTGTGCTTCTTTGCTTGTTTGTTTGCCTATCCTTAATCTGCAACAATTTTATTACTTTTATTACTTTCAATCAAAAGAAAAATGATAGGTCAGAGACATTTCATTCTCTACCCACTCTTATTTGTTCTCGCACCTATTGTCTATGTGTTAACACCACCACCACCACCACCACCCGTGTACCCTCTTGTCCTCCAGCCTCGCCTGTCTCGGTACCCTCCACCTGCTGTGACCCCTTCACTCTCTGTTGACTGCCAGTGCAGTGGCCATGGCTCCCAACATCTGTGACAGCTATGACAGTACTAGGGGAATGGTAATTTTTCTGCAACTATATAGTTTGAAACTTTGTTGGAAGAAGTGAATGGTTACATGAATTCCTTCAATATTGCAACCTGAACTTGCACCACATTCCATTCCAGAGCCATAAGCCCAAGATGCAGCCTGACAGACTTGGCATTCAGGGTATGCAGTGTCCTGGATTATATTTAGGCAATATGTCCCACTAACACAGTGTGTGTGTGGTTGGGGGGAGAGGGTTGCAAAGTCTGGGTTTTTTTATCTGTGAGCCAAGGCCCCCTCCTCTTCCTTTCTTTTCTTTTCCTTTCTCCTATAGAAAAATTTTGTGGGTGGAACTCACTGAGGAAGAGCCCACAGGCCAGTGTGGAAGTTTCGGAGGTCGACTAAACACCGTTTTGTTTTTTTACATTTTCTATTTTTGTAACATTTCTGTTCTATTTCTGTAGCATTTTATATTGATTTTATTGTATTTTTATATGTTAATTTGTACATTGTTGTTTTTTATATTAATGTCCATATCTGTTTGATTTTCATTTCAGAATACTTTTTTGTTCTCCTATAATGATGGATGTCATTCTTTCTTTGGGAGGGTTGGGTTTGTTTGATCATGCCTACCTCAGTGGTGGGGATGCTGTGCCGGGGGGGGGGGGGGGGGGGGGGGGGTTTTGTTTTAAAAAAAACAACAAAACTAAAATAATTTTTTGTTTTTTAAAATTTTACACCATTTTTTTGAAAATTTTATTTGT
>JAGPOW010000261.1:56619837-56631790 GCA_030014935.1 Caiman crocodilus | reverse complement strand
CCTGTCCTTCCTGAAAAGGGCATATCCATCGATGCCTACTGCCCAGTCATGGGTCGGGTCCCACCAGGTTTCTGTGAGCCCAACCAAATCTGGGTCTTCCACAGCTACCAGGAGAGACAGCTCCTCCTGCTTGCCACCCATACTGCGAGCATTAGTATAGAGACATTTAAGGCTACCCACTGCCACCTCTCCCTCTCTACTTGTTTTCCCCAAGCCACAACCAGAAACCCTTGCCCGACCTACCTGGCTCAGCGGCAGAGTGTCCTCTCCTCTCTCAGCAGGCCCATCCTCCGGCAAAGCTAGTTTAAAGCCCGCCGCATGAAATCAGCCAACCTAGAAGAAATGAAACGCTTACCTTTAGGTGTGAGGTGGAGTCCATCCTTAGCCAGCATGCTCCGTGTAGAGAAATGCGGGCTATGGTTGAAGAATCTGAAGCCCGCATCATAACACCAACCCCAAAGGCGCTGGTTTACAGCTGCGATACAGGCCTCGTGTCGCCTTCCCCGTCGACTCACTGGCAGAATGGAGGAAAACACCACCTGCAAACCAAACGCCTTGAGCTGTCTTCTGAGGGCCTTGAAGTCTTTTATGATGTCCTCCGGCTGGCCTCTAGAAGCATCGTTGGATCCCACGTGGACTACCACAAACGGATGGTAATCGGTGGGCTTAACAATCTTCCAGACACTCTCTGTGACATCCTGTACCCACGCTCCAGGCAGGTAGCAGACCTCTTGGGCCAAGGGATCAGGATGGCAGATGGGATCCTGTGTGCCCCTCAGGATGGAGTCCCTAATGACCAGAACTCGACGCTTATTGCTCCTTTGGGACTGCTTATTCTTCTCCGCTTGTGATGAGGGTGCACGATCATCACTGTGAGGGATTGCTCTTCAGCAGTCTCCTCCAGGGAGGCAAGGGCCGCATACCTGTTCCCAAGTGGCACCTCAGGTACAGGTTCTACAGCAGCATGGGCTGCCCTGGATCCAAGGGGAACTTGCTGCCACCGATGAGTCACTCTTCTGGGTCTGGGGGGCTCCTCAGAAGGTCTCTGGCCCTGCAGAGAACAGAAGTACATATCAATTTCATCCTCTGCCGCCCAGATCCCCCACAGCCTACTCACCTCGGCCTGGAGCTCCCACAGCCGCCCCTCCAGGGCCTGAAGGTGGTCACAAGAGGGGCAGCCAAGGGATGCCCCGGGCCTCTCCCCAACCCCTGGGGGCCCCGCCCAGACACCCCCCGCAACCAGGGTGGGGCAGGTGGACAGCAAACCCCCTAGGGGCTCAGTCTGGATGGCGGTCTCAGAGGAGTGCCAGGGGTGGGGCAGCACTGGGGAATGGGGAGGGGCCAGGCCCGGGCAGTGGCATTACGTGTACTCACCATGTTCCTAGACAATGAGATCTTCCTGCTGTCGAGTCCCTCTTCAGTTCCTCCTTGCGCTCCTCCTGCATGAACGCTGGTGTGCCCTTACAGAGCGCACCTGTTTGTGTGCTCTGTTCGCATGCAAGGCTCAGGAGCACAGCTCCCTGATGGCTCAGCTAAGAGTGTTCCAGGAGGCTCCTCCTCCGGATCAGCTGCAGCTGCCGGCACTAACCCCACTTACTGCTTCTCCTCTGTTGCTGCTGCTGCTGCTTCTACGCTGAAAGGGCTCACGTGTGGCCAAGACCACACCTGAACCCTATCGGGATCTTCCTTGGCCCCCTGCTCCACTCCCAAATGCCGAGCAGTGAGTCAGACCTGCTTGTAAATTACAAGGTTTGAATTTCCTCACAGTATTCCCACAGTTTTCTGGCTGCCAATCAGGAGTCTCAGTTACCTGGAAGTGCCTGCCGGCAGCCTCACCGTCTAAACTGCCATCTGGTTGGGGGGGGCGCGCGGGTCCCGAGACAGCAACTCACCTCAGTGGGCTGGTATCGCTGCCCCAAAGTGGCCTCCGGGGATGCTCCTAACCACCCCTGTCCCCTTGCTGGTTCCCTGTTTGCGTGCTCTGTTTGCGCACGCGGCTCCCTGTTGGCTCAGCTAAGAGCGGTCTGGGAGGCTCCCCCTCCAGATCAGCTGCAGCTGCCAGCACTAACCCCATTTACTGCTTCTCCGCCGTTGCTTCTGCTTCTACGCTGAAAGGGCTCACGTGTGGCCGAGACCGTACCTGAACCCTATTGGGGTCTCCCTTGGCCCCCTGCTCTGCTCCCAGCTGTTCAACTCTGCAAGGTTAACAAACCTTCCTTTAATGTCCAGTTTCTCTCCAAAAAGATTCAGAAGGTTCATAATGACCTTCTATATGTGATCATAGTGACTAGGTGTCCACATTGCCAATTATTGTGGTAGATTTTCTATTCTCAACAGAAAACATGGTATCTTATCTTTGTTGCAGCTGTTTTGCATGGGAGGGTTGAAATACACTAGTCGAAGCATGTGGAAGCTAGCATAGATGTTATACCTATCTAGTGGATAAAAGGAAACAAACTTTATATTCTGACTTGGAACAGTAAATTTACTTTTTAAAAATGCTAGCAGAGATTGCAACACCAGATAGAAAGGATAATGCATAGTTAAAGGAAAGAATAGAATCAAGGCAAGACCTAGGCTTTGTGTTGTGTTTTTTTAAATTGGTAAAAAAAAGAGAACTTTTCCATTAGTTCTCCATCTGTACGGTCAAAGTCTGGAATATATCAAAATGCATTGAATATGCAGTTGGTTGTTTTACTTAGCAGTCATCCCCCACAATTTCCATTATTCTTCAAAAAAACCCAAAAACTAGAATCCTAAGGGTGTCCACATGCTGAGTAATTGCAGATAATAGTTGCATCTCCTTTACTGAGCCAAAAAATGTAAATTCTTACTCAGAAAATATCCAATTAGAAGATCACACCATAATAGTGTATATATTTATAAAAAGCAGAAGTACTGGAACTGAACTAGAACAAATATCTTTTGGCTCTTTTGTTAAATATAAAACTCTCCTTTTTTCAAGAACTGCAGCCAGAAAGTCAGGTTGTATTCCTGCAAGTGCAAGTCCAGTTTTTTCCTGATTTGTTGCAAGTTTGCTTGCTGAAACATTTTTAAAGCTACTGAATACATTTAGCAAGTATTTGCTTGGCTGATTCTCAAGGGAGATCAAGAAAGGAAATGGAGCACACCAGTAATAAACTATTCCCAGGAACATTATGAAACTGGCAAACTCTCAAAATTATATTTTACTAAGATTTAAATGGACAACAAATTCTGTATAATACTCTGAAAATAAACTAAGTTAATGCATTCTGGGCTAACTGTTAATGCAGCATGTTTAAGATAACTATGACATGATGGAGCTGTTATGTTTTGTTTTGTTAAATATTTTAGGTAAACAGTCAACTTTGATTCCAAACAAGTCAGAAAAAAAAGGAAAAGATACTAGTTTGGGGACTGGGTAGTTTGCTGAGCCAGTCTTATATTAAGGATGTAGGCATTGATTGACATTGTAGTACATGTGTGTTTCCTTGAAGAATGTCTTTAGTAAACTTTTTTTTATGAATTATTTGTATTCCCTCCTTCTCCCATGCCTAGTACATGTCCACTATTTCAGGCAGTGTTCTTTACTTTATCACAGAGAATTTTCTTATAGTTCTTTGAATGTATCCTAGCGTAACCAGGTTCTGTGCCACTGGTTGGAAATGTGAGATGAGTGGTGAAATTCCTGTAAAACTGATTAAGTGGCAGATGATAATCCAGCCTTTGAGCAGTTCTGTAGTGCAGCAACATGTCTATTAGTGAAAGATTAGGAAGAATTAATATAAATAGTATATATAACATTTACATAACAATAACATTCCTTTTAATCAGATTACCTGTTCTATTATTACTTCTACACTGTATATAGCAATGAGCCAGAGGACTTTAATAAAATAAGAAACAATTAGTGTCATGTGAGTCTCTTGCAATGAAATATACATCTAAGCAACCGCTTACTAAACTGGCCAAGATTTGCTTCTACTGTTGCCGACATCCTGTGCAAAAGAGATATCAAAATCAAAAATAATTTCAGCAAGTTCTATGTACCATTAACACTATAGATTCTGTTTAAAGAATCTATGTTTAGGAGCATATGTTACAGTGTATATGCTAATAGTACAGTGCCCTATAGATACTTGAGTTGCTAAGGCAAGGTCCATCTAAAATTTTGCAATGGATAGCTAATAGTTTGCATGGACTGGTAAAACAAACAAACAAACAAAAAACCCTTCAGTACAGAGATGTGGAAGATAGGAACTCTGGGGAAAATGATGAACTGAAACAGGCAAATCTCATTGCTGAAGTTCAACTGTAAGAATTATAATTTTTGTCAAATCCGTATAACACACTTTCTTTATTTTTAGACCTGCTATTTTTCTGGGGCACATATTTGCCTGTGAATTATGGATGAAGACAGAAACAAGCAAGTGGCTATGTGTGGATAGGGCAAACAAAAGGTAATGAATTTATGGAAAATTCAGTACACATCCCAAGCAAAAACTACCAAGGAGGTCAAGGGAACGAAACAAAAAAAAAAAAAAAAGAGACTAGGAATAAGCAAAATGGAAAGATTTAGAAGAGGTAGAAAAGAAAATTAGTTGGAGGGAAAACACTGGAAACCAAAAGGAGAAAAAAGAGCAAAGGGCAAAAGAAACAAATGGCATGAAGAAAAAGCAAAGGTGAGAAAATACTACTGAGTTAGTAAATTCTGTGATATTGTATTCTACAGAAAGTTTGTTAATCTAGATGTGTACATATCCAGTAAAATATACACAAATATTTTCATTATAGGTTATTTTTAGATAAAGCCATGTGGCATGTTATGGGCCATTCTTACATTGTAAACCTATTTGTAATTATCAATGAAGTACCTTCCTTAATTTGACACGTCTAGAAGGGTTTTTGATTATCCACCTATGTCAATGAGTTGTAAAAAAAAAAACAAAAAACAAAACACACTTTTTTTACACGTATACAAAATGCTGTTTATATTACCTTGTTCTAGGGAAGTATTGTGATATTTTGGAGTGGGCTAAAATGTTTGATATTGTCTATTTTTAATAACTAAAGTCAGTAGTATGAAATGTTCTAGTAAAGAGATTTTCATCAAGAATCAAAATACTTTTTTCTTACTTGCTTTCAGATTTCACAAAGATGTACTGTTTTCCAGAACCCACTTGAAACCTAGCAGGGGCTTGAATCCATGTCTTGTCCTGGCCCTGTAAATCCAGACTGTGGCTCTGTTTTCATCTGAGTTTAAACCAGGAAGTAGTAGAAGTATCAAGCAAAAGACTGGCTCTGTGAGATTTCCAGACCTAAGAACTTCAGATAAGCTTGTGTAAGCTTTGAACCTTTAAATCTTTTGAAGTTCGTCTGTCATTGAATGTTCCTTAACTGCTGTTTGCAAGCAGCTTTAGAAATTGAATAGAAACAGATCCTTATTATGAAAGAGCATTTGTATGTAGATATTTGAATTAATAAATAAAACTATGTATGGGAATATGATCATGTTCATCATTTCCCGGCTCTGTGTCTTTGATATTTTCCTGTATACAAGGGTGCAATGCCAGCTCATAAAGTGTACTTATTTCCTGTCTACCCACCTCATTTTCAGTTGCTAGACTAGAGAAGAAGGTGATATGCTTCTTTAATTTTTTTTGTTTTGTTTCCTTGTCACCAGACTATTCAGAGGCATATGTTTAATAAGAACCAGTGGTAACTAGGAGGTAAACTAATGGAAGAAGAGTAAGCGGTTGATGGCCACTGGGAAGATTTGAGAGCTCATATACTTTAGCAGCTGCACATAGCAACTACATATCAGTGAGCACAGAGGCAAAAACTATGGTTTGCCTTGCTAGGGTATGAAAGGGGGAATAAAAAAAAAAAAAAAAAAAGGGAGATACTGGGAAAGATGCCTGTCCCTGAAGGAAGAGGTTGGAAATGCTGCACACTTCTAAAGTCCCAGCTGTTCCTGGTGCCCTACTGTGGAATTACAGGATTAAAGTCTTGCATCAAGGAATAAAAATGAAGTATATCAAACAATCTGTAAACAGTTTACTTCTATATTATCATTGCATTTATTGTTTCAATAAGCATGGGTTTGATATTTCTTTCCTTCTCTCTGTAGTACTGAGGCCTTTAGTTGCACTTTAAAGGCCAGACTGCTGACCTCAGCCTGTGCGTTTCAGAGCTAGAAGGTTTAAAGGGGAAACCAGAAGTCTGCTCACCTTATCAGGGAAGGGGGAAGTCTTGTTGATAGATTTCCTTTGCATAAATGATTATGCTTCCTTGCAGTGTTTTAGGTTGTAGTATTTGGAATGTGGTTGTGTTCTGTTTGTGGAAGTGATATTGAATCATGCAAAAAGCCCCAAACTATTTATCATGGTTAGGGGACAGAGAGAGACAGAGTGCAGGGAAAGCACTTGCATGTACTGCCACAGCTTTAATCAACAATACTGGGAGACTGAGTGTAATCATTTTAATTACATTTCTCTTCTCCCCTGACCACCAAAAAAATCTACCTACTATAGCAACTTTCCTCAAGCAGGTGCCTGAGTGAACATACAGGCCCTGCAACTTGCTATGAATTTAAGCAAAACCTGTCTTTGGCAGATATTTAGAGGAAAGGCAAAGCTATTCGCTACTCCTACTTTCTACACTAGGTAGACTAAGTATATATTATTAGATGATGTTCCTGAGTGGCCTAAATTTAGAGTAGGAAATCAATGAGACTTAAACTGATACTTGAACTTAAACATGCATTTAAATAATTTACTGACCTGGCACTTAAGTCATTACCATTTTGCTCCATTTCAACACTGCTCAAAAAGAGAGTTGGTTGTGTGTGGTCCAAAAGCAATTTATGCATTATTTTTACTATCATTTGGACTAGGAATGGAGTGGAAGTGGTTAGGATGTAATTGGGTATTGGTTGGAAGCACCAAAGAGAGAGGGCAACCCTTGCACATGGTAATGGAGGAACAAATAACAGGAAAATGAGCAAATAATAGAAAACAGAAAAAGAAATATGTACTAATTTCTGTAAGAAATTTCTGTAAGAAATTTCTGTACTAAAAACATGAAATGATTTCAGTCTGGGAATGAATGAGATGTATTTGTTGTACAGAAGTAGAAGCAACTTGGCAAAGCTATCTCTATGTGGTTAGCTGTTCCTGAAAGAAAAATCAATTTGTTCCCTGTACCATCAACTACATCTTCAAAATTAACCTCTCTTTTCAGAAAACAGAGATTTTAATTCACCATGGAGCACTTATCACAGGTATTCATTTAGTACCAGTAAACAAAGTATATGTAACCCAGGCAGTACTCCAAGAGGTATCCCCTCTTCAATTGAAGGGATCAAAGCAGGTGCATAAGCTCTGTGAGAGGTGTAGGGAATCTCTTCTCCTTATAGAGCAAAGTCAGACCACCAATGGGGACTTAACTATATACCTTTCAAAGAGGGAACAATATTGAAAACATAACCAGTATAAACCAGGAAGGTATAGGGGACACTACAATGCCCCAAAGGGAAAGGATTCAACAAAGGTTAGACACTTACCATCATAGACATATTCATCCAGTTGACAAAAGACAGGGTTAACCAAAATGTAAACACAAACAGCAGAAGAAACAATACTGGTTGGTAGTATTGGAAATACAAAAAGGCACAAAGTACAAAATGTCAAATGACAAGGAATATAAGGCCTAGGTACCTGGAGGGGGAGAAAGGAGGGGAACACAATGGCCCCTTTCCACCGTAAAAAGATTTGCTTCTTGTTAGCTCACCCAACCCAAGTCATCCTAGCTAGGACTTGGACTCAGATCTCCCACATGGGAGGCAGAAACATTACCACACAGTCACCATCAGTAGCACTACTCTGAACTGCTAGGGGCCTCAACCTTCCCGGATCCCCAGCTTTACATCCAGCTGCCTGACCTCTGATTGGAGAAGCTGGAACCCAAGCTGGGAACCTCTCAGGCTGCTGCTCAGATCCTTGCTGGAGCTGGGGAGTCTCTCCTGCTGGCCACAGGCTCTCGTAGGGGATCCTGGAGCCCAGCAGGGAGCCTTTCCTCCCGGCTGCACGCTGCACTGCTGAGAGTCCAACTGCTGTCTGCAGGTCCCACTCCTTCAGGCTTTTCTGGGTCAACTGCTCCCGCCCCGCTGGCTCAGCTCTTTGAAGCTCCTTCCTTGTAGTCCCTTGCTGGTCTCTCCTGAGTCAGCCGCGCTGTCCCTTTTATCCCCCTCCAGGTGAGCCAAGGGGCCAATCAGGGGACACAAAGGGTGAGTCTCTGGGGCCTGAGTGGCAAGGAAAGGGAATCCCAAGTCCCCCAATCATCTTTTACCCTTTCAAAACCCCTGGGGCAAATCATTACCAGATCAGTGAGGAAAGGGAATCCTAAGTCCTCCAATCATCTTTTGCCCTTTCAAAACCCCTGGGCTAAGTCACTACCAGCTAGCCCATCACATACATCAACATTGAAACTATCTGCAGCACTTTATACATGTCTATCATCTATTCCTATGGTATGCATATTTCCTTCCCACCCTCATGGTTCTTTTTCCTGAGCCATCCCATTTACTAATAAGGACACTGTGTGTGTTGGCAATCTAAAATAAGCTTAACATTTGTTTTACTTACTTTAAACCTCCCTTGAAGTTAACTATTGGTACATTTAATTTTATTTAACTATTGTATGTAACTGAATTGCTGGTATGTTATTTTCAGTTCATTTAGAATGATGACGATAAACAATGAGCCAAATTCTGCTGTCATTGTCAGGTGCATCTCTACCTCCTTTTTTAATTTAGTAAGGTCACACAGGTGTTGCTGTGGGTAAACTTTGGCCCATTTTATATAAACATTATGATTAAGATTAGTCTATTTTAACTATGTAAGCCTGTGACACACTCCTGCCTTCTGTGTTTTCTTGGAAGTCAAGTGATTTATCCAGTGTCTGCACCCAAAGCTATTCACTTTGAAGCCAATGGCATGACTCCCATTGTTTGATGAGAACAGAAACAGGCAAGTTTGCTTGCTGCAGCTGAATTACGAGGCTTTTTAAAATTTTTTGCTTCTTCAGTGTCAGAAGTCCTGTATTCTTGGTTTCTTCATGGCATATCTGAATTCCATTATAGAGCTCTTGAAAACTATTCTCATGAATTTAAAAAATGTTGCGATGGGGAAGATAGTGTGTAAGTAGCTAAAATGTGAATGGCACTGTAATCAGCTAATTCAATCACTTATTAGATGAAAGCAGCAAAAAAGCCTCACTGAAGCACCTGATCTACATAAACATTGGGTGAGCCAGGTCAAACTAACACACTGCCTCTTCTGATCATGCACTGGGCTTGGCGCAGGGGCATGCCAAGTTAAAGTAAAGCTCCATTTTGGGGGTGTTTTTTTGTCTGTAAGCAGCATCTGTCTGTTTAGTGGAGACTTGGACTTAAGTAAATACTAGATTCAATCAATGACTTATAGGTTAGGTGACAAGCCCACAGACTAAAACCCAGATCACTGAGCTAGGTGCCAGGATCCCTATGCAGAAAAGTTAGGCAGAAATCCCAAACTGTTCAACAGGAAGCAATCTATAGCTATCTAATAAGGAAATACTGAGGATGGGGGTGGTATTCAAATTCCAGTTCCTCTCCAGAGCTTCGTTGCCTCTCACAGAGATGCAGGGAGGCAACTCCCCTCCACAGAGATCCACAGTCTGGAACCCTTGCCTATACTATCCCTTTCAAAGGATTACAGAAGGCTCACTTTTTTTAAACCTGGCCAAAGGAGGAGTTTGTTCCCCACCTTTATGGATAGAGCCTCCTGGTTAGAGAATTTTCATGTGGAGTAGAACGCCCAGGTTCAGTTGCATCCTGTGCTTGAAGGAGGATTCACACAGACGCATCTACCTCCCAAATGAGTGTCCTAGTCCCCAGCTTGTGGTGGGGAAATCCTTTCAATCCCTTTTTTTAATTTTGCCAGAAAAAAATCAAGATTTATTTGGCCAGAAAGAACCAAAGAGAAGTATGATTCTCAGGCTTAGGTCACTTGTCTGACATTAAATAGTCACTGGATAAAAAAAGAGGCCTTGGAAGTGAACCTTTCACTTTTTGATACCAGCTGACTGCACTAAGCATAGGTTACAGAGTCAGAGCACAAAAGGGAGACTTTCTGGCCCAGTGTATCTTGATAACTCTCCTGATGAGCCAGCTTCAACAAGGATAGAGAAATCCCTTCCCCAAAATAGCCTATGACTTTATGGTTAGGGCAATCAGGTACTGCTGCCTTGATGACACTACTACCATGTCCATTTTAATATTGGAATTTCTGCATGTACTACATGCTGTTCTAACTAAAACACACCTCTGATTTTTTGAAAGGCTACTTGTAGAAAAAAGATGTTTCCAGAGTCATGTGTAACATAAAGTGTGTTTTCTTGGAAACATAGAGTGTCCAGGAAGTGTAGCATCCCAAGAAAAATGTTTGTGTGAGGCAGCAGGACTTCTTGGATAAGGTAAGACAGTAGGGCTGTGTGAAGCTTTGGTGGCTAATTCAATTTGGAGGAGATTCAGCCCAATTTGGCAGCCAAATCTCTGAATCCAAATCTAATTGGGAGAGCAATAAAAAGGGCTGAATTGATTCCAGCCCCCCGGGCACTCTCCTAGCCCTGTCAATGGCTGTCCCACCCAGCCCCAGCATCTCGGGACTTAAAAAGTCAACCAAAGACGATGGCACTAGTGTCATCAGGAAGGCTCTGGATTCCATGACCACAGTCCACTTTTTGGAGAGAGAAGCAGTGAGCTGCTGGGAAGGGATGGCCTCCACTTCTCTCTGCTGGGGAGGAGGCTCTTCTTAGTCACTGGCTGACCTGCTCCACCGTGCTTTAAACTAAGTCTGCGAGGGAATGGGGGGGACTACTGCCATTCCTGGCCCACTGAGCATCCCTTGCAAAACCAGCAGGCCAAGGCACTTATTGTATCCCACCTCTGTCCCATTCCTGGAACAAACTGTAGGCAGGGCAAGTGCCCTCAATGGGACACTTGCATGCCTATACACAAATGCCAGAAGGTTGGGGAATAGACAGGAGGAACTTGTTCTCCTGCTAAACACAAATAATTATGATGTCATAGGGATAATAGAGACCAGGTGGGACTGGTCCACCCAGGACTGGGCCATAGGTATAGATGGCTATATTCTGTATAGGAGAGATAGAGTGGACAAAAGGGGCAGGAGTATAGTTCTCTATGTCAAGGAAAGCTATGTGTCCATGCAAGCTGACATTAGCACCCAGGGTGGACAACTTGAGACCCTCTGAGTTAAAATCCTTGGGGAACATGGCACAGGGGACACTATGGAGGAAGTCTACTACAAATTCCCTACCCAGGACCAAGACCTTGACAAGAAGTTGGCCAGAGAATTGGCTGAGGCCACATGTTACCGGTGCATGGCTGTCATGGGAGACTTCAACTACCCAGACATCTCATGGGAAGAGTGCTCAGTCCAATCCTCGTGGTTGCAAAGCTTTCTCTCATGTGTGGATGACCTCTATCTGATACAGGAATTCTACGGGCTGATGAGAGGTAAAGCGCTACTCGACATGGTAGTGGCAACTGGGGACAACCTAATCAGTAACCTAATGATTGAAGGGAAGCTGGGTGACAGTGACCATGAGCTGATCACCTTCACTATCTGCCATAAACCTGGCAAGTCAGTCAGTAATACCAAAGTCCTCAACCACCGTCTGACACTGGTGGCTCATGTTCATCCTGGCATCAACAGTGACACCAAGATCCCATTCCTCCACCGTACTAGTAAGAGGGGAGCTTCCTGCCAGTATGTGTGCTGGGGGTTGCTTCTCCCCAGATACATCTCCCTGCACTTGTCCACGTTAAATCCCATCCTGTTTCTGTCCGCCCACTCCTGCAGCCGGCCCAGATCCCGCTGCAGCATCTCCCTCTCTCCTGGTGTCC
>JAGPOW010000261.1:56609223-56619737 GCA_030014935.1 Caiman crocodilus | reverse complement strand
AAGTTTCGGTAGCAGGCACCACCAGGGTGAGAGGGTTGAAGGGCATAAGGCCTACCGTCGTTAAGCCTGTCTGAGAATTGGTTTTGGTTGGTCTGTCAGTGTCCTGTCCGAGTCCAAGACCAGTGAATCCCTTCTGTGAGGACGAGGCTAAAGCTGAGTCCAAGATCAGTGGATCCCTCCTGTGATGACGAGGCTAAGGCTGAGTCCAAGACCAGTGGATCCTTCCTGTGAGGACGAGGCTGAGTCCAAGATCAGTAGATCCCTTCTGTGAGGGCGAGGACTGAGGAGGACAGACCTTGGATCCCAGGTAAAGTGGACGGTCAGAACCGGGAAAACAACCTGAGATAAGTACAGTTAACAGTAAGGTTAGGGAGCGTACCCCCCTCTCTTATTTGTTGCAACATTGGGAAAGGTCTGGTGAGAATCCTATGACTAGGAAGAAGGCTAAATTCTTTTGTGAGACTGTGTGGCCACGTTATGAATTAGACAATGAGGAACACTAGCCTCCGGAGGAAAGTGTTAATTATAGTATCATAAGCGTTTATTTCTTTTTATAAGAATCAGAAAATTTTGAATGAATGTGAATGTAAATGTGGATTAAAAAAAAAGACCGCGGCATGAAGGATAGCAGTAGCACAGCCGACAGAGAACACCCCTGTACTCAACTGCCCTGAACCTAAAGTGCCACCGCCGCCTCTGTGCCCGGTGTTCCCCCTGCACTAGCCTTATCACTCTTTCTCCGTCACTTATTATAGAGAATGATTCTTCTGCTTCATTTCTCTCTTGTCTCTCCCTGCTCTATATCTATGTTTTTTCCCCCATAGTCGAGCGGTATCCCCCCGCCCCTCCGCTTTTAACCCCTAAATACCTATAAATAAATCACGCACTGGCAGATTCTGAATTATAAAAAAAATGCGAAAGTCTGTATCCTAAAAAACCGGAGAATAATGCAGAGCCCTTTAAAAGAGCAAATAATAATTAACCCTTAAAATACCACCTTTTAGAAAACTTTTGAAACTAATATATACTTAAGCTAATTGAACTTTTGGCTAGTATACTTTTGTATATGTGCCTTTCATCACTTCAGATCTGTACAACTAGTAAAACAACACTCCCAGCCTGAAAAAGGACCCTGAGAAAGTACAAATCTGTCTAAGACTATTTTTTAAAATCCATAATCTGATTTGAGCAGGATATTCAGTCTCTTTTAAATATCTTGTTGACACCAGAAGAAAGGAAGTTGCAGCATTGAAATATAGATAATTATGTACGCACCCAGAAGCCAAAATAAAACCCAGACGATAATATACTCTCTATTCGTACCTATCAAGAATACATCCTTGGAGAGTTGAAAGGTGCTGTAAGAAATACCTCAGAATCTCAGTGAGATTTATTAATGCTTTCTTGGAAAAGATTTACGCTACTTTCAGACAATACACCCGCGAGGACCGGAGAATGCACCAAACGTTCGCATAGTAAATGTAATCTTTATAAGCCAGACAGCAAGAAGAAAAAATTAAGACCGATAGAACAAAAAATATGCCTTTTCCCTCTACTAAGTAAATATTGCTTATAAAGTATTTACTACCCGAGAAAAAGTTAAGTGAAAAGAAGACACAAGAGGATCATAGAAAAAATAATAACACGGACCTTTTCTGTAGCCAATAACCTGTAATTTCAGACAGTCTGAAATCACCCATCAATTCTTATACATGCCAAAAAGCCCTGTTCCCCTTCTGGGAAGACGCCTCCTCTGTAACTGCAAACTACACTAGCATTTCAAGATAGACAGATGCACCTGACCGTGCCCCTAGAGAAGGGCTAGCACCGGCAGGCCTGCCTTTTCAACCTTCTCCGAGAGAAAAGCACGCCAGCTCTTCCTTAACCCCTACTCGATGCTGTTGTTCCATGGGTATGGGCAGGTCACCGACCCGAGAGAGCTAAAAATACTGACCCTGTAAAAATTCAACTTTTTCCAGAAGCCTAACCTCCATGTGTGAAAAATCTCCAACACAGATAAAAGCCAGGAAAGACTGAAGCCATTAGTCAAAAGGTTCCTGGAGTATAGCCTTCTCTATAAGTATTCATCAGCTTTCAATACACCCATTTTACCTGTGAAAAAGCCTAAAAGAGATGAATATCATCTTGTTTAAGACTTGAGGGCTGTGAAGAAAGTGATTGTGAGTATATACCCGATGGTATCCAACCCACAATTGGTTCACAGTTATTGATTTGAAAAATGCTTTCCTTTGTACACCAGTAAAAACTGTTTTGCTAGACTCTTTTACCCCAGGAGTTTAAAAACAGCCCAATCCTGTTTAACACTGCATTGAGTAAGGATCTGTGCAGGCTGAAACTACCACCATCCTGTGCCCTTTTGCAATATATAAACGACTTGCTCTTAACTGCCATCACTGAAGCAAGTTACCTAGAGAGAACGATCAGCCTCTTTAATTTTCTGAGACAAGAAGAATACTGAGTGTCCAGGAATAAAGATACAGCCAATATCCCAGAAAGCAACATATTTAGGATTTAAATTACAACCTGGCCAGAGAGCGCTTCTTCCTAAAAGGAAAAAAGCCATATACAAATTAGCAGCCCCAAAGACAAAGAAACAGTTGCGAAGCGTTTTAAATACAGTAAGCTTTTACAAAATTTAGATTCCTAACTTTGGAATTATTACAAAACCATTATATAAAACTACACAAAGTAATAAGAAGATACTGAAATAAACAGAAGAGTGTAAGCAAGCTCTCGTCAAGACGCCTGCCCTAGGACTCCTAGATGTAAGTAAACCTTTCTCATTTTTTTGTGCATGACCAAAGGGGGGTGCCTCCGAGCTGTTGCTGCCACCTACCCGCTAATACAAAAAGAAAAAAATTAACTTTAAGCCATGAACTGACTGTATATATATCTCATGCAGTACTTATAGTTCTGAAGCTGAAAGAAGAGAACTGGTTAACTCTGGGACGGATGGCTCAGTACCAGGCCATCCTTCTTGACAAGCCTAAAATAAAGCTGGCTGTCCCCTGTACTATCAATCTAGCAACCCTGCTGCCCACTATAAATAATGCTAAAAATCTTGTACGTGATTGCCCGCAGACACTAGAAGCTATTTACTCCTCAAAGCCGGACCTAATTAACCAACCCCTAAACAACGCTAAACTAAAATACTACACAAACGGCAGCTCGAGTGTAGAGAATAAAGTCCGAAGATCTAACTACACTATCATAACTACACAAGGCCGAACTCATTAACATGACCCGGCCTTTACAGTTAGCAGCCAACCAGACGATCAAGATTTATACTGATTCTAATATATTTTTCTTGTCTTGCATGCACATAGAGCACTGTAGAAAGAGTGAAGTCTGCTAGATGCTAAAAAAGCAAGCATCAAACATAGTAAACAAGTAAAAGCCCTCCTTGAGGTAGTCTAAGAGCTAAAGGAAGTGACAATAATACATTGCAAAGCACATCAAAAGAAAAATGACCCCCCCCACGAAAAATAATCGATTGACTGATGCCATAGCCAAGAAAGCAGCCAAAAAGCCTCAGACAAACCTGCTACCTGAAGTAAATAACTGCTGCCCCTCCTCCCAGGCCTACACCAGCCTGTGACACCGCAGTATGGAGAAAAAAATAGCAGGTGAATTTTACAGAGTTGCCCTGGCAACGAGGGATGGGGTATCTCCTCATCTTTGTGGACAATTTCTCTAATTGAATCGAGTGCTTCCCAAGTCGGACTGCTCAAACCCGAGAGATAATCAAAGCACTCCTACAAGAAATCATGCCTTACTCAAAAGTCTCTAAGTTCCTAGAAATCAGCTAGCACTTACACACCCAGTCTAATAAAAAAGTAAAACATATAAATCAGACCTTAAAAAATTCCTAGAAAATTTACCAAAAAGCTTAATTTAAATAAACAAAAACCTTGCCCTTGACCTTGTTATAAATAAAAGTAGCACTGCATTCTAAATTAAAGTTAAATCCACTTGAAATAATGTATAGTAAACACTACCCACTGAATCTGCTTATAAGTAATAAACAACAGGTTTTTTAAAAAAAAAATAATTAAAAAATATGTATTGTCGTTAATTTCTGTTTTATCTTTCATCCATCAATAAATGCAAGACATGTTATCATCACAAAACAAATCTCCAACCCTGGAGAACCAACTGTCACCTGAAAACTATGTTCTTATAAAAAACTGAAACAAAAAACCGTTCCAGGCCCAGTAAAAAAACCCATATAAAATACTCCTAACCACCCCAACCGCAGCCAAGCCTGAGAAAATCAAAACCTAAACACACTCCAATCGCCTGAAACCAGTAACCTGACCAGACCAAAACAACCTATAAACCCTGACGCTGGAAAAGAAAAGCAGTAAAGAGTAAAACCAATAAAAAACTTAAAATTTTTATTTAAAAAAAAAAAAAAATTTATAAGCTGCTATAACGCCTTCTAAGACAAAATCATTAAACTAAATAATAATCTTTTTGTGTGTAATTTTAAATTTAATCAATTAAACAATACCTAGAAAAGACAAAATTTTAATTTTAAAAAAAGCCAAAAATAATAATAAAACTACCCCTCCCCGACTGAAAAAATCTCCCTACACAAATATCTATCTCCAACTCTCATATCAAGTCACAAAAAATTTAAATATGTCTCGATATTAAGTATATAATCTAAGCCCTAGAAATTTAGCTAAAAAAATACCCATAATTTCAGCTTCCTTAAACACTACTCGAATACTAGCCCCCCATTATTCGAACCTTAAAAGAAATAGAACCTAGTAAGATATAGAATATAATTAATCTAATTACATACACTTAGCTTATACTATGCCAAAAAAGTTTTACTAAACCTGTAATAACTCCATCATTCTAAGAACCAGCAAATATAACATAGAATTTAAAGCAAATAAAACACAGCTCTTTAATAATTCCTAAATTTCTAATTATACCCCCCAACAGAGTAAATTTTCAGATTATTATTTACAGTAAATGTCAAAACTACGTTACAATGACGGCCAGAAGTTTACTACACTAACTAGTCATTATTTCACTTATAAAAACAAGACATATAAACACCTTCCCTGTAAATGAGAAGGAACTTGCTATATTTCTATCATTTATCCAGCGATAACTGTACAACATAGTTTACCAAAAAAGAAAATACGTAATGTTTAAAAAATTACTAAAACACAATGGTATTGGGGTATTGTCTTTCCTAGTGATAGAACTACGTTAGCTATGAAAAAGATACGACAAATAACATTACAAAATAGACTGGCCTTAGATTATCTCCTAACTAGTAAAAAGGGAGTATGTGCATTAATTAGGCAAAAATGCTGCACTTATATTCCTGATAAATCAGAAGAGATTCAGAATCTAACTGAAAAGATACAAAAAAACCCAGCAAAGATGCATCAAAATAAGAACTGGAAATTAAAAACCTGGTTTAACCCTCTGTTCAAATCATTAGGATCCATTATAGTACATAACTTTTTGCTTTTCTTTACATTACTGTTGCTTATATATTCTTTCGTTACATGTTTCCGTTGTTGTATAAAAACTACCATCACCCAGCAAATAATTCTCCAAACAAAGCAGAAAAAAACACTCAGTTTGTGTTAAAGCAAATTAAGTAAAGCACTTCTAATAATAATTAAAATTACCCCAAAGGGGGGGGAATATTGTAAATAACCCCGAGCCATTTCTTTAAAAACCTAATAAATGGCCTCGAGCCATCCTCCCAAGACAAAATACACAGAGAGACTAGAAAGTTGTTTTATAAATTATACCCATCTGCAGTAATAAGGAAAAAACGGCTGTACCAGGCCAGGGGCCTCGAAAATAAACAGCGAACTACACTAAAAAATAAATAAAAAAGCTCATTAAAAGCTCATTATAATACTAAAAAACACACCCCTAGGAAAAGAAAAAGTATGCTAATGAAACATACATGTATAAAAATAAAATACATAAAAAAAAACATACTCAGTAAAAAACTCTTTACATCATTTACCTGTAACCAATCACTAAATATTATACTTGTAGATTTTAGTATAAAAAATACTTAGAAATCTTGTTTAGTATGCTTGCTACCTTGCACCTTTATTGCTAGCAATAAAAGCTTTTTTTCTTTCAAACTTCCAACTGGCATTCATATATTAACACTCATACATGCCAGGCAACGAATTCAGACTTAAACTAAAGCATAACAATGTCATATATCTTGACTTTAAAAAAGCCTTCGATCTGGTATCCCATGATTGCCTCTTGGCAAAACTGGCTAACTGCAGCCTCAGCCTCACCATGATCTGCTGGCTGGGGAATTGGCTCTGCAGTAGGACCTAGAGGGTGGTGGTTGATGGAAGTCAATTGTCATGTTGTGCTGTGACTAGTGGGGTCCCTCAAGGCTCTGTCCTAGGGGCTATACTATTTAATATCTTCATTAATGATGTAGACACTGGTGTCAGAAGCAGACTGGCCAAGTTCACAGACAACACCAACCTCTGAGATAAAGCATCCACACCTGAGGACAGGAGGGTGATCCAGGCAGACCTTGACAGGCTCAGGAAATGGGCAGATGAGAACCCGATGGTGTTTAACACCAAAAAATGCAGGGTTCTCCACCTTGGGAGGAAAAAACTGCAGCATGCTTATAGGCTTGGCAGTGCTACACTAGTTAGCAGTACAGACGAAAGGGACTTGGGGATCACAATTGACCATAAGATGAACATGAGCCTTCAGTGTGATGCCGCAGCTAGTAAAGCATGCAAAAAGCTGGCTTGTATTCACAGATGCTTCTCAAGCAAATCCCGGGACATCATTCTCCCATTGTCCTCGGCCTTGGTAAGGCCGCAGCTGGAGTACTGCATCCAGTTTTGGGCTCCACAATTCAAAAAGGATGTGGAGAAGCTTGAGAAAGTGCAGAGGAGAGCCACGCACATGATCAGAGGTCAGGAAAACAGACCTTATGATGTGAGGCTGAGAACCATAGGACTCTTCAGCCTGGAAAAGCGCAGGCTCAAGGGTGATCTGGTGGCCACCTATAAGATTATCAGGGGTGCTCACCAGGATCTGGGGGAACGTTTTGTCACCGGAGCACCCCAAGCAATGACAGGGTCGAACGGTCACAAACTGCCACAACCGTTTCAGGCTGGACATAAGGAAAAACTTCTTTACTATCCAAGCCCCCAAGGTCTGGAATAGATTGCCGCTGGAGGTGGTTCAAGCACTTACTTTGAATGCCTTCAAGAGACATTTGGATATCTATCTTGTTAGGATCCTATGATCCCTGCTGACTTCCTGCCCCTGGGGCAGGGGGCTGGCCTCAATGATCTTCCAAGGTCCCTTCCAGCCCTCCTGTCTATGAAATCAACGAAAAATTAAACTAAAAAAACCCACAGTCACTGGCTGCTGCAATGACCAACAGGGCCTGTGGTCCCCCAACGTGGCAATGGGGGGCAGCAGGGATTCCCCCCCACCCCGGCCTGGCAGGAGCTGGTGAGTGCAGCGCTTTTATTTATTTATTTTTTATGTGCTGGGGCAGCCATTGACAGGGCTGGGAGAGCAGGCAGAGGATGGGGCCTGTTTGATTCGGAGATTTGGCTGATTTGATGGAAGCTGAATCGCCAAATCAGATTCAGCCAAATGGATTCAGGACAGTGATTTGAGTCACCAAATCAAATCACTGTTCCCTGAATCGGCTGAATCCAAATTGAATACTAGCCACTTTGCACAGGCCTAGAAGACAGCAACAAGACTAGGCTCCAGACCCTTGTGAGGGCAGTAGCAAGACTGTTACTTCCTTACTATAAATTGTTCTTTATATAAGGTCCTGTAAATAATGAAATGTGGTTTTCACACTGCAAGCCTCATCAAGATACGAAGGAGTACAGCAGCTCACTTGCTGTCAGCCAAAAGCTACTGCTTCTGCAGTGTCTGTAAGAGGGACTCTACCCTTGCACTTTGCAACCCCCAAGAAGAAGCAGCAGCCATCTTGGAAGCCATGAATCAAGGTGTCTGCTTATTCTATTTGCTTCTACTTCTATTCCAGTGAAGAAACACCAGCTTCCCTACTTAAGATACTGAACACCAGTTTTGGAGGGCTGATTTTGTGGGGGAAACATACCTGTAGTATATGAATAAACATGGTATATAGCAAGGGCTTCCTCTTTATACACTTTTAAAAAAAAGGCATCCGCAACTGCTTTTTGTAGAAGGCTAAATCTTGCTGTTGTGTATTAGGCTTGCTCTGAGACCTCCTACCAGACAAAGCCTCATCAGAATTAGCCAAGGCAATGCCTAGATTCTTGTCCTGATGGGTCTTAGTTATGAAGAAGATGCTGTACTGTCAACCATGATAACTGGGGCAGTTTGAAGCAGGAACAAAGGCACAACTGTAGGCGCCTACTGAACTTTAATGTCACAGATTACACAGTACTGTACTGCAGTGCCTATGGAATTTGAACCTCATTATTAGACAGCAGATTGGGGTGGGGTTCAGCTTTATGCAATTTGAAATAGGTGTCTAGGCCCTTTTTTTAGATATAGCTTCAGATGTTAATTACCACCTGGGAACAGGGTACTTTTAAATAAAGAGAATGGGAGTTATTGAGCAACCTGAAGGCTAGGTTGGTGCTGAGACTATCACTAGGACAATCAGAAGAAAGTTGCAGTGTGGGGGAACTAGAATGTATTAATTTGGTGTCAGGTTGATCACAGGGAACCCTGGCAGCTGCTGAATGAGTGGGTGAGTCAAAGTTTTCAGTGTATACCTGAAGCCTGGAAAGTGTCTCTGAGAACTGCTCCCCAGGCTCTTTTAGTGTCTGCATTAAAGACTGCAAATTTAATTGTTAATTGTAATTTCTTGGCTTGAAGAAATCCAAAAAGCTGATCTTCACATAATTGCCTTGTAAACCTTCCTTTAACATTGTTTTTAACCTTTGTTGGCCAATGAGGATAAATGCAGTCCTGACATCTGTGGTTCAATGAGAAGTCCCATAGCAAAAGCTCTGTATCTGACCTGATTCTTCCTCTCAGACATCCCATTGATTTTGGAGCTAGAAGGCTCCAGCTCTATTCTTCTGTTACAATGACTTTTGGCTTAATTTGTGTCAAGAGAGACATGTGAACAATAGGTCTTGGGGAGCACTGCACTTGGACCTTCATTACCATTGCTAGATGAGCTTAAATAGCACAACATGTTAACTAAATGGAAATGAGTAGACTCAGTAAGAACATCTGCCTGTCTTGTGTTATGATTCCCCAAATAGTCATGTGTGACACTTTACTATTCCAGAAAACCTCTCAAGCTTATAATTGAAACCTCTGGCTAGAGTTGACGTTTCAGCATATTCATTTTATCTGCAGCTGGATTAATCATGTAATGGCCTCAACTGAATGCACAAAATAGCCTCAGATTTCATGTGGTGGAGGAGGGAAAAATTGCAAAATGAGAATTAACATCTTCTCCAAGAAGGAAGGGAGGAGGAAGATTGCGACTGTACAGATACAGAAGAGTATTAGCAGCAAGAGTCAGAATTAGTTTACAGAAATGATATGATCAATTAAAGTGAAATAGTACCTGGGATAAAAGCAAAATCACAAACTATCCTCTATCAGTCAAGGCCAGTACCACAATTTGATTTAAATTCTAACTCTAGCACAGTGAATCACCTGTTCTATGATTTTTGTGAAGAACAGTCTACGGTTCCTCCTGCTATGTAAAGAATATCATTTTGGAGAAATTCTTCTAACAGCAAAGAACATTTAGTTTAAGGTTAAGATCAGCTATTTTTTTAAACTAATCATATTTCTGGGCCATATGTTATAAAGATATTTCGCACAGGACAAAGCTGCAGGAACTGAAATGACAGCTAACATTTTGCTCAGCCTTTTGTTTTGTTGGCAGATACAGCTGGCCAGATGAAAAGGCTATAACTTTTGCAAACCTGTTCTGTTTGTAAATTTGCACAGGATGCTAAAAGATTGAAAGCCAGGAGAAGATGATCAAACTGATTTCTAAGGCCTTCTGTTAGGCACCTGAGTGGACTTAAGTGGCTAAGTGTGGTTCTATTCCACTTCTGTTCAAGTCTGGAAAAGTCATACTAAGTAAGTCTTATTGTTTTATTCAATATTGTAAACATAAAGAAGACAAATGAAAGAATATTCTGCATTTATCTCGTTCTTGTCTGGCAAGCAGCTTTGAAGTTGAAGGAGCTATGTAGGAGAAATGTTGGCAGCAGAGTTAGATGCCACCACTTCCCCACTACCAAAATTCTGGAAAATAAGGAAGCCATGTAGACCAGACAACATGGCTCCATGAACCAGATCAGGCCAAGGGCTGGAGGTTGAGCACCACCGGCCTATCAGATATCAACTTAGTATCATAGGATCATAGGATCATAGTATCTAGGGTCAGAAGGGGCCTAGAGCAGGCCATCTAGTCTGACCCCCCGCCAACGGCAGGAATGAGTGCCAGGGTCACAGGACCCCAGCCA
>JAGPOW010000261.1:56573344-56601327 GCA_030014935.1 Caiman crocodilus | reverse complement strand
AACTTCCAAGGGAAGTGGTGCTGGCTCCTACCCTGGGCGTCTTTAAGAAGTGGCTTGATGCCTACCTGGCTGGGGTCATTTGAGCCCAGTTTTCTTCCTACCAAGGCAGGGGGTCAGACTTGAAGATCTACAAGGTCCCTTCTGACCCTACTTCTATGATTATATATATATATATATATATATATATAGAGAGAGAGAGAGAGAGAGAGAGAGAGAGAGGTCTTTTGCATTGTGGAACAACATGGATTTTGTGGTATTTTACAGAGTGACTTTGGGATTTTTTTTTTACTCAGAATTTTTCAGTTTTTAAATGGGGAACACCAGAATTCCTGCTAGTGAGGCAAATGACAGTAGCCAGGCAGAGGAGCCTGCTCAGAGCTGACACCCGGGACCCAGATAGAGGTGGCTGATTTCCTGGCCACTTGTGGACTTGGGGCTAGGAGGACATGCTTTGACAGTTCAAAGCAGGCCACCACACTGAGAACATATTCCAGGTGATAGCTGCCTAGATGGCCAGGCAGGTGTACACATGGCAGTAGTGTGCCAGCTTTGCAGCCATAGCCCACTGGCAGCTGGCCCAGAGGAGCAGATACCTCTAATGACCATGCGGTCCCCATCTGGGTCTGGCAGGTGCGCAGCCTTGGGGCCACCTGCTGTAGGTGGCAGCAGGTCACAGCCAGGCAGCAGCCCCCACTGCCAGACTGCTGCAATGGGTAGAGGGTACAGGGGACCCTCAGGGTCAGCAGAGCTACTTGCCAGGGCAGCTTTTTGTACTGCTGGGGCCAGCACAGGTGCTTGACCCTGGCTGCAGATCCAGGAGGAGCCAGGGAGGGTTATTTTGCCCAAAGTGGCACATGTGCTGAGTTAAAAAGCCCTGGCTTAATTTGCACCACTCACAAACAACAAAGGTAGAATTTGAATTTTCATAGTTTCCCATAAAGCTGGAAACTACTTGATGGTGGTTGAATATAATAATATCTGTGTCTCATAACATCAAAATGTGTAAAGTAGCATGAAAATCTAATTAATGTATGGAAACATTTTTAAATTAGACTTTCTTTTCAAGTGCTGAAAGTTTGACAGTCTCTTAAGCTGTATTATGAAACTGTGCCAGCAATTTCATAGTTATGGGTATAATCATCTTTAAATTATAAATTTTATTTAAAAAAAAAAAGAAAAAAGGAAACATCCATCCCATGACTTTGGAAAATAAATATAATGAATGTGAAATTTCTTATGCATGGTCTTCAACAAGAGAGGAAATGTGCTTGTAGGGAAATTAATGGAAGTCAAACAAGCTATTAGAAAAACATAGATTATGCAAACTCTTACTCGTTAATTTTGTAAATACCTCCACACTCTGTACAACTGACAAATCCTATTAGTAAGCATAAAATTATTTATATATTAACACCATACTGTGCTTCTTCATATTTTATATTGTACAGAAAGCTATTGCAGAAGAGAGCGAGTCACAGAGAGTGTCAGGTGGTTAATGATATGGCAAAAAAAAAAGTTGGGGTTATTTGAGAGCTTAAATGTGGAGTGTTCAAACATTCAAACTTTGATTTTCAGAATTTTGACATTAGATTAAAATATTCTTGAGTTCAAACACTTTTAAAATAGCTAAAACACTAATAACTAGCACTATCTGGCAGGCTCCCATCACTTTTCTTCAATTGATTAGTGGGCAATTACCAGACAGTCTAGTGAACCTTCTCCTTCAGAAAAAAAGTACTGGAACAAGTGATTGCAAATATTCTGCTGTTCCATGGCTCAGGTACCCATAACAATATTTACATTCTCTGTTGGGCACACTTCAAGGCTTGTCTTTCTCCAGCAACTGCAGGCACATGTGAAACTACTCAGCATTTTTTACACTGTGAAAGAAGGTATGGTAAGGACAAAAACTAATGGCAATACTGTTTTCACATTTAATTTTCTGTATCATCATAAGTTACTCTTTGCTTAATAACTAAATACCAATAACTGCCTCAATTTAGGATTCACAAACAGGAGTTACTTCACCTAAGTCCACAGAACACACTTAACACACATCGGAAGAATCTAAATTCGGTATCTGTGATGACCTTTATTGAAAAATGCTGAAGGTAGTGATACCTCCTGTTGCACAATACCCTAGAGATTAGTGTGCTCATCCAGGAAGTGGGAGACAACCTAGGCTAGGACTTCCCAAACTTTTGTTCATGGAGGGGGTCACTTAATGAAAGGAACATCACACTGGGAACAACATAACAAAATGTATCTGCAATGTAATACTTTTATGTTCAAGGGATGTAATGTAATAGGCCTTTCTTATACAAATTTATAATCACTAATAATTTTTTCTGACTCTGTTACTACCAAACAGTCATTAAGATACTGCCTTGTTGATCAGCTGCTTCTGTTCAATACGGCCATTTTTCAGAATTCCCCTTGCAATCTGCATGTAAACATTTTGCAGGCCATAAGTAACACTTGGGTTCCACTTTGGGACACCAGTTATAGGCCATGTAACTTCTCCCATCTCCCAGGAGGTTCGATAACCACAATGGCACTGCACGTTCTGTTGAAGTTGGGCTACCCACCAGAAAGGAATGTAGAAGTCATTCAGAGGTCATGGGACAGAAGGAAAGCAATCCAGAAGGAATCTGAATTTATAGCCCAGTAAAAAGCAGTGGGGAAGTCCTTGATTCTGGTCCCTGCTTCCAATAATTTTCACTTATTTTTTCCAATAATTTCCTAATATAAATTGTATAAACAGCATTACTCAGGGCTGCCTGGAGCCACATAATCTGAGAGAGAGGAAGGATTTTACATACCCTCATTTTGGTGGGTTTTTTACTGTTAGGCTTGTAGTGTTCTGAATCCTAGTCTAAGGAGTCTTGCGCTCCCTGTTAAAATTACACAGAATGCAAATGTCTTCAGTCTGGTCTGGTCTGTGGAAGCCATAAGCAAACATTTAAAACAGCACAACAATGTCCAGCATCAGCATGCCTGGTCACCAACACCGTACTACTGACGTCTTCCAAAAAATACTTTTATTTCTCTAAGCCTCCATTACTTTACTTTCCATTCCTGAGAGAAATGGACTCAATATTTTTTCCTTGTTACTGAGTACTTCAGCATCACTGTTGCCTTTTTTAACCAAACTTTGTCAAAGGATAAGAAAGGAACAAGACAGGAAGTTCCTTGTGATACAGTTATCACAATTGTAAATTCAAGGAAAGAATAATTGCTTATTTGGATGGTCATTTGGAGGAAAGGGGCATCAGAAGGGATCCAGAAGGGGACACTGAGCAGAACATACCCCTTAATGAGTCAAGAAAATTTATGGACACTGAACAGTGAAACTCTGCCCAGGGATGTGAGCGGAGGAGTGACAGGAAATCAGACCCACACATGCCCACGTTTCTCTTAGGCAGATCCTCCTTCCTGGTCTTGTAGATGGTCAGTGTGGCCAGAGCCAGGCGGAGGTTGATCATGCACAAGGTCCCAGCAGTGGCGACTGGTCAATATGGGGTGCTCAGGCACCACCCCAATTTCAAAATGACATGATAAGTGTCATGATTATGCTTATGCAGCATGCATACACAACAAAAAGTTGAGTATGCACAGTAAGCACCTCAGGGCGATCACCTCACTGCCTGAGTGGCACACGAGAAGTAGAAACACTTGAACAGTTAGAATGGATTGCAATAACCACTTGTTTAAGCAGGCAGAAGGGTGCCTGTACTGATGCCCCAGCGCGGGTAAAAAGCTGTTGGGATGAAGGTGAAAAGACAGGGGGTACCATGTGCAGAGACATGCATATGGCCCCAGGCAGCCTGCAGAGCAGCTCCAGCAGGTAAGTGGAGAGGGGGATTGAGGTCCCTGTAGGGAGGGAGCTGGGCAGGGCTGGAGCTGCTACCCAGCCAGGTGGGGCTTAAGGCTGGGGCTGCAATGAATGTCTGCAGGGTCCCAGTTGGGAGAAGGATAGGGCCACAGGTGGCTCATCTGGGGGAGGGAGAAGGCTAGTTCTTCACCTCTGCATGCAGTCCTGGGGGGAAGAGGGGACTTGTACCCAAGGAAGGCACAGGCTTCAGGTTTGAGCTCCTGTCCTGCTTCCCTTCCCCAGGGCTTCTGGAGTTGGTAGGTGCAACACGGTGGGGCTGGGGACAGTGGGGCCATGCGGGGATTCCTCACCACTTCTAGCCCCGCAGCCCCTTTTGCTGCCCTGGTGATGTGCCTCCTGCATCTGCTACTGCTTTGATGAGCCCCATGCCACTGCCTCGGCAATGTACCCCGTGTGCAGGGCTGGAGTGAGGGCAGTGGCACTGGACTTCTCAAAGCAGCAGCAGGCTTAGTAGGTGTCTCACTAGGGCAGCGGGGGAGGGCTAGAAGTGGTAAGGAATCCCTCTACAGCCCCGCTGTCCCCAGCTGCACTGTGGCATTCCTGGTGTGACAATCCATCCCCCCCACCTGTCTCATAGTTCACCAGTCATGCCTGAGTCCCAGATCTTGAAGGAGCCATAAATGGGGAGTGCATAACAAAAAAGGTATGGGGAGAAATACAGCTAGAACCTTAGTAAGAGGTTCCAGATGAGGCAGAAAAGAGGCTGCAAGACGGCCATACACCAGGGAGCTTCCTCTGTTGGCAAAAGGGGCAGGTGTCACAGGTGTCTGTAAAATATGCCAGATACATGTCCATGAAGATGGCTTCATGAAAGGGCTGTCATCTGAGGTTCCTGGTGGCTTTTGGGATCAGGGCGGAATACAGACTTGTCCAACAGGGACTCTCACCTCTGCCCTTGCCTATGGTCTCCCACAATTTCTTGTCAGGGCAGGATATGAGGATGGGAAAATGGTTGTGTGGAGCCCAATCATATAGAACTTGTGGTGGTCAGTTGTTCAGAGGCAGACAGCTTGATATCCCCAAATCTGCTAGAATGCTGGAACAGAGAGTGCCATGGGGCCTGTCAAGGCAGTGGCCCCAGGACTGGCTCTGTAGGGCTGGTGAATACAGGGGGCAGGGACTGTCCTCATGCAGAACCTGGTTGATATAGGTGAGGGCAGTTGGCAGTAGGCCAGTCTTTACCTCTTGGAGTAAGTGGCAGGGAGCACATAGCATGACCAGTTCAATGCACCAGGCCAGCACAGACAGATCTGCCCACCCATACTTGGCATAGTCTAGGAGATCCCCAGTATGAATGATGTTGACCAGGACCATCCTGTGGTGCACCCAGGGCACCTCTCTTGCTGACATCACCAGCTGTGAATTTTTTAGCAAGGGCTCAGCAATGAGGTCAGCACCTCAGGTGACCTTCTCTAGGCACATGGAGGCAGAAACTAGCCTCCAAGCCCTGAGGAAGATCCTGGTAGACATCTGGCAACTCCTCCAGCTCCTGCCTGGGGAGATCTTGCAGGTAGAAGAGCTGCTGATTGTATTGGAGCCCTTGGAGGTTATGGAGGATGGCATGGTTGATAAGGCACCATGTCCCCTGGTTACCAGCACTGTACACAAGCCTCTGCAGGGTCTGAAGATGGCAGGTGTGTGCTTGACTGTGAAAGCAGACCAGTGCCTGCCCACCCCCACAAGAAGAAGCTTAGGACACCTGCAGAGACTCAGTGCTGTCCCAGCCAGAAGATCTCCAGCACCTTTCACTGGGGGTCTGGCCAGGGTGTTGAAACAGTGCCAAAGCATGGACAGGACCAGCTAGTTGATAACCAGCACCTTCCCTTGAAGAGAGAGACACAGCAGCAGGCCTGCAGCCAGTCAGACACCCTAACTTCTAGAGGATGCCAGTTCTCTGGTGGGCAGGGGTCACTGGGGCACAAGTAGACCCCCCCAAATAGAGCAGCAAGACCACACTCCATTAGATGCTTTGGAACACAGGTGGGGGCAAGCCCAGCTGCCATTGGGCAACCAGTGTCAGGACAAAGCTCTTGACCCAGTTGACCTTAGCAGAGGAGTCTGCTGAACAGAGGGATTGGCAGGTCTTCACCTGCACCAGGTCACCTAGGTCTTGAACAGTGAAGAGCATATTGTTGGCTTATGCTTACAGGACCACCTCCATAAGCCAGTTCCTAAAGCACCATCCCTTCCCTCTCCTTGTACAAGAGACCTCACAGTGGACTACCCTGTGATGTACTCCTCACCTGAAAAGGATGGATTCTGTCAGCCTACAGGTGAGATTGACCATGGATTCTAAGAAGGTTTACAGCACCTGAAGAAACTGCCCGAAGCAAGGACCAACGCCAAATACCCTCAGCATGCCTGTGAGGTACCCATGATCCACCCTATCAAACACATTCTCTTGGTCATGGAACAGAAGAGAAAATGACAGTCAATCCATGCAATCAAGCTAGGGGAGGTCCTGTGCCAGGTACAGGGTGTCAAAGATGGAATGCCCAGGAACCATGCACATTTGGTTGGGGCGAATCACATCCACCTGCACAGACCTCAGGCACACTGGCTTTCACTATGATGTTATAGTCTGCACAGAGAAGTGAAATTGGGTGCCAGTTCCTCAGGTCATGGGGGTCCCCATTCTTCAGCAGCAGGGATAGGATGGCCCTTCTGCATGACAGGGGAAGCTCTCCATTCCCTTCAGACTCATCCCAGTCCAGTGGCAGCCTGTCAATAGCGAGCACTGAGGCACTGTCCCACCAATTTCAAAACAACACACAAAAACTGTATCAGCTAAATAAATAAAAAAAATATAGTATTGTTAATTGGAAGTATCCAAAACAGCATCAGCTGAATTAACAATGTAAGCAAAAGTAATAGTAATTTTTTCTTGTCTATGTCTGCTAGTAACATAAATAGTGATTATGCTCATCCACTATGCATACACAAGGAAAAGTTGAGTATGTGCAGTAAGCCCCTTGGGGTGATCTCCTTACTGCCAAGTGGCACATGAACAATAGAAACACCTGAACAGTTTGAATGGATGGCAATAACCACTTGTTTAAATGGGCAGCAGGGTGCCTTTACTGATGCCCCAGCCTGGGTAAAGAACTGTTACCTAGGGAACCATGAGAAATCCTGTCTGGAAGGGCAGGGGGAGAGGGAGGGAGAGGGGAAAGGGCAGGACCTGGTGCTGTCAGTCACCCAAGGCTTGACTCAGGCTCACTTTCCATTTGGAGTTTGTGAGGTAAATGGGGCTTGCAGAGGGCTAGGGAGTTGTGGGGCAGGGGGGGGAAGCTGGCTGAAGGCTGACAGAGTGGGAAGTCTTGCCTGGCTGGGAGCAGGGCAGGGCTGGAGCCAGGGACCTGGAAAGTTTGCAGCCGGGAACCTGGGGGTTTGCAGCCTGGGAGCTGGAGGCGGTTAGTTTTGATAAACATAAAAAATTACATTATGTTTTATAGCATTGTTTTAAGCTGGCTGGGGGCTGACAGAGTGGTGAAGTTTGCAGCCATCTGGGCACTCCAGCTGGGAGTGGGGGGTTGCAGCCAGGGAGCTGGGGGGGGGTAGTTTTGATAAACAAAAAATTACATGATGTGTTTTATAGCATTGTCTTCATAAACAAACACAATTTTAATAAATAAAATAACATTTTTTAAGGTTTGAAACTGGATGGTACAGTGTGATGCTCCACCCGCTATTATGAAAAACTTTCTCACTAGGTGGGTGGTGAAGCACTGGAATGGGTTGGTAGATGGTAGAATCTGCATCCTTGGAGGATTTTAAGGCCCAACTTGACAAAGCCCTGACTGGAATGAGCTAAATGGGGATACTTCTTCTCTGAGCTGGGGATTGAACTAGAGGACCTCCTGATGTCCCTTCCAACCCTAATTTTCTATGATTCTGTGATACAAACTGGTCATCTCTAAGTCATGCACAGGGACATAGATTTTTACCAGTCTGGGGACAAGTCCCTGTATTTGGACCCTAAGATGAAGCAGGCAGTCTGGCACCATCTCAGCAATGAGAAGGACCTCCAACTGCAGCCTTGGAAAGAAGAGGGTCACCACTCCACAGGATGTCTCTATGAGGAGGCTGAAGTAGACCATATCTCCTTACTCCAGCTGCCACTTGACTTTGGCAGCTGAAGTTGTGTGGGTGTCCTGCAGGAAAAGCAGTTTCCTCCTGGAGGAAGGAGACTACCTGGCATCTGTGAAGAACTGCGCTGCAGCTGTGCATACTGATAGTCACCACAGAGAGGGACCTCATTAGTGGAAGGTGTTGTTAGGTTTGGCAGGGCTTTTGCAGGAGGAAACCCCAGCTGTAGGGCCCATCAGCAACCCTGATACCGTCTCATAGGTGTAGAGGGTGTTGTGGAAGCTGAGGGCCTAGTGGTAGTTTTTTGGTGTTGCTCTCCTTATGCCCCTTACGTTCCCATACCAGAGCCCTATTAAGTTGAGAACTTAGTGGAAATCCTCCCAAGCAATGCAGGGTGAGCTGCACCTTCTTCTCAGAGTGTAGTGTGGTCTCCATGAATTGGTGCAGCTCCTTCCTGGGTATCACCTGGGCCAAGAAGACAGTGGACTCTGTGGAACCCACAGATTTCCTGTCATCCTTTTCCTGGTTCTGTAGTTTGATGAGCTCCTCCTGAGTGCTGGCTGGAGTGGTTGTTCCCCACCACCCCTGCTCTGCCTTCATGGGGAGCAGAGGCCCAGAAGTGCACTGCCCAAACCACCTGATCTGCTACATTCCACAACACCAGGAGAGAAAGAGCTGCAGCCCCTTGGGGTGAAGAAGGGATTAGCAAGGGAAGTGGCAGAGCAAATAGCAGGGAGGGGTCTCTGGAGGGTCACCCTCAAGGTTGGAAAGGTTTTTGGTGGGGGACCCAACTTCTCCCCCCTGGAGCCAAAGGACACCTCAGTCTTTGGTAGGGGTGGCTTCAATCAGGGTTGTAGGAGACCTGGGTGGTGATGGTACCCTCACCAGATGCCTGGGGAAGGGATTTTTCCCCATCAGGGCCCACTGACATGAGCCTTATGTTAGACGGCCAGGAGTGGCTGGAGCTGGGGCTGGGGCCTCAATGCCTGTACCAGTGGGAGGCAGGTCACAGCTGGTGGAGTTGGGGGTCTTCTTCATGGGCTCTCCTACTATAGGATGGCCGCACCATGAGGGGCCATCCTTCGTGGTCATAACTACCTTTTTTTTTCCATGGGTGGGATTCCTGGAATAGCTTGGGAAGTGCTTGGCATGACCTTCATGTCAGCCCCTCTCTTAAGTGGTGGAAGGGGAGTCTCCTCCATACTAGAGGATCCAAGCTGCACTTGGGCCTTGCCCTTAGCCTTGCTGTGGGTGGAATATCACTTCCCCTACAGGACCAGCATCGACCCAGCCTTGAGGTAGCTTGGGGAGGAGTTGGTCTGGGGTTTTGGGAGTGATGTGAGACTAGGAGGGGATGGTGGTGGTGGTAGGATGGGGATAGATATGCCCCCTTCCCACCCTCCCCTTCCTGGAACAGCCCCACCACCACCACACTGGGACCCCACTTGGGGCTGTGGCAGGGTCCCCCTAAGCTTGCGGGGGGGCTGGGTATTGGGGCTGAGGTGCCAGGGGTGCTAGTGATGGTGGCATCCCTCTCCTCAGTGGCGACCTCTGGTGCCCCCCACTGTGACTGAGGAGCCACTCTTGTGGCAGTGCCATGGTGCCCAACACTGGAAACACTTCATCTCCCCCGCAACATAGAAGACCTTGTTGGGAGACCCCTGGAAGAGGACCATAAAGGACCCCTTTGCCTCTGGCCTTGCCACCAGCTAGATGTTGATCTGGTGGTGCAAGGATTGGATGTGGCAGTGGCTGGGGTCCTGGCACCTCAGTGAGATGGTAGTGACTGGGAGAGGACTCTCTCAGACCTTGCCTAGTTAGGGAGGTAATGAGGGACATGGTTGAGGTCCCAAGCTCTTCTGGGGGGATATGCTTTTCCCCCACAGTAAGCCCCTTCTCCACCACATCCTGCATGGCAGCCTCCATGGAAAAGTAGAAGACCACTATCTACCCACCTTGTCAGAGTGTGTGGAGGCCATCATGATCTTTGGGACCTGCACTTATGTTTCAAAGGGGGCCAGGTCTATTTCAGGCATATTGCAGTGCAACTCATGGCACCTGCTGATAGCAGGGAGGGGCTCCAACTGCCTGAGGTTGTATGGGTGGAGGTAGTGGAGAGCCCAGGCTCTGTGATTGCACGTTTTCCTGCAGCTACCAGGGCATAGCTGCAGCTGCTGTACTGAGCAGCCAGGTTTGCAGAGCTATGGGAAGGCTGAATGGCCAGGGCACATGGGTACTGCCAGTCCCTGCAGGTGTTGATAGCTTGTTCCTGGCAGGCCCTTTACCTTTTCCACCCTCTGTGGAGCCGGATGATGAGAAGCTCTTGCCTTTGCCCCTCCCCTGGTTGGATCTGGGAGGCTCCTTGGTGGGACACTAGCTCAGAGGAGCACCCTGGCCCTGGCTCTGTGAGGTCTCCATTGCCTCATTGGCTGCCTACTTACCTTTCTAGCTATGCTCAAGCATATGATTAGAAAGAGCTGCTATAAAAAATCTACAGCCTTAGCAGAATAGGGAGGAGCTACTCATCGCCCTGGTTAGGGTTTCGAGCTACAGGCTGACAGAGGTTATGGAAGGAGCACTATGAGAAAGAAAGGTCACTGTGAAGGAGTGAGATGAAACTCACAGCATGGAGGGCCAGCAGGACTGCAGCTGGAGACTGGAAGGGAAGGAAAATATCCACCCCACTTCTGAAGCAGCATCTCACTCAGGATTGGAGGAGGGAGGCTGCCCAGGGGTATTTCTGGCCCCGGAAAGGGGCAGAGAGGGGTCAGTCCCCTGCAGGCCACAGGGAGAGGGGACAGCTGAGCATCACAGCAGACAAGGGCTGTGGAACTTGCAGAGAAACCCTGGGAGTGACCCTAAGCAGGAGGCAGGCAGAGGTTGGCACACATGGCTGGAGATAATCACCAGGGCAGAGCTGCAGCTGAGGATCTGGAGACAGGGAGTCCACAAGGCCTGTGATAATCTCCGGAGTGGAGTTTTCAACAGAGGATCCAGAGGAGGGGCCTGTGGGAAACTAGTTACAGGTAGAGCCTTCCTGCACAAGGGGTGCAGGGCAGGCCAGCATATAACAAAGACTGGACTAAGGGATTTTCTTGATCATTGTGATTGGGATTTTGAGAACCTGAGTCTAGGTGAAAGGGGACATGGACTGAGCCTGACAAGGAGGCTGAGAGCAGCCAGGGTTTCTTTGGGGTTTTTTTTTCCTTTTCTTTTGATACTTGAGCACAGGCGAAGACCATCCCTGGAAGGGTGTACCTAATCGAGACCAAAGGTCACCCTGGAGCAGAGGGTCAAGTAATACTACAACAGCACTGCGACCTGGCTACAGAAGAATTTTTGTGAGGACCATCTGGAGAGGCTAGGCTGAGGTAAAGGGGAGATTTGGAGTCCCACAAAAGAAGCAAGGATCAAGCCTAGGCAGGAGCACCGCAGGCAGAACCTGCTGGGAATATATTTCATCAAAGTTGGGGCAGGTGAGAAAACATAAGATCAACTTCCTGACAGACCATGTGATCCAAAGCTGAGGTCTACCCTGTCACTGCCTGTAGGCAGATGAGCTCAGGGCAGTGGTAGCAAGCCCTACAACACATACAGCCGTCACAGTCACCAATAGGGAAGGTTAGGAAGCAGCAAGGAATATGAAGGAATGATCCTCTGTTAGTTAATGTAGGGCCTGAGCTGCCTTAACTTCTCCTATTTTCTGTTCTCTACTTCCTCCCTCTAGTGTGGAACGGGATGTAAGGGACCTGGAGATAAAGAAGCTAAGGACTATAGAGCCCTAGACTGTGGGGAGGCTCAAGCTTGTATTTTAAGGCATGACTTTGAGCTGCTAGTATCCATGAGGGCTGAACCCCTAAGTTAAACAGAAGGTATTGTGGGTGATGATCTACTATGCTTGTCCCAGCCAAATAAGAGAGTATCATGGATGCCGTATCCTTTGGACAGTTATCTGTAAGTTGTGATAGCTGGTGCATATAAGCATGGCTATCTCTGTGTCTATGGAGATATAGAATTTCTCAACTTCTATTGCCTACTAATTTCATTTTACCTCAGTACTAACTTCTCTACCATTATTTTTTACTGTCAAACTCAATTCTGAAAAGTTCAGTCACTTAAGTGTAATGTTTAGACAGATACTAATGCCAGAGCCCATGGCTTATGCAAACCTCTTTCTAAAGTAGTATTTTGTTTCATATGGAGGGAGGGTTCTTAGCTTTAACAAATGCTAAGAAATGGGGCATTTTAAATACTATACATAATTGCATAGAAGTTGTGTTTAGTACAAGGAAGGAAATAAATCTGATGATAAAATCCTTAATACAGTTAGATAAACTTGTTTTATCTGATCTCAAATTTACTCTAACATCATGGGTTCAACAGTTCAATTTGGCTTGGGGTTTGCATTCTCTTTGGGAGATAATTGTGGATAAAAAGAATAGAGAGAAAAAATAAGATTGAAAAAAACCATGAAGGGCAGGAAGGGAAATATAACTAAATAAAATATTAGTGTGTTTAATCAAGCCTAAAATGAATGGCTTTTTAGGGGGAAAAAAAATCCCTTATCTTAAATTCATGTAAAAATCTGAGGGGGAACGAGGTGGCTGCTGCAGCTCTGACTCTGGTCTGCAGCTTGGGTTCAGGCTAGAGTCAGACCCACAGTAGCCTCTTGCACCCGTACTCCACTTACCCTCTGCAGCTTCTGCCCCCTTCTGCCACTTGGCCTAGGGACAGGCATTACACATAAACCAGTTTAAGTGATCAGAAGCTGGTTTAAACCTGTAACAGAAAAGATGTTCAGTGCACATAAACCAGTTTCAAAATGTCTGAAACCAGTTTGAGATAAACCTGGTTAAGTGTAGTATATCAGACTTAACTGATTTGGGTTAAACTGGTTTATGCAATGTCTGTTCCAGACCCCTTGCTGGTTTAAGATAAACCAGACACCCCCAGCATCCTGGCATGCTCTCTGGGCTGGGTGGGGCTCTCTGCTCCACAGCAGAGCTGGCCCCTCTCCTCTGCTCCCTGTCCAGAGCTCTGGCACAGACTATAGGCATCTGCCTGCACCCCCACTCCCCTCTCTGTCCCTTCTGCATTACAGACACCTCAGCATTAGCTAGCAGACCACATGGTGGCTATGGTCCATGCTGTGGCAAGACAAAAAGAGAATCAACAGGTAGCTGGTAATATCCCTTTGTTTTCTTAATGGGGTGATAAACACTGTTATCAATTCCTTGGGGATGACCCCTCCCTAATCAAAGCATCCTTCCAGGGCCTGGCCACACCCCAGCTCAGCACTGGAACAGATGGGAGGGCTGCTCTAGACCCTCCTTCCCCCCTCCCCCCTTGACTTCTAGCCTTAGCCACGTCAGGCATATACCTGCATTTCCTCAGACCAGAGAGAATGTCTGTTCAGTTGCAAATCAGTTCAGCCTAGGCAGGTTAGACTAATCTGCAAAGATTGAATCAATTCAGGCTCAGGTTTTTTGAATGTCTGTCCCTAACCCTATTGTCAGGTGCAGCTCAGCTCTGGCTTAGTCTGGGTTCCCTCCTGGGTTGGAACACATGAAAATCCTCTCCCCTGCCCAGCCAATCAGCAGCACCAGTGCTGCTACATGGCCCAGCAAGGACTGAACTTCCACATGCTGTGCTCCAGGAGGGAACAGAGCTTGAGCAGCATTTTACAGTAAGGAGTGGGGGTTAGGGAGGAGAGACAGAAACTACAGGGAGCGGCAGGGGAGGGGGAGAGCAGAGATTGTGCAGAGTGAAAAGAAGGGTAAGAGGCAGTGGGCGGCTGGGGGAGAGGGGTACCAGTGGCAAGGAGAATAGGATGGCTGCAGGGGGAATTTGTGGGGGGCAGAGTGCCACCTGACCTACCCAAACACTATTTTTCTTATTGTATTAGTGCAGGGGGGATGAATTTAAGACAAATCTCTGCTAATTAGATTCTATACCTAGAAAATTATAAGAAATGTATAAGTTTTCCATATATAGAATTTAACTATTGGAGGTAGGGTCTTAAATTCAAGGTCAACTGAGATTTGAATAAATACGTGTAGATATAAATGTAGCTGTACCTCATACAAGTATCCATCTATGTCAAGATGTTTTGTATCTAGTACTTCTGTGTGATTACTAAGTTATCTTTGAGGCTTCCTTTTTTTCTGCATTAGGACAAGTTAGATTCTATATGGCCCAACCTCACTCTAGCTAATGACTACATTAATTGAAAGAGGGTTTCATTTTTTAGAGGCTTTATGGGTGATGTGAAGAGGGGAAAGCAGTTGTCTTGCTCCCTAGGAGACTTTTACTGGGCTGGCAAATGTCTTGCCCTTCATATAATACACACTGATTCTGCAATCTTGCATCACCTATTTGCCACAACTTAAATCTCATGCATTGGGATAAAGTGTTGACAGGAACTCTAGCTTATTCTGCCACTGCCAGATGCTACTGTGGGGCAGGTAGCCTACATGTCTGTCTTCTGCCTACTTCCCACGATGGGTCTGGGCAGGAGCTATGGCAACACTGGGAAGCGGAAGCAACAGGTGAAGGCAGCAAATATTAGCCTGAGGCTCCCCCAGCCAACCTTTCAGCCTGGTTCTTAGATAGCCCCAGAAAAATTCTAGGGCAAGGCATTCTAGAGTGGTCCTCTGGCTGCCCAACCACCCTGTCTTCTGTACCTGGCTGCCTGGGTTACACCTTGCTCAATGAATAGAACTCTATAACAAATCTGCCCTTTAGATACAATTTCTCTTGCATCCAGACCCCAAGCCTAAAGAGATTCCACAGCCAAACAATATTAGCAACTTGCCCCAATCAGTGCCTAAGCTATGAGACTCCTAGATGGACACCAATCTCCTCATACACACTATCAATGTACCTACCCACCGCACTCTGGCATCACTGACACCCACTCAACCCATGCAAATTTTCCCAAGATCTGTATATACTAGTTGCAACCAATGCTGATTCTTCTTTCTCCCTCAACTACCTTTTAGTACATACCTGTCCACACAAGAGTAGTCATTTATCCAACCCAGCAATCCTAGAAAAGAGCCTGAAATCCCTACCCCAACATCCATGAATACTGTCTTATGCATAGCCATGTTAACCTCAGGTAGCTACAAGTCTTTCCCCTATCAGTGCATGGGGTAGGTTTTGTTGGCTATAAACTTAATTTATGGTGTTCAATTAACATATAATATTTGTTATGTGACTGGCATGTTGAGTTAAACATGGAGCTCAACACAACTTGGCAGCTTTGCCCATGAGACTGAGGCTGTAGCCCTGTCTGGCCATATCACTTCCATCTCTTTTCTTATTATAGATAGATTCATAAATTCATAGATGCTAGAGTCAGAAGGGACCTCAACAGATCATTGAGTCCAACCCCCTGCCCTGGGCAGGAAAGAGTGCTGGGATCAGATGACCCCAACCAGATGCCTACCCAGCATCTTAAATAGGCCTATTCCTATGCCTTCTCTTAAAGACCCCCAAGGTAGGGGAACGCACCACCTCCCTTGAAAGCCCATTCCAAATTCTGGCCACCCTTACTGAGAAGTTCTTCTTGATGTCCAGCCTAAATCTGCTCTCTGTCAGTTTGTGACCACTGTTTCTTGTAACCCAAAGAGGTGCCCTGGTGAACAGAGCATCTCCAGTTCCTTGCTGCATCCCCCTAATGAATTTGTAGGCAGCCACAAGATCACCTCTTAGCCTTCTCATATCATACACGGTTGTGAATTAGCAGGTAATCACTTGGAGACAAAATCTAGTGAAATTTCTCTGCCAGGAAAAAATAGCATAGGAATAAGTGATTGGATATGTTCTGTGCTATGGCTCTGATAACCATAACGATGTTATACATTCACTCTTGTGCAGACTTCAAGGTTTTCCCTTCTCCAGTTATATAGGCACTTCTGAAACAAATGACAACATCATTTTCACATTGTGTTTTTTATTAATCTGCTTGGTTCCTCTTAGTGCCACTCAATATGAGTTCTCTTCTGTTTTATTTTTGCACTTATACTGCAGATGGCACATTTAAGTTTCTGAATTATCATAAGTTACTGTTTCTACCTGCGGTTGCATAAGATATATATGCTGAAAATGGTACACGTTGTGAGACTAAAGAAAAAACTTGTTAGTAGACTTGCTAGACTTTTTTTTTCCCCAAGAGCTAATATTTTAGTTGTACTTAGCAATTATTAAAGAGAAGAAAAGTTAGGGTCAGTATACAAAGCCCTACACACAGGGAATTTGCATGACTTCAGTGAAGAAAACCATGCAGTCAGCTTGCAGGAATAGACTGCAGATGTAAGGGTTCCAAAATAAAGATCTCAAACTGTAACTTGTATAGGGGTCTGCTATCCCAAAAACAGCATGATGAAACAATGCATCCAGTATTAATGTTCATTAGGGCTGTGCAAGGCTTCAGATCACGCTTCGGATACAAAGCCACTTCAGCTGCTTCAATGTCTGAAGCAACATGCCCGGAGTGAAGCATGGGTTCATTTAAGCTGTCCAAAGTGGTTTGAAGCTTCTGAAGTGCTTCGGAAAAGCTTCAGATGCTGAAAGTGAAAGTTAGAAGAGGAAGGGGGAGGGAGGGGAGTGTGGGGGGAAGACTGACATGTGTAGGTGTCCTGTGAGAAGCATTTCTCTCTGGCTACCTTTCCAATGATAATGTCTGGGGGCAGGGACCTAGAAACAGCATAAAAGCCTCTGTTTGGAGGCATGCTGTGCCTTTTGCTAGCTTGTTCCCCCTCAGGAACTGCATGAAAAAGGTACCCTAGCAGACTCAAATATCTCAGCTTGGTTACTTTACTCAGTAGTTCAACTTGCCTGCTCCTCTTTGTTGCTAGAAAGAATTGGGTAGGACTTAGCTTAGCTTAGCTTAGTTTAGCTTAGCTATTCAATTGCTATTACTATTTAATTAATTTCTTTCAATTTATAGTTGGTCTTTTTTTTTTTTTGTGCAAACATTGAAAAAAGAAAGCTGTGTTTTCCCTGCCAGCGTGATCCATTACTGTGCAGGGAGGCACACAGATGGCGCAAATTCACACACCTACACAATATAAAGAATCAAAATCATATATTCATAGGAGAAGAAAGACAGACAAACAGCACACAATTTTTACATAGCTCTGAACACTGAACAAAGCTCTTAACACTGAAGCAAACAATCAAAGAAGAGTCCGGTACATGCACGTGACAGAGGGAATAAAACGCACAACACAAAAGGCACACACCCAGAGAACTTTTGCAGTACAGGAAAGATTAATATGAAGCATGCTAGAGAGGCAGGTGCCAGGTCTTCTGGCAGGGGAGGGACAAAAGGTAGGGGGAAAGCTAGAGCTCAAGCCAAAACACAGATGCATTCTCTTCCCAAGCAGCCATGACATCAGTGCTGCAAGGAGGATGCAAGGAGGTGGCAGCAGTGTCTGCACCTGATGTCTCTGCACCTGCACCACCTCCACTCAGTCCAGAAGTGTGCGCCAGCAGTGGAATCACTGTCTCCCCCAGCCCAATGTCATTTCTCAGCATGAGCCTCCCACTGCCAGAGGAGGAGCTGGAGCTGGAACCAGGGATGCTGAGCATGCTGGCTCAAGCAATTCTGGGGACTGAGGGGCAATCAGAGTTTGTGCTTCACACGTCTCAAATTTCCCCCAGACCCAGGTTTCCTTCAGAAAGCAGCACCTTGGAAGAGACTGAGGTTGTGGAGGCAAGTGGCTCAGCTGAGGCAGCTCTTCCTGCTGTTCAGCCTCAGTCTGCTGAGGAGTGGGTTAAGGCAGGATCCTCAGCCTCAACCCAGAAGCGGGGGAGCAGTGTAATGTGGGAGCATTTTGAGCTGGCAGATGATCCCACATTTGCCGTCTGCCAGCGCTGCCGAAGGCACATGAGACATGGTAAGGATGTGAGACACTTTTCCACCATGGTGATGCTGCTGCATCTGAGAAGGAAGCACCCCTTTCCCTTCTTCCTCCTCAGCCTGGCACCAGTGCGAGTGTACTGAAAAGGAAGTCCCCCACTCGCTCCAAAGCCTCCTTCCCCCACAAAGCAGAGGCAGGCCACCCTGGACTAGTGGGGAAAAGGTGGACAGAAAGGGGGATGTGTTCCCAAGGCCAGCAAGATCACCCAGAGCATTGAGAAGGTGCTTGCTCTGGATGGCCAGCCCTTCTTCCTAGTTGAACAGCCAGGTTTCAGGCGATTCATAGCCCTTCTGGCACCATTTTACAAAGTACCCTCTTGCACCACCTTTACTAGGATGGTGGTGCCTCCCTGTATGAGGCATACAAGGAGTACTTCAGGGAGGAGCTATGCAAGACAAGGCCGCAGATAGCCTTGCACTTCATCCCTGACATCTGGAGCAGTCAGGGTGGTGATCACTCCTACCTCTCCCTCACAGGACACTAGTGCGATCAGTCGGGCCACTGGGGGGCTCTATCGCAAGCCAAGGTGCTGGATGAGTCCAATACGGCAAAGGAGATCCTCGGGGCCATGAACTGCATGGTGCTCATTGGGCAGGCCAAGCTCACCCACTGACAACGGGGCCAATCTGGTGAAGGCTGTCCATGATGCCAGCTTTGTTGCCATCCACTGTGGCACATAGGCTGCACCTAATAGTGAGGGATGCCTCGGTGGGGGACAGGGCTACTAGTGATGGTGCCACCACCAGTATTCCTACAATCCAGCTGATTTTGAAATGCAGGAAGGTGCTGGGCTACTTCCACTGCAGCATCAAGGTGGGCAAGATACTGTGGGAGAAACAGGCAGAGATGAGCATCCTGCAGCACAAAATCATGCAGGATGTGGAGACTCAGCGGAACTCCACCTATCTGATGCTCAAAAGGGTGGAGCAACAGAAGGCCAACTATGAGATGGCTTTGCTTGGGTAGATTGGGATCAGCGGCCCCCTGAACAGAGATGAGTGAGGTACCATCTCTCAGGTCTTGGTGGTCCTCAAGCCCTTTCTTGAGGCCACTGAGACCCATAGTGCTGGTGATATCCTCCTCATCCAGGTGATCCTCCCAGTGAGAGAACTGGAGAATCAAGTGAGGAGTTCCAGGGGATCAGTGTTCCCGGCTGGGGCAGGCCGCTGTCACCAGACATGCAGACAGTGGTGAGGTGGCTGAACAAGGGCATCAGGAGATGGCTGGATTCCTTGCGGTCCAGTACAGTCCGCATGATGGTGGGCATGTGAGACCCAAGGGTGAAGGGGAGGATGTGCACTGCCAGCTTCAAACCCCTCAATCACTGGACACAGGTGCTGGTCAACAAAGTCAGGGAGGCCAAAGTGCAGAGGCAAGGGAATGTGGAAGAGGGGGATTCACTTTCCTGTGCCAGCACTTCCAGGACCGGTGCCACCACCAGCAAGTCTTCTTCATGCCAGCCACTGTCAATATGGGCCATGGGCATGGCTTCAATCCTGGGGTCCAAGCGCACCAGACCCAAGCCTTGGGCAGGTAGTGCCAAAGCTTCAGTGACCACCTATCTTGCTGAGGATGTGGAGCCACTGGACTGTGACCCCTTGGCCTACTGGGCTAACCACAGCCAGATGTGGCAGGATCTGGCCACGGTTGCCCAGCAAAACCTGTCCTGTCTACCAACCAGTGTTCCAAGTGAGAGGTTATTCAGAATTGCTGGGGATGTTGTGACACCCAACACACCTGCTTGGATCCTGCTTTGGTGGAGCAGCTGGTGTTCCTAAAGGTGAACCTCCCAGTGTCAGGGTTCCCCAAGCTCCACCTGCAGACGGACTGAGTGCCACTCTCCTCACTCCATCTGCACCCATTTCCTTTTTTGAGTTTTTTAAAAGCTGAGTAATGCCCCACTCTCAGCTGGAGGAGCCACTAACTGCATCACCAGCCAGCAGGGGAAGAACATGTCCCTGCTGAACTCATTCCCCTGCCAGCATAAACTTGGAGGTAAGGGATTGGGGCTATGGGGAAAGAGGAGGCCCCAGGTCCTGGGCATAACCACTAAAACTGTATCCTGCCAGGGTAGGGAGACCTGATGGGACTGCTGGTAGGACAGCAGCCCAGTAAATGATTCCTTGATGAAAGGTGGGTAGGAGGCACCATAACCTTCAGCTAATGCATGCACAAAGTCCTGGCTGGGGAATGCCCAGACCTGTCACATCTTTGACAGACCTGACGCTTGTTGGCTGCAGTGCAGTTGTGAGGGTCCCAGTGAGCTTAGCTTAGCTGCCTGGGATACCAGCTTTTGCATTGAAAACCCCTTTGTCAGAATGAGAAATTACCTGCAGTTGGTCCTGGATTGAAGGAATAGTAAAGAAGCCAGAGGCTGGCCTGGCCGGCAATGCAGGCAAGAAAGCCAGTCAGTGAAAATGGAAATGGAAGCATCAGGGGATGAGGTGAGCATCAGGCTGGGATGGGGGGTAGGGAGAAAGGGGGATGTAGTAGCTCAGGTAAAAGTGCAGAGGAGCCTGGGGTGTCAGATGTCCGGCCGGTCGCAGTATGCCAGAACGCCACTGTGTATACTGAGTCCATGAGTTTCTGTACCTACTACCTAGGAGGCTGATGAAGTGCAGTTCATTGGCCCAGCTCTGAAAAGTAGTTTGCATTGTAATTTGTTCCCTTTCAGGATCAGCCCGAGTGGAGGCCAAGTGTTTTTTTGATGAGAAGTGTGCCCCCACAGGTAGTTTGGTTTTGTTGTCTTTGATATATTCTGGTGTGCATTTTGCAGGGGGGTACTGGAGATAATTGGCAGGTTTTGTGTTTTGAGCTGTAGGAAGTTGGCTTTGGTTCTGGTGATGAGGTTAGGTGCTTGTTTGAATGTACAAACCACTTTTCAGAGTTGGATTCCCTCATCAAGACACACACACAGCTGGCAGGCTTCATGGCCTGGCAGGGCCCATCACCCAGGCCTGCAGTAGATTTCACTCTCCTGTGCCCCAAGACAGACACAGTCGCCCAAGAACACACCCACATCACAAGTTTTGCCTGTCAGCAGCCAGAGGTGCAGGGCCCCAGAAGACAGACTCCCCCAGTGAGACACACACACACATAGCTGGCAGGCTTCATGGCCTCAGCAAGGGCCACCACCCCTGCAGTTTTCAGCCCACTGTGCCTTAACACACACAGGGTCATCCCTATGTCACGAGTTTTGCCTGTCAGCAGCTTGAGGTGCACTTCCCCCCAAACCCCTGCACTTATCTTCTTGAAATTTGGCAAGGTTCATGGCCTCAGCAAGGGCCACCACCCCTGCAGTTTTTACCCCCACCCCATGGTGTAACACATAGATGTGACATGAGTTTTGCATTCAGGAATTTTGGGTGAAGTTCCCCCCAAACCCCTGCAACTATCTTTGTGAAACTTGGCAAGCTTCATGCTCTCAGCAGATGCTACCACCCTTGCAAGTTTCACCCTAGAGACAAAGCAAGAAAGTTATAGATATTTCATTGATCTCCCGTTATACTCTATGGCCAGATTTCCGGGGCGGCAAACCCTATGGCCAGTTTGAAGCCACAAACCGATCCAGAGCTCCGGATCAGATCTCTGACATCATCTGAAGTGGCCAGATGCTAAGCTGGATTGAATACCTGCCTACTCGCACAGGCCTAATGTTTATCAATTTAGCTTCAAATACAGTTGTTGGTACCATTTACAGTTGTGGAAATTATTCTTTAAAAGCATAATGGAAAATGAAAGATAGAAAAATAAACAAGCCAGTACTTTTTTAAACTGTTAAATTGAACATTTCTTCTTGACAGAATAATGCAGATGCAAAGGTAAAGATACAGACCACAAGAGATTCATTTGTCTACTTAGCATGTAAAAAGACCCTTAAGAGGAAGACATGGGTAAAAAAGACATGAGTCTTATTGATGCCACTCTATATATGTGGATTTTCCAGATTCTCTGAGAATCAAACCCAAGGCTCAGGTCCACAGGGACTTCTGCAGCGATGAGGCAGAAGGAATGCTCCTGCCAGATATTGCATTTTCAGGGTAGCAGGAGTCTCCACACAGCTCCTGTGTACATTTGAAAGCTGACAGATCTGCAGAGTATTGGATCCACTAGACCCCAATGACTAATTCCATCTTCAGTGTCCAAATCATATCTTTTCCTCCAGTCTTACCTCTTCTTCTTTGGGGTTCTTCATTTCCTCCTATTCCTATACCAGGGGAGGCGAGCTGGAGCTCGATCTTCTTCTGTCCTATCATGTACTGCTTTTAGGAATGGGAATCAAAGATGCAGCCATGCTACTTGAAGGAGAGGAGGGAAAGAAGCCACACTGAGCTGCTGGAATCTTGCTTTGCCTGTCTCACTCACTCTCATTCCTTCCTGGAAGAATAAGAACCCTAAGCAAAGACCTGCTAACCTTCTCCTGTTATTCCTTCAGAGGCAGGAAATTGGGAACAGTAACTAATCAGGCCATGTGTTACTAAGCATGCCTGCCCCTCAGCAGTTCACCCATTCTCAGAAATCTTCTTCCTGGGTCTGTGATCCATTATGGCCTTTCACACTTTTAAATACTGACACAACCACAACCATTGGTAAGGTGAAATAGTACTAAATCTGCTGCATTCAATGGGTCTGTAGAAGGCCAGAAGCTAAATATCACCCAACATCTAGAAGATGAATTCAAGAAAGGTACAATAATAGGTGTTGTGTTTGTTAGACCTATCGGCAGCATACGACACAGTCAGCCACTGAAACCTGCTTGCTAAAGTCTATGATATGATAAACAACTACCACCTAGTGCAGCTCATCTGATCTCTTTTTGAGAATAGACATTACACAGAACTGTGCAAGAAGTGAAGCTGCTGGAAATGACAGCAAAATGGCCACCCACAGGATAGCATGCTAGCACTGATCCTTTTTAACATACATACCAATAACCAATCCATACAGAGTAATACAAGGAGCTTCATATATGCTGATTATCTATTACGACTAAAGAGAAGGACTTTGTTAATATTGAGGACAGATTAACATGTGCACTGAGCAACCTCTCAGATAAATACAGTAAGAACCAGATTCATACCAACCCAACCAAGATGTAGGTCACAGCTTTTCACTTATGCATAGAGAAGTCAAGTGAAAATAAAACATCACCTGGGATGGAATCCCACTGACTAATCACTTGAACCCTGTGTACTTGGGGGTAATATTGGATCAAACACTTACCTTCAAAGCACGTGTAGAAAAAATAAAAATGAAAGTTAGCACTCACAACAAGATACCTTGAAAGTTCGTCACCTCCAAGCAGGGAATGAACCCAGCTACATTCTGAACCACTGCTATTTTCTTGTGTTACTCCACTGCAGAGTATGCATGTCCAGTATGGGAATGATCAGTTAATGCCAAGAAACTAGACCCAGTTCTAAACAACAGCTGTCATAATGAGACGTCTAAAGCCAACACTAAAGGATAGCTTGTATTTACTGGCTGGCATTGCACCACCTGATATCAGAAGAAAGGAAGCTAGCCAAAAAGAAAGATCAAGGCACATGTAAGATCTCAGGCATCCACTCTAATATCATGAAGTTCAATAAGGAGAACTGCAGAGTCCTGCATTTAGGATGAAACAATCCCATGCACTGGTACAGGTTGGGGATTGACTCGATAAGTAGCAGCTCTGCAGAAAAGGACCCAGGGGTTACAGTAGACAATAAGCTGAATATAAGCCAACAATTTACCTTTGTTGCAAAGAAGGCTAATGGCATACTGGACTGCATTAGTAGGAGTATTGCCAGTACATCAAAGGAAATTATTCTTCTCCTTTATTCAGTACTGGTGAGGCCACATCTGGAATACTGTGTCTTCTACTGCAGAAAGGATGTAGACAAATTAGAGAGAGTCCAGCAGAGGGCAGTGAAAATGACGAGGGGGCTGAGGCACATGATTTATGAGGAGAGGCTAAGGGAACTGGGCTTATTTAGTCTGGAGAAAAAAAGACTGAGCAGCCTTCAACTACATGAAGAGTGGTTCCAAAGAAGATGGAGCTGGACTGTTCTCAGCAGATGGAGCTAGGCTGCAGATAACAAAACAAGCAATGGTCTCAGGTTGCAGCAAGGGAAGTTTAGTTTAGCTATTAGGAAAAATTTTCTTACTAGGAAGGCGGTAAAGCACTGGCACAGGTTACCCTGAAAGGTTGTAAAATCTCCATCCCTGGAGGTTTTCAAGGCATAGCTAGACAAAGCCTTTGCTGGGATAATCTAGTTGGGGATTGTCCTGTCATAAGCAGGGCATTGGATTAGATGATGTCCTGAGGTGCCTTCCAGTCTTAACTTTCTATTATTCTATGGTCACAGAGAAGCTGCTAAATAGCTTAAAGCATGAATGTTTTGTGACCAGTGTTGTATCACTGGACACAATGGCTGACAGTGTACGACTGGGGTTATGGAAGGAAAGATTATGCACAATCAGGTGATCTGAAATGGACCTGGAACTCCAAGAGGACCTTCCCAGGGGCTGATCTAGACTGGTCAACATGCCACTGCCTGAATCACCTGCACACACAAACTAGAAGATCACAAACAAACATGATCAAATGGGGATATGAATATATGCAAGTGCAGTTGAAGTACAGACTATGGAGCACCTGCTTGTTTGCCGACTCCTTGTTGAGACCTGTACAAAGTAGGACCTCACTGCAGCATCAGAAAGAGCCATCACTTGTGTACTATTCTGGAAAAACACCTAGTTTATGACAAGGACATGAGAAAAAGAAGTATAAATCAGATAGATTGAATAGCTGGGATTAGTGCATTCTGAGACTTTGACTGTGAACCCCACACAGAAACTGGGAGAAAACAAAATGTTCACATGAAGCTCTATGAAGCAAAACCACAGGGTTTCACAACATAGTACTTAGTTTTCTAAAATAAATGCTATGGATGAGCTACTTACTTCACTGCGAAGATCTTCCATTTGAGATGATCTAAAACCATAAGCAAAACAACAACAAAAGTCGTGTTAATATAGATACAGTCTGGGAAAATGTTTTGTTTATTAAAGGACTGGAGGTGGATTTGGATAGCAGTTTCCTGTCTGGCGATCTGCACTTTCTGCAAGCCACCTGAATATTAGAATAGAATAAATGAGTAGGCATCCTGTGGTTATGCTTTATGCCAAAATAACAAGGAAGACAAGGAAGATGTGTGGTCAAGTTGTTAATTAGAATGGAACACAACTAGCCTAAATTAAAAACGTGGAAGAAGTAAGTAAAAATGTTCATGAAAACAGACACCCTGTCCTTTTACTTTGAATTTACTGTAGTTTGAGACATGCATTTTGGAACAGAGCATTATGTAGTCTGTTTATAGCTACTATAGTACCAAAACTACAATTGTTCCATACAGGTTCTCTGTATAGGTCTTGTAAACACTGTCTATAACTGGTTGGGTTGTTTGGGCTGGGGGGTTGGAACATGAAGGAAAAATAAAGTCAGAGATTGCAGTAAATGATTTATTTTAAAATCAAATTTAAATATATTTTGTTTTTAATTCAAAATCAAAGACTTCTATATTTTGAATGTCTAATCATACTATTCCCATGGGTTTTTTTCTGTACAAATACATTCTTGTACCATATGAGTGGGTAGGTTATCATTCTGTTTCACAACAAAAGGCTGCCTACTATGAACTCCAGGGTTAGAGCTCAGTGAAGGATTAAGTCTTATTTATCTGATGAATGCCTGATATCTTTTTCGTAACCTGGGGTCCCACAAATAATCTTAGCTCTATTATAGTCTACCATACAGGATTAGAGGGCTAGGTTGAGCATCCCAGCGTGGTTTTTTTAAAGTGTTGCTGTAGTAGACATAGTAGATTCATAGTAGATTGTGGCTATGTAGCAATCTTTCTGGTTAATAGAGTGAAAAGATGAGGTTGACACTGGCTCTTACGGTCAACACTTGAGGTCATAGAGGCCCTAGAGAAGTTTTTGAAATATATTTATGGTATAGCCAGGTAATAGATCCATAACATGGAACTTCAGCAGTGATAATCTGAGTTTGGAGTTACTTTGATTTAGTTTTTTGCTTTTTGCTATCTCTGCTGTATTGGATACACAGGGAATTTCACTTGCTTGCAGAAAGTAACAGTAGGCACAACTTTTGTCTTTTGTAACATACAATATATAACTAAACATTTGTAATGCATCATTAGTGTTAGAAACAGTAGACTTTATGTGACACTGGGTTTTTCTGTGTTTTTTGTAGAAACATCAAATTGGTAAGTACTAACCAGCCTCAGTTGTTGTATGTAATCTTTTCTGCAGCTTCTCCTACTTCATGGTGGCCTCTTCATTGGCATACACTTCTTTTCTTGTGCTATGTGCTGGAGATAAATATCTGTGTCTTATATGACTGATGTTTCAGCTGAAAGATGTATATCGATTGGTCAGCTGCTACCGCTTCAGTTATCTTCCCTAACTTGTATTATTCCTTCCCATTTCCACATTGTTTCTGCCTGTATATCCCAAAATTGTTCATTGTAGATCTCCAACCTAGTCTGATGGAAGGGAACTCTTCCAAGCCTAATATAATTGATGCTGCTTAATGCTTTGCCTTTTTTAATTATTCCATCTCAGATCTATTTTTCTATGCCTTGTTCTGTTACATAAGCCCAGAACTGCTATCATCTGACTGGTGTCTTGCTTTTTATCTCAAAGACTAGAATAATCGTTTCTCAAGCATAGGTCCCCTTCTGCAGAATCCCAAGAACAGTAGCAAGAAAATGAGAGCATGGACAAAAATCAAATGATTCTTGTCTCTTACCCTTTCTCAACTTGTACTCTGTATCAGAAAGTGTTTAAGTACCAAGAAAAAATAAGTAGAATTGCATAAAGTGAGTAGTGATAAGAAAGCCATGCTCTGCCTGTAAAGGAACCGTGTTAAATACTGAGAAGTATGCCACAAAACTTCTTGTATATCTTCATTTTCCCTGCCTCTTGCTCTTGTAAGAAGGGGTTTTTTTTATTCTGAGAGCCTTTTCTTGTTTGTGAACCCAGATAGCAATGGTTGAGGAAGCAAAAAGCTATTTTTGTTCTATTAACAATAATTACTAAGAAATATGAGCAATCCAACTCTTTTAAATGGCCACTACTTTAATTACATTCATTGCCTAAGGGGCCATATTCAGAATGATTAACTAGGTCTCTAAATGGGACCTAGACCACAAAAGCAGACTAGAATAACCTCATTCCACTGGAGGTACTATTAACTTATTAGGTATCTAATTTATTTTGTTACCCATGTTTCAATTCACAAATGCCTAAACTTTATGTATGTATGAAATTCCCCAGTGTGAGAAGCTAGGCACCTGTTTCCCACATATAAGCTAGGCACCTGTTTCCCATATATAAGCTCTGATATAATCCTGATATGAGGCAGAACTGAGCCTATGATCTACCTAAATGTCTGGAAGAGCCTAGTTCAGTAGTTTTGCTCAGAGCGTGCCTATTCATGAGCCTGGAGGCTGCTCTGACTTGCTGTAACTACACTGCATTGGAGCAGACTTGATTAATCCAGCCAGCGTCTGCATCTCGTGTATCAGCATCCCCACGCTTCACAGTGGTTGCGGGGATGATTTATTTAAAGCTTGTTCGACAAGCTTTAGGTAAAGTACCCCTGCTGCCATTAACACTCCAGGAACTTTAATTAAAACAGCTCTCAGAACCACTCTAATTAAAGCACCCTTCTCCCTTCCTCCTTCCCCACCCCTTCCCAGAGCACACCTAAAAATTCCCAGAGCTACTTTGAATCCAGCACAAAATACAGGAGCCACAGTTGCTTTCCTTCAAGACAGCAGTGCCAGCACTCATCTTTTGTATAGTAGTTTGATGGTTAGTGCACTTTCCAAAGAAATGGGAGATAGGATTCAAACCCACATTAGGAGATCATAGTATCTAGAGTCAGTAAGGGCCTAAAGCAGGCCATCTAAGTCTGACCCCCCCCCCCGCCAATGGCAGGAACGAGTGCCAGGGTCACAGGACCCCAGCCAAGTACCTATCTAATCTACTCTTGAAGA
>JAGPOW010000261.1:56525442-56573244 GCA_030014935.1 Caiman crocodilus | reverse complement strand
TCCTCCCTCTGGTTGGGTGGTCTGTAGCAGACACCCACCATTAAGTCCCTTTCCCCTCGTCCTCCTTGCAGCCTGACCCAAATCGATTCCGCCTGGTCCCCAGTCACCCCCAAATTGACACTCGATGCAGAGAAACGCTCTTTGACATAGAGCGCAACCCCTCCGCCTCTTTTCCCCATCCTGTCCTTCCTGAAAAGGGCATAGCCATCAATTCCTATGGCCTAGTCATGGGTCGGGTCCCACCAGGTTTCTGTGAGCCCAACCAAATTGGGTCTTCCACAGCCACCAGGAGAGCCAGCTCCTCCTGCTTACCTCCCATGCTGTGAGCATTTGTATAGAGGCATTTGAGGTTAACCACTGCCACCTCCCCCACTCCACGTGTTTCCCGCAAGCTACAACCACCTACTCTCGCCTGACTTACCTGGCTCAGTGGCAGAGCGTCCTCTCCTCTTCCGGCAGGCCCATCCCCTGACAAAGCTAGTTTAAAGCCCGCCGCACAAGATCAGCCAAACTAGAAGAAAAGAAACGCTTACCGTTAGGCATTAGGTGAAGTCCATCCTCTGCCAACATGCTCTGCGTAGAGAAATGCAGGCTATGATCGAAGAATCCAAAGCTGGCATCATAACACCAACCCCGAAGGCGCTGGTTTACAGCTGCAATACACACCTCATGTCGCCTTCCCCGTTGGATCACCGGCAGAATGGAAGAAAACACCACCTGCAATCCTGACGCCTTGAGCTGTCTTCCAAGAGCCTTGAAGTCTTCAATGATGCAGCAGCCAGCCTCTAGAAGCGTCGTTGGTCCCCACGTGGACTACCATTAATGGATGGTAATCAGTGGCCCTAACAGTCTTCCGGACACACTCCGTGACGTCCTGAACCCGCACTCCAGGCAGGCAGCAGACCTCTCTGCCCAAGGGGTCAGGATGACAAATGGGACCCTCCATGCCCCTCAGGATGGAGTCCCCAATGACCAGGACTCGACACTTGCTCCTCCTATGGGACCGCTTCTTCCTCTCCGCTCGCAATGAGGGTGCACGATCAGCAGTCTCCTCCAGGGCGGCCAGGGCCGCATATCTGTTCCCAAATGGCACCTCAGGTACAGGTTCTGCAGCAGCATGGGCTGCCCTGGATGCTGCCACCAATGAGTTGCTCTTCTGGGTCTGGGGGGCTCAGCAGTAGGTTTCTGGCCCTGCAGAGAACAGAAGTACTTATCAATTTCATCTTCTGTTGCCCGGATCCCCCACAGCCTACTCACCTCGGCCTGGAGCTCCCGCAGCCGCCCTTCCAGGGCCTGAAGACGGCCACAAGAGGGGCAGCCAGGGAATGCCCCAGGCATCTTCCCCACCCCTGGGGGCCCCGCCACCACCCCCAGCCAGGGTGGGGGAGGCAGACAGCAAACCCCCCAGGGGTCTGGTCTGGGTGGCAGCCTCAGAGGAACGCTGGGGGGGCAGTACTAGGGAAGAGGGAGGGGGAGGGGCTAGGCCCCTGGCAGTGGCACTACGAGTACTCACTATGTTCCTAGAAAAAGAGGTCTTCCCGCTGGCAAGTCCCTCTTCAGATCCTCCTTGCGCTCCTCCTGCACGAACGCCGGCGCAAACGCCGGTGTACTCTGTTCACGCACAGCTCAGGAGTGCGGCTCCCTGCCGGCTCAGCTTTGAGCGATCCAGGAGGCTCCCCCTCCAGATCAGCTGCAGCTGCCTGCACTAACCTCACTCACCGATTCTCCGCTGCTGCTGCTGCTGCTGCTGCTCCTCCTTTGCTGAGAGGGCTCACGAATGAGATTGCCTTCTCAATTAGGCAATAGAATAGTCTGAATGGGGCCATCCTAGATGAGCTGCTATGTAACCAGAAATGCAAGATTAGAGGCTAGGAGAGAAGAAAAAAGGGGGCCTGACAGTGTAGACTATTTGTTATGACACCTGGTTGGGAGAGGAGAGAGTCAGGTTGTAGTCCCTGCTCCCAGGACTATTTTATATATTTTATGTGTATTAGATAGCCATTGGATGAAAATCAGATATAATCCTGGGAGTAGAAACTTAGGGATCAAACATATGACATATTTATGGTGCAGTAAATTGCCTTTACAATGTAGTAGATGTAGAATAGACACATGACATATGTGACATATGCATACTAAGTAGTAAATCACTCAAATTTAAAGTAAAGATACTTCTTGAAAAATACGTAGTACTACATAGGAAAGCTATTACATGAGATATGTTTGCTTCCTTAGGGTGTGTACAAGCATTCAAATAAACCATAGTTAGAAAGCTTACCACTAGAGCACTGTATAAGGATTTGAGGGTCTGGAAGGGTGTCCTGTGAATGCATCCCAGCATTTTCTGTGGGCCCCCTGGCTGAGAGCCACCAACTGCAAAGGGCAGCTCTGATTGACTGACCACCCCAAGGGATCACGATTCCCCTGGGGACCTCCTGCTCACAATCCTTTCTTCTTCCACCCCTGCTATATGGTTTTGATAGAAGAGATCCAGAGCATGTCTTGTCTCCTGTTAGTTGCATGCACATCAGTTTCTGTCCCTGTTCCCTGTAATAGATCCCTACCCCTCTTGCAAAAGCCAACAAACCCCAGCAGCTGCATCACCATCACCTTGCCCTTCTGCACTTACCTTGTTGCAGCCTTAGAAAGATTTGGCATGCCCATCTTAAGGTGACCCAAGAAGTGCCTAAGTGGCCACCTGGCTTCCTGCATATGGCTCTGTGCCATGTGCCATATACTTCTACACAAACCTGCTTACCGATGTGTACAGCCACCAAGCCTCCCAGATCTGGCCAACAACAAATGGTTGAAGAAGACAACCTTCCACATGGTTGAGGAAGACACGGCTCTACAAGACACCATGCAGTCTAGGGTGCTCTGGCAACACCTCCAGACCATCAACCAGTGCTTCAGGACTGGGACCTACAGCGACAGGAATGGAAGGGTATCTTTCATGACATGCAGGGTGGCTATGCCATCTCCATGTAATGGAGTACTAATGCTCTGAAAGGTGATCCAGGACCTCCTTCAGGAGCTCTCTCTTTTGCTTTGGGGACTCCATCAGTGCTTTTGTCTTGGCCCTTGGCTGCCCTCATGAAGATATCTGACACCCTCCCCTTTTTCCACATCCACATCTGCAAGTGCTCCTCATGCTGATGATGCAGCAGCTGCAAGTACTAGCTCTCAGTGCTCTGGAACATTCCCTTTGGGGGTAAGGCCCCTACTGGATGGAGGGGTCTCGCCCCCAAAGTAGGGGGCTATGACGACACCAATAAGGGCCCTTTGCCCCTATGATTTCAAAGGGAAGCTGCCCAAAAGCCATCAAATAATGTTTTGAAGATTAGCCACGGGTACCCTGTGCACAGCTACCACCCTGCTTCCCTGTCCCTGGTTCTGGACCTGGCCCTACCCCCACCCCAGGTAGTAAAGAAGGTTGGAGTTTTACTTTTCAACTGGGTCCCCATCACAGTGTAGTGTAGACTCTTACTGTGTGTGTATTCAATGAGCTTTGTTTTGGACACATCACTCTCTCCACTGGGACCAAGTAGAGTGGTGAGTGGTCTCTGGCTCACTGTGCTGAGACCAGGAGGACTAGTGGATGATCTCTGGATCACAGAATCATAGAAAACTAGGTTTTGAAGGGACCTTAAGAGGTCAGGGGCAGGGGTTTAAGCTGTCCAAGAAAGGGGCATGGAACAACTGGAAATGGTGTCTCTGAGCATGTGGCATCCTCCAGATTCTCAGGGGTCAAGGTCCATGGGGGAACATGTGTACTTCCTGGTGCCATCTGTGACAAAGATTGGCATTGGGGTCTACATGCTCCTGTTGACTGTGCTGTTGAAGCTGTGTCCTGTGTCCTGCCCCATAGTACCTAGGACCCCACTGCTCAAGAACAAATTGAGGGAACTCAAATCCAGCTCCACCTGCATCTGCACTCCTTGTTCCCCTGTTTCTGAAGCCTTCATGCACACTCTGCTCTTGGGGGTGGGTTTCTGCCACATGTTACCCTGCCTTCCTAGTAGCGCCAAAATATTTATGGCCATGGCACAAAGATGTATGACAGCTCTTTAAAAAATGGCATGCTGTGCCCCTTGCCCCTGGATGTCCAGTCAGCATCCCAGTCATGCCCCCCACCACACTCATCTGCTCAGCAATCCTCTAATAAAAGTCCTTGATCTAATGCACAGTGAAGAAGTGTGACTGAGTTTCCTCATCACTCCAGAGGTTGAAGGGGTCCCTAACTTCTTCCTGGGTCCAGTTACTACCACAGCTGTAGGTTCCAAAGAAAAAACAGCCAGGCTTTTCATGGTGCATGGGTGCGCCTTTGGAGTCCTGGTATTACTGAGCAGGTATGGGTCTTGGAGTATGATTACCTTTCCCCCTGTGTGGGTCTGGGTCTGGTCAGGTGTGCCCCCCTCTCCAGGGTGAACTTAGGTGACCTATACACACTCAACCAAACCCCAAATTGTCCCAAGTCAGATTCCTGCTAGTCCAAATCTTCCTGGCCATGTCTACTCCAGCGCTGAATTGTCCTGGGTCATCTCCTTGCCAGCCCAAACTGGCCTGGCAGTGCCAACCCAAGCCCTGAACTATCCTGGGTCAGATCCCTGTCCACCTGAACTGGTCTGTCTCACCTCATTCCCTCCTCTCCCCTATAGACCTAAATGCTAGATCTGGCTTGGACACTTGGGAAGGGGGGCAGTGGTGAGCCTGTTTGTTGTAGCCATAGTATGGTAGGGGCTGGGACTGGGGCTGAGGACCAGGGGTCCAGCTCATGTGGAAAGGACATAGCTGCCTTGGCCTTTTGTGTCTCTCTCCAGCCCTGGAGTGCTGCACAGCACTTATACACACACCCTTAGTCAGTTTCATTGTGAGTAGGAAATTTGCTCGTAGCAAACATACACTTACTTCCCCCACTCCCATTTAGTGGCCAGCTTGGGCAATTTGGTCATATGTCTGCTACATATTATGGATAAAATTGTGAATAAATTAATCTTTAGTAATCATGCCATGTGTCCTCACTTAGTATTTTCCTGTTGACTAGCTCTAGGGGGCTCCCTGCTCAATTTCTGAATTCTCTGAATTGTCCTTCGTAGCATCGGGGTGAAGGGGCAGCTAATCCTTCCCATTGGCTATGCAGGGTTTCAAGGCACTTAACCTTGTTTTGCTGAATCGTTCTTCTGAGGCCAAGTGCCTGAATTTTAAGCATGACAGCATCTAAGTAAAGAGGCCAGTGAATCTAGACATTTCCCTTATAGGCTAACTTTTAGCATTCCCTTAGCTTAAAATGTCTTGTAAAACCCTGGACCAAAATGAATAGGAAGAACTGTAATGGGGGAAAATGGTCATTGTAATAATGACGCAGCCTTTTGTCTGAGCTCAATGATTAGAAGTGCCTCGGCATAGCAGAATTCTTAGCACAACGCGAGCACTCAGTGCAAAAGTCCCTTGATACGGCAGGAAAAACCTTGGTGCAGTAATCAGTCCCCACCAAAGTTTGCAATTGCACTGTTTGCATGCATGCTACCGATTGGCTTATCATAAATTATTCCTACCTGGCAGCTGGCAATTGGCTCTCTAGCCGTATAAAAGCTAGGGCAAGTTTCCGCCCAAGTTGGAGAACTCTGCGTGTACGTCGGAAGAGAGTTTCACATGCATCTCGGAGCGAACTTGGAGGCCTGATCACTCACCAATGACTCCCCATCACCGTTCATCCTGACATACCCCGTACCCTGCATGCTCGGAAACATCAGTGTGCCACCCGGTTTTGCAACTTGTATGGAGCGTACCTACACTGTGTGCATTGACGCGAGTCCCTGTACTGCAGTTTGTAAGTAATGTTCTTTTGAATTCAACCAACAAGCTTCTGTGCCTAATTCCACTCCATCAGTGCAGCCCCATCTGGCCATTCTCGGCCCCCACACCCTTGACTAAAAGAGAACTAAAGTTACACAGAGTGAAGGAGCATTTCCAAAGGTAGGCTTTTAGGCGCCCAGGCACCTGAATATTAATGTCAAGAAAAAACAAACAAAAAGAGACATGTCCAATTGAAGAGGCTGGAGGTAGAATACTATATCCAAGACAATAGGTCTAGGATAGTAGCAGATCCAGCAGCTAGTACTAATAGACACAATCTCCAAAGATGATATAGGAAACAAGGAGCATGTTACACTGGTCAATATCCACTGTGACAGGGCACCGTTGGTGCCTGCCACTTTAAGGGCCGAGTCAAGAAGACAGCAGGTGCTTGATTGCAGCAGCCATTTGAGAACCATGGCCACCTATATAAAGAGGGTAGTTCACTGCTGGCAGCTAGGCAGGGAACATTGCCTGGCTGAACTGCTGAATGGAACAGCTGCAGGTAGGTGCAGAAGGCTCTTGGTTCTGGGCATGACCTAAAACTGTACCCTGCTGGGAGTGGGGGATCTGGTGAGGCTTCCAGTGGTATGGGAGCCCCCAGGAAATACCAGGCTAGTTATCGCCCTGGTAGAAGGTGGGTTGGGGCACCTCAATAACCCCTAGCCCCCACATCACTGTGGGTAGAAGTTGGGGCCAGGCATGACTATAACTACCTGTGCCTTCACCTGGGAGAGAAGCCCTGTAGCCCCAGTGAGGGGGTAGAAGTGGAGCCCTGGTGGGACCAGAGAGCTGCATGGGTATGGTGCATGGGTATTTGTGTAGAGTTGCCCCAAGAGGAACCAGGGTAAGCTTGGCCCAGGTCAAGTAATTGGCTGGCCACTACCCTGGTGAGGGTTGCAGGAGAGGCCCTTAAAGGTGATATATCTGCCACCCAAGGTGTGCACTAGATAAAGTCTATGGCCTAAGAGGGCTGCTCTGAGAGGGAGCTGGGTGGTATATACTGTTGATGTGTGAAAAAGACCCCATGAGAGGGGGTGGAGTGTGAGAGGCCCTAGTGAAAGAAGTGTAGTATGAAAGTGTGTATGAATGAGGCCTGATAATGAGAGCTAAGCGTGGTCCAACTGTAGGTCAGGAGCATTGTCACATGGATGTCAACTGTGAGCCTTGGGCTGCAGGGTAAGGGAGGATCAGAGCTGCAGAGAGAGTTCCCTGGCATCAGGGTGAGAATGGGCAGCCTCCCGCCTAATTAGAACCAATGATGAAACAACAAGGTGTGGCAGCAGAGTGAGGTGGGAGAAGGCCCCCTATTATGCACAGAAACACACACTTCTTATATATACACTTTTGAATTAGTAAGCAAGAGTAGCTTGCCTGAACAAGATTTGCATTCTGCAAACAAAGAAGATGAATTCATTTTTTCACTAGCAAATAAACATCTTACACTTTCTCCATTGAGGCAGCCATGAATTTTGCTCCACTGGGGCATGCTCAGCAGCCACAGAACCTAGGTGCCTGTTTGATGCTTCTGTTCTTCACAGTTTGTTAGTAGCAAAATGTGTGTTAGTAGCAAAATATTTTATAACTGATCCCTGGGTGAGGTTGATTAAATTTTCTGCTTAGAGGAAGCATTTCTGATGAAGGAAGTTAAGAAATTTTGTCTCTGAATCAATAGCATCAAATATATGAATAGCCAGCTACAATTAAGATGGGTATTTTTAAGACTATTTAATTATGTTTTATCAGTTCATAAAAGGACCTGATAATCGGTGTTCATATAACCACAATGCCTAACCATGTTCGACCAGTGCTTTTGATAATCCCATCTGCTTCCAGTTTTGCTTTTCCTTTCATATTTATTAATGATTGCTCAAATGGGAGTATATTAACAGTCTTTGAATTCATAATTGTATCAACATGATCATAAGCATTTTAAAAAGTTAGCATTGGAAAGGACCCCAGGAGGTCATCTAGTCCAACCCCTTGCTCAGAGCAGAACTATCCCCAACTAGATCATCCCAGCCAAAGCTTTGTTTAGCCAGGTTTTGGAGCTTCCACCACCTCTCTGGGTAACCTGTTCCAGTGCTTTATTACCCTCCTGGTGAGAAAATTCTTCCTAATATCTAACATAAACTTCCATTGCTGCAACGTGAGATGATTGTTTTTTTTTGTTCTGTTGTCTGCCACCACTAAGAACAGTCTAGCTCCATCCTCTTTTGAACTCCCCTTCAGGTACTTGAAGGCTGCTATTAAGTCCCCTCTCAGTCTTCTCTAAACTAAATAAGCCCAGTTCTTTGGTCTTTTGTCATAAGTCATGCCCCCCCAGTCCCTTTGCCATTTTGTTGCCCTCTGCTGGACTCAAACCAATTTGTTCACATCATTCCTGTAGTGGGGGCCCAAAACTGAACACAGAACTCCAGATGTGGCCTCCCCAGTGCTGAATAGAGGGGAATAATCACCAGGGATCTGAGTTTTCTGTTTCCCGGGGAAAAACAGAGAAAACCATGGATTTCCCATTTTTATCAGAGAAAACACAGATTTTCCCTTTTAGAAGAGAAACCTGCATATTTTCTCTGTTTAGTTTAGTTTACTTTCCCCTTTTAGTTTAGTTTTGTTTTAGTTCCAGTCTGCAAGAGTTGTTTGCAAAAGGGGCAGGAAACCTTCAACTCTGCCTGGAGGGGAAGGGAGAGGGGGAAGGGCGAGGTCCAACACTTACACTTACTAGAGACTGTTTCAGGTTCACACTTCTTGCTGGAGGTAAGTGGGGCTTGGGGATTGTGGGGCAGGGCTGGGGAGAGGGTAGAAGCTGGCTGGGGGCTCAGGGAGTGGAAATGTTTGCAGCTGGCCAGACACTCCAGCCAGGAGGAGGTTTGAAGCCTTCCTGCTCTTGGCCAGAGTGCTGGGTCTGCTGCAAACCCCTGCTGCTCCTGGCCAGCTGCAAATGACATCTGGCTGCAGTGTTTGGCCAGGGAATGCCTAAGCTGGCTGGAGGATAAGAGAGCAGGGAGGTTTGCAGCCAGCTGGGCACTCTGGCCAGTGAGGGAGGTTGCAGACTCACCTGCTCCCTCAGCCCTCAGCCAGCTTGGATGCTCTCTGGCTGGTAGGGGGGGTTTGCAGCTGGCCAGGCACTCCAGCCAGGAGCGGGGAGACTACAATCACCCCCCACCCATGACTGGTGCACCTGGCCAGCTGCAAAACCTGGGTCACAAACACTGTGCTCCCCCTGTGCATCCCCCCTCCAAAGTGTAGCATGTGTGACTGGCACATCAGGGCACAGTGGGGCCATGCACAAAAGCTGCCTGCTTCTGCAAGCTCTGTGCTGCCCTGGCCACACTTCCTTTGTGTGCTTAGGGGCAGAACACACCTTCCCTGCCCCCCCCCCCAAAGTATGAAGGGCTTGGGTCCCCCCTGCTCTCCAGCAGTACAGACTGCCACTGGGAGCCAGCCCTACCTGAGCCTGCAGCAGGCAGGCAGCAAGGGGAAAGCTGGCTTGTGCTTTTGCTGTAGCAGCCACTGCCTTCCATTGGGGTCAGGGGGATGTGGACCTGGGTCCCTGGCCCATAACCATGGTAGCTGGGGGCCCCCTTCAGCAGGGCTGGAGGGCAGAGGCTATGGGTAGGGGGCCAAGGGCACAAGCAGGACTGGAGAGCTGGGCAGGGGGAGGCAAGGGACAGCAGGGCTGAGGGGGGGCTATGGAGGACATTTAATTTTAACCACAGAATTGGGGGTCTTTATCAGAAAAAAAAAATCACAAATTCTGTTATGGAAAATCAGGATCCCTGATGATCACTTCCCTTGACCTACTGACAACACACCTACCAATGCAGCCCAGTATGCCGTTAGCATTCTTGGTGTAAGCATGAGAAATTATTCTGAAATTTCCATGAAGTTCTTGCCCTGCCACCTACAATGGATAGATGATACTGAAAAAAATTATTGAATATTTGATCCTTAAGCACTTGAAAGAAGACTCCTATCAATAGATGAAGTATTTACATATTCCCACAACAGGGGAGCAAGACATCATTACAAACTTAATGGTAATCGAACATTGGAATGTACTTGAATTGGGGTCCATTATTCTATTTATGTTAACTGTCATAATGTTATTTATGGTGACTTATGTTTGAATTTCACTTGGATTCAGAATTCTTCCTCCTTCTGTTTTGATGTTTTTCCTGGTTGTCCTACATGTTCTGATTGTTCTACGAGTGCTGATTGTCACATAGCAGAGTTTTTGGGAGAAACAGAAGTGGCATTGTCACAATTTGGTTAACATGGTCCCTGCAGAGGGCAGACATCCCATCTCTTTAGGTAACCCTGAGCTGGGTACATTCCTGAGAGGGGGGGACCTGCTCCCTCTGCCTATGTGACTGGCATCACATACCTGGGTGGAGGGCTTAGGCTCCCTATTGTTCTAAGTAATGCCAGTCTACCTGGCACCAGTGTTGCATATCAAATTAGTTGGCTGGCAGCCAAAAGGTGCTGGCCTCCATTGGACCAGGCAAATGAAGTCATCACTTTTATATAAGTTAAGGACTGCCTAGGAGGAGGAGCCATGATGAAAAAGCTCAGAGAAGTTGGGCCATCTGAAACTTCTCTCAAAACTTGTGATCAATGAACTGCTTGCCTCCAGAGGGAAGCTCCACCTGCCTCTGGATGATTCTCGCAAGTAAGGTACCTGAGATCTAACTAGATAGCTAGCATGCAGTAGCTCAGATGCATGATCAAAGGCTACTCATGTGGAAGAAACAAGCTTCACTTTATTGTTTGGTCATGAAGTTGTCAGAGGCCTTTATTATACAAGCAGCTGTAGGGGAGGACACTGAACAGACAGAGCTTCCTCTTATCAGTTCCGCATGACCCCCCCAATAGACAGTATTAAATTCAATATTAAAGCAAGCTTTTATATGTTTTAATTCAGGTTACATGACGTGAGATATTACAAACAGAAAACTAGTTTGGACCAGAAAGATGCAAGAAGGCATAAACTGTGATTTGACCTTTTGACATCATAGGTCTACTCAGCTCAACAAGGGAAAAGGGTGGGAGAAAGAGAAGATTGCAAAATAGGCAGGGAAAAAGCAATCATTAGCAAATAGTGCACTAACTTGAAGAAGTCAGCAGAAATTAAAACCTTCATATGGGGTTTTCATCTTCCACATTCAGCCATGCCAGTTTGCTCTATGGGATTTCTCTGATATTGCTGTACCCTATTCCAAACCTACTCCTTGTAACCAATAAAGTTCTCCTTTGTACCTAGCATGGGAGACATTAGGAATGGATCTCGATTATGCCTTGGGGTCCCCTTGATTTGGCTGACTAAGGGAGACCACTATTTGTGCTTCAGACTAAGGAAAGCACCCCAAGTTCTTGAAGTAGGCTGAGTACCCTCAAGGACTACTAGGCCTGTGTGTCCCAGGGGGCACAGAAGCAGGATCAATCCAGACCCTGGCTAGTGGCAGTGGAATCCCCAGGTTAGTGGGTGTGCTCCAGGAAGGGGGTCAGCCAGAGAGGAGGTGCCCCCAGGGAGGCAATCAGAGCCTGGCAGGTGGTCAGGTGCAGTGAGGTGGATGGTTCAGCACAGTAGCACCCCCTACTGGCCTGCCACACCGATTTTTATGGCTATACTCTATCTGACCAGTAAAAATGAAAGGGCTGTGCACATATAGTTCAAGAAGTGATTTGTTACTGTATTTTAGGAATCTGAAATTTTACTATAAATAGTTCTTTTAGTTCACCTGCCTCTCAGGGAATGCTACAGGGAATCATTGAGATATCACATTGAAATGTTGCCACCAGTTTTATGGAGTGGCTGTAACAGCTCCCCTGACTCAGACAAGTTTGTTTCCTTATCTGGAACATTGCTAAACTATTTTTGTGTAAAGTGGATTATTTCTGGGGTTCACAAACATGGAGCTGAAGAACAAATTATTATGTCTTTGAAATGAATTAGATTGCACCAAAATATGCTCCAGCAAATGATGCATCCTATATCTCTATGCAAGATCTCCCCCGATAATGTTTTTAATGATACAAAATGAAAAGTTCTGCTTTATTTCCAGAAGGTAACCTATCCAACAATTGCATGTTAATACCACATAGGTAACCAATTCCTTTTAAGTTATTGAAGATGATTTGGTAGCTAGTTACAAGATCTGCATTCAGTAACTTGCTCTCCTGCTGACTTCCCATGTGGCTTTGGGGCAAGGGGTTAGGTGCCTAAAATTATCATTAGATTAAATTCAGGCACACAAATCTAAATGACAAGCATATGGACACCTTGCCTAAACACCACCTTTTTGCTGGAAGACTTACCTAGGTCCCTAAAGTTCAAGAACTGTGCGTGCCCAAAGGGACCCTTGCCTTGGCTGAGATGAGCACATGGACATCTAAGGTCTGTTTGGGATTCACACAAACTTTTCATCCCTATGGTAAATCCCCAGATGGGCCTAATCAGTAGGCATGCTTGGAGCATACCTAACAACAGCTGACATCAGTGCATTCAGTACTCACATCAGTGTCATTTGAAACCATGACACTAGCTAGTGACAACATGGCTAGTTGTGCTGGTTGCACACACCTCACTTTTTATATAATAGTTCAGGGGTTAGAGCATTTACCCGCGATATAGCAGGTCTGGTTATGACCCCTTTTAAGCTTGGAGAGGTTCAAAACCATAATTCCTGCCTCCCAGCAAAGTTCCCACTCACTAAACTGTAGGCTAGGTAGAGAGCCAACAGGAGGCAATATGACTGTAATCCAGTGATGCAGCCACTCACTGGAAGAAGGGAATGTTTGGGTTCCAGTCCTTGCTCTCAATGCTGTTAATGTGTTTTATCCCATGAATCTTTAATATAAAGTGCATAAACTCTGTTGGGAGCAAGGACTAGAACCTAATGCTTACCTTCTCTCAGAAGATTGCCCTCATCACTCTGCTGTGATGTAATCTTCCATGAAGATACAGTGGTGCTGGAATGCAAGTTTGTTTGCCAAGTAGTGTTGATTTCTACTGTAATGATATTAAAGGGAAAGCATTTTGTTTTGACTTGAAAATCAAAAGAATAGGCATCTTGCTTCCTACTCCCTTGTCTCTGTAAAAATGTGTATCAAATGAAATGCAGGGTTTATTGATCCTATGCCAACCCTGCAGCCCCAAAAACTGGCACAAAAAGTAAAGGGACTTTTCCCCTTCTATTAGAAAATCATATGGGGTTAGGGTCACAAGCCAATGGGAAAAGGTAAAAACATCAACATTGCAGTAATATACACTCTGCATTTTAATTTCACTTCCCCCTCCTTCACCTCTGGAAGTGTCCCTAAACAAGACTTTAGTCCCTAGAACAGTCAAACAGCAGCCTGCAACTGCCCTCAAATCTAAGCCCAGCTTCTTAAGTCTACAGTCCTGGCTGACTAAGATGGTGACATCTCCAGCTTTACTATGCACTACTCTTTGTAGGGCTGACCAGGTTTCACATGCACACAGCTCTCTTTTTCCTGTACTCTAGCCTCAAGCTTCCTCTGCCCCATGAACGACTGGTGCCTCCCATGACTAGAGGGGCATGGCAGTGAGTGGCCAGTGGGGACCACCCACTCGGTCAGCAGTGGTGAACAGCAAGCATAGGAAATCTTAATTCTTGTCTTTCCTAACTTTTGATGCTTAATTTTACAAAACTAATGTTGTTTTAATGTACTTTGGGGTTGTAATGTTTATGTATACTATCGTAGCAAGTGGAGGTCTTAATAAAGGATCATAGACTCACTGTGCCAGATCTTACATCTATCCTTACAGAATACTTCGAAAAAGGAAGAGGTGGAACTTGGTGGCCAATACTCCAAAAAGGTTACAATGATCAAAGTACATAGTTAGTGGCAAAAGATCAAAATAACATTCTGTTGTGAGAAGCACAAGTTAACAGTGAGACTATATAGTAAGTAGCATTCACACCACTCCAACTGTCTAGACAGTATTAAATGATTTGTAGGTCTCATGACAGAGGTCATCGTTAAGAAGAAACTCCTTACTAGGAATTCTTCCCATGCATTAGAGTGGCATGGGAGAAATTGCAAAGATGTCTGGTGGGCAGTGAAGACTGACATTATTAAAGCAGAGATGGCATTAGATGCAAGAGATTATGACAAAGCTGCAGGTATGCAAATCCTTAAAAGAAGACAAGTCATTTGTGTTTGCTACAGTGAAAGCAGGGGAGCTAGTGAAAGAGGCAAATACAGCATGTGATGAGCCAGGAAGATATTCTTTGCAGAAGCATTTAGAATAGACAGAGAAAGACAAGTTTTGCCAGTAAATTTCTTGTCTTAATCCCCACCACATTCCACCTCTTCCACATAAATCAGAGGTTTTTTTCAGTGATATATTTCATCCTTCCATTATTGGTTGCCCTCCCTTATAACACTGGCCATTGTTTTGTCTTTGTGTGTTTGCCTTGTCTAGTTTAGATTGCAAAAGCTTCAGGGCAGTCAGTAAAGCACTGGGTAAATTTACACAAGGCTTTCAAGTGTTCTAAATTCAAACATATTTGTAAAGAAATGAACAAGGCAGTATGCTAATCATCTAAATTTATGAAGTAACATTTAATTCTGAGAAATGAAAGGGAAGAGAATTACTATCATGACTGTCCAGCCACTATCCAGCTTTCATTATTATGCTAACAGTTTGGGTAGACATGCTCATGAAAATATCTTTTGGGTTGGATTTCTTTTGTTTTTTTATTTTTTAGACATGAATAATTCACAGCACAACTAATACCATGCAATTTGTTCAAAGCATTCATCAGTACCATTCTGAAAACATATTATCTTAGATCAGTGATTCTCACTGAGGCTGCCATGAGATTCTTTAAAGGGTGTCATGAGGTGTAAGGAGATAAGTGAGGTGTGCAGAGATAAACTCAGACTCAGGCTTATCCCCCATCCCCATCTGCACTCTCACTGCCCCTCTGCAAAAGCAAGCCTTGTAATATGTACATTGGTTTTTGAAATTGGGTTCCACTCATTTCACAAAGGCTATGGAGGAGTGTCTTGAGTCCAGTGAGGGGGTGCCTTGAGTCTGAAAAAGTTGAGAGCCACTGTCTTAGATGACAAAAACCAGAAACAGAAAAGTAGACATTATAGTGTCCTTGACTGCAAGTATTTATGAAGTTTTTATATATAGAAATGCATTTACCAGCAACATAATTCTATCTTATTATATGTACAATAATATCCGTGAGTGTCATTTTAACCTAATGCTGTTTGTTGTGACTGAATTCATTATATTGAGTTCATTACTCTAGTAAAACTAAGTAACCAATAATACTGTTCTATATAAAATGACTTTTTCAACTTTTAAAATTTCTAATTTTAGAGATTTCTAGAATTACAGAGTTCTCGAAAAAGTTTCTAGAATTTGAAGTTTCTTGTTAAAAATTGTATATACAATTTAAGCTAAATCATTTTTAACACTTGTAGTATACAGCCACCATTTAGAAAAAACATTCAGTATTTAATAATTTCTATAATTAATTCAAAAAAGTAATAATTGTGGGTAAACTCACTTCTGTCAACTAGTTTGACTGAGATCAATAGAACAAATTACAGACTAAGGCACCACCACTCAGTATGGGTGAAATCCATGGCAACACTAAAGTGGATAGCAAAACTTCAAACAGCCAAATCTGGCTCCCCATGTGTATAGCCATAGGCAATCCCTCACAGTCAAGGATGATTGTCTTTCATGTTTGTCTTATCTGTGGGTCCCTATCTGGGATCTGTCATGGCCGGGTCCCCAGGTGGCAATTGGGGAGCAACCGCAGATTGCGCTTTGGGCAAGGGCACCAGCCCAAAAGCGTTTGGGTTCATGGACCGCGGTTCGCCGAGGCGGGAGGAGGAGTGAAACCCAGAAGCGATGATAAAATAATTGAAAACTTTACTTACAAACTTGCAGAGTAGACAACTTGGAGAAGACTATTTTTAGGAATACACACGATTATATACAGAGGTGGTGAAGATGGTGACAAATCGTGATGATGGCAGCTACCAATGCAAGCGTCAGCATATACGGCTAGCTGTAGTCACACTACAGCAGCATACTTGTTATTCGTATTCGTGTTATTCATGAAATAGCAGAGCGCCAGGTCCGAGGCAAACTCGTGCTATCCGGCCTAGGGGTCCGCTCGAGCTTGGGGCAGGTGATCAGCCTGTCCTGATGTCCGCAGCCCAAGGAACCACACTACCATTTAGAAAAAATGTCACGCAGTTCCTTATATAATCTCCTTAGCCAATCAGGAGTTCGTGCTTACCGAATGTTCTGGAAGGCCTGGACATTCTGGACCTGCCAGTCATGCCTCAGTGATAGATAGAATCAGTCTAACCAGAATGGTCACGCCTACTTGCATGTCTGGGTAACTGTAAATGGAGTGTGCTGTAATCACGTCATCAGTCACCATGTACATAACACTAACATCACAATATCATGTCAAACAGTGAGCAATAAACAGTACAATAATCAGTACAATAGACAGTACAATAATCTGGTGAAGGCATTTCTCTAAGCACAGGATCAACTGACTCTTTTGCAGCTCAGGCACATGTTTCCATGCAGGGTGGGTGGCTTTAGGTTCTTGATTTGGTCTGCAACTTGCTGTTTCTGCCGCTTTGCTTTTTTTATCTCTTCTTGTCATTGGAAGGTTTCAAAGCACTGAGGTCTTTGCAGCAGACTCTTCCTCTATTTGGGGAGGTTCTGGGCAAGTTGATGTTACATTTTTTCAAGTTGGCCTTGAGAACATCCTTGAAGCACTTTCTCTCTCTTCCTCTCAAGTGTGTGCCTTGACTGATCTGAGAAAATAAAACTTGCTTCAGGAATCTGGAGTTGGACATCTGAATGAAGTGGCCAGCCCAGCGAAGCTGATGTCAGATGATCATCACCTTGATATTCATGGTGTTTGCCTGTGAGGGGATGTTGTTGTGTCCGTCTTCCCACTAGATTCAAAGGATCTTGTACGGGCAACATTGTTGGTACTTCCCAGTGACTTGAGGGGTCTCCTCTACACTGTCCACATCTCAACTTCATACTGTAAGGTGGGAATCATGACTGGTTGATGAATGTTAAGTGTCAGTCCCATTTTCTTGCATGCCTCAGTGAAGATGTTGATGATTGCTTGAAGGTCTGCTTCAGAGTGAGCACACACTGTAAGATCATCAGCGTACTGGAGCTTGATGACTGAGGTTCGGGTCATCCTGGTTTTGGCTCATAGTCAGCTGAGATTAAATAGCTTACCATCCATTTGAGAGTTTAGCTCCACTCTGACTGGAAGCTTGTCATGGTCAGATGTAGCATTGTAGTAAGGCATATTGAGAAGAGTATTGGAGTGATGATGCAGCCTTGCTTAAATTCTGTCTTAACCTCAGGGGGATCTGTGATAGATCTATTATTGAGGACCGCCACTCAGTTATCATCATGAAGCAGGCAAAGAATGGTGATGAATTTCAGTGGGCATCTTTATTTAAGAAGGATCCTCCACTACACTTGTGGCTTTTCAGGGGGGAAAGCATTACCATCTGCTGTTTCCACTACATCCTGGTGGTGTTACTCCTGTTTGGTCCATGACTGCTAATTTGTCAAATGTTATCCTTGCTTTTTTCACAGTTAACCTTCCCTGCAGGTCATTCCTCTATCCACCCTCTATGGATGCTCTGGATAGCAGTACAGCTCTGCTACATATTACCAGATGTGTATAGTATATACAGGTGCATATAAGGATAAGCAGCTATTGAATTCCAAATTACTCAAAATGAATCAGGGCAGCTCATTGCTTCAGTAATTGTTTCTTTTATTATGTAACATTTTCATTGCTGACCATGCAATGAAGTTTGCAACCATGGGTGCCCGTCCTTCATGAGCTTATGATAGACTCATTGCATGAATAGCCCATGTTTTCATTCCATCATGCATCCAAGATTTCCTCTTTCCCTTCTCTTATTCTTCTGATTTCAGTGTCTAAGATAGAGCAAAAGTGATGTTCTGGAAAAATATACATCCGTTGAAGAGGGACAGACCAGGGTCCAATTATTAGAAATTTACATCTGGTTTGCATTAAGTTACGGCTATGAAGTGTAGACATTCAAACAGCCTGTCACAAAGATACTATTTCTCAGGAAAATTTCATATGGACCTTTCCCTGTATGGGTTTTGCAACTGTGCAGGTACTAATTATAAATAATACCACTATGGAATAAAAATAGGGAGTCATTAACATCAATATTTCCCTCGATCCATTTAATAAAAAAACATCTGTAGTACAGCATCACTCTATTCCACAATTTTGGCCAGGATGTAACTATATCAGAATATATCTTTGAGACATTAGATTTCTGGCTCATAATGCATGTTTTTTAAATTGCTTTAAAGGTGCATTTTCATCATAGACCTTAAAGTCACAATGAGATAAGGAGTCTACTTTCCTGAGCTTCAAAAGTAGATTATTTTCCTGTATTTTGCCTTTCTGTAACTCCACTGTATAAAAAGTTAGAGTATGGTTTTAAAAAGAAACTCCACGAAATTTAGAATTAATAAGAATGATATGTAATATTTGTGGTTTGTAAAAACCCTCAGTTTGAGATCCCTATAATATCTAGGGGCAAGAGTGTGGATTAAAGACAGAGTTCCAAACTTATATCTGAATTTCCTGAGTTTTGTCTTTTGGAGTAGGAGCAATATTTATTTTTAAATATATAGATATTTTCTGTGTCAATTTTTTTAGTAGTCAACAAAAGAAAAAAAATGCAATAGTATCATTATATAATGTTATTTAACAGGAAAAAAAATATCCAGACCATTTTGATTTCTGTCCTTTTCTCTTTGGAGGCTGAGAAAAACAAAATTAAGGTAGAAAATGTGCATTTCCCTTTGGAAGAAGGCAGTTAATGTTTGTGTAGCCAGATCTAGCTAAATAAAAAAGATTCTGTGAAACCATTCTTAAAAAAATGCATTTGTACTCTCCCTCAGAGCTTTGTAGTACATAAATATACTTGCTAGTTCTTTTACACTCCACTCTTTCAAAACTCTTTACAGAAATTAACTAACAAATCCTCCCAACACCTTTGTGCAGTTAGCAAGCTATAAAACATATTTAGTGAAACACAGTAAGTCAGCCGTGTGCTCTCTTAACTGTCCGCTAGTGTTTAAATTGTAATTTTGGTTGTTAGATAATGTCTTTGTTTTTTCTACTTGTTTGCTTCTGACAAAATATGTAGGTTAAGGGAGAGTGCTAACCTTTCAGGAGAGGAGGGACTGTGAGAATGAGCTTTTTATTGCTGTTGTCCTCCTCTTGTTTTCTTACAGGCTGGTCTCAAATATTACTTCCATCTTCAGTTCCTTATCTATGGACAAAATAATCCTCTAAGAAAATGAAGGCAGCTTGACCTCTCATTTATCTGTGTTCACAGCCCACTGTCACCAGCCTGTTGAAAAGTCTGAAAAGGTGGGGTGGAAAGGAGTCAGTCAGCAGGGCCTGTTAATTTTAAGCTAGCTGTCTGACTGGTTTTGTTTTGGGAGTATAGACTTTCTTTCTGTTAAGTGAACAAATTATTTTCTTTTTTGTCCTACCTAGACTATGGAATGATGGGGGCCCCTGAAGAGTAAATTAGACCTTGATGGCTGTGGTAACAGAGAAGTTGAAAAGTCAATGGGGTTGTTAAAATAAGCCTTTCCTCCCAAGCATTGCCATACATGCCAGCACCAAGTGTTCCTGAGAGAAGTGAGAAAATAAGCAAGGCAAAAATTAAAAGATTCCAAATTAGGTCAATGTAATGCATAGATGAAGCTCCTGCTGTAAATGTCCAGAAAAAAGAGTGAATGTGTATACCTGAGCTGCTGTAAAATGAGCTTCAGGTACAATAAGATGACCAAATGGGAGCCCTTGGACATTTGTACCTCTCCTCGTACATAGGAAGCTTTGTATTGACTGACAGCTGTCACATCTGGCACACTGTTCATTCTTTTCTTTTACCATCCCCCTAGCCTTTAAAATAGATATACAGCTGTGTAGCAAAGAGGGAAAGGTGGTGTGTAAATGACATGAATTTCAAATAGGTCCATGGGGATTCTTTTTTCATGTCAGTCTAAACTGTGCACTCTTAGCTATAATCCCTTCTGGATTATGCCCCATGCTTACCCCAATGATTCCTGAGTCAGGACAGGGTTTGTCACGGTCAAAATGTATTCTGGCATATACAATCAAGCATTTCTAAGGAACCAGTGATCTGCTGACAAGATATATAGTTAGAGAGAGAGAGAGAGAAAATGATAGTAGCACAGCAAAAAAGGAAATACCTTTTTGGCCATCTGGTATTAAATGCAAAGTATATGAAGACTAGTATCCAATACATCATTTCTGCATATTTAAAATCACTCCTACTCACGGTGTGAACCTAAAAAATAAAAGTTAACAAGTCCTGGTGTTTTGCCCACCTGGGCTTTTCTGAGTATTAGTGGACTCATTTGATTGTCTTTTAATGGCATTTAAGGGTCAGACTCCTTCTTCCAGTTCCCCCCATTTTGCACTATTTCATCAGGGCAAAAGATACAGATAGTTGCCCTCATAATGTAGCTAGTATCTTCGCTAAAATAGAGGGAACATCCCATGTCATACAAAGCCTGTGTAGTCAAGTCTAACCCTGGATTTCCTTCTAAATACTGAGGATAAGACAGGGTAACTCTATTTCTCCAGTGATGCCCCACTGGTAAAGCAGTTCCTAAGAATGTGAAGCTTACAACAGTCCTTTGCCAATCACTACAAAGTTATTGTTCTTAGACTGGAGTTCTGACATTCAGAATAAATTAACACTGGCATCAACTCCTACTCCCATGGAATGAACGGCAGAATTTCATTTGCAATAACAGTGAGATCAGTAGCAGAGGAAGATAGAAGCCTGTGTAACCAGATCACGCCACTTAGGGGTCTTCCTGTCCCTGTTATTTAACAGTTGCCATCAGCCTGGGTGCTTGCTGTCAGAAACCTCTCCCAGAACAGGGAATGCTCTGAATATTTCCTGTTGAGGGAGAGAATAAGAAAGTTGTCCTACAGCAAAATTTGCATCCACTCCTTCAGGTTCTCTGAGGTAAATCCTGCAATTTCCTCTCTCCGCTACTCCTTAGTGTGGTTTCCTGTGTTAATGCTGATTATCTGTGTGGTAAAGGTTAGGCAGTACTAAAGAAAGAGTGATCAGTGCAGGGAGGGAAGGGAGATAGAGGCTCTATTTGTAAGAATTATCCCATGAAACCAAACAGCTGGGAATGGCCCTCCCTGTTGGGGACACTAAGGATAGAGAGAATGGAGTAGAGACTGGCTGAAGTTTGGAAGGAGAACAATCAAGAGCAGGACCTAAGGTAGGAGACAGAGCACCAAGGAGCTATATTAGGATGGAGATTTTACTTTAATGGTTTATGAAAGAAAAAACATAGCATGAAGAAAGTCTGTCAGTATACTGCTATAGCCCTCAGGGTTGGATTAGAAAATGAATAGAGATTTTGAGAGAGACCACAAGGAATTGCATTGTTATGGGGAATCCTTTAATTTTCTAGGTAAAGACCATAAAACAAATGTTACTAACAGTGCAGAAGAAGTTTGCATATGATATCTAGCAGATTTCTTCATGAAATAGATACTGAACAACAAGAGATTTGGTATTGTTTTTGTAAGTAGTGAAGACCTAGAAGAACTAGTCACAAAAAAATAATCTTGGATCAAGTTATCACAATTTGATTTCATTTAAATTAAATGGAAGTATAAGAAAAATAAGCTTGTAACTAAAAAGGCAAACTCACTCTTTAAGGAACATTATTAGTGAATTTAAGTGGATTGAAGAACTAAAGGAACACCTCTGTAGAAGCAAAATTGCTTTTGAATCAAAGGAATAAGAACTCCTTTTAACTCATATCTAAACAAAGGGAGAATAACTTGTAGAGAGAGGCTCCAGACCTAACTGGATGAATAACACTACAGAAATTATATTAGGAGTAAGCGGAGAGCCTATAAGGAAAGGGGATATCAGAAAAGGAAGTTAGGTCTTGGATATCATGAACTGTAGTGATGAAGTGAGAACTGCTGAAAGTCAAACTGGATTAAATCTTAACAGATAGCATAAGGTTCCTCAGCTATGTAAATAACAAGAAAAGAAGGGGGGAGGCATTATTAGTGAAGAGAGGTAGAGACTGAAGATAATCTCCATTAGTCCCAAAAACTAAGTGAATCCTGTGTCTGCTTTCAATATGGATAATGTTGATTATGGGGGCAAGGCAGGTTTATGAGAATGAGAGTAGGCAAACAAATTACTACACTGAAGATGAAAAATAAAAGCTTGACAAATATAGCATGCTTAAATTGAGGTAACTGGATAATCTCCGACCTGGATTTTTTTAAGGAACTGGTACTGGTGTAATAGCAAATATTTTTTAATAACACTGTCTTATTGGGAGTGGTACCACATGATGAACAATAGCAAACATTGTACCTATATTTAAAAAGGAGAAAAAAGTGAGTCATGCATTTACTGGCTTGTTGATGTGAATTTTAATGGTATACGAAGCTTTAGAATGGATTTTAAAGAAAAGGCTTAGAGGTAAATGAGCATTAGATGAAATGCAAAGCATTGTACTAGGGCTACATTGTGCCTAATGTGATATCTTTGTTTGATCAGTTGAGCAACTTTCTGGCCAAGGGCAAAGTGATGCAGCCAGTTTCATCTGGACTTCAGTGAAGCACTGGATATGGTGCCTTATAGTAGGGATGTCAGATTCATCAGGCCCCACAGGCTCTGGCTGGCTGTCCTCACACTGGGTGCCTAACCCAAGCAGCCTCCGCTGCTCCCTGGCTCTCAAGGCTTGGGCCCATGCACCACCCTGCACACGGTGAGACCTGACCGCTTACTGGGAAATGGGGCCTGGGCTGCCTCATTGCAGCCCCAAGGACTTTGCCTTGTGCACTGGCCATGCACTGTGTGGCCTTCTGGCCCTGCCAGGGTTGCAGGCTCAAACCGCTGCTGGTGGCTGCCAAAGTCTGGGCTCCGTGCTCTAAACTGCACACTGTGATGGGCCCAAGCAGTCACACACTGCTCCCAGGGCTGGATCTCTGTGCACCGTCCCCGTGCACCATCAACAGCCTGAGCAGTCTCACACTGCTCCCAAGGCTGCTCTTCCAGTGCCAGCTTCAGGAACGTTGGGACTATTGCCCACTGGGGAAGAGCTCCTCAGCTTTTCTTGGCTCCGCTTTTCTTGCGTCCCTCACCACATCTGCCCCTCATGCTGGACACGCAACTCCTTTTATATGCTCCAGGGCTCCACCCTTGAAGTCCTCCAGACCTGACAGTTTGCAGTCTTTAATCAGGTCCAGGGTAGCTATTCTCCCCCTCCCCTCAGGAAAGGGGCGTGACTTTATTTCTCTTGCTGCCTCCTGATTGGTGGATGGGTTCCATCAATCAAAACAGCAGGATTTCAAGCCTGGGACTCAACCGAAGCTCTGAAAGGTGAGCATGCTACAACTATTTAAGGACAATGTTAGAACAAGGAAAAATGGATCTATACTGGAGATGGATACACTTAGGCTGGAAATTAGAAAAAAGTTTCTAATAATCAGAGGTGGTGTTGGTTGTAGCCATGTTGGTCTAAGGAGCAAGGCAGACAAAGTTTTTTGGGTGGATGTGATATATTTTATTTGACCAACTAACTCATTGGAAAAACTGTTCTTTGCAAGCTTTCAGACATAAACACTGTTCTTCAGGCATAAGGAGAGTTTGTTGCAGTTTGCGTGCTTTCCTGGTTAGAATAGAAGCCAAGATGCAAAATGTTTTATAAATTCCGTTTGAGGATTAGAACTGCAAGATTGGAGAGAGAGTGTGCACCCACAGGTAACTGGGTACACAGTTGTTTGGTTTTTCCTACATACTTCCCATCAGGGCATTTAGTGCACTGGATGAGATGTATTACATTTCTGAAATATGATGAAAATTTGAAGAATAGTGAAGAAATGTAGGAAGAATAGCAGATGAAATATCCAGGAATAGTGATGGTTCTGCTGCGGGATGCAGCTATTGTGGCAGTAGTGGAGATCTGTTGGCAGGTTTCACATTTCGTGTCCCAGCATGGTCTAAATCCATTTGGTGTGCTTTGGGCCATAGGAAGTTTGCTTCTGGTGATGAGGTTGGTGAGGTTCACTGCTTGTTAGGATATGTGGTTCTGGAAAGACCTCTGTAAGAATTGGGTCTTCTTCTAGTATTTGTTGCAATTGTTTAAGGATTTTCCGTATAGGTTCCAGGGAAGGATGGTATGTCATAACTAATAGTGTGTGATTATGTGTGATTACCTGTGGATACATGCTTCTCACAAGATAACCTCTCTCTTCAATCTCTCAATTCTAATCCTCAAAGGAAATTTACAAAACACCTTTCATAGATGAGCCTACAAACTTCACATCATAAACCTACTGGATACAAAAAATCTTGGACTAAATATAGACCTAAGATTTATGACACATTATAACCTGCTTGCCATCTGATAACCCCAGGTAACTTGCCTGCATTTTACCAGCTTCATTCTAGCACCAGTTCAACATTCTCCCCCCCACTTCCCTCTTTTGACCTACTTGTCTCACACCTATTGTCTTCCATTCCCTCTGATCCTCACAGCTACACATTTGCATTGTCAAAGACCTGTGCATGAGTGACTGGTGCTTCCCTAGTTTGGGGGTCCCCCAGTGGCCAGCTGGTGACTCAGGGGGGGCAATTAATGAGTTTTGGTGAGCTGTTGAGACCTGCAAGGGTAGCCCTGCCCCTTGACAGGCACTCTCCCTCCTGGTCTCCATCTTGGGACTGGGAGTCCTACCCCTAATCTCTGATCTTTGGCACTGGAAGTCCCTCCCCTTGCTCTCTGGAAGTACTCATTTTGGGACGGGGAGGGTTGCCATCTTGGAACCAGAAAAAAACCCAAATCATATGCTTAAAGTCAAACTTCTACTATAATATATTTTAATTTTATTGCCAAAAAAAGTTATCATAATTTGTGTTTATATAGTCGATAGAGGATTGCATAATAACTCAAAAATAAAGTCTTACTCTTGTATATTGTGTCGGGGGTAGGGAGTGGTTGGGAGTAGATGAGTGTATGGTGGGGTCTGGGGGTAATGTGAGGGGGTATGTCACTGTGTGTAGGGGGCAATAGGGTATGTTGGGGGTGTATATGTGGGGAGTTGTGGGAGTAGCATGTGAGTGTGTGGTATTTGTGGGGTGTGAGGGAGGTTGGGGGTTGTGGGGACCCCCCACACACTTCCTCCCATGGTGCACAGCATTTGCTGATGGTGGCAGCAGTAGTAGGTGGCAGGCAGTCTGGGTGCTCTTGCCCTACACAGGAACTGCCACCTAGTGGCATGTGGCTCCAGCCAGCACTGCATGTTGCATCAAGGAGTATGGCCAGGCTGGCCCACCGTTGTCACATGGGGCTCCCCACAATGCACATGCACCTCCCGGCACTCTCACACCACTCTCACACCACACTCACACCCCATGCAATGAAGCCATCTGCCTTCGCCACCTCCTGCCTGCCGTGCAGGTCCTAGGCCTCCACCTGGAAGCAAGGGATAGGGCTCCCCTCCACTCCCAGCGGCATCCCAGGACCTGCATGGCAGGGGGCAGGGAAGGCATCTGGCTCCATCACATGGGGCTTCCCCCAGTGGCACATGAGTGCCACGAGCTGCTCATGTTCTGCAGGGAGCCCCACATGATAGGGGTGGATCAGCCTGGCTCTGTCTCATGTCCACCCCGCCCTGACTGGGCCTCATCTGTTCCACCCCTTTCTCACTGTAGGGAGTGTTGATCTGCCCACGCCCCTCCCCTCCCCCACTCGCCTTCCACCACACCAGGCCAACTGTATGCAGCATTCCAAACTATTGGCTCTGCTCCTTGCTGCCTGCATCCTGTGCTGTGGCTATGTGCATGCACGGGCATTTATTGGCCAAATTATCAGCCGCATCTGGAACCTAAACCTTTATTTCCCATAGACCCTTGTTATCTTTTTACATGATTTCTATTTACATGGTGTTTTTTCAAGACTGTAACCACCGTGTAAATGGAGGCCCGACTGTACTTATGGACAGACTCATAATAAAACATTATGGGTTTCTTATTTTTACATAAGTTTAAGAAGGGGCTGAATTTTTTCTTTGTGATTATGTACAAGGAAGAGTCCATCTTGTCTTTCAAGAAATGGGCTGGATTTGCATGATCTAGTAAAAAGGAGAAATATTTTTTTATTTGTAAACCTAATAGATTGCATATCGAAACTCCTGAGATACAGCTCAGAATGGAACTATATAGTGCCATTTTCAGAATAGAACAACAGTTTAATGAGATTAGGATCTTTTTTTTTCTTTTTTTGGTGGTTTTTATCCTTCCTTATGATATCTCTTTTAGTGAGTGTGTGTTCTCTACAGCTATTCCAAAATGCTAATCTCAGTAATAAATAATGTACTCAGGATGTTTTTGGCATTGCTTCACTTTGCATAGTTTTTGATCATCCTCTCTGTATCTTCTTATTCTTAGAATCTGTATATCAAGGAAAAGAAAATGGTGACTTACTGGGAAGCTGTTTATGCAAGACATACCTTCTTCTGATCTAATAAATGAAGCTACGGTTATAATTGATTTTTTTTTACATTGAAAAGAGCCATTATCTGCAAGAACCTTGAATACAGCACTCACTTTGTAAATGCCTTTCAGAGAACTCCAAAAGCAGAAACAAAATGTGCAGCCTTATTTTAGGACCGATTGTAGAAACTTCAGATATAGATTACTCACCATTTAAAAGCAAATATATCAATTTGTAAGGCAGGATTTTTCCTTCTTGGCAGATCAGTTGCTGAAATGCACACCTGTTAGTTTAAGCTTAATCCTTAGTGTATATAAGGTGGTTTTCCTTGCATATTCATATAATTAGCAATTTTAAGACTAAGACTAATCAACCAACTCTTTTTAATTCCAGTATTCTATATCTAGAATATATGCTATACCACTGTCTTCAAGGAAGATTTTACCTGGCATAGTGATTGGAATCTCCTGTAAAACTCTGCTATCAATAGCAATATTTGAAATATCTGCTTTTCCCTCCTGCTTTTCAGGCATTGCAAATTGTCAAATTATATGTGACAGACTGATTATGATTAATCTTTTTCGTGATGGGGAAAAATGTTTTCCTCACCCTTGGAAATAGTATTCAAGTTCATTAAGAGATCATTCAAATCCTACTTAACTGTTGTTTTGGAAAATGTCAGTCTGTTTTGAACAAGTGCCCATAAATGTCTTTCATATTATTTTGTAATTGATAGTTTTCTTCCATTATTAGTGCATTGTCATATAAATATTCTGAACATTCTATAATATTTTTGGCAGTGGTAATTAATATTGGTGAGTGTTTTGGTTTCTACATCATAGGAAAACTTGAACTACCCCTCACCCTGGGCTGGTATGCCACAAAGGGAAGGTGCTGCAGAAAACCATGTTCCAGCTCCTCACTGTACCCACAAATGAAACAGCCATGGTTTCAACAGGTGAGGAACACATGAAGGATAGGAGAGAAATTGGCTGCCTAAAGTTGTTGACAGCTGCAAAAGCAGTAGTTTTATTAGGAATGTTTTGGATGCTGAGCTGACTGCGCTGGAAGAATACTGGTTGCACCTGTACAACATTTATAACAAATGGCACCCTGTTCCAAGTCTGTTTATGTACTAAACAATGCTTTGTCTCCTCCTCCATTTCATTCAGGATTGTGAGAACCATAAGTGAAATCCTACAGTATAGTTACTAATAACGTGTCCCATTTATGTAACATCACAGGATGATTACTAAGATAACCTGTGCATCTCTAAGAAAGGAAGAACAAAAACCAAACTGTCTTAGCAATGTCTCTCTTTCACCATTTTGCATATTACATGGCTAACTCGTGTACTAATGAACTAATATATAATAAATAGCATGCTCAAAACCTCATCATTTCTAGCCTGCAATACAAGAACTATTGGGTGTTTTAGAACAATAACAAAACTAGGCTTTTCAGCATTTAAAAATCACCTGTTCAGGACCACATTTTGAATAACTGATTGAATTAGCCAAGTATATTTTTGCTGAAATCTTAATCAGCTCTTTAATTAGACATTACACATAAGCCACAGCTGTCTGAAGACTAAGCCTAAGACAAAGCAATTGTGGTTTATCACATATTCTGTAATGAATGTCACAGTCAGAAGCACTCCACTTCAAATTGATCTGTATACTAGTAATTTGCTTTAAAACTTGTACATAATTTTCTGATGCTAAAACCCATGCAGGATGTTATCATTTTAAGACTATTTAGGTAGGCTTCTTAAAGTCAGTCTTACGGTGATCCTTTACGTTGATTAGCCTTTAAGTGTGCGTGTCTGTGTTTATAGAGAGAAATATATATTTGAGAGGTTTCAAAAAAGGGAATGAAAATGTTTTTATAATGATCTATAGCGTAGGAATTTGAAAATAACAGTACTAAGACATTTGAAGACAATGGCTTAATGTCCTTGTATGGCATGATGTTGCTTTAATTTAGAACATATGTTTTTTGTCATTAATAGTGCTTCTTACTCCTTTAACTAGTTTCTATGTTGACACAAATCCAGCACTGGCTGTACTTCAAAACCCCTGACCACAGAGCATAAATGTTCTCTACCTGGTCTTCTGGGATCCACTCTGGTATGTTTTCTCTCTGCAACTTCATGAAACCTTCTTTGTAATGCCATACTTCCCCTGACATGAAATGGATAGAAAAATATAGCATTTGACTTGGTCTTCCATATCACCGTCTGTGAAAGATCAAAATATTGAAAGATGTGAGCTGAGGCAGTTAACTCCTTTCACATCTTTTTTAACCTCCTGGACCCCCTACATCCAATTTTGAATAGTAAAAGCAGAGCCCCAAGAATGACAATCTAAATTGTGCATGGTGCTGCTGCTAATAGAATAAAACAATAATTAAGGACCTGCTGTCACTTTATAGTGTTTCTGCTTGGTATGTCACTGTAGGGGGACAAGCCTGAGACATTGATAATGGACCATATCACTCACAGGGAAAATGCTCTTATATTCTGGTATATTTCTCTCTGGTAACAGAGAACCTGGGGTTCCCAGCTACTTTAAGGGAGAAAGGGCCCAAGGAGAGCCCCAGGTATGGAGAGATGCAAGGGGAGAAAGCTTCAGGAGAGCTTGCCCAGGAAAATAGCTATTGTGAGTGCATACTGCAGAGCTGGTTGATCTGCAGTAGCACAATAGGACAATGCTAGCTGCTCCACCATAGGACTGTGAGCTGGAGTCCTGCAGGAGAACCTAGGCACTGCCACAGGTGGGCCACCACAGAAATCAAGCAGTGAGTCGAAACAAGGAGCACATGTAGACAACCTTACAGAGTCACTTGATCAGAGAGGGGCAGGGTCTGGGAGGCATACAAGACCAGGGCTTGAGCTACCAAGGCAATCTAACCCTGTAAGCCATGGGGGAAAGACTACTTCAGCTAGAAAGATACCAGGGACTGCTGTGCTGTTTTGGATTACCAGTGAAGCTCTGGGAGCTCACAGGGATATAACCCATAACTGGGAGGTTATCCTCGTACCAGAAGTGAGGAAAGGTTTTCCCTTTTAAAGGGGAAGTGTGCTCTTCATCCTTTATGTTGGAGGCAGGGCAGCAGAAGGGAGAGTTTATTATAGCCAGGGGAATTTTCTTTTGTTACAGTTCATACTAGTAGTTTGGGTTGGGATTGTGAGGGGTGGTATTTGGAGGTCCCATTAGTGCCCTGTGGGCATGTAATCACCTTGAGCCCTGACAGGGACAGGCTGAAGGCATGGCGAGTGCTGAGCCCAGATCAGGGAAGAGTGTGGGGCCACAGAGTTCAGAGCAGGGCAGAGAAGCCCCGCAGCCCAAGAGGACAAGACTAGAGATAGTGAAGCCAGGCCCAATATGGTAAGGCAGGGCTAAAAGCCCAGCCAGAGAAAGGGGATGGAGGCTGAGAAGGCCAAAGCCTTAACAAAGAGGGACAGTACAGCAGCACCTGTGCAGTGTGGGACATGGTATAGGGACAGACAGAGCAGCATAATTATCTCCTAAGCCTTATACGTGCCCTGGGACGCAGGTGGGTGAAGAGCACCATGCAGCTCAGGAGCTGGGTCAGAGCCAGCAGTGTTCGGTGAGGAGGCCCTGCTGGTTAATTAGTAGAATAAGGCTCATTCTAGGACTCTCAAGGCAGCCTCCCTTTCAGTCCTACAATTACATCAAGGCATGGTGGGTGAGATGGAAGGGAGGGTACCCTAGAGGCAGAGTGGGGCACAGGTTGCAGGGGGTGTCATGGCTAATCTCAGAACCCCAATGTGCTACATTTACTTCCAAGGAACAACATTTTTTAGCTGATGAAGTTGACCCTGAACACAGATAACTAAAAATCAGTGCAGATAGTTCTTTGCTGTCATTATTGGAACCTCTTTTTGAACATCTGATTGATCTCCATGTTGAATAATAGTTGCACAGGAAATGGAAATATATTACGATTTCTCTGGAAAATTAATTTGACTTATATTATCAAAATATTTTCACTATAGTAACAACTAATGGTCTTTAACAGTTCTGTTAAAAAATTATAATTTAGAAATGTGTTGTGTAATAATACAGTTGTTTCTGGAAATTCCTACCAGACTTTATCTTTCACAATCAAGGGTGAAAATGTGGTGTTGAACAGAGTTGCACTAGTCAAGGGCAGATCCAGGATTTTGAAAAGGGAGATGTAGGCGCAGCAATCAGTGATGTAGGGGAGCTACACCCCTACTCCCGGTTTCCTGATCCCCAACTTGGAGTGAGGAGACCATGCCACAAGAACAGCAGCTCGTTTCACCAGAGAGCCCAGCTGGTGCAAGGCATCAGTGGCACTAGAGTTCTCCCTATTCCCAAGGTCAGGCAGAGACAGCAGCAGCAGGTGAGAAAGGAAGGGAATGGGAAGGAAAGGGATGTGTCACTGAGCATGGAGAGAAAGGTCGGAGTGAATTCTTACTTGCTTCAGGGACTTAAAAAAAAGTCCCCAGCTGCTGCTCCTACGGAGTGGTCAAAAAGAGGATTAGACTGCACCACTGACCCCTGTAGGATCCTCCCCTGCCCCTGTTTCCAAAAGCATGTGAGGAAAGCTCACGCTGATGGGAAAGATGGACTTCACCTTTCCAAAGTGCACTATATGTCAGGAAAATCCGCAACTGCATGTTTATGGTAGTTTTAATTGTCCTTTACCAACTGATTAGTACACAGGCCAATTTGGCTTGTTTTGTGCGTATATTGGAAGAAGACAGCTAGAGTGAAGTGTTCACAAGTTAACATAGGTGTACGGGATAAATGCAAATTATCCATTACAAGAATGTTTTCAGATGCAAGAAAAAAATTCTCCCCTTTAGTGGAAAAAATTGTTTGTTCTTTTTCAAAAGAATTGGCATAGGCTGTTCTTAAGGAGAAAATTTTTTTGCTATTTCTTTTCCACCCAAAAGATCAAAAGAAGATTGAGCCACTGTCAGACTTACTGGGCATGTTGATGAGATACGTGTTAAAAGAACTAAAGCATCATTTATAAAGTGCTTCATATGAAAATGATACCATGAATCACATATTACTTTGATGCTTTGCAATGCTTGAGTTATGAATGATAAAATCATCCTGTTCAATACCTGAAATACCACAATTTTGAATCATCAGAGTAGAATGGCTTCAAATAAGAGTCAGTCAGCCTTTACTGCAGAATGCACTGTAGAGTCTCAAATGAATCTAGTTCTTTCAGTCAGTGCTCTCAGTCTTCAGAGCTGGAACAGTATGTCCTCTATTTCTTTTAAATGACATTTCTATCCACCACCCATGCCATATTGAAAGGTTCTAAATGAGACCCACCCAGACCTCCTCAGTCAGAAGAATAGGTTTGTCCAATGTAGAAGGCAATAAAAGACCATATTATGTGTTAGTGCTGAGCATTTAACTGGCAGAAGAACAATAGAAATTAGTTCTTCTCCAAAACACTTAGTGCAATTGTTTAGAGTCTAACTGAACCCTGTATTCAGAGGCTGTAGGCTTGATGTATTGTTTTCACTATCTTCTATGAGATCCAAAAGAAAGGGACTCTCTTTGAAGAGAGAATATCTCTGCCCTCTTTGTTCTGGCCAGATGTGTGAAAATAAATATGTGCTATTGGCTGTTTAAGAGTCAGTCTTACTTCCAGCAAAGCAGGGAGTATGTGTTTCAGTACTGATATCAATTTGTTGTAATTGGATCCAACCACTGGGCCACCTACATAAACGTAAGCCCAATGGGGCTAAATTGAGTCTATCTCTAGGTCTGTGTCTGTTCTCATGCTGGATCTCTTGAATGAGCCCTTTCTCTATTGGAACAGACATGTGATAGGCTTATGGTGGAAGAGTGAGGTTGGTTGGGAATTCAGCACAGAACACAAAATGGAAAGTTCAACAGAAAATTAACCTCAAGTGAACCCAGAACTATCCCATGGTTACAAGACACTTCAAAGAATATGTGCCTCAAGTATCTCTGAGGCGCAGTGCCGTTAGACTCAGGCCTTTGCTTCAGATAATACCTAACTAAAAGAAGTGACAATTCTAATACATCTCCCAGAAACTAATTAGTATTGGTGTTTATCATGAAATTAAATTTACTAACAGTAGCGATGGATAGGTAACATTAGGTGCCAGCTCATTTCAAAGCAGCATTCAAAGTGTGATGCTATCAGACACAGATAGATTGAAGACTTTCACTTGGCAGCCTTCCAGGGTTGTTTCTTTATTCCTTTGTATTATATCATTTGGCTGCACCAAGAATATTGCAAACATAGTTTTTGTGTTTTTTTCCCTCTTATTGTGATACTTTGCCTTGGGTTAGCAAAGTACAACTCTTCTGCTTCTTCTAGCTGCCACTGGAGATGAGATGCGGAGATGATGGGTCATTTCCCAGGATAAGAAGAAAAATCTCATACTAAAACTGGTTGGTGGCTGAATACTATACATAAGTGAGCATTCGCCTCATTACAGAATTTTTGTGATTCTTATAGTGCTGTAAAAATGTGAGGAGGTTTGCCTAAGAAGATAAATCTGTCTTCTCCCTTTCCTAAATAAATATCATGAAAATAGATTAGATCTTTGAGATGTATCTGGACAAATCTGGCAGCCTCTTATTATTTTCTAGGACTGTAAGACATAACAGGCTCACTAAGAACCTTGTCTTTTTAAAAATCTTATTATGTTGCTTGTTTTAGAAGCTCAGGTATGAAAAACTTTTTTATCACAAAAGTGTTTCTTATGTTTTCTAACTTAAACTGATTGCTACTTAAAAGGCAGCATTTGCTGCTCCAAGAGAGATTTAGTTCACCCTGAAATTGCATACTATAAACAGGAAAATACTGAGAGCCTCAATATTAGTAATAGTCATATGCTATGCTTTTTTTTTTTTTTTTTACACACTGTTGAAGAGTCTAAAGGTCTAGATCCTATATATGGCTTTCCACAGAGCCTTGTAGATTCAAGAGGGACTCTGTACAGGTGTTACGTTAGACGAGGGATTCTCAAGCAAAGTGTTGTGGCACCCTGGGGTGCTTTAAGATATTTCAAGTGTGCTATGGAATGCCATGCAGTGTTATTACTGTTGGGATGAAAACATAATTAGCAAGATAAACCCAGAGATTTAAAATAGGAATGCATGGTGTCAAATACATTCTAACCTGCTGTGGTCTTTCTGAGTTGTTTGCCACATAAGAACTGTTCTATTATTTTTTGTAGTAAAAAACAAGTGCAAGTATTTAAAAAAAAAGAGCTGGGATTTGTTTGTTTTTTTGAAGGGTGCCTTGCGTCTATAGAGAGGGACCTTGAGTCTAAAAGGTTTGAGCACCACTGCCCTAGACCCTACCTAGGTCCCAATTTAGTAAGGTAGAAAAAATGTGTGATTTTAAGCACACTTTAGTCCTTTTGAAATCTATGGATACTTGCAGAAATTCACCATAATCAGTCTACAATCACGTACTTTATTTTAACCTGCAGGATGGTAAATTGGGTCCAGCTGATGCATATATTTGCCAATGCCATGATCTATGTTTGGAACCCAATCTAAGTAAGTTGGGGTGTGGAGAGGAGCAGACAAGATCCAGGGGGGAGGGGAAGGCAGGGATAGTAGTGGGTGTATGGGCAGCAGGGTCCAGAGGATACTGAAGGGATCAATGGTGGGTGGTAGGTCTTCAGGGGGAGGAGCTGTCCCTTGGCTGGGAGGGCTAAAAATAACCCAGTCAAAGTGTGGGGAGGGGGAGTAGGAAGAATATGGCCCTAGGGCTGGTGTGGATAGCTGAGCTTTCCCTACCCCTGGAGGTGCTCTCTGAACATGTGGAAATGTTCCTTAGATTGGGCTAACCTGTTCCTGACTGACTTCGTTCATCTCCACAGGTGAACTAAGTTAGATTGGAGAGGCCATTTGTTGCCCAGTATAACCTCCCTGAACATGTATACAGATCTGGAGTTAGATTGACCTAACCCTTGTTGGGTTGATCTAAGTGTAACATCTGTACATACCCAATGAGAGCATTCATCAACTGAAAGTAAGGCACATGATTAAACCCTTCTCTGAATTAAAGTACAACATAGCCAAAAACATTTTTACATTGACCCCAGTAGGGCCAGGATTTCACTTAGTGTTGGTAAGGAACCAAATATAACCATCTTTCACTGGCTATGAATTCCTCAATCTCAGATTCTGATGGACACCAAAAGGTGCATCAGGGAACTTCAAACTCTGAGCCTCTCCTGAGAAGAAGTCTTGTACATAGGTTAGAAAGTGTTTGGTCCTAGGAAGGAACAACAAATGTTCCCATCTGTTCTGCTGTGCCATAAAAGGACAAGGTCTCAAAACAATTTTTTCAAATAAGAGAACTTACTGGACTGTTGTGGTTGTCAGCATTGTATATCTGAACAAGTGATCAACAAACCAGAGCAGAGACTTTGAGCAGAGGTGTGTATTACTGCATGCATAGCACTATAAGTAGGTAGCATTTGGCATCAGTTAAGTACTTCCAGGTAATGTTGAAGGATAGAAAATAGTATATTCCACCACTTAAAAATGGGTTATAGGAAAGAGAGGTCACAGCTTTACAACCAGCATTGGATGATGAAGTGCACAACAGCTCATACTGTCACTTGAGACTATAGAAGGAGCATGGATTTTATAATACTTTGAAGGATTTAATAATACTTTGAAGTTGGGATCAGTTTTGGGGTATATGAATTTCATGGGTGTACCACCTGTACCTAGTCTTCCATATGTTCTTTTTGATATGTGTCTATGTATCTCTTTCCACTGCAGCCAATGCACTTTCATGTAGCAACTTATCTCTGCCAAACTTTGGGACAGAGATGTCTTAAAGAGATTTATGATCATAAGTCCAATTAAGAATCTGTTAGTTGTGTCTTTCCAGGACTAGCCAGTACTATTTAGACACAGATGTTGTGTAAAAATTGCAACAAACTTGGGAAATACAAAATAAGGAAATGGAAACTGGTAAGTTTAATGAAGGTAAGTTTAATGAAATATTTCTTAGAGGAATTGGCAGAAGAGTGAATTTATGTCCAATAGTATAACATAAAGTTGAGTCCGCTACGCTATGACTAAATTGAGAGGGACTCTTAGATGCTGCTTTCAAACATTTGCTGTTTAACAGACTCAGTAAAAGCTCTTCACACGTCAGTAGACATTAGACATTCTGGTTATCATTCATTTCCTGCTTGGTGAGTCATGTGGGAAGGGCCAAAACACTTATTCAGGGCTTTTTTTCTTTTAGCAAAGTTTATATTATTGCAAGTTATTAAAATGCCTAACATTTTATTAATACCATGTATAGCACAAGCCTTCAAAATAAGTTCATGTAGCCAAAGTTAAATAATTCAAAATAAAGTTCATGTAGCTTTAAAATCAGTATTAAAGGCAACTCCTGTATTGCTTACACATGCTAATTTTGTCAATACTTTTATTTTTCTTCTAAGGCTTACGTATTGTTTTCTATTCATAGAATGACATTGTTGAATTGCATTTCTTAGAAAAATTTGATCTTTCAGTGTATTGGCTATGAAACAGACCTCTGTTGAAAAACTATTAGAATGGTACTGTACAAAACTTCACAGGAGGAAGGAAGATTAGAAAGGCAGAAGTATAAATGCTGCATAGCTAAAAAATTCATCAAGTTTTCTTTGTATTAGGAAAAGTCCTATTTTTTCCTTTCATCCATGTAATCTTTTTCTCAATTTTTTTTCTGTCAACATATCCCCCTGATGATTTTTGGCAGGATCTTTTGCCTAAGAATAACAGCAATTAAAACTGTAATTACTAACTCATGTGCATAACTAAACATTATATGATGTTGTCTCATTTTAGAAGAGCCTGTCAAGATAGAAACTATTTCCTTGGTGAAATGCTGGATGGGAACTTCAGGGGTTTTTTTATACCAGGGGCAAACTTGACCCCCCTAATTATTGTATCCAGTCATTTATGATAAGTGTGAAGCTTGGAAGATGAGGTAATTGTTACCATAAGGGAGTAATCATTCAGCTTTTTTGTTCATTTTGAGTTATTTCTGGTCATTTTGGAAGACATACAACTTTACTGTAAAATAAATAAAAATTTTGACATTTCCTAAAGCTAAGTTTCCTTGTTCCTACAGCTAAATTTCCTTGTATAAAATAAATCTAAAACTACAGTTGCAAGACTAATTAAAATTTGAGATGCAGTTTTGCTTAGATGCTCTTCTTTATATAGTAAAGACAAACAGAGTCTATAAATAGTTAAATCTTAATCTCACAAAACCCACATTTTTATTCCTGTAGTAGAAGGCATTAATAAGTGTGAGACTGTAATTTAAGTTCTGTGTCAACCACATTGATAAATTCAATAACTTCATTTTTATAGATTTTATTAATACTGCTTTTTTTCTTCCAATTCTTACTTCTCACATACCTTCTTGTATTGTTACCAGAAGCTGGTATCAATGGGGATGATCACAATGAGACAGACCCTGGAAAATTTATGACTTTCACAAGTTTCTTTTGGATTTTATCAATGTTTTGTTGAGAGCAAAATGGAAGTTTCCAAGTGTTTAGGTTATTTTATTAATTATGCATGTTGTTGATGCCAAGGAAAGTATGTCTTCTTGAATTAACTTCTTGAAACAAATGATGAATAGATGAAGTATAAAAGAAGTGTCTTAATTTGGGACTAATTAGGACCACCATGTAAGATGGTATATACATAACACATTCTAAAATGAGTCCCATAGAGTTTATACTGGTGTAACTTAAACCAGGAGACAAGGATTAAGACTATGCAATTAAAATGTAAATTAAAGTGTGGACCACATTCTCCAATTTAAGTGATCAGAAACTGGTTTGAACCTGTAACAGAACAGACATTCAGTGCACATAAACCAGTTTCAAAATGGCTGAAACTGGTTTGAGATAAACCTGGTTGAATGTAGTGTTAGACTCAACTGATTTGGGTCAAACTGGTTTATGCAATGTCTGTCCCAGAGCCCTTTCTGATTTAAATTAAACCAGACATCCCCAGCATCCCAGCATGCTCCCTAGGTGGGGCTCTTTGCTCCAGCCCAGCTGGGGTGGTCACACCCCTCTGCTCCCCATCTGGATCAGGGACAAACAGGGGCAGCGGTCTGACCAGGGAGGGGTTTAATTCCCCCTTCCCTGTCCCACTGGCAGGGACCTGAGTGGAGTCTGCCAGTTGTTTCCCTGCTCCTGCTGCAGTACCAGGCACCATGGCCTGAAGTAGAGGGGGCAGGGAGGGGGATTGGTCTCCCCTCTATCTCTACTGGCAGCTGGGTCTTCCCCCCTCACCGCTCCAGTGGCTGGCTGGCAGCATGGCCAGCCAGGCTGGGCAGCAGGCTGGGCAGATCTGGCCTGAAGAGGGGCTTTGTCTAGCCCCCAGCGGGTCCCTCAGTCCTGCCAGGCTGAAGTGCCACTCTCTGGGCATACAACAGGGCTGGAGCTGCTCCACAGCAGGACTGCCTTTCTCAGCAGCCTGGACACAGCAGCTTTTTTGCTGCTGCCACTGGCCCCAGCCCTGTGGTACAGAGGGGGATCAGTGCATGCAGCCCTGTCCCCACATGCCTCACACCACCTCCAGGCTCCCTAGTCCAGCCTGAGCAGTGGTGGCAGGGTAAAAACAGCTGCTCAGCATGGGGGGAAAAGCCCCTTGCCATCATGTGTCTCTTCTGTGTCACTGCCACCTATGGGCTGCCCTGTGGGGCAGAGGTGGCAGCAGACTAGACACAGGGCAGCCTGGTGCTGGCTCCAGGTAGCTGCAGCAGATGCCAGCAGCAGGAGTGGGAGGGGCTGCTGCCACTGCTTCTTGCTGCAACAGCCCGGAGCCCACACAGGGCTGCCCTGTGTCTGCTCTGCTGCCGCCGCTGCCCCATGAGCCAGCCCAGAGCCAACAGTGACACAGTAGAGATGGTTCTTCACAGTCTACTTTGGTCTTTACCACTTTGAATAATTTTGTGTCATCCACAAATTTGGCCACCTTGCTACTCAGCCCCTTTTCCAGATCATTTATGAATATGTTAAACAGTACTGATCCTAATACAGATCCCTGGGAGACCCTGCTGTTTACTTCATTCCATCCTGAAAACTGGCCATTTATATTTTGGACCCAGTTTCTAATCCACAAGTAGGCCTTCCCTGTAATTCCATGAGTATGTAATTTAGTTAAGAGCCTCTGATAAGGAGCTTTATCAAAGGTTTTCTGGAAGTCCAAATCTGCTGTGTCAATTGGATTGCCCCGATCCACCTGCTTATTGGCACCCAATGACATCTCAAGAGAGAGCCTGGATGTGACCAGCAGGGATAGCAGAAGAGCAACAAGGTTAATCACCAGATCCTTTCAGTTTTAAGGCTGTTACCTTTTTGCTATACATCATTCTTTATGCAAGCAAGTTATTCACACACCACAAGGCTCTTGGTCCAACGTCCATTTATGGCTACAGTGCTCAATTCAAAGGCCTTTTTGATTTCTCCCCAAGACTTACATAGATCTGTAGACTGCAATTTGAAAACTATTTTTTGTCTACTTCAGGTTTAAATTAATTGGATGCCAATGTCTTCTCTGCCATTACATTTCTTTTGACACTCTACTAGTGTTAAAAATCTCGCTCTAAACCTTTCATTAGGGTTTGCAATCTAGGCTCTTTCAATGTTACTGTGAGCTCTATAACCCACGAGGAACTGCACTTCTAATGAAGAAAATAAACCAATGGAATGTGGTCTACTTTCCAGACATTTGCTAACTGTAGAGGGTCTCCCAAAGAAAAGTTTCATTTCCAAGGTTTCCAGAGCCAGAAATTATTTACTTTTAATTGTAAAACAGAAAGTGATATGGTAGTCTCCTTCCTAGGGAAAAAAAAACCACTTAATCCAGTTTAACTGAAATTTCTTAGACTTTTTATATTTAGTGAGTTATGGATAGGATAACAATATTATTTTTAAGGAAATCTGAGACACTCCCAGCCCCAGGCCGATCCCCACCCTAGTCAGGAGTAGTGCCCAAACCAGCCCACCCCCTGCTTCTAGCCATTACTTAGGAGGGCTTTAAAGATTGCCAAAATAAGTTTATCCAGGGCACCACACACACACACACACACAACCGTGCTCTCCTCCACCCCTTCCCCAGCCGCTCCATGCCCAGGCAGGAGGAACAGTGCCCAGCCCAGCCTACCTGCCCACTGCTGCTCAAGAGGAGCCAGACTGAGCAGTGCAGCAGGGTGGTGCTAGTCTAGGATTTTGTTTCCATTTTCACCAACCAGGTGGGATGCTGGGATGGCCTACAAAATCTGGGACATTCCTGGCCAAACTGAAAAATATGGTCATCCTATTTATGGACCTAATCTTTCCTATGCCATTCTGTATAGCACACTAACAATAATTAAGTGCAATATAAAGTGTAGGCAAAGTTGGCAATTGTAAATGATTAATCATAGAAACAACACATTTCAGTCATTCATTGAAATGTGATTTTATCAACATGTACATTATTTATATTTGGTTGTGGTTTTAAATATTGGTGAAAATGGAAAAACATACAATAACCAGCATTGATGAACTGTATATAGGTAAAATTTTTCTCATAACTGCACATTGTTCAGTGGATACCAGACATATTTACTTATTTTGAGCTTCAGAATAATCTTGTTAAGGGTAGCTGTGGAATCCCTGGTCCTTGAATCTTACAGGGAAACCTCCTACAAAAATGAATAAAGAATTGAGAAACTTAGAAGAACTTGCTTACTCTGTGAAGTGTCTGAGTGGAATACATATTTCATGATGCAAGTGAATAAGTTAATGTAACATACCTTACTAAAGGGCATTTTCCTACCTCCTGACAGGAATCTTTAATCCCATGGAAAGCTCTCTATAATATCTTGGATGGCTGAACTGGGGCAGGAACAGTTTTGGACTTGGAAAGCAATCTATTGGACATTATAGGAGGTGAATCCCTAAAGAAAGGCTCAGATTCTGTAGAAATCTTAAACTTTTCTTTCATTTAACATATTCCCTATCATATTTGCATACAGATGTTTCTACCCAAACAAAACCTGGAGGAATGAATTCATGTGCCCAGGTAAATGTTTATACAAATATCAAGACTCATTGAATGGACCTTACCAGCTTGTACAAGATGCTAACACTGCTGCCTTCCACTTCAGGAGCCAAGCTTTGGGAGGTAGGAGAGTAAAGTCCTCGGATACTGAGCACAAGGTACATGAAGTGGCCACTCAAGCTGCCTAGCCAAGCACTGGGCCAGCTTGGGACCTTTTAAAAGCACAGCAGCCCATTGGAGCAGGTGTCCAGAATGAGCACTAATGAAGGGTGCCTTCTGGCATTACCCTTTGGTGAGGATATTGCTTCTTACTTTTGTTTATATTTTGGAATAATGTATTCAAAAGGAGAGGATGAAGGGATTTTGGGACAGTCACAACCTCCTGTGAAATGGGGAGGAACAGCATGAAATAGACAGCAAAGACTCTCCTGCTTGTGAGGCAGGGGAGTGGTAATGGGTAGGAAGAAGGAAAATATGTGAAAGGAGAGGGTTGGTTTATTTCTTTTATGAACTAAGTGAAGTTGGGTTGGGTTGAAGGGATGCTTGCCTTAGAGGCAGAGGAGAAGGAGGGACTGGAATGGAGTGTCTTGCTTTTGAATTTGGGACTTTGGGTGGCTCTTAGTGTTGTTATACCCTCTTATTTTAACATTTTATTCTATTTCTATAATTTCTGGCTTGTATTGTAGCCACCCTGTGCCATTTTTTGGGAAGGGAAGCATATAAATCAAACAAATAATAAATCTAATACATGAATAAAATAAATAGTCTGTGTTTATGAAATTCAGTAGCTCAATAGCTCTGTAGTTCTATTCAGATAGAAGTGTAAAGGCATCAATTGTAGCAGCTTTCCCTGTCATCTTTGGAATCATTGAATGTGTATAGTAATTAAACAAGAGATGAAAGATATTGTCCAAATATTGTATGCAGGGGAATAGAAATGGGATATATTATCTCTTCAGGTTATGATAATCTCTAGGGCACTTTATCCTGCCAGTTTTTGACTGCCTTAAAATGAAATCTAACAGCAAATTAGTCAACATATTCAATTAGTTGCTATTTTGAAAGAACCAAACTCTCTATATTTTCTGTTATTTGGCTTTAAGAATTAATCAAAATCTGTCAAATTCAAAGCTCAAATTATGACTCACATGCTATGTACATAAAATCCATATCCACTCTGAAAAAAATAAGAATCATCCTTGCACACTGAACTATGATTTAATGGAAACTCAGGAAAATCCAGATTCTATGTCTTCTTTTCAGTTCCTAACTTGCATAATTACTATTTTGCCTGATATTGTTGTTATTCATTGTCATTTAATGCCACTTGGAGTCTTGAGCCGACTTGATATCACTTCCAGCTCTTAATTTCCCCAGCCAGTTGTGAAAGAGAACTAAAGATCAGGTAAAGGAGTTTAACTCTTCACATACAGCCAAGAAGCACATTTTATTAAAATAATCTATGTTATGACTGCATACTGTATACAGGTACTAAATGGAGCTTTTTGTTGGACTTTGTTTGTCCTCCTTGGATAGTTTTATCCACATCCCCTTCTGGCATGCCTGTCATATATGTAATAGTCTGAAATACGACTCAGATTTATTCTCTTTTTCTTTAAGAAAAAAAGTTTCTAGATGAAAATTGTACGAACATCAAAGGAGCAAATTTCATTCAAGCATTCAAAAGTGGAGCTGTGAATGTCATAACTCTCAAATAGCATTTAAAAGGGATAAAGATCTTACAGGCTAGGGCTGTACAAATGGTAGCCTTCAGGCCATATGCAGCCTGTGAAGAGACAGTATATAGCCTGTAGGCCCCTGCAGTTCCATCTCCCATAGCCATGCAGTAATGGAAGGGCTCAGGGATGAGGATGGTGTGCCATTAGTGCTATACATTTGATAGGTGGAGGGGTCTCAAGGGGCTGTGTGCTGCATGTGCAACTCGCATAGAAATGGTAGAGAGCCAGAATGTGACCCCCCCCCACCATGTATGGCATGAGGGCTGCTTACCATTGGCACTGCCCACAGAGTTGCTAGGTGCATGTATGGCCAGTGCACTGTGCGGTCTCTGGCCCCAGTGAAGTTGGACACTCCTGATGTAGGAATTACTTGATACCATAACAATTTTCATAGAAAAGTGCTTCTCCAAATTTGTCATCCCCATTAAGAGCATTTGCCAATTAGCAACATTGATTGAAGTGAGAATTGTTGTGGGGCAATCGGAGCCCAGAAGCTCGTCCAGGGGTCTGGGCAGGCAGCTCTCGCTGCTGCACAAATCGCTGGGCCAGGCTGTGCTCAGGGTGGGTGCCAGTAGCAATGCTGGGAGCGCGGATACAGGAGGGGCTGCAGCAGCCACAAAATTTTCCATACACGCCCCCCCAGCCCACTCCCAGCTGAGCCTGGCCCATCACCCTTGCTGAGAACAGCCAGGCACTGCCCCAGGCCCAGCCTGCAGCACTCCACAGCCCGCCCTACCCTGCATGCTGAGCCAGGGCCACGTGCCTCCCCCATGCCCTCCCAGGGATGCACATAGCAGCAGCACTGGGAAGGGGGCCAAATGGGCAGGGCTCACATGTGGTGGCTGCTGCTGCCACCACTACCACTGCCCTGGTTGGCCGTGTGCACGCCACTTCTCCATGGCTGGTCAAGGCTCCATGGGCTACTGACTGGCCTCACACCTGGCCAAATGCACATCACTGGGGGTGGGCAAAAACACACTTGCCCCCCGCCATGGAGACCCTTGCAGCTCTGCTGCAGGGGTAGCAGCCAATCTGGAGAGTGAGCTGTGGTGGAGGGGCAGGGAGGCACCACCGTGTGCTGTGTGGAGCCAGCAGCTCCCAGCACATCCCTCCCCTCCTCCTTGCCTGGCTAAGAGATGAATGAACTGTGGGAGATGCTCCCACTGCACCCTGAGGCAAGCTTGGTTCCTGCCTGCTCACCCGTGCATACCCCCTACAACCTTTCTTAGTACCCCTAGGAGTACACGTACCCCCACTTGGCAACCTCTGATTTAGCTTATTGTCTTGCTTTCCAATCTTTTTTTTAGAGTGGATGACGAAGCTGCATAGAACTTCTGAATAAGAAAACACCATTTCTACAAATTCTTCAGAGCAACACAAATCTTAAAAACATTCCTCCAGACCAGCAGGCATGAAAATATAATACTTATCTGAATGTCCAGCAAGTTATTTCAAACAGTTATGCAGGTTTTGCCTAATTTGCTGATTATATTGGCTTTATTATGAAAGAAAATAAACTTGATCTGAAATTACTTTGTTCCTTTATAGATACAATGTTGCCATAAAGCAATTAGATTATGCAACAAACAAATGGCTAAGGCAGAAAAAGAGAGACAAAAGAGATTTTGTAAGAGTTATAAGAAACTGTGTTTCAATTTACACACAGACCAGATCACTTGGTAATCAACAGTGATGGCAAAGAGAATCCAGAACATTTATAGAGATTTACCTCAAACAAGTTTGGATGATATACATTTCAGATTTGTAAAACCTGCCATAGTGTAACTCCTGTCTGTTAAAGGCAGGTGCATTACTACTAAATCTTCATTTAAGTTATTTTACATGCTTTTGACTTATTTCTAAAATTATTTTCCAAAAATCGGCTTTGTGCCACTGCATGTGTTGAAAACTTTTCTCCAAATCCAGCAGTTGCTATGAAAGCAGCTTTTTTCAACAGTGCTATCAGAGATACTACAGTTTTCACTCCACACTTAACAAGGAAGTAAGTTAACAATTTTTACTTAAAGATAGCTCTGTGTGGTTATTTGTTTATATATATATCAACATTGGAAAACAGTTATTAGCTTGTGTAGGAATATAGATAAGTGAACAGTAGCACAAATCTTATCTATAACTTAGCCATTAAAGACAAAACAGTAGTTATACCCTTTGCACCAAATAATGCCCTTCTCCAGTTTAAATACTTCAAATGTCTTTTTTTTTGTCCTAACCCTTTTTTTGTCCTAAACACTTGTACATGGTCTCTTGTGAAAAGCTATCAATTTTCAGTAAGATTTAGAAAAACTAAACTTCATGGCTGTGAAATACATGACAATAGAATGGGAACTTCCTCTTTGCACACCTTCTCTAAGTTTCCTGGCCTTTGTTTACTTTATGTATGGTATTACAAAAGCAGCACTCCTCCTTTTCTCTCCCTCTGAACTTTGCTTAGAGTACTACATGGTTACCACTATAGTAAGTCAAGCTGTCTTTTAACTCAGAACAAGTGAAAATGGAGAGAGATGAGCTGTAAAGGAGCATATGGAGATTGAGAAGTATTTAACATTACTCACTGCTGTATTTATGGGTGTCAAAGAGCTCTAGCAAATGGGAGTTTATCTTCAGTGTTTAAACACTTTATTGTTCAGGAGAGAGCCATGAAATATTTCCATGAAGATGTCAAGGGACAGCAGGATGGTTATTAATACCAGTGCCAAAGTAGGAAGAAAAAGTAGAAGTCAGGAATGCTTGTAATGCTGTAGTGCAAACATTATCTGAAGAGCAAAGCACACTTGTTGAAAAAAAAGAGGGAGCAGGGCAAAAAAAGTCCAAATCGGTTGTTGAGTTAACTCATTTTTCCCACCATCTTCTTTTCCAGATTGAGTTCCTTTTACATCTTAAAGAGTTTTAACAGTAAAATCTCATGGCAGTGGCATACTAGAATTTTAGAAGTAGACCCCAAACTGCATAATTTACTCATCTCAACATGTGGCCCACTTCTGAGTGCAGCTTAAGTGCTGTAGCTCTAAAGTGGTTTGTGGACCACTTAAAGTATTTGAAAAAGTTGGAAATTTACATTACTTGCTTCTGTGTTTGTGAACATCAAAGGGTACTACCAGATGCAACATATTTTTACTTTTTTATACTAGGATGGCTTTATATACAGCACTGAGATTTTTAAGGAGCTCTGCATCCCAAGAAAGAGCCACAAAATATTAAGGAGTTCAGTCAGCTGAGCTCCCCTTTTTGGAATAAGCTAAAACGAGGTTAAGATTTGTTACTCTAAAATGGGATTACAGGGACTGGCTTCCTACTATTGTCACAGAACTGGTGTGTGATCAGTTAAAGAAATAAGACATATATAAGTCAGCAGGACTGGATGAACTCCATCTGAGAGTGCTGAGGATGCTGACTGAAGTCATCGCAAAACCCCTGGTGAAACTCTAACCAAAACTCGTGGCACTCCAGGGAGGTCCCTGAGGACTGGAAGAAGGCCAATATTGTGACCATCTTCAAGAAGGGGAAGAGGGAGGACCCGGGTAACTACAGGTCAGTTAGCCTAACTTCTAACTCATGGAAAATCCTGGAAAAAATCATTAAGGAATCTATATGTGATAGGCTTGCAAAAGGTAGAATTCTGAATGACAGCCAGCATGGTTTCATCACAGGCAGGTCTTGCCTCACCAGCCTCATCTCTTATGATCAGGTAACTCACCACCTGGATAAAAGAGAAGAGGTTGACATTGTATACCCTAACTTCCAAAAAGCCTTTGATCTGGTATCCCACAATGTTCTTGTGAAAAAATTGGAGGATTGTGACCTTAACTGTGAGACAGTTAGGTGGGTCTGAAGCTGGCTGTGGGGTAGGACCTGGAGAGTCATAGTGAATGGATCTGTGTCGTCCTGGTGAAAAGTGGCCAGCGGTGTCCCTCAGGGGTCAGTGCTTGGTCCAGTACTTTTCAATATCTTTATCAATGATTTGGATGTGGGGGTGAAGAGCTCACTGGCCAAGTTCGTGGATGACACCAAGTTATGGGAAAGCATGGTCACGCTTGAAGATAGGTTACAGATATAGATAGATCTGGACTGACTAACAAGCTAGGTGGGTCAGAACCAGGTGAAGTTCAACACTGAGAAATATAAAGTGCTCTACCTGGGGATAAACAACCCCCTGCACACCTACAAGGTTTGGTGGCACCAAACTGACCAGCACCACAAATGAAAGGGACCTGGGAGTAATAATAGACCACAGTATGAATATGAACCAGCAGTGCAACACTGTAGACAGCAGGGCAAATAATGCTCTGGCATGCATCAATTGATGCATCTCCAACAAAGCCAAGGAAGTGATTCTTCTATTGTACTCAGCACTGGTGAGACCGCAGCTGGAGTACTGAATCCAGTTCTGGGCACCACACTTTAACAAGGATGTGGTAAAGTTTGAGAGAGTCCAGAGAAGAGTCACCCATATTATCAGAGACTTGCACAGCAAGCCATATGAGGAAAGGCTGAGGGATCTGAGACTCATCAGCCTAAAAAAGAGAAGGCTGAGAGGGGACCTGGTAGCAGTTTACCACTATATTAGGGGGATACAGCAAGGACTTGGTGAACAACTGTTCACCTGGGCACCCTTGGGGAAAACCAGCAGTAATGGCCACAAACTCCTGGAAGACTGTTTTAGGCTCAACATTAGGAAAAATTTATTCACAGTTAGAGTGTCTCGACTGTAGAATAACCTCCAGAGGTGGTGCAATCACCTACTGTGGAAATCTTCAAGAAGAGACTGGACAGTCACATTGCTGGGGTTACCTGACCCCAGTTGTCTTTCCTTCCTGGTGCAGAGGGCTGGACCTGATGATCTTCTGAGGTCCCCTCCAGCCGTACAATCTATGAATGTGTACACTGAATGGTTCAGCTTGGGTTTGCCCAGAAGAGCTCTAAGCCTCATGTCCCATACTTCCATATCACATCTTGAAACCTGGACCAGGTAGTCCACTGTCCTTCATAGTTTCCAGGTTACCTTGTATCCTGCAAATCTGAACCCTGCTATGAACTGGTCTATAAGCAACTTGCTTTTCCTTATTGACCCTGAGTGTGAAGTCATTCCTTCCATATTTATTTCATAGTGACTGTCACAAACACTGTTATGTTGTGGGGGGTTCATAGGATGTCATGAATATTTTCTTGTGTTTTATTGTACAGACATGGTTATGTAATCTCATTGGATAGCTGACATTGCACTGTATACATTTATGTTGCTTTTGTCACCCTTGGACATGGTTTAAGCCAGTGCTGGATTTAGGTTTATGCTACTTAAACTACATTTTAGGGCCTCACAATATGAGGGACCTCTAAATTGTGCAAATTGCATTGTAGGCGGTGACTTATGACACCACCTAAGAGGCCAAACCCTCGCAGTGAAATCAAACCCCTTGTAGTAACGCCTGAGGCCAGCTTCATACCATAAAAGGAATAGCATGAAAAC
>JAGPOW010000261.1:56503476-56522110 GCA_030014935.1 Caiman crocodilus | reverse complement strand
TAACGGCAGACCTGTGCCTTATTTGGTAAAACTTTTTAAAACTTTATTTTGATTGGAGCTTATGCTGCAGGTAAAAGAAGAGTTACGCAGTACTAGTCACTTTCTGCTAAAGCTTTGCTCATGCGAAAATATCATGTAACCAGAGAATATAAATACGTGTGTAAGAGTACAACCGGGGCCCCTCTGCCTTTCTGAGGTGGGGGGACCTTCGGCCAAATAAACTGGAAAGATTACACCCTTGTCTCCTGCTTATTTGAGCCTCAGCTGGGAAACGAGCCCTGTTGGGGTCAGGAGTATTCGCAGGTGTTCCCTTTCCAGGTTGGGAGTTTAAGTGAATAATTTCTCCTTCAGGTTTAAGTTATTTTTTAAGCCAGACACTCATCATAAATTAATCATTAAATTTATATTTCCCAAGCTAAACAGACTAAAAGTGATATAGAAGAAAGGAACTTCAGGCTTCTAATGGAGTACAGCAAACAACAGAGAGAAAACTACCAAAATAAAAAAGATAACATGGCACAAATGATTAAATCACAGTAGGCCTGCTTTCTCTATCCTTACTCACCTTCCTTTTGTAACACTCACACATACATTTGGTTGTTGTATATTGTGTTTTTATGTGGTCAAGATGGCTCCTGCAGTTCTGGCCATGTGCTCAGCACATGGCAAGCTGGGACCTGTATCTGGGTAAAATATGTCAAACCCTCTGGCCTCATCTGGCAGAGGATACAGGGGATAGTTTAGGCAGATTGGTTGGGAGGAAGGCTGCAGTGTGGTGCTGCTTGACTGGACAAGGCCAGGGTGATGTCATGCAAAAAGGGATAAAAGGTGAGCTAGGCTGGTTTGGGAGAAGAGAAGCTACTAGGGGCTGCTGAAGAGTGAGGTCTCCTCTAAGGCAGTAGAAGTTACTGATAGCAAAAAGGGATGCTCAGTTTAGAGGGGGGAGAGCGGGAGAATTGTTTCAGTTTCTGGGAACTCCTCTCTTGTCCTTTTCTTCCCCTTTTTCTTTTTGAGGTTTTAAGAAATTAGTACTGGGGGTGGAAATTGGTTCCTTGGGTTTGCTGGCCAGGATTTAGGTCTGGTAGCTTAACAAGGGTTGGATCCTGGCTGTTTTTAATCCTCCAGTTTTGGACTGGCTGTAACCATTAATCAACCTGGTTCCTTTGGAGTTTTCTTGCAGTTTTCATTTCAGCAGGCCATGTAATCCAGCCCAGAAGTGCAGGGTGCATGCATGCTGCCTGGAGCCACAGTCAGTCCCCACACACATACACAGCCTCTCCATGGGAGCAAAGATTGCTACGTCACTATCCCTCCAAGAACATGGAGGGGTCCCATGCACTGCCAAAGAATCTGCATGCTTAAGCTGCTTCCCCTGGTGCAGCACAGCCTATAGACTGTCATGTAGTTTCACATTGCATTTGGTGTTTTTTCCTGTTTTCTGTTAAATCTGTTTCTTGGCTACACTGCTTGCGAGGAGGGGATGTTTATTTATGTGGGACACCCTAGTAATTAATTTAGTGTTCCCAGATTTCTAGGTGGGGGCTCAAGCCATGGGTATAATATATGAGGTACCCCAAAATGTGAACTCAGTTCTTGTGCTGCTGACCGATGCCCGGCAGAAGGGTTGCACATTATAAACAGCCTTGTTGATTTCAGTGGGACTTCTGTGCTACTCTGTATGAGTAAGGGGAACAAAACCGGGCTCAGCCTAAGCATTCATTGGAAATCGATGCAAATGTTAGTTTATCAAATCTATTTTACAGTCATATTGAGAAAAAATTAAATGAATTACAGAAACAAAGAGTTGGTATCACTGAACACAGATTATAATCATGAAGGAAGATTATATGGATGGGGAGGGAAGACTCGCACACCTTTTAACTGGAGAGACTTGGATAGCTGACCAAGAGTGGGTAGTAATAATTCCATGTAAATAAATCTAAATTAACATAAGAAGGATGCACTTCAAATGGAACTAGTTAAACAGAGCACATACACAGTTTTCTTTATTCTATTTGTTTTTTGAAAGTTCTTTGTTTTTTCATAAAAATAAAATTCCAGTGTCCTGTTTGGTGCATAAACTAGGGTAATGGTTAGGCTTCAACCGTGTTTTCAGTTGAGTGCAGTAGGAAATACATGCTTGTAAATGTGGCACAATTAGCTATGCCAGTTCCCCATTTTGAGCATTGTTTTCTACAACTACACAAGTGAATCGGGTTTGGCATTTTCTATATTGCCTGTCTGATGCCATTTCTTAGGAGAGTTCAGAGAGAGAGAAAGAAATAGACTGTGATCAAAAGTCCAAGTGAAATGATTACGTCATCCCTGCCCTTCCAACCCCACTACACTCCTCTCGCTCTCTTTTTTTTACTTTAGAATTTCAGTGTGACATATAGATTTGTATGGCATTTGTCCCCCAACAAATACTGCTTGGGATATGTAAATTTTGGGCAAATAAACAACAATCTACAGCCTCTGTCTGTGAAGGTTTAATAAAGGTCAATTTAATGGAAGAGTTAAGGAAAATTGAATATTTGTACTATTTTTGCTAAGCAATTAGAGTATTTAGCATATTATTCTCAAACTGAAGTGATAATTCCTTATATATGCACAAAAATTAATGTGAATATATGTATACATAGTTGAAATCCTGTTCAAATGGGCTAGTGTAACAGCTTATATTGAAGAAACAAAGAAATATATGGGTGCACATCATCACTCAAGACCAAAAGTATATGTAAACGCTCAATAAAGAGAGCTGTATCAATGGAGAAATTTGCTGGGTATCATATTAGGTATGTGAATGGGGAGGGAAAGAAGTGCAAGTACCTGAGGTTGGTCCTAGATGGAAGGAATAGTAAAGAAGCCAGAGGCTGGCCTGGCCCACAATGCAGGCAAGAAAACCAGTCCTTGACAATGGAAATGGAGGCATCAGGGAATGAGGGACAGGCTGTGGTAGGGGGAAAAAGGGGATGTAGCAGTGCAGGCAAAAGTGCAGAGGTGTGTAGGGTGTGTGCGAGTTAGCTGGAGGTTATGGCACCTCCTACCCACCTTTTAGAAGGGAATCATTGGTCCTGGCATTTCCAGGGCTGCTGCACCACCAACAGCCCCATCAAGCCTCCCTACCCTGGCAGGGTACAGTTTTAGTGGTCATGCCCAGGACTTGGGGCCTCTTCCTTCCCCATAGCCCCAGTCCCATACCTCCTAATTTGTCCTGGCAGGAGAATGAGCTCAGCAGGAACATGTTCTTCCCCTGCTGGCTGGTGATGCAGATAGTGGCCCCTCCAGCTAAGAGCAACGCATTAAAAAAACTCAAAAACAGAAATAGGTGCAGATGGAATGAGGAGGGTGACACCCAGTCCATCTGCAGGTGGAGCTTGGGGAACACCAGCACCTTCACCCTCAGGTCAGGACTGCCATCAAGTGGATTCAGAGCGTCTCCTGATGCCCTCCTTCAGCTGCCTCACCAGTGCCCGCACATCTGGTGACAGCGGCCTGCCCTAGCCAGGAACATTGATCCCCTGGAACTTCTCCATTTGGTTCTCCAGTTCCCTCACTGGGGGGATCACCTGGCTGAGGAGGGCATCGCCAGCACTAAGGGTCTTGGTGGCCTCAAGGAAGGGCTTGAGGACCAGCAAGATCTGGGAGATGATACCCCACTCAGCTCTGTTCAGGGGGCCGCTGATCCCAATCTCCCCAAGCAAGGCCATCTAATGGATGGCCTTCTGTTGCTCCACCAACCTTTCGAGCATCAGGTATGTGGAGTTTCACTGAGTCGCCACATCCTGCATGATTTTGTTCTGTGGGATGCTCAGCTCTGCCTGTTTCTCCTGTACCATCTTGCCCACCTTGATAATGTGGTGGAAGTAGCCCGCCACCTTTCTCAATTTCAGAATCAGCTGGCTTGTAGCAGTAGTGATGGCGGCACTGTCACCGGCAGCCCTGTCCCCCTTCCAAGGCATCCTTTACTATTAAGTGCAGCCTGTGTGCCACACAGTGGATGGCAACAAAGCTGGCATCATGGACAGCATTCACCATATTGGCCCTGTTGTCGGTGACCATGAACCCGTGGGTAAGTTCAGCCTGCCCAACAATCCACCCCTGCACCATGCGGTTCATGGCCCCCATGATCTCCCTTGCCATGTGGGACTTATCCAGCACCTCAGATTGCAGTAGAGTCCACTGATGGCCTGACTGATCACACCAGTGCCACGTGAGGGAGAGGTAGGCGTGATCGCCACCCTGACTGCCCACCCTGACTGCTCCAGATGTCAGAGGTGAAGTGTAAGGCTACCTGCTCCCTGCCTTGCACAGCTCCTCCCTCAAGTACTCCCTGCATGCCTTCTTCATACATAGAGGGCACCACTATCTTGCTAAAGGTGGTGCATGCGGACACTTTGTAAAATAGGCCAAAAGTGCTACAAACTGCCTGAACCATGGCTGCTCAACTAGGGAGAAGGGCTGGCTATCTAGAACATCTCCCCAATGTTCTGGGTGATCTCACTTGCCCTTAGGAACACATCCCCCTTTCTGTCCACCTTTTCCCCCACTGGTCCAGGGTGGCCTGCCTCTGCTTTGTGGGGAAGGAGGCTTTGGAGCAAGCAGGGGACTTCCCTTTTGGCATGCTCGCACTGGTGCCAGGCTGAGCAGGAAGAAGGGAAAGGAGTGCTGCCTCCTCAGATGCAGCAGCATCGCTGTGGTGGAAAAGTGTCTCACAGCCTTGCCACGGCTCATGTGCCTTCGGCAGTGCTGGCAGATGGCAAACCTGGGATCATGTGGCCCCTCAAAATACTCCCACGCTATGCTATTCCCCTGCTTCTGGGTTGAGACTGAGGATCCTGCCTTATCCCACACCTCAGCAGACTGAGGCTGAACAGCAGAAGGAGCTGCCTCAGCTGAGCCACTTGCCTCAACCTCCTCCGAGGTGCTGCTTTCCAGAGGAGACCTGCTTCTATGTGAAATATGAGGAGTGTGGAGCACAAACTCTGATTTCCCCCTCAGTCCCCAGAATTGCTTGAGCCAGCTCGCTCAGCATCCCTGGTTCCAGCTCCAGCTCCTCCTCTGGCAGTGGGAGGCTCATGCTGAGAAATGACATTGGGATGGAGGAAACAGTGATTCCACTGCTGGCGCCCACTTCTGGACTGAGCAGAGGTGGTGCAGGTGCAGAGATCAGGTGCAGACACTGCTGCCACCTCCTTGCTTCCTCCTTGCAGCACTGATGTCATAGCTGCTTGGGAAGAGAATGCATCAGTGTTTGTACAGTGGAGATGGCTTGCAGCTCTAGCTCTCCCCTATCCCCTCTTCCTCCCCTGCCACAAGACCTGGCACCTACCTTTACAGCACGCTTCATATTGATCTTTCCTGTGCTGCAAAAGGTCTGTGTGTGTGTGTCACTCCTTTTGTGTTGTGTTTTATTCCCTCTGTTGTGTGTGTGCACTGGACTCTTCTTTGATTGTTTGCCTCAGTATTAAAAGTTATGAAAAAACTTGTGTGCTATCTATCTTCTCCTCCTAGGAATATCTGATTTTTCTTATTTATATTGTTTATGTGTGTGCGTGTATGCAATCTGTGTGCCTCCCTGCACAGTGATGGATCACACTGGCAGGGAAAACAGCTTTCTTTTTTCAAAGTTTGCATTAAAAAAAAAGCAAATATAAACTGAAATAAATTGATTGAATAGTAATAGTAATTGAATAGCTAAGATAAGATAAGCTAAATCCTACCCAATCCTTTCTAGCAACAAAGAGGAGCAGGCAAGTTCAACTACTGAGTAAAGTAACCAAGGTGAGATGTTTGAGTCTGCTAGGGTACCTTTCTCATACAGTTCCTGAGAGCGAACGAAGGAACAAGCTAGCAAAAGGCACAGCATGCCTCCAAACAGAGACTTTTACGCTATTTCTAGGTCCCTCCCCCCGAGACACTGTCATTGGAAAGGCAGCCAGAGAGAAATCCTTCTCACTGGCCACCTACACATGTCAGTCTTCCCCTCCTGCTCTCCCTCCCTCCCCCATTACCCCTCCCTTTTCTAACTTCCACTTTCAGGTCCGAAGCATGCAAAGCTTTTCTGAAGCGCTTCGGAAGCTCTGAACCACTTTGGACAGCTGAAATGAGCCCTCACTTCGCTGCAGGCATGCTGCTTCAGATGCCAAAGCAGCTGCAGATCTGATGCATGATCCAAAGCCTCGTACAGCTCTACCGCACAGTACTGCTTATGTTGACAGCTGAGTAGGAGCAAATTGCTGCCAGACTGCAGGGGGCAGGGGAAACTTTAATGCAAACATTGGTGAGTCCAAGCAAACCCAGATTTGTTGACTTTCCAAAGACTGTATATTTACTCCTATTTCTTTTTTGAGAGAATAAGCTGAGTAGAGAAGATTAATTCTTTCACAAAATACTACAGGTATGGTTTTGACATTTTTGTCATTTGTTTATATTTTGATAGTACCTGATATCTTTTACATGTATAAAAGAGTGTTTGTGTGCAAGTAAGAACATTAACAGATATCTTAATCAACATATATCTCCCCAAGCAAATGACAACTTACTATATAATAACAGAAAGCAAGGCAAAGTGGCACTTTGGGGGCCAGCTCATTCAGACACATTAGGCATATTTTCTGTGATGTGGAAGTTAGTCCACATCACAGAAAGAATGACGTCTCAAATAAACAAGACATGCTCATTGATGCAATAAGTTGCCATATTTCAGGAATTGTATGATATGAAGGTATAGGGCTTGCACTATGCCAGTATAGAGATGTCACTGACTGATAGAAGCAGGAGGAAAGTGAAGGGAAAAGAAACATGAAAATTCAAATATCCTTTTTTGTTCATTGACATTGGTATTATATTAAACAATAAATTCTTCTTTCAAAGTACTGGATAGGAATCTTTTTTAACAAAATAAAATAGCAATACAGTAAAGCAAAATAAACAGCTGTCATCCACAGAAGAGTCTTTCCCAGCAAACAGAAATTAATAGATACAACTAACAGAATTTCCACCAGATTCTCTGCTCAACAACTTTCTCCATTTCTCAACTCTCTATTGGCCTGTTTTAGGTTTGGAGTTCCAAAACAACTTCTTCATATCAATCTGGAAAACACTAAGTAGCCAGTACAGATCACATAGCAGAAGTTTGCTTTGCTAATGAAAGAGTATACTGGGTTACAAGACAACCACCAAGTTCTGTATCCAACTACAGTTATTTCTCACTGAGTAGGATTTCCTTGTAGTAATCCAGTCTTGAGGGCAAAGATGACTGTTGCAAGATCTGGAAGAAATGGGTGCAAATTTCTGGAAGTGCACAAAATTTTATTTTTAGCTATAGCTATAGATGAACCAACTCACCTATTTTTTACTAATTTTTGTGTAATGTGTGTAATAGCAGAAGGAACTGGGGGGCAGTATGCAGATCTGTGCTATTAATTTGGGCAACAACTCCCAGAAACTCCTAGGAGCTGGGGGGCAAGGGAAACAGGAAGAGGACGCTTGGGATCAGAGTAAAGGGAAGACAGAGCAGTGTGCTTTGGAACCTGGTCAGCCCTACACAGAGGAGTGCACAGTGCGACTGGAGATCCCACTGACGCAGTCAGCCAGGACTGTAGACTCAGCCCGGATTCAGAGCTGGACTTAGACTTAGAGGCAGTTGAAGGCTGCTGTTTGAGTGCTTTGGGGACTAAAGCAGAGCAAAATGATGGATCTGGTTGGTAACCAGACTCTGTTTCCCAGCAGAGTCCTATTGGCATTGCTGTGGTCAGTTTCCATGGAGACCCCCAGAGTGGCATGGCTGTGACATCACAAGGCCAGGGTTTTCACAGACACCAGCCCCAGCAGTGCTGGTGGGGGTATGGCTGGACGGGGAGCTGCTCTAGGCAAGGGGCGGGGATCTTGCAGTGGTAGTGGTGTGGTCTGGAGTCAGGGTAGAGTTGCAATCCACTGCCTGCCCACCCCTTCCCAAGGTGTGAGCAGCAGGTCATAGCTCTGCCCCAGCTCCAGACCACACTGTCACCACCACAAGATCCTAGCCCTGGAGCAGCTCTCTGCCCAGTTGTGGCCCCTGCCAGCACTGCTGGGGTCAGTCTCCAAGGAAACCTGGTCGCCAGGTTGTTGTTAAGGTTCTGCTGCTTCTCGGGTCTCCATGGAAACCAGCCACAGCAACACTGGCAGGGGCTTCTGGGAAATGGAGTCTGCCATGGGCCCAATCAAGCCCATGGGCCAGACTTTGTCCACCCCTGGACTAAAGGCTTGCCTGGGGGCACCCTCGGAGGTGGGTGGAGGGGGTGAATTAAGGTGCTGAGTATATGTTACCATGGTGTTGATGTTTCTTTACCTTTTACCTGTTCCCTCCCTCTGGGCCACTGGCTTGTGACCCTAACCCCTATGATTTTCTGTATAAAAGTAGGAGCTCAACCTTGCTTCTTGTGCCAGTTTCTGGGGCTGCAGGTGTGTGTGTGTGTGTGTGTGTCTTAGTTAGATCCCAACCCCCCAGAAGTCTTTTTCTTCTTATGTCTTGCTCCCTTATTGAGGACCTGGCATGTACTACTAAGCTTATTGCTTTCTACTGGAAGTACTTGCTCTACTTTTTGGATTGGCCCAAAATAGCCTCTTGGCTGTTATTTGAATGTGTTCTGATGACTATTTGACCATTTCATCAACTAATGCATTATTCTCCGTTTGATTTAACAGATTGGTTTTTGCATGATGAATCTATCTTCCCAGCAGATGGATTAGCTGTGGTTCATCTGGCTAGCTATATGCTGCCCAGTCATACTATTGGCAGTGGAGGACTAGGAAAAAAAGATTTGTACATTTAACTAAATGTTTCCTACAACTGTGTTTGACTTAGGTTTGTATTTATTATTTTATTTTTTGTGAAGCGCTGTTAGTTTATTAATGACCACAGTTTGTACTAGGAACCTACATAACTTATGCCAGAGCATCTTGATACATTATTCTCATATGCTTACAGAAGGGGATAAATATATCATTGTAGAGTCCAACACCAACAATAATTTGTAGCAGAGAGTCTTAATACTGATCTCAATAGAAATTTTTCCCAGATAATATGACACAAGTGATATAGTCCAGTGGGTTGTCATTATTTACAGGCAGTTAAAAATAATTCTAATTAAACTGGGTGTAAAATTGCATTAGATTTCACAGGTGGAAACCATCCCTACATCTAATTAAATAAATGGATCTGCTGTTTGTGGACAAAAGACAGTACTCTCTATAAGAGGTACTGTCTATGACATTACATTTTGAATCTGCCGAGCCCTGGTAGCCATGCGTTTGGGAGCTGGAGTTCACATTTCACAATTTCACATGACTATGGGTTAAATCCAGTGGCTTGCCCAACATTTCTCTCTCATGCTATAGTAAGTTGTAATAGCCAAAGTTATGCACATGTTGTTAGTTAGGTCATATCATTGATATATCATTTGCCTTCATACACTGCAGTAACTAGTGCAGAATATACCCAGAACTTTTCGAGTATTTTGTGATAGATTGACTATGAAAGGCAGTATGTAAAACCAGATTTTATGTGGACATGGGAGATTTATGAATTACTGTATAGAAAGCAAAACTTACAGTGTTGTGTGTTACTGTTTTATTGAAACCATTATATTGAAGTATTATGTATATAAAATGCACCTCTATTACCATAGTTTGCATATATTTTCCTGTGTCTTCATTTCTAAATATTTTACCTAAACAGCCACTGTTAAGTAATAATATTGATCATTGCTGAGACACCATGTAAGAGACTAAGTATGAGAGGACACCAACATTTCTGTTGCCAGGAAAGGTGATAAAAGATGATTATTGTTTATAGTGTAATGGGGCTGCAGGCCAGTAGATCAAAAGAGGGGTTTGGGTATTTTTCAGTTTCTAGAGTAGAGGTTGCCAACCACTTCAGCAATCCTGTTGCCTTGTTCGTGAAATACTATTTGGCACTAACTTCAAGGGCCATTCCAGCTGCCTCTGTTTGGCCTTCGCTGTACAGAACAGAAAGATGAAGTCGTCTTTCTGGGATTACTACACTCTTTTCCATGTTTTATTTCTACCAGGCTAAACTGAGCACACTGTGGAAAAGCTAGTTACAGATTCATCAGTGTCTGGATAGGCACAGTGTTCATAAATCAGTGGGTGAAAAACAAAATAAAGCTTAAATGTTAAGGGGAAGTGAAGGGAAATAAGAAAACTGCATTTTTTTCATTAGTTACTAAAACATATTTTAACATAAGAACTTCATGTACTCAAGAAAAGCTTTAGCCTACCTGATAAATTTAAATTTAAAACATATCACTTGCACATGGCCGCATTTATGTTAATTACTATTTAGGTTGGTTCAGCTGTTCTTTAAGGAACAGTTTCAATATAGACGTGATCCAGCACTGTTTAATGCAATGGAAGTTTTGTCATTGACTTGCACCACAACAACTCAATTAAATGTAATGAGATGCATTAGGAAACTTCCATTTAAATTTGATGAAAAAAATATAGTGATTTGTTCCCCCCCGCTTTTTCCAACAGTTTTCATTTTAATTGACCTAAAATGAGTGGCAAACTCTAAGTTTATTTTATTTGCAACAAAGAAGACTTAGAGGGATTTCTTTGTTTATTTGAAAGATTAAAATGAACAGGCTAATAGTAGTTAAGAGCTTGGTACTTTATTGTTACTGTTTAATAATGAGAGCCAAATGTCTAATGCCTCTTGAGGTCAAAAGTAGTCTTTCCATATTTCCATTGACTTTAGTGGCTTAGGTTCAGATGCTAAGAAAACAATCCTTTTTTCTTCTGTATATAATCATATTTAGTAGGAAATTGTTTTAAAAAACAGTGAGCTCAATCAGGGATTGATTTGGATATAGGTACATGTAAAAGAAACTGAATGTGTATTGTGAAAAATCCTGAAAAAGGTAGAAAATAGTTCATTTCCTTAAAATCTAAAATTTACTTCAATTTTAGCAAGGTAGCAATGTGTTATGAGAGAGAACACAGGTAAAGAGAGTATAACAATCATCACATTTCAGAGGTTGTAAATATCACAAAAATATCTAACGTTCTCCTCATTAGCTTATATCTAACATAATCTATACCAGGCTACTTAACTTTTAACTTAATAGTAAAAATATTTTATAGTGCTAGTCTTCTGTGGAAAGGAGAGTGATTTTTTCTATAACTAAATTATCACTGTCCAATATCCCTTCATACTAGATAAATATGGGGCAAACATGACATGAATAAGTTTCCTTTTTAACAGGATCAAAAATACTAAGCTTCACAAAGACTTATATTTGAGACTAAATATAATTCATCTAACATGAGCATTTCAAATTGTCAGTTTATTTGTTGTACATTCTTCAATCCAAAAGAGAAGGCTGAGGGCAAGTAATGAGGGTACCAATTGCAAGAATACTGAGTCCTAAAAGACTTCAAGATGGTGAACCACCTTGATGATAGACGACCTAGTTGCAATCTCTGCCAGAGCCTTTAGGACCAACTTTCTAAGCAGCTAAGTGACAGGAGCTTTATATTTAAGGCACACTGGTGGAACAGTGTGACTAGGGATACACATAAACTGGTTTAAGTGAGCAGAAACTGGTTTAAACCTGGAACAGAACAGAAGCTGAGTGCACGAAAATCAGTTTCAAAATGACTGAAACTAGTTTAAGATAAACCTGGTTGAATGTAGTATCAGACTTAACTGATTTGGGTCAACCTGGTTTATGAAACTTCTGTCCTAGACCCCTTCCTGGTTCATGTTAAATCACAGTCCCCTGACATCCTGGCATGCTTTCTAGCCCTGGGCTGGACTGTGCTGTCTACTCCAGAGAGCAGGGCTGGCTTCGCCCTTTCTGCTCCCTAGCTGAACCAGTGAAAGCTGGATGACAAGGCGGTGGCAGTGGGGACAAACCCAGCTGGAGATGCAGCCCAGTCTGTGGGGAGGGGACAGCTTCCTCAGGCAAACTCCAGCTGAGGTCTGGGGCTAGGGAGTGGGGTTAAACACCCCTTCCCCCACCCAAACCTACTGCTGGCTGCACCTGTGGACTCTAAATCCCAGAGGCACATGGAAGCAGGAAGGAGAAGTGAGATGAGCCACTCTGCAAAGTCCTGCTTCTGTAATTCTGGACCGCAAATCCCAGAGACATTGGGGAAGCAGGAAGAGGGAGTAAACACAGCCAGAAAGCCATCCTCTAGTGCCCCTGGCTTGAGACTGCAGGTATGTGGCTGCATTTCCTGAATCAAAGGTAAATGTCTGTTTACTTCTGTTTCAGTTTAATCTGTGACTAACCTGCAAAGACTGAAGTGATTCAGCCTTGGGCTTTTTGACTGTCTGTACCTAGCCTGTGTGTCTGCACTAGAGATTGCTGCACATTTACTGTTCTCTGACTAATACAACATTTCAGACTTTAGGCCTTAGCTAGGATCTTTCATTCCTTTAATACTGACTTAGAGAAAAGTAAGAGTAGTACAGCCTTTTAGGCAATAAAAATAATTGCAATTCAAGCAAGAATTTGAGAGTCCTCAGGAAACATCTCTGACCATTTAGTGTTTGGCTTTGAACCATGTAGGTACTTTGCAAATTGTTTGAGTCTTTATGCACTGAAGTAATTTCAGCTGAACCAATTTCCTCTGTTCAATTTAAGGAAAACATCTTGGCACCAAAATAAGAGTTGTTAATACTATCAGAAACAAATTGTGTGTAGCTATTTGAAGTAACAATATTTTGTATATGAATAACGGGCTTAAATTGCCATTTTGATGATTTTCAATGTCATTTTCAAAAAGTATTTCTATTGGAGATATTTTAGATTTTGATTGCTGATTACATTATGAACGTGCACATTTACAATAATTTTAGACAAGGAGATATTTTACAGTTTCTTTATAGTCATCCATATTCATCTTCAACAGTTACATTCCTCATTACTTTTTCACAACAAATTTTTCATAGTGATTCTTGGCGTTGTATTAAGTGTATTGTCCCATTTAAAAGATGAGAATGTTCTTTCTTTGTTAAAATCTATCTATATTATTTTTCTACCTTAATCTCCCTCATCTGTATCAACTTAGATTCCCTCAACAGTTTGTGGAAAAGGCCAATGCTTCCAAGTCCTTTTTCACTGACTTGGAAGTGACTGTAGAACTGTCAGGACCAGCACAGCATTTAGAAAGCTACAAGGCCAGTTATAGAACCACAAGGGCATTGCATTCCAGACCAAACTGAAAGTGTACAGGGCAGTTATCGTGAAGTCTCTGTTATACTTGGGAGATAATGATATTATTCAGCAACCTTATGCAAAAGCTGGGCACATATATCTAAGGTTATCTGAAAAAATATGAAAGTGAGATGATAAGGACCAAATCTCAAATACAGAAATCCTTCAACAAGTAGAGATGATGGCATTTGTTCCATGATCATGGAAGCACAGTTGTGAAGGTCTGGCTATGAAATGAAGATGTTGGAAAAACCTTTACCAGAGAAGCTTTTCTACAATGATCTGACCTCTGGCAGATAAACTGTAAGGGCATGTCCACATGAGCGCACACATGTCTCTTGCCCCACCTCAAGCCCCTTTGAGGCGGGGCAAGAGGCACATGCAGGAACAAAAAAATGTTCCTCGCATTGCAGACTTGCAAACTGGAAGAAAATTAGACCCTTAGATATCCATGGGTCTAAAAAAAGCAAAGTTTAAAAAAGCAGGTCAGGGTATGGTCCTTGACTGTGCCCTGAGACAACCGGAGGCTGGGTCCTCCATGGAGACACCCTGACTGCCGGAGCATCTCTATGGTTGGTCCTCACCCTGGTGCTGAAACACGCGGCCAGGCAGGCTGCATGTTTCAGCACCAGGACTCTGATGCCAGTGAGTAAGGGGTCGGGGGGCTGGAAGAGGGGGAAAGGGATTGTGGGGGAGACCCCCAATGGTCCCGTCCACTCCCCCAGCCCCCGACCTCTGCCAGCCCCCCCGAGGCTCCCAATCCTGCCGCAGCCAGCCTCTCCCCACACTAGCCCCCCCCCGAGGCCCCCAACCCCTGGTGGGACTGGTCCCTCCCCCACCAGCCCCCCAGGGCCCCTGACCTCTGCCCTGGTTGGACCCATCCCCCCAAGCCCCCTGATCCCTGTCCCGCTACCCCATAGTTTAAAAAAAACAAACAACCCCGGCACTTACCTCCAGTTTGGCTGTGTCTGTCTGACTGTGGCCTTGCCTGCACAGTGCCGGGCAGGGTGACAGCCCCAGCAGCCCCAGTCTGGGCCTTGCTGCCCCCTCGCTGTCCTGTGCTGCCTGGGGGGGCCCTGGAGTTCCCCCACACCTGCTTCTAAAGTAAGCAGAGGCTTTATTTTTCCTTTATTTTTCTGGATTTTTTTCTGTTTTTTTTTAAAGTGATGGTACCTGGGCTTGTGCAGGTAGCCATGGGGGCCTGGGGTTGCAAGTTGGGGGGGTGAGGCTGGGTGACGCAGTCATTGGGAGGCCTGAGGGAGTGAGGGGTGGGGTTGGGTAGGGCAGCCTTTGGTGGGGCTGCAGCAACTGGTGGGGGATGGCGCCAGGTGGGGCAGCAACTGGGGGGCTGGGGTGGGGTATGTGAGCCTTGCAAGGGGTGTAGTAGCCCCTGTGAGGGGGGCCGTACCCTTGGTGAACCCCCTGTTGGGGGGCCGTACCCTTTGTGAGAGGGCCAAACCCCCTGTTGGGAGGCTGAACCCCTTGTGTGGGGGCCAGCACCCTGTGGGAGTGCAGGAAAACATGCATTCATGAGTTCATGAAACGTGTATTTAGAGTTCACTTTATTATTGTGACAAGAGACTTGCTTTAACACTGTAAGATATATCAATAAAACATTGTCCAGCTGATCGCTGCCTCTGTCTTGCTCTCTGTCTTTATAGTGGTCTTTAGTTTTACTTGTGGAGGAACATGGATTTGGAGGTATTTTACAGAGTGACTCTGGGATTTTTTTAACAGGGATTTTTCAGTTTTCCAATAGGGAACACCAGCATTCCTGCTAGGGAGGCCAGTGGCAGGACCCTGCTTGCTCGGAGCTGACACCTTGGACCCATCTAGCTGTGGCTGACTTCCTGGACAAATGGGGCCAAGAGGACATGCTTTGACAGTTCCAAGCAAGCCACCAAACCCAGAACATCTTCTGGGTGATAGCTGCCCAGATGGCCAGGCAGGGACGCATATGGCAGTAGTGCCTCACAAAGGCCAACCCTGCAAATGCAGTCCACTGGCATCTGGCCCAGAGGGACAGATGCCTATACTGGCTGTGCAGTCCCCATCCAAGTCCAGCAGGTGCACAGCAAGTCACAGCCAGGCAGCAGCCCCCACTGCCAGACTGCTGCAGTGGGTAAAGGGTGCAGGGAACTCTCAGGGTTGCTTCAGCAGTCCAGCTGGCACAAGGGGTAGTGTCCCCAAGTACCAGTTGGCTGGGCAATCCTGAGAGCTAGTAGCCCTGAGCTACTTGCCAGGGCAGCTTTTTATACTGCTGGGGCCAGGACAAAGCAGCTTTCTATACTGCTGGGGACAGTACAGGTGCCGGCCCCGGGTTCTAGCTCCCCCTGGCTAAAGACCTGGGAGGATCCAGGCAGGGTTATTTTGCCCCAAGTGGCACAATTTGCTCTACAACAAAGTGCTTGTCCAAGCATGTGAGCTGAAGCAAAAAGCCCCAGCTCAAATTTACACTACTTCTATTTGAGCACACGTGCTTGCATGTGTGGACGTGCACTAAGAGAGTTAATAAATACTTTAAGGACTGCCTGAAGGCCCAACTCAAGGCATATGGCATTGACTTCTACAACTAAAAGCAACTTGCCAAGGACAGAACAGCATGACACTGCTTAATCAGTGGTTCCTGTTCCTTCTGCAAGAACAGAGACATATTCCCACAGACTTAGAGATTGTAGTCTAACATGTAAATGAATGTGTAAATGCCAGTATTCTGTATTATATTATACATGTGGCATTTGATATTCTGACAATTAAAGGAGAAAGCAGGAGTTTTCTGTATTGGGAATCTCCCTATAGGGGAGTGCAGATATAGCTACAAGAATACGTTTCTAAGTTCTAACAAATTTATCATGGTGTTTGTACATTAAGACAACAATGCAGTGGTTCTGGATGAGAAATGGGTGAAAAATGAAGTGCTGACCTTCATTATACAAGCAGCATCTCCTGCTTACTGTAGAATAAGCAACCCAGTGATTTTTAGGTGAAAAAAGGCTGACTGCTCTATGGAACATACTATGAGGAATGAAAAAAAGCCAGTTCTTGAATTTTGCTCCTTAAGGTTTCCCATGTCACAGCAGGATAGTTTCCCATAACTTGTGTCTCTCTGACAGTATGAATGAAAAATTATCTTTAGTTTAGCCTGTCCTCTCTGTCTGGAAAGTTGTTTAGATACTAATGTGGTAAGTTATGTTTATCCACAGATTTGTATTATGAAAACAAAATAATAGGTAGGTGGGGCTGTATGTCACTTTCTCTTAATATTAGGGTTGTTAGCCTGTAATGTAACCACTTGATTCTGATTTTATAACAGTGTAAAACTGCTGTTGGCTGACTCCTTTTTTTTTTTTTAATTGTCTTTTTTCCTTTCTAGGCACCTTTGATTCCAGCTTTCTCATCCAGAACCTTTTTGGTATGTTGTCTGAAATCTATTATTTTTTAACTATGATCCCTTCACTTCTTACCATATTTACTGAATAGATGACCCCCTATTACAATACGACCCCCCCAATAATTAGATTCTATATATGGAAAATTGATAAATTTGGTATAATTTTTCCAGGGATAGAATCTAATTATTGGAGATTTGCCTTTAATTTGTCACCCTCTCACTGCTACAGAAAGGAAAATACATCTGGGAAATCAAGTAGACCTTTGCTGTCTGGAATACCCCCAACTTTTTCCAGACCCTTGACCCTTGTTTTGTTGTCAGACCCCGCTCTCCTTGCACACATGGAAAGGAAGAACAAATTTGAAAACAACAAACTTGAAATTAAACATGACTGTAGCAAATTGATGCTATTCAATGTTGCTTTTTTTGAGACTGTTACAAGTTTTAGCAGAGATGTTAAGGATCTCTAAAGCAATCAGTCATCAAAGATGCACTGGCCCACATCAAAGAGAAGAAAACAAACCCAGTTATAGCAAACCTAGATTAGAAAATCATATGACGGAGGGGCTGGGGGTGTAGATTGTAGCTGCATTGGTCTAAAAACATAGGCAAACAAGGTTCTTTGGGTGAATCTGATATCTTTTATTAGACCAACTTAAATAGTTGGAAAACAATTATTAAGCAAGCTTTCACATTCAAAAACCCTTTGTCAGGCTAAGGACGGTTCAGCAGTTGGTGTGTGCTCTTCCTGGATGGAATAAAAAGTAAAGAAGCCAGAGGCTGGTGTGGTATGCATACAAGACAGGTAGTCAGTGAAAATGTGGATTGAGGAGTCAATGGGTGAGAGACAGGCTGGGGGTGGGGAGGGAGAGAGAGAAGTGGAATGAGAGTGGAGAGATACCTGGGGAGTCGGATGTCAGGCAGGTTATAATGTGGCATAAATCCAATGTCTATATTTAGTCCATTTTTAGTATCCAGGAGGTTGATGAAGTGGAGTTCGTAGGCTCATCTCTGGGAAGTGTTTTGTAAGTTTCCTTTGAGGATCAGGACTGAGAGTTTGGAGAGAGAGTGGTTTTCTTGTGAGAAATGTGCCCCCCACAGGTAATAGGGTATTCCTGTCTGATAGATTTCTGGTTTGCATTCATTCTGGTGCGCAGTTGTTGTTTGGTCTCTCCTACATATTTTCCTTTAGGGCATTTGGTGCATTGGATGAGATATATTACATTTTTGGAGGTGCAATTGTAAGATCCTGGGATGCTGATGGCTCTGTTGTGGGGTGTAGTAATTGTGGGGGTGGTGGAGATGTGTTGGCAGGTTTTGCATTTCTTGTCATGTCATGGTCTGGATCCTTTTGTTGTATTCTGGGCTTAAGGACATCTGCTTCTGGTGAAGAGGTTGGTGAGGTTCAGTGCTTGTTTGAAGGCTAGGATGGGTGCCTCTGGGAAGATCTTTTTAAGAATAGGGTCTCTTTCTAGTATGGGTTGCTGTTGTTTGAGGATTTTCCATACAGGTTCAAGGGAGGGGTGATATGTCATAACCAGTGGTGTGCAATTTGTGGGGGGGTTTCTTCTGTACTACAGCAGTTCTTCATGTGGTTTCCAGGTGGCTCTTTCAAACGTGCAGTCTATCTCTCTGAAGGAGTGTCCTTGCTGGGTGAAAGCCTTTTTAAACTTGTTGAGGTGGTAATCCTGGGTGTTTTGTTCAGTACAAATGCGGTGGTATCTGAGGGCTTGGCTGTAGATCACAGTTTTTTTAGTGTGTTTAGGGTGATTGCTGGTTCTGTGCAGATATGGATGTTGGTCTGTGGGTTTCTTGCATACTGTGGTCTGTATTTTATCATTCTGGATACTTATTGTGTCTAAAAAGGAGATGTTGGTGCTGGAGTATTCTAGAGACAGTTGGATGGAGGGATGGTAATTGTTGAATTTCTGATGGAACTCAATCAGAGATTGTAGGTTTTCAGTCCAAATGATGAAGATGTCATCGATATATCTTAAGTATAGCAAGGGTTTGA
>JAGPOW010000261.1:56490099-56503376 GCA_030014935.1 Caiman crocodilus | reverse complement strand
TCTGATGGAACTCAATCAGAGATTGTAGGTTTTCAGTCCAAATGATGAAGATGTCATCGATATATCTTAAGTATAGCAAGGGTTTGATGGTGCAGTTCTAGAGGAAGTCTTCCAGGTGGCTTATAAAAAGGCTGGCATATTGTGGGGCCATTTTGGTGCCCATAGCTGTTCCCATCATCTGGAGGAAATGTTAATTATTAAAAGTGAAATTGTTGTGTGTGGATGAAGTGTATAAGGTCAGTAATATCTTTGGGTCTGTATTCTGAGTTGTAATCTTGTTCCTGTAGATATGCAAGGCAGGCTTGCATGCTATCCTGGTGTGGGATGTTGGTATGTAGGCTGGTAACATCCATGGTGGCTAGGAGTGTGTTGCTGGGAAGGTGTTCTATGTTTTTAAGTTTCCGTAGAAAGTCTGTAGTGTCTTGTACAAAACTTGCTCTGTGGGTAACGAGCGGTTTTAGGATTGATCCAATGAAACCTGATATTTCCTCAGTTAGGGTCCCATGGTTGGATATGATAGGTCTGCCAGGGTTCCGTTGTTTGTGGATTTTAGGGAGCATGTAAAAAGTCCCCAGGTTAGGTAGTGGGGGGATCAAGGTCTGTAGTTTTTCTTGTAGTCTTGATGGAAATGATTAGATGGTATTGTTGAGTTTCTTGGTGAAAAGGGGATTAGGATCTTCTTGTAGTTCTTTGTAGTAGGTGGTTTCAGAGAGCTGTCTGTTGGCTTCCTTTACATAGTCTTCATGGTTTAGGATGACTATGGCTTCTCCTTTATCTGCTGGTTTTATTACTATTTGGTGGTTAGATCTCAGAGATTCTATGGCCTTTTTCTCTTGTAGAGAGGTTGTTGTGGTGGCACGTGTTGCTGATTATTTCATTGTTCATTCTTTCCCTGAAGCAGTCAATGTAGCTGTCAAAGTTTGGGTTTCATCCACTGTGAGGTGTCCAAATTGGATTTATGACACATTATAACCTGCCTGACATCTGACTCCCCAGGTATCTCTCCACTCTCATCCACCTTCTCTCTCCCCCACCTCCCCATCCATTCTCTCATCCATTGACTCCTCAGTCTACATTTTCACAGACCACCTGTCTTGTATGCATACCAACCCAGCTGCTGGCTTCTTTACTTTTCATTCCATCGAGGAAGAGCGCACACCAACTGCTGAAACTTCCTTAGCCTGATGAAGGGTTTTTGAACCCCAAAACTTGCTTAATAGTTGTTTTCCAACTATTTTAATTGGTCTAATAAAAGATATTAGTTCACCCAAAGAACCTGGTCTGCCTATGACAGAGTTGCTCATTATTACATATTCAAGGTGCTAGGAAAAATGAGATTCCCAGAGAAATGTATATGTTGGATAAGGTTATGTAGAGAAGCAGAGAGTCAAGTTGAAATTAATGGGCACCTATGAGGGGCCTTTCAAATCCATACAGGGGTGAGACAAGGATGCCCGTTGTCACCACTACTATTTGTATGCAGCGTGGAACAGTTAGCACAAAGAATAGGAAACGACAAAGTCATAAGGAGAGTAAAGATACTGGGAGAGCGTGAAGTAAAATGCATACTATACATGGGTGATATACATGTAGTAGAGATAGACTTTCAGACTAGAGACAGACATTCAAAAAGCCTAAGCCTGGATTGATTCAATCTTTGCAGGTTAGTCTAACCTAGCTAGGCTAAATCAGTTCTGTAACTAGACAGACATCCCAGAAATGAAGGCACATGCCTGCAGTGGCTCAGGCTAGAAGCTGGTGAACACTAGAGCAGTCCTCCCTTCCCTTGCACACTACTGAGCTGAGGTGGGGCATGGCCAGCCTCTGTCAGGGTGCTCTGATTTTAGCCCAGCAGGAAATTGATAACAGTTCTTATCACTTCTAACTCACTTTTTATTACTGCATTAAGAAAATAACAAGAGGGACTTTACCAGCTACCTGTTGATTCTGCCTGTTGAATCAGCATGCACTATAGTCAGCAGGTGGTCTGCTATTTAATACACAGACACCTCTTGACCAAGGCAGAGGGAAGGGTAGAATTCTTGCTTAGCAGGGATTTGGTGTGGGGAGGGGAGAGTGAGCAGCCTGGAGTCCCTACCAGAGCTGCAACCAGGGTGTGGGTGGGTTTGTGAGGGTGGATAGGTGGGGGGGTAGCTGTGGTGTGAGGGAGCATGTGTGTGGATATGTGGGGTGTGGGTGGGTATGGGGTTTGTGGAGGGTCTGGGTGGGGGGGATGGTGGCTGGGGGGTTTGGAGGGTCTGGGTGTGGGCATTTGTGTTTATGGCAGCCTGAGGGGGGTATGGGTGCATGTGTATGCCTGGGTGTGCATGTGGGACTCACCCTACAAACAGACACACACACATACACTCTGACCCTCTCGCCTTCATTGTACACTCTCTCTCTCTCTCTCTCTCTCTGTGTGTCCTTCCCTCCATTGCATACACACACACACACACACACTCTCTCTCTCTCCCCCCATCATTGCCCTCCCTCCCTTCCTCATTGCACAGACACATACACACACACAACCTCCTGCTCCTGGCCCTGGGGTACCAGCACCAGCACTGTGCTCCCACAGTCCAGCCATGCAGCCAGGAGCCATGTGGTACAGGAGCGGCTGGCAGGCAGGCAGGCAGGTAAACACTGAAAGTGGTTGGGGGAGGAGAGTGGTAGCTGGACAGGAGTGTGGGTTGGTGTCCTGGAGCCAGGGCCAATGGGGCAGTAGAAATGTGGGTCTGGGCCAACAGGACTGTATAGTGCTGGGCTGGACTGTGCCAGCAGGGAGAGAGGGGAGCCAGCCTGGCACCATAGCCTGCTGTCCCACTCTGGGTGTGTGGGGGAGAGTGTGAGTGGGTCTGTAGGGGGGTGGGCATGTGCCCTGTGCACCCACCCAGCTGTTGCTGTGCTCTGTTCACCCACTCGCTGTCACTTCCCACCACCACCTGAGGCTGCTTTCAGTGCTTCCCTGCCCACCTTCCTGCACCACCTGGATCCCAGCTACATGGCCTGACTGAGGGACTCAGAAGAAGACAGCCCAGCCCAACCCCAAGGACTGAGGTGATCCCCACAGCCCTCCTCTGCCTCCCCCACCCCTACTCTTACTTGTATTTCCCTCCACCGCAGGAAGGTGGGAACAGCCCCAGGGTCCCAGGCCAGGAGGCTCTGCTAGACAGGCTTCCAGGGGCGGGGGCAATGCTGGGTGGGCCAGGCTGCTGGGTCCTGCCAGCTTCCCCTGGGTTCCCCTGTTATCTTTGACAGGCAGCCAGAGGCAGATAAATATTCACTTTCTACATTTTTTAGGGGCCCTGTGGACCAGATAGAATGGCCTGGTGGCCCTGGGGTGCCAAAATACTAAAGTTTTTGCAGTAGTGTTGCTATCACCTTTTCCCATGTTGTATTACATTGTGATGCTGTATTGCAAGACTACTGCAAACACTTTGGTTATGGTCCAGAATTATACTGTCCTTTGCCAAAAAGTGGTGGTGTTTAAGACTGTGCTACGATTATTCTATATACTGGAATTGTATTTGAAATGACTTGGCGGCAAATAGCAGAAGTACAAAGGGAAATATGTGTGTTCTTTTGGAATGCCAAAAGACAAAGGTTGACTAGAACTGAACTATACAAAGCAAGAGAGATGGGGTAATGGGGAATGCCAGACTGGGATTGTTCATCTATGTGAAATCTGTAAGCACAATATGCAAAATGGTAATGGAAGGAGAGGGGAAAACAGCACATATCACTCAATTTCACACAGCTTCAATTTTGAGAAAATGAGGAGTATATCAGACTTCTTTGAAGTGTCCATGGGCATGGCAACCACCAACTCATTACATCAAGATGGAAGGATTCATGCAGAGGTATAAAATAGGGAAGGTAGGGTTGGAGGTCATGAAGGATCATAAGAAATTGATGAAAGCAGTTATGGGGAGAGACAGGATGGTGCCAGTAGGAAACTTCACAGAGAGACAAGTGAAAAAGGTGTGGGAAGTGGTGGCAGGTAAACAATTAAAATGTTTACATGCTGACCTAGCATGGATGGTTGAAAGAAATATTTTGCTACTGAGAGAAGTGCAACACAGATGGGACTTGATGATTTAATAAGGGTGCAAAAAGGGAGAGGTGCAGGGAAGAAGAAACAGTGGGATGTGTTTTGGGAGTGTACAGATGCAAAGGGGGTGTGGGAAAGGATTTGCCACTTTGAGTGTCACCAAGATAAATGTCATTAGCAGGAGAAATGGTACGATATGAACTCATACCAAGGAAATCAGAGGAAACATTATTAAAACTAGTTTATGGAAAGTTAGAAACCTTTGGATCTTTAAGGGGTTGGCTTTCACTGAAAAAGAGAGTGCCTGGAGCTGGCACTGAAATACTACATTGATCAAGAAAAGGAAGAGATCAGAGAGGAAGAGGCAGAGAAGTGGAGGAAAAGGGACTGGACTTGCTTGTTTCACCAACAGAATGAACTGATGGGGTTGCAAAAAGTTTCAGGTGGTTACTGAGGTAACAATTTTTTCATGGGGTTCTGCTGTGAAGAAGATTTCTGTGAAGGGTTTTTTGTGGGAAGTTGATATATGTTGTTTAAGGGTTTAATATGTGTTGTATATTTTTGATGTGTAGTTGTTTCTGTGATATGAAATTTTTGTAAAACAAGGATGCTCGATATGTGTAGCTTTATAAGTGTAGGGTGATAAGTGTGTTTTTAATAAAATTGTTTGAAAAAAGTTCTCATCAACATATTTGCCCTATGTAGGCAATATGTTTTATAGTCATACCCAGTTTTGGCTGCATTTTATCAGCTTCATAGTCGATTTCTATTGCTGAACACATGCTGCTTTTGACAACAGTTTAATGATAGACTGTGAGATTTCCTTGTATGCGATTATAAGAGGAGGGGCTTCATCCCCCAGGTCAATTTATGGGGTGGGGGACCTCAGCTTATATTTAAGGAAATAAGGTAACGTTTCCTTTATTTGTGTAACTTGTTTTGTGCCAGACATCTAGTCATTCTCCTCTTTTTCCTTATATACTAACAGATTTTTCACACTAGTGGCTTGGTAGCTGACAATCACTTTCAAGAACGTAGCTGTAGCATCACTGGGACCAGGTACCTCCACTAGCAAGATTGATTTTTGTGGATTTTGGAAGCTGATTTAGTTTCTGCCTTAGGGCAGAGAGGATGAGTTGCAGTGTAGATAACTCTCGCTCTCTCTCTGATATTTGCTTTGGAACATTTAATATCACTTCCTGCTTTCTTTTGGATTTATACTTTCAGGTACCACTTGATGTCTTCTTTGGTTGCAGGATCATAAGTAATAGCTAGAACCAATAAAAAACAAGAGTAAATACTAATTCAGTTCTACATAAATAATGGAGTTTATAATTAAAATTGGCCCTTGTAGGGGAAGGAGTGTTTTTACAACCTTCTAAGCACTATACTGTAGTCCAGTTTACAATTTAACTTTTTTCTTCTATAAGGATCCTTTGAAGTTAAAATATATATGTCTTGTTAAGCAGTGGGATAAAATACAATCAAAGTTCAAATTGTCCTTTTACAGTTCCTCACTAATTTAATCTTTTTATGATCTACATTTACTACTACACAGCATGAACAGAAAAAAAAGGAAAAATAAAACCTCTTCTGGAATCATGTATCTCCTCTGAGTAGTGAATTTTTATGATATTTTATTTCCTATGGGTGAATCACAAAAAAAGTATGTCCTTCCAGGAAGGTACTTTAGAACGGGATACTGCCACTTTTCTTTATTGTACTCTCACTGATATCAAATTAAAGAGGAGAAGAACTAGAAAGATGTACAAGTAGATGCTACCTGCTAAAATGCAGAGATGTTTTACGTGGCTGTCAGGGTGTGTGAAATATCACTGGGTGTTTTGTTTTGAAGCTGTTTCAATGCATTTCAAGCTCGAAACAGTGAACTTGAAACAAAACAAAAGCCTTTGAAACCACTTCAAAACGAAACAAGGGCACTTAAAACATTTCAAAAGTTTTGAAACGTTTCGAGTTTCAAAGGCTTACTTGGCTTCAGCACTGGTCCCAGCCAGCAGCAGCAGCCTCCTGTGATCCGACACAGACCTGGGGGCTGCACCCCAGGAGGATTCTGGTACAGCCCCAGGCCTCCTGGGCACGCAGGCTCCCAGATCTGTGCGCCAGATGACAGCATGCTGTCACTGCTGGCTGGGGCCAGTGGCAGCACCAGTCTTCCCGGCACTGGGTGTGGGCTGCACCCAGCAATGGTCCCAAGCAGCAGCAGCAGCTACCTGTCATCCAGCAGGCAGACCGGAGGCCCAGCCACACCCCCAGGAGGACTGTGGGGCTCTGCTGGACTCCTCCCCAGGGATGTGGGCCTCCAATCTGCCTGCCAGATGACAGGAGGCTTCTGCTGCCTGCTGGAGCCAGCGGCAGCACCAATCTTCCTGGCACAGCCAGCAGCAACAGCATGCTGTCATCCGGCATGCGGATCCAGGGGCCCGTACCCTTGGGAGTGCTGCAAGGGTAGTGCAGGACTCCTCCTGGGGGTGTGAGCCCCCAGTGTGCCTGCTGGATGACAAGAGGCTGCTCCTGCCACCTGGGACCAGTGCTAGGCACAGCCTGCACCCAGCACCAAGAAGATTGCAGCTGCCGCTAGCACCAGGTGGTAGCAGCACCCTCCAGTCATTTGGCAGGAAGATTAGGGGTCTGCCCACATCCCCAGGAGGGCTTTGGGGGCTGAGCTGGATTCCTCTCAGGGGTGCAGGTCCCTAATCTGCCTACCAGATGACATGAGACTGGTTCTCTTGACTGGAGCAGTGACAGCACCAATCTTCCCGGCACTGGGTACAGGCTGTGCCCAGGACTAGTCCCAGGTGGCAACAGCAGTCTCCTATGATCTGGCGGGCAGATTGTGGGCCCACACCCCCAGGAGGAGTCCAGCACAGCCTTCCCAGGGGTGCAAGTGGGCCCCCAATGTGCCTGCTGGACGACAGGAGGCTGCTGCTGCTGACTGAGACCAGTGCTGGGCTAAGCCCATGCTGAGCACTGGGAAGATTGGTGCTGCCACTGGCCCCAGCTGGCAGTAACAGCATGCTGTCATCCAGCACACAGAACTGGGGGATGCACACCTGCAGCCCTCCTGGGGGTGCAGGCCACTATATCTGCAGACCAGATGGCAGGAGGCTGCTGCTGCCAGCAAGTGACAGGAGTTTTGCTTGTCAACAACTTGAGGTGCAGTTTCCCAGAAACCTCTGCCCTTATCTCCTTGAAACTTGGCAGGCTTCATGCCCTCAGAAGAGGCTGCCACCCCTGCAATTTTCATCCAAATCAAGCGAGAAATGACAAAGTTTTAGAGATGTTAATGATTCTCCATTATAGCTTATGGGTGAAACATTGAAAGAAAATAGAACAGTGCTTTCATAATTAAATGAAACTCAAAATGAAACACTGTTCTGTCAAAATGTTGAAATGGAAGCCAAAGCGGAACAGTGCCATTTCGCACAGCCCCAGTGGCTATGTGTTTCAAACTGAAACAGCCAAATGTTGAAAATCCCTTAGACTGAAATGGATTGCTGGGATATTTTTGGAACCTTTTGGCTTTTCAAATCCAATAGGCAAAGGGAGGTAGTATTAGTTAGCTTTATAAATCTGAATCAGGCAGAAGGTACGGTAGATTTGCACCTTACAGACTAACTAAATCAGAGATGTGTAAGCTTTTGTAAGCAGCAGTATATTTCAATCAGGGCCACCCCTTGTGGGGGGTGAATTGGGGCGACCACCCTTGGCCCTGTGCTTTGTAGGGCCCTGCAGAGCTGGGTGGAGGCGCAGTTGCATGGAGCTGGGCGAAGCAATGTCTCCTCATCCAGTCGCACGCTACCCTCCCCCCCCCCCACTGCCAGCTTCTTCAGGTCCGGGATTGGGATGGGGGTGGGGCCCTGTACGGGCTGATTTGCTCTGGGTCCTGCACCCTGCTCAGGTTGCCTCTAACTTCAACAGAAGCTATGAAGGGACTCATGGGTGACTGGTGCCTCCTGAATCTGATCGGGGGTCCCCCCCAGGAGCCGCTTGCTGAGTGGAGGGAGGGGTCCCCCTGCAGCCGATCGCTGAGCCCAGAAACGCTGCTGGCAAAACTGAAAGTACCACTGGTGAAACCAGAAGTGCCACCATAGGACTAATCCTCTGCCCCCTCTATCAGTACGCCACTTCACGGAGGACACATCAATCACCCACTGATGCCGCCAGCATGCCCCCCTGTGCACTTCCTACATGTCACCTGTGAAGGGACTGGTGCTTATGCTGATACTTATGCATCTCTGATTTAGTTGGTCTACAATGTGCAACTCTACCCTGGCTTCTACCAAGTTTAAAAAGTATTGTATTGCAAAAATCCAATTGAATATTAACTAAAACCAAAAATTTCATGAATAGTTTCACTGCCAGTTTGGGGTTTTTTACCTTTTCCACACAATAAATTTACAGTTGTGAAGGCTCATGGATAATTTCCAGACTGAAAAACTATTTTGCTTATTCATGAATCTAGGTCAGCTAATCGCAGAACAGAAGCAGCATTATTGCTTGACCAGTTATACAATGCAAATAACCCAAATAGCCACCAACTAACAAATAAACTAGTGACTAAAATGTGTGCACCAAAAATTAATTGAACAGTTGTAAATAATGAACAAAGTCATGCAAAACTTTGACCAGCTTGTACATTATTCTTGAACATTAAAAAGCATCAAATTATTTGCCACAAGTATTTTGATTAACTCAAGATAGTGTAATGCTGGTGTATTCCTCATGAGATAAAAAAGACAAAAGAGATTATATGTCTTAAATCAAGAATCTTCTTCTGTAGAGATACCCCTATTTCTTTTCTACAGTCCTTTTTCCATCTCTATCCCTCACTTCACCTGAAAAAGAAATTATAGGATCTGAAAGCCTGGGAAGAGCCCTCCTTCTTTTAATCCTGGAGGTTCATAGAAATCCCAAACTGAAGATAAAGTTTTAATGTCTTCTCCTTTTGAAATTTAGCAAAAAGTAACCTGTCAGAGAGACATTTAATTTGTTTGATTTGGCTCAGAATTGGACAGGCTAAGCCTGCCGGGAAAGTCCCTTGCCACCGCTGAGTGAGTGAGTGAGTGAGTGAGTGAGCAAGCAGGAAATTCTTAGTTTTTATAATATGGGATAAAACACTGATCAAACAATGTCTTGTAAAACATTAGTCATGTAAAATGAAGCCTGCCAAAAATGGCCCCTATGACCTCTGTTTAGAGGAGTGGAAGAATCCAGAACCAAAATAAATTAAATTAGCTAAGAGCAGAGAAATCACCTGTGAGCAATCAAAGGAGGAAAAAAAGATCTGTGCACATAAGGGTGGGCAAACTGGTTGGATAAGCTAAGAACTGACCTGACCCTTCAAATATCTATGAATCTACATAAGAAACAACCCTGAATCACCACCCAGAATTTAAACTGAGTTTCTTTCAAGGGTTGAAAAAAGATTAAAACATCATTAGGCCAAAGCATCTGTTGCTATAATTACATTAATGATCTTTCAGTTTAACAAATCTATGTATCTATAGTTCTTGTTAGGACTGGAATTAGGGTGATGAAAATACATACAAAGAAGGCAAATAAGAAAGAGAAAAATGTAAATTGCTTGATGCCCCCAAAGCAAAATCCTGAATTCTAGAGAAGAAGGAATGCCATATCAAATCAGACAAATGTTCCATCTGTCCACTATCTTGATACATCAGAGGAAGGTACAAGAAACACTGCAGTAGGTAATTACTGAATAGCATCCTCAGAAGTATATATGAAGTATGGGGTACAAAGCTGATTTAACTTCTAACCTGATGAAAACTAATAAGAGTATGCAATCTTGAGACATGTATCCGCACAAATTCAGACTCTGGAATTATGATCTAGGCTGCTATACTGCTGAAAAAGATATGGGTGGTCATTCTGTTCCGTAAACTGAATAAGAGCCTGTAACAGGCAACCCTGGCCCTGTTACCAGAAGGCAGGTTGAGGGTTCAGAAAGACCCCAGATGAAAGAGAAGAGGTAGATGTGTAACACAGAACCCTAGCCCTATCATCAGAAGACAGGTCCACCCCTTTAAGGCCAGAACTTTCTGGACATAGAATGCTGGTAAGGAGGGAGTTAAATATTGAGCCTGGCCAGTTAGTCAGCTGACTGGAAGGGGCAGGCCAGGACTATAAAAACCCTGGGGAGAGTAGCAGTAGAGGCTTGCAGTCAAAGGGGAAAGAGTGCATCCCAGAGCTCCATGGAGAGGTGTGGTGAGCAGTCCAAAGCCTGGGAATGGGGACTACAGAAGCCCCTGATGAGACAGCAGCTGCCCCAGAAGCTGACGGTGGGGAGCCAAAGCATAAACTCAGTGTAAATGTAATCTGGCATGCTGCTTTCTTGGATCACATTTTTTTTCTTGGTGGCAGTTATTATCCACAGACAGGACTGTCCATATTTCTTTTAGTTATTGAATAACACCAGTGGTTTGGGTGAGGCTATTAGGGGAAGAAGCAGGCCTCATTTAGGGGTCTACTACACAGTGGGGGCCCTGGCACCAGTGAAGGCATGGCTTTTTGGGGGCACAAACCCTGGGTCTAGTGAGGGCATGGATTCTAGGGATACATAGGCCCCAGTGCCAGTAGGGGCACAGGATTTTGGGGTGCACTGACCCAGCACCAGAAGGCACAACCTTAAAAGGCCACAGTGGCCTGGTGCACCTGAGGTACAATTTTATTTATTTATTTGCCTAAGCTGAAGGGAGTTCAAGGCTATTCCCTAGCCTTGAACTTGTGTCACCCTGGCTGTGGAGCTTGGGGCTGGACCTCTGGGCCAGGGAGGCTGGGTTCCCTATTTGGAGCAGAAAAGAGGGCCCCAAGCCTCAAGACAGTAGAAAAGCTTAGAGCCTTGGAGTCATACCCTGTTTGGTGGGTTTAGATGGGGAGGCCTAGCCAGAGAAAGACTGGGGTCAAGGCCTGTGGAGGTGAAAGACCCCCAACATATAAAATCCACCAGGCAGTCTCCCACTTCTAAGAACATCAGCATAATAACTTCCATCAAGATGTAGCAGGTGAGTAAAGAGCAGGACACAAGAAACCTTAAAGGGGACTCCAAGGGCATCCCACATAGAGCATAGAGAAGATGGCACTGGGGAAGGCAACCTGTTACAGAGCCAAAAATGTGTGTTATATTAACAGCTGAAAGGTTAGGGGCTTCATATGGTTTCGCTAGGGGCCTCATACCTTCAGGCCTCTAACCTCATATGGCTAGGGGTCTGCAGGTAACTCTATGAGTAGAGATTGAGGGACCTGGATCTCTTCAGCCTCCACAAGAGAATGCTGAGAGGTGATCTTGCGGCTGCCTATGAATTCATGGGAGGTAGGAGGAAGCAACAAGGAATAGGAGATGTTCTGTTTATCAGGGCAACCCTTGCAGTAACTAGAAACAACAGCCACAAACTAACAGAGAGCAGAATTACCTTGGACATTAGATAGAACTTCACAGTAAGGGTTACCAGAATCTGGAACGGGCTTCCAAGGGAGGTGGTGTTCTCCCCTACCCTGGAGGTCTTTAACAAGAGACTAGACCAGCACCTGGCTGGGTCATCTGACCCCAGCATTCTTCCCTACCCAGGGCAGGAGGTCAGACTCAATGATCTACTGATGTCCCTTCTGACCCTAAAAATCTATTAAATCTGTGTTGTTTGCAAATCAAGAGAAGGATCCTTCCACGCTATTTGGCACTGGTGGGGTCTCACCTGGTATATTGTATCTAGTTTTTGGCACCACATTTCAAAAAAGGTGTGGGTAGATTTAAAAAATAATCCAGTAAAGTGAAAAACATACCCAGTGGCTAGGGAAACGTGTCTTATGAGGAAAGGCTAAAAGGACTAATATTGTTTAGTCCAGAGAAGAGAGCATGGAGTGGGGATTTGATAACAGACTTCAAATACCTGGTGGGTGATTATAGAGGATGGAGATAAACAGACTTTTCTTTGTGACCCTGGGGGACAGAACCTCAAAATACGGCAGACAAAACTTTGCTTGGAGATTGGGAACAGCTTTTGGATTAAGCAAGGGGTTAAACCTTGGAACAGGCTACCTAGAGAAGTTGTAGAATCCCCATTCCTGGATACTTTCAAATGCAGATTAGACAACCTGGGATAGTCTAGTTAGGGATGATTCTGCCTTGATGTGGGAGCTGGACTGGATGACCTCACAGGCTAGGGGCAGACACTCAAAAGTCTGAACCTGAATTGATTCAATCTTTGCAGGTTAGTCTAACCTAGCTAGGCTAAACCAGTTTTGTAACCGGACAGACAGTCTAGAAATGTGGGCACATGCCTGCAATGGCTCAGGCTAGAAGACAGGGGGCACTAGAGCAGCCCTCCCTTCATATCTGCTGAGCTGGGGGGAGCATGGCCAGGCCTCAGCAGGGCACTCTGATTATTCCCCTCCCTGGTCCTGAGCTGCCCAGCAGGGAATGTTTATTACCCCTAATTCATTGTTTATCAACTCGTTATGAAAACAAAGCCTCTCTCCATTAAGCCTCTCTGTTTAAGAAGAGCAATTGAGCTCTTCTTAAACAGCTCTTTCAAGGAAGGACCTTAAGCTACCTGGAGATTTGCTCCAAAAAAAGTGCCTGCCTGTAGTCTTCCAAAGCATGGACTATAACCAGCATGCCATCTGCTAGCTAATGCTGAGGTGTCTGTGTAAGGCAGAGGGGAGGGGCAAACCATTTCTGCTTAGCAAGGAGAAGCCAGGCAGACACTGTGTGCCTGTAAGTCTCTGCTGGAGCTCTGGCTAGGGAGCAGAGGGGACTGGCCATCCTTGCTGTAGAGCAGAGAGCCCTGCCTAACCCAGAGAGCATGCTGGGATTTTTGGGGGTGTCTGGTTTATCTTAAACCAGCAAGGGGTCTGGGACGGACATTGCATAAACCGGCTTGACCCAAATCAGTTAAGTCTGATACTACATTCAACCAGGTTTATCTCAGACTGGTTTCAGCCATTTTCAAAACTGGTTGTGTGTACTGAACATCTGTTCTGTTACAGGTATAAACCAGTTTCTGATCACTTAAACCATTTATGTGTAATGTCTGTCCCTGGCCACAAAATTTCTTCCAGCCCTATTTTCCTATAATCTTATGATCCTGATTCTTCGGAGTCTGCAATTACAACAGCTCTTCATCCTATGTTTCTTTTTCTATCTATTGTCTTGTATGAGGAGAGGGGTAGAACCCTCCCCCACCCCCCC
>JAGPOW010000261.1:56447981-56489999 GCA_030014935.1 Caiman crocodilus | reverse complement strand
CCCCCCCTCCCCCAGCAGTCAAAAATTTCTACTTAAATACAGTCATTTTTCCTTTGGGGCATGTGTTCATCTAGCATGCTTGAGAGAACATGGTTCACTAGGAATAAGTTGGTAGTTGACACCCCTGAGAGACCTAAAACTAAAGGTGTGATTGGATCTGATACATGATCCCCACAATCATGCTTCCTGGCATTCCACACAATTGTGACAATTGAGCAAAACTGTGAGAATTGAGCATCAGATACCATTCTCCCTGTTGCCAGTGTAGGAATGTCTGGGATCATGATCCCAGGCTCCCCCTGTACCAGCAAATAGCAAGCTTGGTCCCCTGTGTTCCTCTGGAGGGGAGTCTTATGGGGCTCCAGTGTGTTCTGGAGGCTGAAAGCACTGGCCACACATTCAATTAAAGGTGTGATCAGTACCAGCCACAGTTACTACACAACATTGCATAGATTTTTTGTAATAACTTTGTGGTTTGTTCCTCGTTTTATCACACTATTAAAATTGATTGAAAATGTGATTAATTAGTTAAATTATATTTTAAATACTGACCTAACCACATCTGAAATGTAATACCTGTCAGGGGTCAGAAAGTTAATCGGAGCCAATGACTAAAAAAGGGATGCTCAAGGCTTGGCTGATGGTCCAGATCTGGCTCCCAGTGCTGTGTCATCTGACCCGTAGGACTCCCCAGGGGAAATGCAGCTCCCCTGCTGCCAAAGGTTCAGACCCCAGAAGAGCTCTGTGGGCCCCAGAGTGTGGCCCTGTGTGTTGGATCAGACAGGGGACCTGATCCTGCTGATTCTAGCACAAGGAGGACAACCCAGCCTATGGACCAGCCCCAGGCCCCTCATCTGAACTGCAGGCCCAAAAGGTCAAACATTGCTCTAAATTGTATCTTGATGGTTTCTTAGAGAGATCCTTCAATGAGAAATGAAGCACATTTTCGTAGATAGCATTTTCTGACTAGAATACCATGCCCAAGGCAAGGTTAAACACAAATACAGCACATAATATAAAATAGAAACCAAAATGCAGCTTACAAGACAAAATGGAGTTCATAGTTCAACTCGGACATATCTCATGTTGTCACAATGAATACTGTAGTTTTGTAGTCTTCATTCAGCATGGTATTCAGCATCTTGAAGAACTGAGTTCATGCTTACCTAAAATGCCAGGCAGATTTTTTTTTTTTTTTTCATCTATTGCATTCTAGAGCCAGCCAGCAATGCTAATGAATACCACAAAGGATATCTCCGCACAGTAAGGAGTACAGCATTAGCAATTTTTTTTGTGTATGAGTGATAATGCCAATATTCTTATAGCAAAGAAGAAGCAAGGCAATTTTCCACCAGCTAGCCAAGACTCTAATTTTCCCCAATGTCTGCCAAATCATTCAAAACTAAAGGAAGGATCTGGCAGAACTTAAAAAGGAGTTTTGTAGATGAAACTCAAGAGGTACTGCTTTACCTGGCTAAACTCTGAGAGAGACCAATAAAGATAAAACATACAGCTTTTGAGGACTTCGGGTCAGCCAACAATCTCCTTGCAAAACTGCAGATGGAAGAATTGCCTGGTCATTGTAATGTAATAAGGAACTCAAAGACGATTAACTATATGCTGAACTTCAATTTTGGACATATTTAATTAAAAAAAATTTTAACTGTTTTGGATAATTGTGAATCTTTTTAATTAGAAAAATATAATGTATGCTCCATGTGAATTTCCACTGTATAAAGTTTATTTACCAATTCCTTTAAAAAAATGTACTGCTATATTCAGCTAATTGCTGTTACAAAGTCATGAAATCTATTTGCCAGAAGCTTTAGGTACCCAAGTGATTTATAGGTCTGGGTGGCCAGAACACACTATTTCAGTTTCCCAAAAAATATCAAGGTTTTGCTATCCCATTTCATTCTACATTGATTCAAGAATCTTCAGATATTTTTGAGTGAGCCACCACCTCCTCTCTCACCTAAGTTGCTTGGGTTTTCTTTTTTTGGTTTGTTTTTTTTTTTTTTTAATCACTTTTGACAATGGGACTCCAAGAGAAGCTATCTTATTATATTGCTTTCCCTTCCCTCTAGCATCTCCATTCTTTCTCTCTAGAGTACAATGAATCGTATTCATCCTTGACCTTGGGAGGTCAATGAGGAGATGCATCTATCTGTCAGTTCCCTAATCTAAAGGGCTGTTTATTGATTGAGAGCAACCATGCCATAAAAGAGAGTGGGTAAGGTAGCTACTATAAGCTAGTTAGCCAAACCAGGTTATTCAAGACTACTGCTTTCTGCATAAACTTTGATTAAGATAGTATTACCCTATGTTTTCATTTGGGTTCCAAATTTGTATCAAAAAAATGTTTTTCTTATACCTCAAGAATATTTTGCATATTTTTATACTTGGTATCTGCAAAATGTCATGTACTATAAGATGAGGATGGTATCAAATCTTTTAAAGATAAATAATAAAAACAACATTGAGTACTATCACCTGAGGAATACTTAATAATATTGTCAATGATATCACACATGAGGAAATGCTAAGCAAAACACACTTTAATTATAACAGCATGAGGACCCATGGTGCACATGCTGGTAAGATTTTTAAAAGTTGTCATTAACCTAAATCAACTCTCAGTGGCTGCCTCTACATGAGATACTGACTGTGCACTTGTTACTGTGCAGCCAGTTAGTACTTGTACACACAAGTACTAAATGACTGCACAGTAATTGGCATTACTGCACAGCTTCTTGGTGATGCTGATAGTGCAGTAGCTCATTATCACCGTGCTTTGGGCCACGTGATGCTACTGTGCAATAGTAATGAGTTTCTGTGCAGTAGTAACAAGCTACTATGTAGTCAGTGTCTCGTATAGATGCACCCACTGAAGTGGAGGCAAAATTTCCATAGATTTCAATAGGACTACTTTTCATGTATAATCTATGGAAGGGAAAAATAAAAGTTTAAGACTATAAATTAGTGCTTCTCAACCTTTTTAGACTTGAGGCACCCCTTGAGAGACATGAGACGCACCTAGTTTTCAAAAATACCACCTCCTAGTTTTCACTCGTTTTTTCACTACAGAAAAAAATAGAGCAAATCTTCTGTTGCAAACAACTCAGAAAGACCATAACAGGGCAGAATGTTTTTAACACTATGGATTTCTATTTGAAAATTCTGGCTTTTTCTTGTGAATCATGTTTTCGAACCTAACATTGCTAACTAACACTGTGTGGCATCCCGTGGCACCCTTGAAAGGATCTCAAGGCACCCTGCAGTGCTGTGGCATCTTGTTTGAGAATCACTGTTATAAATGTATAGTTCTCAACATGTAGTATTCTCAACCTGACGTCAATGTGGGGCATTCAGAGACAGCTCAGAGAAGTAAAAATGAAGAGGATGTAGTCTGGTGCACTAGGACAGAAAGATTATTGCTAAGATAGCATAGAATCAAAATAGTCATTAAGAACAGTGAAAATGACAGTATTAGCAGAAGAAAGAGATTCAGGAAGGATGTGAGAAAAGATAAGAGCATACGTGTAGAATGGGCAGGTCCTTGTAGTTAAAAGAAATATTCCATAACGTAGAAGAGAGGGACTAGTGGAAGGATTTATTTCTCCTTGAAAACAGTTTAAGTAATGGGCAAAGATAATTTTAATGCTACTTTCTGGCTGCCCTGAAAGGGACAAAGAAAGAAAGACTGCAGAAGAGTTTATAGGAAAAAAATATAACAATGAATATATATCGTATACTTTTACTGTCATTCTCTGTGTTCCTCTTGATAACAGTACTGCAGAGCAAGTAATGGAAAACATTAATCTCAGTTTCCTGTTCCAAAGACTCAAAACTAGGCCATCTGTAGTTGATTTCTGCTTGATGATATTTCTGTGGAAGAATTCAGAGGTTAAGCTATAAAACTAGTTAATCTTATTTATAAATTCTGCTGTGTCATATATGTAATCGAAAAATCAGCCCAGAAGAACATTAGGATAAAGCAACAGATTATTTTCCCATCATAAATTAATTTTAAACTCACCCAACAGCAAACACATTTAAAACCTTATTTTGTTCTTAGAAGGTCTTTAGTCTTTCATTATTCTATATCCACGTAGCCCAAACCCTGTTGGAAAAATTAGGTTGAGTAATTCCACTGGCTTTTTTTCCAGTACACTAGTCCTTGATTATAGCTAACAATTTTGAAATTGCTAAGGCTATCTCTTGCTTTTTCTCTTCTTGTTTTTATCCCCCATTTGATAGCAGGTATAGAGGGAATGGTGGCTGAATGGCCTCCCTTGATCAACAGGCTGAGGGTGTTGTTTGAATTAATTTCCTGTGACTATTAAAAAGTGAATGAGCATAGAGCATTTTGTCATATTGAGCAGATAGCCTGTGTTAACTATGCAGAATGCTTTAGATTTAGTATTAAATAATTACCATTTTGACCATTTCTCTGAAAAACTGCAAACTGAAAAATAACCAAGTTGCTCTCTCTTTGTGATAGATTCACCTTTTTAATGGTCTATAGATCCTATAATTATATGAGATTATATGACAGCATGTGGTTTCTGCTAAATCACAGTGAGATGATGATCAGGCTGGTACTGAAAAATAAAGTATTAAGAGAGGCTTTATAAGATTTATGGAAATAAAGATTGCTGTTGGCAGCAGCTCAACATTTCATTTGTGACTAGTAGGAAAAATGTACTGTGTCAAGATAAGGACACCATTCCCATTAGCCTTGGAATAAGGCTTGAGGGTCTGTTTCATTCAGTTCTTCCCCAACTCTTCCTTTTGCATAGTACCGGGATCTCTGATGACATGACTGAAATCCAAGTAGAGTCAGTTGTCAAGGATATTGACTTAGAGATATTTTACACTCCTTTAAATAGATGTTGAGTAAATGGACTCATAGCAGGTAGATTAATATGAAAAGGGGAGACCATGCAGCTCTAAACATTTAGCTGAGCACATTTTTTCCAGGAGTGGCCTCTATGGAATGAACACAAGGTTTTTAAAGCTACATGTATTCAGAACTCTTGGTAGAGGCAATATCTTTTATAGATATTAAAAGATATTTGACACATATTAAAAGTTATTGCCTCTATCAAGAGTTCTGAATACTTTTGCCTGTAGACCAACACAGCTAAAACCTGTATTCCTTTAAAGCTAATTGGCATTCTGTCAATTCCACATATATGTTTCAGACTCATTTGAAGGAATTGGTATGGTGTCAGAAAATATCTGGTGAAGCAAAAGAGCTTTACTTTAACAGGTGCTTTTTTGCAGGTTGATTGGGTACTCTCATCAAAGCTGAACTGAAATTACATATGGAAAATAAATGAATGCATGTGGAAGAATTTACTAATGTTATCCATAACTGGTCTCTCAGAGTTAAGGTGGGACAAAGCCATATGAGTTATGCTCTCAGTTGTGTCAGATGTCCTATGACAGTCATATACCCTCAGTTGGGGTTTTTCTTTTTTAAAACAAGTCACAACTAGCATAAAACTGAAGTAATTATCAGATTAGGATCTAGCCACAGACTTCCAGATCAGAAGTTAAAGAGAAAATTATAGGTATCATCAGAAGAGAAGGAACTATGCAAATCAGTGGCAGGTAGCTGGTTTGCACAGATTAATAGAATTTCCTGGCCCAATAACTAGGAATGAATAATATGCTATGTAACATTCTTATGCACTTGGAGAAAAAGAGAACCATATACGATCTAAGGTGAAAAGCTTTAAGGAAGAGTGTTTGCTGACTCAACAAAGCATAGATTAGTAGCTGTCTTTTGTGTTTACAAATATTGTTAGGAGAGAAGTAGGGATTAGGAAGCCTGGATGTGGTTTAATTTTTTTAAGTGATATTTCATTATTCATTACTTATTCTAAGGCGCTTTCATGGTATAGATATAATACAACCACTGCTGTGCTCAACTCTTGTCAAAACACTTGTGCTAAGTTTAAACCATCTAGTCCCCAAGATATCAAGTTTAACACAGACTAATTGTCCAAGTATTTTACTCAGCTTCTCGGGAAGGTTTTGCAGCAGTGAGCAGTTTTAGTTCATTTAAGCAATGATGGTGTCAATGATTTCTAACTGATTTAAAATGAACCAATCTCTTAACTATTTTTTGTCATTTTATTAGTGAAATAGGAGGCCTGGCCTGTGTCTAAAAAATCAGACAACCTTGACTCATCTCTTAAATAAATTTAAAGCTTAGTTGTTTGGGATGGCATGTGGCTACAGCCAGCTGCCACTGCCTTCTGTTCACTGCCTGAACTCTCAGGGCTTGATTTTCCTTTCACTTTTCTCAATGGAAACTAATAACGCTACTGAAGCCAATGAAATGACAGCACTGGAGAATCTGTCCCCAGATCTCATTATAAGATAATTATATATCAGTTATCAAAGTGAAAGTATTAGTTTGAGAACTCCAGTATATCAGCAGTCATTCTACTGCTAATTTTATGTGTCTATATGGTTAAAATATGGTCAGAGTATATTGCAGACAATGAATTAGGAGTACATTCACTAATCCTGCGGACAAGGAGTTAAGTCTGGTTCAGATTCCCCACGTAGGTATTCAATGAGAGCTGAATTGGGAAAGGTTTTCTCTTTTATTTTTTATATTTCATTAAGTATTTTACTTTTACAAATGCTGACTATTGATCAAAATACATGAGCTGATACAGAGAGGAATGTAAGTATGCTACCAATAAGTCTTATGTGGGCAAAAATCTATAACAAGAGGGTAACTGTTTTAACTGTGATCTCTTTTGGAAACTGAAAAAGAGTCCTTAAGTTTCAGTTTACCAGCACTCTGGCACATCACTACCATAAACACATTTTTATATGTCTGCATATAATATTAATTATATATAATGACTTGAGAAAGCCTGCAGTGCAGCTGAGGCCTGTGGTTCTTTTAATACATATTTTCTTTCCAATAGTTGAAATAAAATGTCAAGAGTGGAGATTTGCAGTTGGAAAAATCAATGTAATTTATAAAAACAAATCAACTGTAAAAAAAAAAAAAAAAAACCCAAAAAAAACCAACATATTTTCTACACAGTGATGACTTCAATGGTTTAGCTATAAGACTGAATTTTCTAGTAAAGTATTCATTCTCTTTAGTGATTTCATTTAGGGATGTAGTGATTTTTTGTTTGTTTTTTAAGGGACACTGGGTGCATCTACACAAGACATTTACTGTGCAGTTGACTAATTAACTGTGCAGTAAATGTCTCAGCATCTACACGTGTGCCCCTATTACAATGCATGAAACTAATATACTTCACAACAGGATAGTACTTATAAACACAATGGCTACCCTGCTGCAACAAGTACTACCCTGTTGTGGACCTGGCTCCCTGTGGGCCCCCTGCCAGGCTGGGCTGTTGCGACCTGGCTTAATGTGCTATAGTCCGGGCGCACATGTAAACTGTATGCTTGAGAGCTTCCCAGAAGCAATAAACTGAGGAGCCTATTGCTCCGCAGTTTATTGGTGCCTCGTAATAGCATGCAAGACATGCCCAGTGTAAAGTATAATAGGCCTGAATCTTTACCCAAACAATTTCTACAAGATGGAGATTAACCCATTTTGAATGCCTTATTATTTCACACAAACTAAACAAATTCATCTGAAATTTTACAGGACAATCTTAAGCAGTGGCATGGTGTTCTTTGGAAAAACATTAAGCAGATCAGTAAAGATGGTTTAGACCAGTGGTCTCCAACCATTTTAAGTAGGAGATCATTTTTTGGCATTTAAAAGCAACCCAAGATGTAACATGCGCTGCTGCCACCCTCTCCCTGCCTCCCCCCCCCCGCAGCAGGTAAGGCCAGGGGGCAGATTGAGGCAGAGGGGGAAAACTTATTTGGGGGCATGCCTCCTCAGCAGGTAAGTCCCACCCAGCCAGGGCCCCATTCAACTTACTCCTGCTCTTGCCTCTGCAGCACTGTCCCTCACCTCAGGGGGCTTGATCTAGCCCCTGCTCCTTCCCTCCCCCATGGACTGACCTGCTGGGCTGAGGTGCACACACATGTGCATTCATGTGGGCAATCAGCCTCCACCTCAACCTTGGATTGACTCCAAGATTTACTGCAAGAGCCTCTGAGATTTACCGGTGGATTGATATCCACTGGTTGGTGACCACTGGTTTAGACATATATATCAGTCTTGTTGAGCTCATGAACTGTACCATGGCTTTCTAGCTCAGTATTACCCATAGTCAAAAATTGCAATGTCAAGAAAAAACTACACAAGGATGAGATCAGTACCATATGATCTGCAGAAGCAATGTTTTTAAAACTGCCATGTTCATTCTAAGAAGTATTTACAGTAGGTGTTCACATCTTTAAAGGAACCTTTTTTCTCTTCCTTGTGTGTTTGTGTTGGCCTTCAAAATATGCCAGAGCCAAGGAACTGAAGCCCCTGAGTAGCTATTTTGGAACTGGCTGTATTTAAATTACCCTCTTTTATAGCTGGGTAGGTCTTTTTACTCCTAAAATGGCATATCTACATGTGCAAATTTACCACTCAGTAACTACAATTACTGCACAGTATAGACTTGTGTCTATGTGTGCATTCCCACACTGCTCAGTAAATATGGTGACTTATGCCTGCTTGAGCAGAAATTTGATACCTGCATTATGCAAGTATCAAATTTACACCAGATTGGTTACTGCACAGTAATGCACATGTGAACACTTTACTGTGCAGTAACACTGTGTGCGTGGACTGACTTTGGACTAACTTTAATGTTGTGTGTGGAATCACCTGAGACTAATACACTGTAATGCCTGCATGTGTAGATGGTAACTTTTCCTGCTTACTGAACAGTAATTTACTGCACAGTAAATTTAAGCCAGTGTAAATGCATATATAGACACACCTATTTATCACAGGGAGTCTGTCTAGTCAAAAGCATTCACCATGACAAGAAAGAATTTTAAAATATGGAATCTTGGGGGCAGCACAGAATCTGTACTGAGGAAAAGGAAATAGAAAGTCTCTTGAGAAAATGAGAGGGCCTGAGCATAAATGAGATTTGTCTGTGTTGTTTCCACTACCTGCTAGAGATGTTATGTAAGTTTTAAGCTAAACCAAGTCTTTGCTGCTGAGTAATTCTTAAGCTCTTAATTAAGTCTTAAGGAAATCCCCATGTAAAGAATATGCCACAATGGAATCAATGTAAGCTTGCACCTATTTATCAATTGCTTAAGTGAGAATGTGCTTAAAAGAAATGTTCTTTTCATGGAGAAATTGTCTTCCTGCTCCCTTCCCAACCCTCCTCCTCCCCCCACCCTTAACAGACCAACAGGAGACCAATAGATATTTACAGCTTTAACTCTATTTTAACATAATGTTTGTTTGAAAAATATTTTTGTTTTTAAGTAATACTGTGGGTAGATAAAATATTAAAACTTTAGTATAGATTCTAAGCTCAAATAGATTAATATTTTACTTGCTGAAAACAATCAAAGGGATTAGACTATAGCAATATCATTTTTCATAAAGTAAAAGTACAGAAAATAATATGGTTTTTTGATTTTATAGAAATAATGCTTCTATCTGACGTGCTTGTAAACTCAAACTAATATTTTGACATCTATCCTCCCTGCATAATTTCAATTTGTTCTCTGCATTGATTATGGAATACAATGTATTTCAATGGTACTGCTGTCACACTCATCATCTTGCTGGGGTCATCAGACCCCAGTAGTCTTTCCTGCCCAAGTGCATGGGGGCTGGACCCAATGATCTGTAAGGTCCCACCCAGCCCCTAAAAAAAACTGTGAAAACTATGAAAAGTTTGCAACTATTTTAGTGAGAGGAATTAATATGGATGATCCCCTAGGAATACATATGTTTGAATAATTATCAACTTGGATTGTATGATTAAAAGCGACTGGTAGTGGGTACATGGGGGTGCACGTGCCACCCCCAATGGGGCTGGTGCCCCCCCGCAGTGGCTGATACTGATACTGTCAGTAGGGCTGGTTCCCCTCTGACAGGGAAAGCGTCATCGGCAGCTTCTGCATGTTCCCCCCAGATTCAGGAAATACCAGTCACTCGTGTATGATTGTTTTTTCTGAGGACTCTAAATGTAGGCTATTGCTCGATATAATTTAAATATAGCATATGGGTAACTAGGGTTGATGTTATATGTAGGTACTTTGTATAGAAAGGAATAAAAAAAGAAAAATACTTCAGAAGATTGGACATTTTATCTTTACAAAGGCTGTTTGTTTTTACTCTTATATCTTCCATAACTCAACTCAATCCTGTTCCATTCTTGCTAGTTCTGAATAAATCTTTTATTATACGAGTTGAAGAAACATATGGGGTTCACTGCCTCCATTAGGCTGCTGACACCCAGTTCTATTTGCTTCTCAATAAATCCAGATTGTGCTGTCATACAGATGACACTAGAATTAGCAGGGTTAAGCATATGGATGGAGGAGATTTGCCTCAGAATAAACAGGAAGAACTCTGAGGTGATGCTGACTGAAAAAGGAAAGGATTTTAAGGAACTCTCCTTACCATTTTGGACAAGTGCTTCCCCACTGTAAAGATAATGGCCAGTTTCTGAGTCCTATTAGACTCTGAATTTATTATGGACATAAATCATAAAAGCATTGATAAATATGTTTCTTAATCACCATAGCCCAGCACGGTACAATTTCTTCAGGGTAAGGACCATCCCACCTCTACACTTAGATGGAATTAATTCCAATAATTTACTTTATGGTAGAAGACCTTTTACAGTAGAGCTAGATACAGACATTCAAAAATCCTGAGGTGGAATCAATCTAAGTTATGTGGTTTTCTGTAAGCAATGTAGTTCAGATTGATAACAGAATACACATTCACCTTTTGAGGGTAGGGTGGAAAGGCAAATATTAGATCAGGGTCCACCATTTTTATACAACACTTTTATTTTTCGTTTCTGTGCACCGAACTTTTGTTCTGTTATGGGTATAACATACCCTTCCCAGCCCTGCCTCCCAGCACCAGGAAGAGCCTGGTGCCCCAGTCTGCAGCAGCAGCCTGCTGTCCTCCCACATGCAGATCTGGGAGCACATGCCCCCTGGGAAGAGCCCAGCACAGCCCCCCAACCCACAGCCCTCCCAGGGTGTGCATATCAGAGAGATACCATGCCCAGGGAGTGGTGGTGAATGATTCCTTCTCGGCTTGGAGGGAGGTGGGCAGTGGGGTCACTCAAGGTTTGGTCTTTGGACTGATATTATTCAATATCTTCATCAGCGATTTGGACAAGGGTGTGAAGAGCACCCTCTCCAAGTTTGCTGATGATACCAAGTTATGGGGCAAAGTTAGTACACTGGAGGGCAGGGAGCAGATTCAGGCTGACCTAGAAGGTTGGATCAATGGGCAGAGAGAAATAGGATGCAATTTAATAAAGTTAAATGTAAAGTACTCTACCTGGGAAGGAGGAACCCCCAGCAAACCTATAGGTTAGGGAGTGTCCTTCTCAGCAGCTCGCAGGCAGAGAGGAATCTTGGAGTCATAATTGACTCCAAGATGAACATGAGCCGGCAGTATAAAGAGGCCATCAACAAGGCCAATCGCACCTTGTCGTGCATTAGCAGGTGCATGACTAACAGAACAAAGGAGGTGCTGCTCCCCCTCTATGCGGCACTGGTCAAGCCGCAGTTGGAGTATTGTGTCCAGTTTTGGGCGCCGCACTTCCCCATGCCACTAAAGAGGGATGCAGGGAATCTCGAGAGGGTCCAGAGGAGAGCCACTCATGTGATTAGTGGCCTTTGTAATAGACCCTACAGGGGGAGGTTGAGAGCGCTGAATCTCTTCAGCCTTCACAAGAGACAGCTGAGGGGAGATCTTGTGGCCACCTATAAATTTATTAGGGGAGGTCAATGGGGAATAGGGGAAGTGCTGTTTACTAAGGCACCCCAGGGAGTGACTAGGAATAATGGGTGTAAACTAGATGAGAATGGATTTAGGTTAGCTATTAGGAAGACATTTTTCACAGTAAGGGTGGCTAGGATCTGAAATGGGCTTCCAAGAGAGGTGGTACTATCATCCAGCTTGGAGGTCTTCAAGAGGAGGCTAGATAGTCACCTGGCTGGGGTCATCTGACCTCAGGCCTCTTTCCTGCCAGAGACAGGGGGTCGGACATGATCCATTGTGGTCCCTTCCGACTCTACAATCTATGAATCTATGAATCAGCAAGAGCTGTGCCCACCCATCCTGCGCCCCACACCCACTTGCAGTTTTCTCTGCTTTGCTCCCTGCTGCAGCCCCAGGAGCAGCCAACAGGTGGCACCACGCCCCTCCCCCCCACCTCTTCTCTAGTTCCAGCCTTACTCCCTCCCCCTCTCACCACTGCAAAAATGTATCCCTATTTGTTATGTTATAAACTGGGTTCCCTTTATGCAAATTCAATTTCTGTGCCCTTTTCCTGGAACACACATACGGGATAAATCGCGGGAAACCTGTATAGACCAGTTTCTGATCACTTATACTGGTAAAAGTATGATGTTTGTACCTGTTCTAGACATAGTTCATGCAGCTAACTCCTAGGCTAAAATTCCAGTGCTATATATATTTGCATTAGGTCATGAAACAAGTAAAATTGAATTGAAATGTTTGTTCATTCCATTAAAAGCTACTTGGGAGATAAGTAATCCAAGTAAAATGTTTATTGATTTATTTAAAAGAAAACATCATTAAAGATATATTTGATACATAGTTATTTTTATAACCCAGTAATCTAAATTATGTATTACAGTGATAACATGGCATTACAACTCAGAAGTAAATGGATAGACTGTTAGATTTCATCACAGTAGTCATGCCACACTGGAAAGACTTGTTAGAGCTACCAGTTACCAACAGAACAAGCTAGTTGACATTAGGAACAACAATTAAACCCAAGACCAAGGTGCCATTCCAACAACATAGGAATTAACAATCAGATGAAAGGAGATGGTGATGATGTGATACTTGAAAGTAAAGTATATCAAGACCAAATTAGAACTATTTTATATGGAATACTGAAACAAATTACTCAAAAAGAAAATTATCTAGCATTTAATTCTTAAATCTCCAGTGAACTGTGCATTTTCAGCACTCTCAGGGCATTCCTCCCCTCCCCCACTTCTCAGATTGGGTCATGGAGTACCCCCCATTTTCCTCAGAATACCCAACTTCATGTGCACCATGCAAGGCTTCCATTTGGGATTTCTCATTAGTGTATGTGGATAATAAGATAAAACAAAGTATTGTTTAATCTCTGTAGCAGAAGCAAGGCATAACATGCAAAAGTTTTTTTTTTTCTCACAAGGTTTCTGCTCTGCTTTGTCTTGCAAGAAGCTTAAGTAAATCTTATCTAGCTACTCCTCCTGTTCTTGAGCTAGCGTTGGTATACTTTGGAACAGCCTGTATGTCCCTTGGTGCCCCAACCCCCACATTTCAGGAGTGGACCTTTTATCAGTTGCAAAGTTCTTTGTCTGCTTGTCTTTCTTGAATCTGGTCAAACCAGTTTATGCAGAGTGCAGGAGTGCAGAAATAATGTGTCAGAGTTAATATTGCTGGGTGTTTGCTAATGTTCCTTTATGTAGACTATTGTCCATCTCACTAAAAAGCTTCCTCACTGACCAACTACTGAATTAACTCCTTGAAATCTTATAACAAAAAACAAAATAACACTATAACAGATAGATGAAATGTATAATATTCATAAAATGTTACCAACATCTCTTGTGTCCTTCACATCAGAGAAAAAGAAATTCTCTTTTGTAATTAAAAAGAAATAAGTAAAGGAAAAGTTAGGCAGAATATCAAGAAAATGTCCCTATGGCTGCGATCCATTAGTCTTGAAATAATCTCCTAAAGGGACTGGTGACATTCCCATAAATTGGGATATTTAAAACTAAGCTAGCCAAAATACTAGTAAGTGTACAATTGGGAACAATTCAGTATCAGCAGGAAAATGGATTAAATGGCCTTAATAGGCCTTTATAGATTCTATGATTCTAACACCAAGAATTCACACCTCCCTACTGCTTTCTCTACTCCCTGTGGCTGCCATAATGGGAGATAATGAAGTCACTTTAAATGTGGGCAATTAACTATTCTAATATAATTTGATAATGTAATGATGATATATTATTTTTACTCTTGCTTGTGACTCAGAAGTATATTACTCCTTTATGATAGTTTTGACACAGGGAATGATCTATGTAAGAAAAGCATATTTTGCTGAACCGCAGAGGCTTAGGGGGGTTTCATTTTGTGTCTAGCACTTGGATTTTTGTTTTGTTTTGGTTTGTCTTTATTGATAGGAACACAACATTTGTATTTAGGATGCCTTTTTATTTCTTGCACGCTAAAATTTTCAGAAGTGTGGTTCAATGACCATCCGAACCCAGAGTAAAATACATATTTTACCTTCTCTTCCTCTAAGGATAGGGGGAAGGTGTCAGTTGCTCGCATTCATATAAATAAGTATCCATTTTGTTGGATCAAGTTGATTTAGTCTTATGCCTTGTTTGTAAAAGTTAAATTACTAGCTCAGCTGTAATTTATCAGTTTGTTGTTTAATAGTCTTCAGATATTGACTGAGGACAAGTACTGTTTAATAAATATTGGTGCTTACTGTTCTCTATGAAAACTTTCACTACTTTGTGGGTGATACACTGTGGCCTTAGGGCCAGACAGTTGGTTTTATCAAAATCACATTGGGACAATGGGAACTTGATTTAGTTTTAGTAGGGATAAGGTCAGTTCATTGTAATCTGAAAAAGTTCTACCAGTGAAGATAGCTTTGCAAAACTGTGCCTCACTGTCTAAAAATGATTTTCAATTGGATTCATTTATTTGGACCCCCTTAACTAGTGTTCTCTTGAAACTTATGCAAATAATTGCCTTTTTCTATTACAGCTGAAAGTGGCCAAATCCACTCAGCAAAAGGTCAAATGTTTTTTCAAATGTTTTCTATGCTGTGGTTTTTCAACATAACTTTGCATGATAAATATTGTGCTTGCAGATCTGCTGCTAGTTCTGGACTTTGTATTCTAACAAGTTCTAAGCAGCATAACATGTGGATATCAAACTACCTTCAACAAACTGGAATTCATAGCCATAAAGAGAATCTTATATAGTAAAATGTGTTTGAGGTTACAAAAATGACTCTAAAAGTGGCAGCTTCTTAACAGATGGGGTTTCTCACTGAACACATATAGAATCATTTATGCTAACTTGAGTGATGAAATAAACATCATGGAGTCAGCATAGTGATGGGAGAATGAAATGGCTTCTATTCTGGTTTTCACACTAGACTTATTACCAGAATTGTTAACTTCTAAATTGTTGGGGCAAATATTATTCTCCAGTTACATTGCCTTTAAGGTAGTTAAACAGTTACAGCCTTGGACAGACTGTAGCCTGCAAAATCTTTCACTTGTCATTATATATACATAAGCCAAACAATCTTAAATATCTTAATCTAAGATGAGTTTGCAGTAGAGTTAGATACCATAGAAAAAAGGGGGTGTTTTTGTCTGACTGATCATACTGATCCAATGTTTCATGTACAGAGCTCTGTGCAGTAATAAGGGGATTCCATTTGGATTGCAAGAACCTGGATCTTTACATTAGAAGAGCTTTGTCATCAGTGCTGCTGCTTGCAGCAATGAGGTGCAGTGTGACCTCAGAACTGTTGTTTAATTCTCCAAGCACACCTGAACTTCCTGGATGGCATTCCCCACCCCCACCCCGGTGTCAATTTTTAATGCTCAGTATAAATTTATGCATTAGCTAGAATATACTTTTATTTGAAATAAAAAGAATACAATACACTTCATTTGACAAACAAAGAGAACAATGTATATCAGTTTTACCTTGGCTTGCAGTGACCCACTAGAGGGTTAGTATTGCATTTCAAACCCAGTTCTGAGCTTGCTGCATTTTCATTTCATATGATCTGTTTCATCATTCTAGAACAAGATTCTTGATTGTTAACGTAAAAGGTAAGTGCAGTGCAGGTATACTGAAAACATTGAACAAGCTTTAGTTAAAGCACCCTCCCCCCCATTTTGAACTGCAGGGATGCTGATACCCAAGACGCAGACACTGGTTGGAGCACAGTACAGGTGTCCCTCATTTTATGCGGGTTCTGTAGATGCAAATTTACTTTTATGCGATGACTCTTTTCATACCTGATCTTTGTTATATGCAAGGTAAATTCACTCTTATGTGATTGGCAACAGGTATGTGTATGGGGGGAGGGGAAAGGGCCATGGGCAGGAGGGCAGATCGAGGTCCTAGTGGTGAGGGAGGGACAGGGGCACAGGCAGAAGCAGGGGCTGGGATGAGTGGGGCCTCAATCTGCCCCCACACCGGTGGTGAGGGAGGGAGAGGGGCTGGGGCAGAGGCAGGCACTGCATAGCTGGGCCAGGGCACAGGATGGAGGACATGGCTCCTGCTGCTATGGGCTGCTGGTGTGTGCTGGGGACAAGCCCCAGCTCCAGCCCCACTCCATCCCTCATCACCTGTGGGAGGGCAGATCAAGGCCCACTCACCCCTGGGACTGGGCTCTTTGCAGCAGTGGGGTTGCACTGTGCTGCACTTAGAGTGGACAGCGGCAGTGCTGACATCAGGGTCGAGGTGGCTACGGCAAATTTTGTGGTGGCTGCAGGGCACACCCTGATAGCCCACTCCCAGTGCTACCACCACCTGCCCCAGCATTTGGGAACAGGACAGGTGGCGCAGCTCCTGCTGCTATGGGCTGCTGCTGTGGTCTGGAGCCAGGGGCTATGCTAGGCTCTTCCTGGAGGGGGACTGGGCCAAGCTGTGCTCAGCAATGGCAGCACTGGGGAAGGGGCTATGCGGGGGGCTGCACCCACCCCAAAATTCACTGTAGCTCCCCCAACCCCCTTCACAGCACTGCCTCTACCTGCTCTGAGCTCAGAGCAGTCCAAGCCCCTCCATCTGCCAGCAGGAAGAGCCCAGTATGGCCCCTGGGCCCAGCCTGGAGCAGCAGCCCATAGCAACAGCAGCCATGCCCCCCATCCCGCAGCCTGCCCTGGCTGTTCAGCACCTGCCCCTTCCCCAGCCCCAGTCCCTTCTTCGTGCGGGGGGCAGATCAAACCAGCCCCTGGGGCCAGGCTCTTCCCAGTCTTGGGGGTTGGGCTGCACTACCCTGGGGGGTGGGCAGCAGTGGCACTGAGAGGGGGGCCAGGGGGCTACAGTGAATTTTGGGGTGACTGCATCCCCTCCCCATAGCCCTACTGTCAGCACTGCCACAGCATGCCCAGTGCAGCCCAGCTCAGCCCCCAACTAGAAAGAGCCAGGTACTGCCCCAGCCTCTGCAGACTTACCTGCTGCCAATGCATTCAAGGTCTTAGAGCCTATCCCTATTTGTTATCTTGTAAAGTTGGTTCCCTTTATGAAAATTCAAGTTATGCACATTTTTTCAGGAATGTATCTACCACATAAAGCAAGGGAAACCTGTAATTATCATGCTCCAGCTGACTTGATTAATCGTAATTACAGTGTGTTGGAGCTGCCTCCGCACTCGTGTACAGGTACCTAGGGTTTCTGTGTAATGGAATATGTTGAGGGCTTTCTATTTGCATTAAGAAAGTGAAGGCTTTCTTTAACCAGATAGAGCAACTGTGAGGGGTCAATGATACTCTGAAGTAAATCAAAATTTTTCTTCAGAGTACAGTTTATGTAATAAATTTGAAATATTCTGTCAAACTTCAGTGCATTCATTCAAAATAAAGAAACCAGATTCTTATCCTTAGTGGGCATGTCTACACATTCATTAATGCACTTGAGATAACTTGCATTAAATCTAGTACCTCCACAGTGAGGTACTAGAAAAATGCACATTAGACTATTTTAACATGCATTAGCTGAAGAGCATGCTTTTGTGATGCTTTTAATGCTCCTTAAAATAGGCTAATGCACATTAAAGCACATGTGTAGATGTGCCCAATATATTGCTTTGTGCCATTGCAGTGGTACAGAGGTGGCTTAAAGCTTGTCTAACCAGGCAACTGGGATCACTCATCTACAAGATTGTCCTTATCTGGCAAGCAGTCTGACAATAGTCCCCTGACAGTAGTCGCCCTCCACCTTGAGCAGCAAACTATTCTGGCAATCCCCACCAATATAGCTGTTCCAAATGGGCCATTGTAATCCAGGGCATTTTAATAAATAAAGTTATGGGCAAAACTAGTCATTTATTTTTCTGCTGGATTAATGAGATGGAAAGCTTTTGGGATTTCCTGCTACCTACGAGTGCAGGATTCTGCTATAGTATACTGGAGGACTTGATCTTCTCTTTCAGGTTATTTTTATATTTCATAATGCCTAGCAAAAAAACTGTAAGGGATTCAAAAGAAGTTTATTCAGACAAGCAGGCAGTTTATTCAGACAAGCAGACAGTAAGATCCATGTACAAAAGGCTGTTGTATGCATTGTCAATTCCATTCTTACATGTTTCATATTAAATATCCAATGAATTACATGTGGGAATTAACACAGCTGGGTAAAGGCATCTGTTTTGAGGGTTATAGGAAAAGAATAGTCTTAATTTTAAACAATTCTTAAAAATTGTATCATGGTGCTTCCAGGCTTGTTTCTGAACAATTTTTAGTTCATATTTGTCTGAATTTCAAGTAAGAGATGCCTGAGCCACCTGCACAAACTCTGCCTTGGATCTGAAAGTCAAGCTTTAACTTCTTGCTTCTGTATTCTCATAAGTAATAAAAGTTTTGCAAGGCAAATACTGCCCTTGTAGCACAGCTGCCTTTAAACTAGTCCTCAGCTACACTGCATGACAATTGTTTTAAGTTAGGTTTGGATAGATTTCACTGATGTCAAAGTGTAATGTTGGGAATACATTAGAAATATAATTCATCACACTAGTTCAGCTGTACTAGCTCAGTAACACATGCTTCAAAATCTGTGTTAAAAAGGTATTTTAGCCCTCAAATTAACAGAAAGAATGTCATTTTTTCCTAAAGTCTTATTGTCAATTTTCAAAGAGTCTTTATTAGAAGACTTTCAGGGCAACATTTTTTTTAATTGTTAATAAAGTTATTAAAACAAACTTAGATTTGAGAGCTTTGATTGCTGCAGGTTTTGGAATAAAGTACTAAAGTAAGAGTAAATTAAATCTAATATATCTTATTAACAGTACAACATCTAAAATATCTAAAAGTCTTTGTCAGGCTCTTATTTCTTTTTAATTATACTTAATAGAAATTCCCCTATATCACTCCACATTTTTCTTTAAATGAAACTGCTAATATTTTTAAAGTAAATATATGCAAGGAATAGGATCTAAATGATGACCATAATCTACAGGTTTTGTTAGAATGCTTGTATAAGACAATCCACAATTACACATTTGACAGAAGTATCATCTTAAACTATGCAGATGGTGGTATTTAGATACCTTGCTAGATTAAAAATTCTGTTATACTCAAAAGGGTATAAATGCTTTTTTGGAAATTTCCAAGTGCTGGCTTATCTCTCACCAACTTCACTTAAAGTTTCATTAATGACTTCAAAAACAGCAGAGTTCAGGTTGTTCTTTCTGAAAGTCCCACTCTACAGCTTTTCAATGTCCTACGTAGCCATAAATGTTTCTTTTCAGAATTCTTTTCAGAATGTTCTCATGTTTTGTCCTACTCATCATTTTTTTTTCTTTTAATACACTGAGTTATGAGCTAAACAATATGTGACAGAGAATTTTAATTCTAACCCTGGAAATCTCACTACCTTTGTAACCATGGAATAGTTAAGATTTCACTTCTATATAGTCACTTAACTGAGACAGCTGGTCACTGCTGTGATAAAGTTAAGTCCTTAAATATTACCAAACTAATACCCTTGTATGGTCACATTGAATGCAGATTAGTGAAAACCATAATCCTATTCAATTTAACAGTCGTGGAGATTTTCCTCTATAAAGGACTTAGTCACATGCATGCTACATTATATTTTGCATAGTTCTTATGTATATCGTCTTTGTCTAAGAGAGAGTGTGTCTGCTGATTTTTGATGGCTCTTATTAAATCCTGGTACACTTTGGATCTCAGTCGATGCACAGTTATCTGCTACAAATAACTCCATAGTGAGTTAGACTCTTTTGTGACTATCAGATATACTACAGATTTTTCTTTGAAGTTTTTTTTACTACTGTTTCCACCGAGAATGGTATTCTCAATGTAGTTCAGATCACTATGTACTACAACTAATTTCACCCAGATTATAATCCGGCCAAGATTCAGTCATTTAAGAAACGTGACTTATTTCACTGAACTCAATTCTAGGTTTTGGGGATGAGCTGACAATTTCTGATTTATAGTAAGGGTCCAGTTATAAGTGCCTTCAAATCTTATATTTTCATTGTAAGTGGAGATCTTTTTGAACAACCCAGAAGCCATCAGCAACCAAACCTGAATACAATGATAGTCCCAATATTGTCTTTCATGTTTACAGAATTGGGTGTACTCCTCTCATATCCAGCATTCAGCATTTTTTACATTTCTTCAGTGTTTCATTACAGTAAGTTATAGCCTGGGGAAGTATGGGTTAAAAAAAGTCTCAGCTAAAAGTTGTCTGGATTTGAGAGAACAAGTTGTTCTCTTTTAAAATGAAGCTGTTTAAAAATGCATACATATATTTCCCTGAAAGTTTCAAGTAGCCTTTTTCTCTATTAGGATAATTACATAAATGGTGTAACAAACATTGGCTATGATAAACTTTGGGTGCTGACAGAAGTGGCTCAGTTGGCCCTTGAAAATGCTCTATAGCTTTGCCCTGACAGAAACTCATGGCTGCAGAGTGCTTCAAAAGTGCCCAGTCACAAGACACATTAACCATCATTAGATGAGGGTTCAGACAAAGGGGCTCCAAAGCAAAGCACCTTCATTAACTTCTTTAAGTCCCTGTGCACATTGCACAAGCAGGACAAGGCTGACGTAACCTGCCTCTGCCTCTGCCTCTGCCTCTGCCTCTGCCTCTGCCTCTGCCTCTGCCTCTGGTGGATTCCCACCCCCTCAGGGAGGCTCTGATCCACCTGCCCCCACTCAAGCTCAGGCTGGGCAAACTTCAGCCTACATCTCCCTCCCCTCCCTTCGCCCCCTCCCATTGTGCAAACAGCCCTGGAGCTGGAATTGGAAGGACAGGTCTAGTGGAGACAGGCTATGGGCAGGCAGTTTCTCAGCTGGATCAGCTCCAAAGTGGAGCTTGATTTCCCGCCCCTCCAACCTCCTCCCTAAATCAAACATCTGTTGGTGGGGGCAGTGAGGCAGTCTAACTCATGGCACTTTATGAGAAGTGCCATGATTTGCATCAGAGTGCTGCATGTCTATTAGCACCCTGTGTTTTTTATTTGCAAGCTGGTCTGATAAACTGCATATGACATTGTTTCATGGTTTAGGTTCTGGTTCCCTGATTGGCCAAGCCAATATGAATCTGAAGTATCCATCAGGGTTGGCATGAGCCATTTGAATTTTCTCTCTTTTTCTGTTTTCTTTTTGAGCCAGTCATTAAAACAAACAAAAGTAACCTGTGCCTGGCAGCAGTGGGAAGTGGCCCTTTGCTTCTTGATGTAGTATTTATGGGGAAGATGACAAACAAGATCTTATATGAAAGTTGTCCTACCTTCAGAAGGAATATGAGAGGAGGCAAGCAGTGATAATAGAAAGGCTTATATTTTTTTTTCCTGGGATACTGTATATCAGAGGACCTTTCAGAAGGTGAGAATACGTGGAACAATTAAAATGGTTTTCAATTTGTCGTTTTCAATATCCAGTAATGCAGGCACTGTGTGAATGGCTGGCCATTGTTGAACACATGCTGCTGTTGTTAGCCATATTTGTTACGGTACAGCACTGTACACATACTGAGTAACTCTAACTCTGTCTCAAAGACTTTACAATAAAAAAAGACAAGACAAATATAGACAAATATGCAGTAAGGCATAGCGTGCCAGAAGAATTGATCACGTGCTGGCTAACAATGGAATGTATTTGGGAAGAGAGAAGTATGGGGCCACAAAAGGGGGGAAAATAACAAAAGGAACAGGTAAGACGTGAGGAGACAGAGGAGGAGAAGGGATTACACAGTCCACTCAAAACTAGAAAATTCTCTAAAGGTCCTCACTTTGGCTGCTTCTGTTCTTTACCTATTTCTACCAGCTGCAGACTCCTGGCTGGGTCTTCTATGAACTATTTTTCTAAGGACACTGTGGTAACTAAAAGGTGACCAAATGCCAGCAAGCTGTGCTCGCGGCGTGGGAGGAGCAGCGGGTGCAGCCTGATAGCCGGGCGATCAATGCATGCAGCAAAATCCCCGGCTCATGCAGTTCGTTCAGCACACGAAAAAGACACAATCCCATTGGCTATTAGAGGGGTATAAAAGCAAAGCCCGCGAAAAGGAAGGTGGGACCCACACAACATCAGAGATGCTTGATCACCCTCACCAGAGGTCCTGCGTCCACGGCTCCCTTCCCCCACGGACACCCTCATCTCGGATAATTGCATCAGTTAGATGCCTGAAGAGCTCTCAAGTTCCCTACGGTTTTTGGTTTTGGAATTATTGTAAGGGGAACTGCCAGCGTGGAAGTGCAAACAAAGCATTTATGTGCTTCACGGCGTAACTTTATGGAGCATGCCTACACTGTGTGCATCAACGCGAGTCTCTGTACTGCAGTTTGTAAGTAAAGCATTTACTTGTTATATTGCCTTCAGACTCTTCTTGAAAGGGAAAACTAGAGAAAAGGGGAAACAAGACTCCATAACCCTTTCGTCCCCAGCCTGCTCGGATCCAGGGGTTAATCACCCCCCCGTTTCCCGATCACAGACACAAAAGAGCTGTCCAGACAAGCGTGAATGTTTGGTTCCCCAGGGACAACTAGCAGCAACGCACCTTGCCCAATGCTACTTGTCCCTGGGGAATGCCTGTGCCACACGTGCTTTGGTGTGCAGGTTACCCCACGTGAGATAAGGGAGGCTGGGGCCAGCACTGGACTGGCCCCAGCAGCTTTATCTAGGGTCTTGGGGTCCTTCCAGGGCTGCAGCAATGACAATTCTGCCATGCAGAGCCTGGCCAGCAGCCACAGCACAGCTTCTGTCAGTCTGGCTCAGATTCTGAGCAGTGTACACTGCTCCATTTTTTTTTCCCCATAGGTTTTTTTGACCCCTCAATGTCCAGGAGTCAAAAAATCCCACAGGGAAAAATGGAGCAGCGCAGCATAAGCAACACTCCCTTGCAGAGCAAATAACATCTAAATGTGTGGTTTGTGGCACCACGGACAAATTTGCGGCGCCACATGCCACACAGCCGTGTTCATCTGAACATGTCCAATGAGGATGTACTCTCAATGTGAGTTCTTATGCCCCTTCATAGTCCTAGCTCCATATGTGTTCTAGGAGGGTCCCATTTTACCATAGCCTCCTTCCCAGGTTAGAAGTCTTAGCTTTGCCTACTTCTGCTGTTGCTTCTGCTGCCTGCTGCAGCATAAGTTCCTGGATGACTCTTCTGATCCTGAATCTAACTCTATAGAGGGCTCTGTGAGGTGGGGGAGGTAATGAAAGAGCAGGTAGTTAGGGATACTTGCTTAGTGGAGAAGAAAATAAAAAAGTTTTGTTATTTTTAAAAATGCATATCAGCAAACATGCATAACTTGATGACACTTTCCTCTTCTGTTATGTCAATTTACATATAATTATGGTGTGCCTGGTTTACTGAATACTTTCTTGCTATGTGGTAGTACATTTTGTCTTTGATAATGGTAGGGTGGCACTGTATTACTTTTTTGGGCAGGGGTCACTGCATGCAGATTAGAAAAAATGATAATGCTTTGTATACACAGGTCAGCTCACCTATTGTAACAAATGATAATGACAATACTAACAGCAGTAATTACCATTATGCCCTCAAATGCTCATCCTTTTATCTGACATAATAACACTTTAATTCAGTGGTATGTCTGTTTGACTTTTTTTGTGCAAAACAACATTTATCAATGTTTGATATAGAGGCAGAGTGCACATCATCCCTAACTACTAATGCCCCTAGCTGACCTGCCAAAAGCCTGAGTAACTTCTAATGGATTCATGTATACTCCATGTCCTCTATCCACAACCAAAAAATTTCAACGGGCAACTTGTTAAATTTGTAGAATTATAAAATGTTGTGCTAGAAATGAAGATGGTACGTAAACAATAATAATAAATGTGACCCTAGAAATGTCTTGTAAGACAAAACAATGAGAAAAAAAGGAATCAGCAACAAATCATTTTATTTTTATTTTACACTTAACATATCTATGGTATCTTACCAGTGAATAAAGTAGATGTGGTTTAACACAATTTCTTAGAAAGCCCTCAAAAATATGTGGAATGAAAAAAAATTCTGACATGGAAGAAAAGCCCACTGGAATAATTCTCTAAAAATAAATAACAGGTAGGTTTTGTTACATGCAAAGAACGTGACACAACATATATCACTTTGAATTAGGGAACCAGTAACAACAGCAAAGCATCCTCTAAAACACAAGCTCCATTCATCTTCTCGTCATGTAAAATCTTCCTTATTGCAATCTATGAATATGAATTTGTCCTTATTAACAAATAGTATTAATTTTAATGATGGTACCAAAGTGTTAATAATAATGAATTTTAATTCCACTATTGATGTTCAGGTTAAATCAGGAAAATAGATATTTTCAAAATCTATCCAGTTATTTTGAACTTACTTGACACCATTAAAAACCATTGTTCTGTCAGAAATTGGAAAACAATCTCAAATATTCCTTTTAAGATCATAACTTATTATGTTGGTAAAGATAAAATTAAAAAATGTTACTTTGCTCTGATTATCTCGCCTTGAAAAATTTCTTTCTCTTCATGCTAAATGTCTTGCAGATTTCCAAGTAGTTCCCAGAGTTGTTTTAACATAATTTCAGCTCTTTTGTGAATCTCAGTATGTGATGGAAAAGTTTTACATTTCATAAAACTCCATTGAGAGTTTCATAGCTTCAGGTCAGCATTTGCAATTCTGCAGGCTTTTCCCTCCAAGGCTTTTCACGTTTTTTTTTTTAGAGAGCCTATTCTATTAAATAAATCGAGCCTAGATTCAAATGTATCAAAACGTGCTCACAAAGCAGGAAATGTTAATAAAACAGCCTGTGGGTGCCTTGGGCAATGATGGTTTTCTAGAAGGGAGAGAATAGATAACTTGTCAGCCTCACGTACAGTGTTACGTGCTGCTGCTGTTGAGGGTGACAGATGTGGGGTTGGAAAGGCAAGAGAATCTCTCCTTGCCTTTTAGCTGTCACAAAGTGTGTAATAAAATATTGTCTTTATATCTGATATTGTTAATGCTTTTTTCAAAAGAAGCTTTAAAAAATAATATTTACAAAGATATAAATTGGGAAATAGACTTCTTTATCAGAATTCCAGTTAATAAAGTGAGTGTTGTCTAGAAAATATATTATAAAACTATGTCAAAATGGTCCTGGTAATGATTTAAAGTCATGTCAGAAGCATTTTTAAAATGATTTCACAAGTAGGAGAAACCTGTTAAGTCCTTTCCTGCCCTCTTAACCCCTTAAATGATACCATATATGGGTAAAAGAGCAGCCTCAAAGAAATGCAGTGTGACAGCAGTCAGACTGGAAGGTAATATTTTTTTTATCTCACTCTCCCCACACTTCTCTGTGGTTATAATTTATCACCCAAGAGAAATCCTATACAGGAGGATCAGTATTTGCATAATGCCATTGGTGAAATGTTGTTCAAATATTCACAGTGTTCATCACAGATGATCATTTGGTTCATATCTGCTTTATCTATTGTTATGTCCAGCTTAGTCGTCAAGACATTACCAGATCCTAGACCTGTTTTCATAGTATTTTGATGTTAACTGCCTTGTTTTGTACTACACAGTGTTCTGAATAAGAAATGGTTAATAACACACCGTGCCTTTATTAATTGCCTGTTATTGGATATAAGACCTTAATTAATTCTGTAGCTTCCTGTTGACAGTAGGTTAGTGACCAGGGCAGATGCATGCCTTGCCTTCTATATATAAAGTATATACCATACAACAGAAGGACAAATAATTGCATGAATTTTACTTTCAACAGAACTGATGAAATAGTATGCCCTCACTCGAGACTAAACATAACCTTGCCTTGCAATTGCTCCCAGAAATGTCATCACTTCTGTAGAAAAAAGATAAATGATTATAATGACCCGTTATAAGAGCAGGAAGACTGGATGAATCAAAAGAAAATGCACTTCCTCACCAATTCCTATCTCCATAGAAACTCCTTGACTCTCCTCTGTCTCTTGTCTATACAGATTAAGCAACACAGTTTTCTGATAATAGACAGTGAAGTCTGAAGCCTAAATAGTCTCATGGAAGGATATCTTGAAGAGCAGAAATTAAGTATAAAAAGAGAGCTTTGCCAAGTATTTAGCATTGCCTTCCCAACTTTTACATTCTTCTTGTGACTTTTCAGGTTCCTAAGAAAAATTTACATGAGCAGCATACACAATACTGATGATGCCTTTGTCTACTGGCTTAGTTTCAAAGGATGCAGTGTCACTGAAAGAGTATTACAATTAATGTCACTTTTTAGGAGGACAGGAGCATCAAGAGTAGGCTAAAAATGCTAATTGAAACTTCATTTTAAAATGCAGTTTTAACATTTAAAACACAATTAACAGTTTAAATGGTGAACTGATGCACTGCATTGATAGTTCAGCTTTGTAGACATAAATAGAAATAACTTCTGTACATATATAATGTAAGTTTTCCCTGATTCTTTGACTACCATAAACAAAAAGAGTAAGGGGCTATCAAATTGAGCTAGTTTAATTCTTTTCCCTTTAAAATCCCTATTTAATAGAATAGGAACATTCTATTAATCAGAATAATGAATGAATACACTGATAGGCCATGCCCAGATAAGTATGGCCATGCAGCAAGTGGCACGGCAGACATGTCTGGGATATCACATACCACACATTCAGCAGTTCTCCACATGGAGCAGCATGGGGGCATTTTTTTGACCCCTGGGTATCCAGCAGTCAAAAAAAACAGTGCAAAAAAGCAAGCAGAGCAGCAACATGCTGCTTAAAACCAGAAGCTGGCCAGCTGGAGTCACACTCCAGGTGTAAGCCAGGTGCTGAGCAGCAGGATCACCATTGTTGCAGCCCCAGGAGGTCCCCAGGACTCCATAAGGACTCACCTCAGCCTCCTCTACCCCACACAGGACAAACTGCCATGCGCCAGAGGGCACGTGGCATGGGCATTCCCCAGGGACAACTAGCAGTGGTGCAAGATGTGCTGCTGCTGTTGTCCCTGGGGAAGCAAATGTCCACACTTGTGTGGATGTGGCCAGAGTGTTTAAGAGTTAAAAGACAATTATAGACAGATGTGTAAATCAAAAGCCATTAAATTTCATCCATGTGCCCCTCCATTGAATAGACCCAGGTAAATTTTTATCAAACAATCAGTCAAAATGAAATTTCAGATTAACTAAACTTCAAGCTGAATTTACCTACATTTCTATCTTTGAATTTTTAAAAAAAATCCCCAAAACAAAATTAAACATTTGGTTCAACTCAAAACATTTTTTTAAATATTTTTTTGCAGTTGGCAACTAAACCAAAAAACCGCACACAAAAAAAGAATTTGCATAATTCTCTTACTGACTCCAGTAACATGTTTGATAAGAGGATATCTTACAGATAGAAAGGTATCCAGTCTTGTTCTAAAGTCTTCAACAGGCACAAATTCTCCTGGTTTGCCATTAATAAGCTCAACTCCTCTGCCTTTCCCACACATACATGACTAAAATAAAATTTGTATTTATCAGGCATAAAAATGAAATTTGATGCCATTCTCAGCGACATGAATGTTCCTTGTATTTTCTTCCTAGGGACATACTTATATCCTATCATCAAATTGCATTATAGTCTTCTTTTTTAATAAATGAAACTGAGTTCTTTCTCTTTCCCCATAAGGCAGTTCCTCTAGCTCCTGAATGTTTTGGCTCCCTTCTATACACTCTCCAGCTTTGAACATAGTATAAGTATGTGCACTATTTAATGGCACCCACTGATGCTGTGCACATAGATAAAATACTGTCCCCCACCCCCCAGCCCCAAGTCCTACCTGCTGTGTTCCTGTTTACACCCAGGGTGCATACAGATGTGTGAGCTGCCTGTTGCAGCATCTCAAAGCAGTTTGTGCAAGAGGCACACTGGGAATGAAAAAAATGTTCCCTGTGCTGCATATTTGCAGCATGGATTCTAATGTTGATACCAGGAAATCCTGAAAAAAAAAAAAAAAAAAACCTGAAAAAAAGCAGCATGTGTCGTGTTTCTGGAGTGTGCCTTGAATCAACCAGGGGCTGGGGCCTCCAAAGAGATGCTCTGGCACCCAACCAGAGTGTCTCTATACCCTACCCTACCCTACCCTACCCTACCTCCTTCCCCTGCTGCTCCAGCATGCTGAGGCAGTGTGCTGGAACAAACAGGAGCAGAGCAAGGCTGCAGCGGTGTCTCAGACCCAGGTTCTGTCCCCAGTAGTTAGAGATGTGGGGATGGGGAAACTAGGGGGGGCTGTGGGTGTGAGGGGGACTTTGTGGGTGAGGGAGACTGCTCGGGAGGTATGAGTCCACTGCCTGCTTCCCCATGTGGTATACAGCCCCCCACAGCAGCAACAGTGGTCATTGAGGTGCTCATAACCCTCTACTGGTAGAGCCCCCTTGCAGCAGGGCACAGCCCCAGCTGCCTGAGACCCAACACCACCTGTGCCATGTGGCATGGGCCTGGCTTGGAGGCATGCACCTTTGGGAAGGACCAGGCCACTCTTGCTGTCACCCAGAGCCCCCAGCATCGTACACAAGATCTATGTATCCTCAGACCTGGCCGGGTCCTGCCTCCATGAAGCCAGGCTGGCCGAACAACACACAGAGCACTTGCAGACAGGGGTGCACAGCTCTTGCCTGCAGTGGTGGGGGCCCCCAGTGACAGCAGGAACAGTCTAGTCCTGCCTGAAGGCACACACCCCCAGGCCGGGCTGGGCCTGTGCCACATGGCACAGGCAGCACTGTGTCCCAGGTGGCCAAGGCTGCACCACACTGTCCGGGGGCTCTGCCAGTAGTGGGCTATGAGTGCCCTGACAGCTCCTGCTGCTGCTATGAGAGGGGCTGTGCGCTGTGCAGGGGGCGTGGTCAGTGGACCCACCCCTCCCAAGTACTTCCCCCAGCTCATACAGCTGCTGCACAATCCACCCATAAAGCCCACATACCCAAAGAACCCCCACAAATGCTTCACCCCCAAACCCCTGCACAAGTCTCATACCACCCAAACCTCACATCCACAAACTCTACACCCACTCACAAGCAAGAGGACATGCTTTGACAGTTCAAAGCAGGCCACTGCAACAAGCACATCTTATGGATGATAGCTGCCAAGATAACAGAGCAAGGGCACCAGAAAACATGACAGCAGTGCTGCACAAATGCCAGCTGTGCAGACATGGCCCACTAGCAGCTGGCCCAGAGGTGCAGAAGGCTCTGCCACAATGCTCATACCACAGCACAGGTAGCCCTCCGGCCCCCATTTGGGTCTGGTAGGTGCACAGCCATGGGGCTGCAGGTCCAAGGGGTTAGATGTTGTCACAGGTAGCAGCAGGTCACAACCAGGCATCATCCCCCACTGCCAGATTGCTGCAGTGGGTAAACGGTGCAGGGTCTACTCTAGTTTAGGGCTGCTTCAGTAGTCCAGCTGGCATAAGGGCTGGACTACTGAAGTGTTCCCAGATATCAACTGGCCAGGCCTCAGAAACTCCTGAGATCAAATAGCCCTGAGCTGCTTGCCAGGGCAGCTTTTTATACTGCACTTTTTATACTGTCCCAGCCCCTAGCTCCTCTTGGCTTGAAGGAGGGAGGAGCTGGGCAGGCTTGCCCCAAGTGGCATAATTTGCCACACACCAAAGTGTACATTCAGGCACGTGTGCTGAGGCAAAAATCTCCAGCACAAATTTGTGCTGCTGCTATTTGAGCTGCTACAAGCAGAAGTGTGTGCATATGTAGATGCACCCCCAAGGGTTATATTTCTCTCTTTTCCTAGAAAATCACTATAGTTTCATAGTTTGTATGGTCAGAAGGGTCCTTGACAAATCATCAAGTGTTACCCCCTGCTATGGCAGGAAAGAGCATGGGAGTACATCTTCAATTGTGTATCCAGTATGACCAACCAGCCCCCATCCTTTTCAGAGACACCGCTTTCTGGGATATTGTTCCCCTTTTTAAGATATGTATTTCTTGTTCCTACATGTCTAATGTTTTGCATTATGTCTGAATGGGCCCAGATTCCTCTGTATAATTGCCCTTTCATTAATAATTACAGTCCCATGTCAGTTCCTATCATACACAGATTATCTCAGAGCATTTTTTTATATTTCCTAGTGCTTGTTGAAAACACTGAATAGTCAGATTCTGAAGAACCCCATTAACATCTCCAGTGTGTGGCAACTCTTTATTAACTACTTATGAGCTCAGAAAGTCTGCTTCAGCTCCACTGTTCTTTTTCTTCTGTTTCCTTACTGTTCCATGACAGAGTCCTCTGCTCCCCATTGCTATCTACTACTGCACAGAGACTGTACTTTTAAAAGATATTTTCTAGGCAAATTCTTTTTTTTTTTATCACTTTTTGCTTAGGACCAGACATTGTTTTTGTCCAAGGACAAGTTGTGCCGGTGTTGATTCCAGAAAAGAAATGTCCCCAGATTGGCATGTATACTCTTCATCCTTCCAATTAGGGTTTAGTAAGCAGCTGAACGCAAGGCTGCTTTTCTGCTATTGATTCAACAATGCAGTCCCAGCACATCAGTTCCAGCAATTCAGGTGCAATTCACGATATCCTGGGACAAACTGTTAGTGTTTTTTATTCCATGAACCCTTTTACAGTTTGTCCTAGGACAATGGATTCAAACATTTGAATGACTGCAGTTTGTCCTGGGGTAAAATGGTTTCTCCTGGAACAAATGTGACATCTGTTTGTAGTCTCCATGCTACTTTCAGGCTCTTTTTCTGGTTCCAGTAACAACAGCAACAACAAAAATGAGTACTGATGCAATTAAAAGCCCAAAGTTGCTGGGATGCTGATGTCACACTTCGTCTTTCAGCTTCTTTGACAAGCCAGTGCCCCAACACCTGGCTATTTGTCTTGTATTAACTCAAATTAAAAAAGGAGTTGTGCCTGGATACTAACATTACTGCTGTAGTCCCTATGAACTTATTTTTTTTGTGTGTGTGGCAACAACATGAATTTTGCTCAGCCTAAAATTAGGCATGTAATTTCAGAGATGTAATTTCAGTTTTGGATTATTTTTGCCCCATAAATTCTTTGTTATAGTCTAATAAGGTATTAGTGTGTTAGATAATACATGAGGACAGTGTATTTACAGTATCTGTGCTTGTTGCATACAGAATAAAGCAGTCCAAAGCATAGGTTGATATATTAAAGGCACAAAACCCACAAGGTTTCCTGGCAACATTAATGCTACCCACTGAGCATATCTATACACGCTCCCAGTTGCGCATCTGTTACTGCACAGTCATTTAATACTTGCATTTAGCAAGTACTAAGTCACTGCACAATAACCACTGGTACTGCACAGTCCTGGAGCTGCACGGGTTGTTTCCAACTCTACTGCTCAGTAGCAATGGTGTCACTTTTCATGCCCACCAACACTGCCACCACAGTGATGGGCTACATCACTGTAGCTCATTGCTATGGTGACATAGCGTCTCATAGATGCGCCCTCTATGTATCGACATTTTTATAGAGCCTGGCTGTGGATGATCAATATTCCTGGGCAATGTGATATAGTTATCTTCTGGGTGATTTCTGGTATATGGTAGAAAGTATTGATTCTAAAACTGATCCCTGTAGTATTCCATTTAGTCACTTTTCTCCTCTTGACCATATAACCTTTAACACTACAAAATGCCTTTGACAAGCATTCAGAGAGCAGTATGACAGTCAATATTGCATATGAGGCTGTCTGCCCAGATTAATAAGAAATTCAGCCCTTCATGCTGCAGCTGGGTTTTTTTTCCAAATTCTTTTTTTTCCTGCTTGTAGCAAACTCAGCATTTGTTAAATATTAACTTTTATCCTGTGCATTCTTTGCATCATCTGTTGCCTCTCCAGATGCATGTAATACAATGAAATGGAAATATCAGCCTTGCCTTCTCTCCCTTGCTCTCCCTCTGCTTTCAAACTGTGTGAGCTGCATTCACCGTTTCCTGAGACAAAAGTAGAACTCATCAATCCTACATTAAAAATAATGTAATGAAAAATATTGAATAGAAAAATGAACATAAATTAATATATGTCCAAATACTTTTCTATGTGACATTCTTTTTTTCATTCTTTGTATTTGACCTACTATCAGATAAGTATTTATCGGTTAAGTTTTTATTGTTAAGCAATGCTAGTAGTAATAAATATCCTGTTTCTGCAATACCTTTGCATATAGGTCTTGCAAGATTATCCTCAAAATGTGCTCATCCTGAGTTGTACAAAGGTTTAGGATTACAGGTAGAAGATACCTGATGGGTAAGTATTGGGAAAGTTCAAGAATAGCCCTCCTGTAGGAGTTGTAAATAAAGAACCCTCTTAGCATATCATACTATTGAGACTGGTAAATTTGTAAATGGGATTATGAATGGAATTTATTAATGGGATTACATGGCATGATGCCTTGTGACAGTAGGAGACTAGACTCAGTGACTCAGGAGGTATCTTCCAGTTCTGTGTAAGTTGGCAAATGCATCCGGCAAAACTTCAAGTATTTCAAGGGAATAGTGCACATTTTCTGGGGGAGGAGGGTTCTTTTGTTTTTTTTCTGGTCCAGGTTATTTCTCTTTTGTATAAAAATGAACGCCCTTAAAAAAAAAAAAGGTAGGAAAGGTGTACATGTGTCATGGCTTTTGCAAGGTCATACAGTAAGGAACAGAATTGGGAATGGATCTCCATAGAAACCAAACAGCTTTTCTTTGAAAAAAATTGAATGTGTTGAAACTAGAACTTTATGTGGGGATTGTTGGTACAGTACAGGGTAGGGCCACAGGCCCCAGAAGCCCTGTGCCCATGTGGACTAGGCCTTGATGAAGTGGACTCAGCCAGTCCAGACACTTAGGGAAGGTCACCCAATTCTCTCCTGCCACATCTTGATGTTGAAGGTTTGCTTGTCAGAAAGTGGTACGTTTTGCTGTATGTTGGCTCAGATGCACTGGGCCCAATTCTTCTTTGGGGCTCCTACTTCCCCTAAGTCCCAGCCAAGTGCCACCCAGTTAATGTGTCAGTCTCACCCTTGGCTCTCACTGGGCATTCTCTTCAACCTTGTAGGCCTGTGGTTGTCTTGGGCCTATCTCCAAAAAGTGATGGCTACATTAGCACAACAGTCATCCTGTCAAGGCTTGGCAAACAGAAGAAAAATGAAGAAAAATGAAGAACAAAGACCCGGACCTCAGGTAAGTCTCTTGGCCCTAGGACCACTAGGGCTACAAGCAGTAACCCCGCTATGGCTCCCATTATTCCTAAGGACTATGAGCTGTTCCTTAAAGCTCAGCCCTATTGGATAAAGGAAAGCACTAAAAGAACATAGAAGAAATCCTGGTCTATTTCACATCCAAGCGTGGGTGATTGTCTCGATCCCTGACACTTCAGTGTCAGATCCCCAGGTCTCCATGACAGAGGTCTGTTCCTGCTGGGGAATGGGCCTCTTCCTGGCCCTTCCTTAACAATCCATTTCTAGAGGGAGGGTGCCTGGCATTTGCCCAGCATCTCTCTCTCCCTCTTCTAGCTGGTGGGGACTCGACCTGATAGGCTGCCCCATTGAAAGTAAAAGTTAAAAGAAAGGGGGAAAAAACCCTGACTCAGGTGCTGCTGGCTTGCCTGTAGCCACTCCACCTCCCAGTGCAACTTCCCGCTGACTTCCCTGGCCATTCTTGATGCTGCAGGCTTGGTGCCTGTACCCTGGGCTACAGGACCCTGACTGATGGACAGCCTTCTCTCCAGCTTCCAGAGCCTCTGCTCCAGCATCCCAATGTTCTGGCATTGAGGTGTTCTTCCAGCTTTCTTCCTGCCTGCCATCTGGTCTCGGCAGTGGGACAGAAAAACCAGTACAGCTGTGGGACAGTCCAATCCGGACTGAATAGCTGCTGATATAACAGGGCTCCTAGATCAGCTTCTCATCTCTTGTTGTTGCTGGCTCTTGCAGAGCAGGTGAATTGGTTCCCTCGGCATCTGTGGGTTTAAAAGGGACTTTTCTTGCCTCTTCACAGGAATGTATGTATGGAACTTCTGGGTAAAATGAAGTGGGGGAGAAAATGAGAACATGGCCTTCATGCACTTCAAAATGGATTTAAATCTCTCTCAGATTTAGATGAAAAACTTAAACCTTGGCCTTCCATGTCCCAGAGTTGTTCTAGGCTGGGTGAGGCACATAATTTGTTTCCTTTTTTTTCCCCTCTTTCCCCTCTCTGCCCCTCCCCAAACAAAACCAAAAGACACCTTTTGGAAAAGTTTCACTGCATCATGAAAAATCTCATAAACTTTTGCAGAATGGAAAAATAAGTTTTCATCCTGCTCTAAATCTGGGGACCCTGACTTACTGCAGTCCTTGACATGAGCCGTAAGACTGTCCTGTACCTTTTTTCTGAGACATCCATTTTACAATCTATCACAATTTATCTTCTGTTGGGTATTTTATTTTGTGTTTCTCTTGTTTCTTCTCTACTTATCATTCCTATGGGGTCCTATCCTGCCACAGTCTGCTCTCCTCCTTGCAACTTCTTTCCCTTAGTCCTTTCTTGTTTGATATATTTTTGTGAACTCTCTGGTCCTGTCTGTATCAAAGCATGGCAGTTTTTGAGCACATTTTGTTTTCAGGGCAAGAAAGCATTATTTTACATTTGAACATTGTTTTCCATTTGATATTCCTCATTTGCTACCAGACTTGAGTAGCCTTACTGTTGGACTTTTGGCTTTAGACTACATTAAAGGATTTGAATGGGCTACTGCCACATTACACACAAGACTTGCTAAATTAAGTACAGATATTCAAAAAGCCTGAGGGGGAACAAATTCAACCTAGGTTTCTCTAAACTGTGTAGTTTCAATTGGGAGTAAACAGAACACACATTCACACTTGGGTGAGGGGAAGCATATAGATGCCTGCTTCTAGTCTGGCAAGTGGCAGAAGGCACTGCCACACCTACCAGCATGACCTCTTTCCCCAGCCCCAGCCCTGGCAGCTGATAGCCTGAACAGCCTAATAGCCTAAACAGCTCTCATCCCTGCCTCTGCCTGCTGGTGTCAGCAGAGCTAGACAGGGCAGAGAGAAGATGGGTGGAGTGCAGAGTCCCCCAAGCTGTGCTTGCTCAGGGCTAGGGAGGAGCTGGGGCTGGGCCTGTGGGGTGGTGGCTTCCACTGTCCTCCATCCTCTCACCACCAGTGCTGAACAGCTGTCAGTCCTGTCATGGCTCTCAGCCCCAGCTCATGCGTCCCCCATGTCAGCTGAGCTAGGCAGTGGTGGGGTTGGGGCAGAGCAGAGCTCTTGCATCACAGGCCTGGCCCCAGACCCTCAGACCTCGGCAAGCACAACTACAGGGAGTCAGCAGTCCCCCACCCTTTACCCATCCTGCACAGCTTAGCTGACACAATCAGTCAGGAGCAGAGCTGAAAGCTGTGCAGGGTCACAGTCAATCCAGGCAGCATCAGGGGTTGGGAGGCCCCCATGGCCTGGCCCCAGCTCTGGTCTCCCCCCAGACCTGAGCAAATACAGATGGGGGAGCCCGAACAGTGAGGGGCGGGCTCTGCTCCCATACTGTGCAGGCAGGATACAGGCCTGGGGAGACAAGGGTTTGCTACCTCAGCAATGTGACAGCCTAGGGGATGGGGCCAACCTGGCTCCATGGAGCAGACAGCTCAGGCATGCAAAGGATCATGGGATGGTGGAGGACAGCAAGGTAACTTGAGATAGGAGGGGATCTGGGACAGAAGTTCAATTGACTGGTTTAACCTAAATCAATTAAGTCTGATGCTACATCCAACTCGGTCTATCATAAACCAGTTTCAGCCATTTTGAAACAAGTTTATGTTCATTGAACTTCTGTTTTGTTACAGGTTTAAATCAGTTTCTGATCACTTCAACTGGTTTATGTCTGTTCCTAGCCCTAAAGTCCAGGCTGAGGACAAGGGAGGTAGAAGAGATGTGGAAGGAACTCTTGGACCTCTAGTAGCACTGTCTGGATTCTTGCTTTGAGTGATATTTTAGCTGAGAGAAGTGAGAATAACAAGATCAGATGGTTAACTAATTTTATGTTATGTGTAGAAGAAGGATGTCACATGCCTCCCCCCACCCCCTGAGATTGCTGATGCCCCTTCTGACAATAAGCACTCCAGCTGGTAGCAGGGGCACAGAGAGCACGAGTCCCCCCTGCCGATATTGACTCCACCAATGACACATTGGTGGCAGAAGTGCTGGCACTGCTGCTGCTGCTGTTCCACCAGCACACTCAGCAATTGGCCACTGGGCCTCCCCCTTCCCCCCGGTTGCCGACTGGCAACTGGGGGGACCCCCTCCCAAAGTTGTGCCCCACTGGTGCCTCCTGAGACTCGAGAGGCACCAGTCACCTATGTTTGACATTTCCCTTCAGATTTTTCTGAACTTCTGGCAGCTCTGCATCTCAGGTTCTCTGGATACACTACAACAACCTGAAACTTTCCCTAACTAAAACAAGTCTGTATTATTTGTGAGCATATAAAAATGCAGTTAGGTAATGCTAGCCAAGCCAGGTCCTCCTAAAACATATTGAAGCAGGGAGTCAGTTACTGGAACTTTTGGAAAGAGCAACTGAGGTGCTTCTTTTTGGAACTGATGTTTGTAACTAGAGTCACATTTATTCCCTGTGAACTAAAAGGCAAGGTGCATGGAAGAAAGCACAACACAATCTGAATTCTGTAGAATTTTCAGATATATTATTTCTCCATATCTAACAGCAGAAGCTCTAATTTCCTCACGTTTACCAGAGGTACCTTGGAAAAAAAAGTTTTGAAATTCACATGTCTTCAACTGCATTTTGGATTCTAGTGACAAGCTAGTCAGCAACCAACTAGTGGTCTTTCCGAATTGGAGCTGATCACTGTTGTTTCATCATGTTTGTCCTTTTGCATTTTTCAAACCAGTTTTTCACCTACTTCAGGCAGTTACTAAAAGACAGTTTCCTGTTAATTCAGCAGGTAACTGTCAATTATTACATAAGACTGCATTTACATATATTTTTAAACCATGTAGAAAGAAACATATATTTTAAAAGACTGATTTTTTTTGTTACAGTTATGCCCATTTTATTTCATTCCTGCTGCTTTGTTTCTCTTTTTATGAGATCCACAGATTAGAGTTCAATTGTTAAATACCTGATTATTTTTCCTAGCGTAATTTAGCTCTGAGTGAGTCACCTCTTTTTAAATATTTATGTTGAAAATTGTGGCAGTGCACAATCAAGACCTTCTTTCAGTACATTACAAAAACAATTACTGTTTTTCCCACTAAACCTTGAAGTGGAAATCCTCTTATTGATTGGTCAGACATTTGTACAATTTGTTAATGATTTTCTTAAGGGACACATTGGTGGTATTGATTTATGGCTGAGGAGTGGAAGAGGTTCATTACTTTGTTTAAGCACCAATGTCAAAATGATGATTGTTGAAGGTGCAAAAGGTTGGCTAAACAGACCCTCTTCATGGCAGGGTTTCTTCCTCCAAGAAGTCAGACTAAATGCTCTATGTCCCATTTTCCATGTGTTTTCTTTCGCTATGACAACTAGTTAAATGTGACCCTGATTTTGTAAAACCATATGTTTCCTCGTGCAGTAGAAGAGAGCTAAAAAAGATGAAAAGCTCCTTTTTTAATCTTTTTTCTCCCAAAGGGAAGTTAGGAGTACTAAGTGATTTCCTCTAACTTGGGGCAACCTAATAGGACAACTTCATTTAATTAAAATAAGACAGAAAGAAAGGGAGTACTATATCTTTAAAGCATGAAAAGTTACAGATGGAAGGCATATTTATACTGGGATGGTTAATGGAAAAGTTTTGCCTAGACCTATTAACATTTTATGGTATTATATAGGTTTTCCGTGGAATTCCCACACCTTCCACTTACCGCTATCCCCCTTTTATTTTCTTGAAACAATAAAAACTTGAAAGATTTTGCTTCAGAATAAAGTTATGGTTCTTTATGGGAGTTGTTATTCAGGGCTAAGTACAGACAGTCAAAAAGCTTGAGGCTGAATCGATTCAGTCTTTGCAGGTTTCTCTAAACTGCCTAGGTTGAACCAATAAGCAAGTGAACAAACATTCATTTTTCAAACCAGAAAGGCAGCCAGATACCTGAAGTGGCCCATACTAGTAACTAGGGGTGCCAGAGCACTCATTCCAGCCTGCTGTCCACTGCAGAGAGCCTAGAGCCTGGTGATTCCCAAGCCATGTTATCTTCTCAGCTTCTGGCTGCTGAGAAGCAGGTGTGGAAGGACCACCCTCTCCCCTGGTGGGGTCTCCCCAGAATGAAAGAGGAGTCCCCAGTGGCAAATCCCCTAGCAACTCCCACTCCTCAGCCCTGAGCAGGCTGAAGAGTGGGCATGAGGGGAACTCCGCCACACCTGACCACCAGCCGGGGTCTTCCTGGCATGAGGGTCGGGGGAAGCCCCCAGTGGCACGGTTCTCCCTTTCTTGCCCCAGTCTCCCCGCCCAACCTAGACCTGGAACCTGGGCAGGTACCCTAGCCATGCCCCCTCTTTAGCCAATGGGCAGGCTAAGGAGGGAGTATGGAAGGAAAAATGTGCCTCTCACCCAGCTCCAGACCCTCAACTGGGCTGTGCCCAGTGCAAAGATAGAGGAAACCCTGCAGTGGAAGTTTTACTCCTCCTACCAGAGATAAGAGCTAAGCTAATAACCTGGCCATGCCCCCTCCTCAGCCAGTGGGTCAGCTGAAGGACTAGTGGGGGGAAATGGCTCCTCCCATCCAGCTCTGGACACCCAGCTGGGCTGTGCTCATCACCAGCAGGGGGTGAAGCCTGCAGTAGGGGTTTTAGTCTCCCTGCTCAAGCTGGAAGCCTGTGGCCACGCTGATCATCCAGCTACTCCTCTCCTTCACCAGCAGGCCGGCAGAGGTGGGAATGACAGGAGGCTCACTGCTTCCAGGTTTGGTGTGGGGAGTAAAGCCCTAACAGTGGGTTTCTCCCCTCCCTACCTAGCTCTGGAACACCAGATGGGCTGTGCCCAGTGCAGGTGGAGGGGCAGGCCAAAGTGGGGACTTTACTCCTCCCACCCCAGCTGGAAGCTAGGAGCCCAGGCATGCCTTCTGGACCAGCAGGCCAGGGCATGTAGGGGGAAAACAGCTCCCCCAACCCAGCTCCAGGCCCCCAGCAGGGCTGTGCCTGGTGCAGGCAGGGGGGAAGCCCACAATCAGAACTTTACTGCCCCCACCCAAGCTGGAAGCTGGGACCCAGGATGATCACCTGGCCACACCCCCTTCTCAGTCAGCAGACTGGCTGAGAAGGGAGTGGGAGGGGGAAGCAGCCCATGGTGGGGTTTTACTCTCCCCACCTGAGCTCAGAGTCAGGTTGACCCCCCCGGCTGAGGAGGAGGTGGAGTCAAAGGAATTGGTCTGGCTCCCAGCTACCAGCGATGGAAAAGTGCCTGCTGAAAGCTGGGGGCAGGGTCAGTTCTACTCTGCTGGAGCTGAGAGAACAGCCCAGGACCACACAGCATCCTGGGATGCTGAAGGACTGTGAATTAACTTGAACTGGGAGGGGATCTGGGACATAAATTCCATAAACTGGTTTGACCTAAATCAGTTAAGTCTGATGCTACATCCATCCAGGTTTATCTTTTGGCCATTTTAACTGTGGTTTAGGTACATGGTATTTCTGTTCTGTTACAGATTTAAGCCTGTTTCTGAACCTGGTTTATGTGTAACTTCTGTCTCTAGCTCAGGAGGCTTGTGATCCTCTTCACCTCTGAGCCAGATTTCCTAGTGAGGTGGCATCTCCCATTCCACATCACAGGGATTCCCAAGATAGGTAGAGCTTCATGGTTTCACTGATAAGCCAAAAAAATGGAGAAAAGTCACTGTTAATATAAAACCAAAACAATTTTTTGCTCACCAAAATAATAATTTTTAAAAATACAGAAAAGTTAATTTTGTATGGAACATTTACTTGTTGGGTACTTATAAGAAAATCGAAGGAAATGAAAAGCTAAATTAACCAAAGTACCTGTCATGGTAGTGTCATAATCTCTTTCTAATCATTAGCCCATTAGTTTGGGTGCTAACTAGGGTGTGGAAGATATAGGTTCCACTTTTCTCCTGCCAGAGAGAATAGTCCATATTTTAGGAAAATATCCTAACCTTGAGTTAATATAGTGTTCTGCAGTAGAGGGCTTTCAAACTCCTTTGCTGAATCTGTCCCACTGGCATAAAGTACTTCCACAAATATTTAAATATTACTAAGAACAAATGCTAAAATGAATCTTTTTGACAGGGTAACTGGATTCCTGACTCGACACTTGAGTAAGGAAACAAAGGAGATTAAATATATTTGGACTTCACTAAGGTTTTTGACATGAAAATGCTATGTTGGACTGTAAGTTCTAGAAGGAACTACTATTAAGTGGATACACAATTGGTTGACAGACCATAGGCAGTGAGTAGTAATTAATGAATATGTATTAAACTAGAAGGATGGTATTGAGTGGAGCGGATCAGTTCTGAGTCAAGGGCTGTTCAACATTTTTATTATCATATTTACTCATATATACACTCTTATATTACCATATAATATGGCCCTGAATATAGTAACCCCCAATAATTAGATTCTATATATGGAATCTATTCAGATATAGAATCTAATTAATGGACGTTTATCTTGAATTTGTCCCCCTCCCACTGTTGCAGCAGGGAAAATGAATTTTCCCCCTTGCTCTCTGCCCTCCACAACTTCCTTCATCTGAAGACTCTTCACCCACCTCCTCTTACTGTCAGATCCTGCTTTTCCTGAGCATGTGGAAGTGAAGGACAAATTTGAAAACATTGACTTTGAAATATGTATGCCTGTACCCATAGACTTATTTAATCTAGAATTGATGTGTGTTACCTTTTTTTGAAACAGTTTAAGTTTTAGCATAGGTATTCCATAAATACACCTTTAAGCAGCATGTTTATATCTATTTATATAAAGTACAAATTATGTATGGTATTAGTCAAAAGCCATAAGGCTCATGATTTACATTGGGTTCATTGGGCTCGGCTCCAGCTAAACACAGTTCAGTATGTACTCCAGATACTCCCCACAAAGGATTGATATTCTTATCACAAGTCCTGGGATCTTCCAAAAATGAATGTGCAGGTGAGGTCTAGAGCAGCCTGATTTGAATCTACCTCTTTGAGGGCAGGGCCACACTCATTATATGTGAGAAGCTGGGGGAGGGACTCTGGATGAACTGCTTGGGGCCCCATTGCTGATATTTAGAGCTGGTGAAGTAACACGAATCATTGGACAGAAAGGTACAGCTCAGCTGTGGGAGTGTAGAGGAAGTTGAAATTTATTCAATGTAGTGATTCACCATGACTTGAAAAACAGTCAGCACTGAAGGGGACTGAGTGAAATAGACAATACCATGTATCTTATTGATGTTGGCTGCACTAACTTATCCTTGTAGTAGAAATACTGTGACCACTAAAGCAGTTTTCCTAGTTGATGGGTGTGACGGCGTCGGACCGTCACTAGGGGCATGAGAGGGTCCCCAGAGGGGAAAGGAGGTGCAAACAACGCACCTGAGCTGTGTGAGCCGGGGGACGAGGAACCGCAGCAGCTGTAGCCGCGCCTCCGCCGCTCGTTTGGGGCA
>JAGPOW010000261.1:56396656-56447881 GCA_030014935.1 Caiman crocodilus | reverse complement strand
AGGTCGTGAGTACCCCGCAGGCATACCCCAGTACGAGGAAGAACTCCACTGAACATCCTCCCTTAAAAAATGTGCAGAATCATCAAAGTCGTGGCGGGCAAGATAAGGGGTTAAGGGGCAGCCTGCAGAAGTGGTCTGTGGCCAGAAAAAGGGATTGGCCGCGGTCACAATGGGGATAACTGCTTTTTTGGTACAAGGTAGTATCTATGGAGGTAATGTATAGTCAACCTCCCACTTTCATTTCCAATGGGAAGATCTTGGCTTTACACCCACTTTATGGAAATGGGATACTCATCACCAGCTTGCTCCTGCAGTCATATGGCTGAGGGCAAGCAAAACCAGAAAGCATCTGAACCCCAAGCCTCTGGGCTTGGGTCTGCATGTAAGATGCCTGCCAAATGATTTGGAAGCATCTGAAGCCCCAGGTGGTGGTGGTAGTGACCAGTGTAAGGTCACATATGGTTCTTGAATGACTCAAAGATTTGGGATTGATTTGGCTTATTTGGCTTGAAGCACAAATTTTCCATAAAAAAAGTTGGTTCAGCATATCAAACGTAGCAATTTTTGCACTAAGGGGTGGGTGTCAGGGCTAGTCCTTGTGCCAGCCTAGTACTGCAGTACCTCCAGGCCCAGAGCCAGTTCCCCGTGGAGGGAACACCTGCCTGTTATCTTAAAGGGCCATATACAAAAAAGGTTCCCATCAGTATGTTTGTCCAGTATGGGTCATGTGTTTTATCGTCATGCTAGGCACTTTTACACATGCTCCTGATGCAGTGCCAGGGCACTTTTAATTAGGAAGCCACACTAATTAAAAGCACCCACATGTCACAAGTATCAGCAGCACAAAGGGTCCCCACACTGAGAAAATGGTGGTGGGGTATTTTGAACTAAAGCACATCAAATGTATTTTATTTCAAAGAGCACTGCTGCCATTTTCTTGGCACAGACGTGCTGCACCTCTGATATATGTGACGTGCGAGGCTGCTAATTAGTCAAGTCTGCTCCAATATGCTGGATTTCCAGCACATCAGAGCAAGCTCTCCGCATGTTTGTAAGTGCCCACTGAGTGTTAGCTGCATTTAATCAACTTCATAGTTAGTTTCCATTACTGAGCACATGCTGCTTCTGTCAGCAGTTTAATGAGAGGCAATGTAGGTAACAAGGTTTCCTTATATATGAATGTAAGACGAGGAGCATTTTTCCTCATGCTGATGGTGGGGCGAGACGGGCAGCCCCATCTTCTTTTCCATAAATACAGTAATTATTTGGTTGAAGTAGAAGTAAGGCTTGATATATTGGCAGATGACACAAAAACTATGTAAGATAGGATAAGCCTCAAAAGATAGGATTAAAATACAAAGCAATTCCAAATTGAAGATTTGTCCATGAACATTAAATTTAATAATGACAATTATAAGGTGCTTCATGTAAGAAAAGAGAAACAAATGCTCAAGAATAATATGGGGAACAGCTGTATGGACAGTCCCATTACCAAGAAGGATCTGGGGAATATAGCGAATCCCAAACTAAACATGAATCAGTACTTTACTATAAGCTGCTCAAGGCCTCTTTGATAAGGACAACATATAAAACTAATACATAAATGCCCTGTGCAGGGAGAGCACACAGCATCTTACATTGCATTGTATCTAAAATGTTTCAAGTAATAGTTCCAGTCTATCTGGCACTATTTAGACTTCCACTAGAATACAATGTCCAGTTTTGGGAAACGCATTTTAAGAAGCATAAGAATAAATTGTAAAGGATCTGAGAGAGATCAAAGATGGTTATCAGAGATTTGAAAAACAAACCATATGCAGAAAGGTTGAAGAAACTAGGAGTGCTTAGTCTGGAGAAAAATGATTAATGAGGTGACATGATAATGATTCTCAAATATGTGAGAGGTTGTCATGAAGAGAACAGCAAAATTATTTCTATCTGCTAAACGTAGAACAGGAAGGAATCAATGGGTTTATACTACAGAAAGTAAGTTTCAGGTTAAAACTCAGCTGAAAAAAACTGTTTTGCTATTGGAAATGCTATTGGAACAAGCTGCCTAGGGGAATGGTCAGCCTCACTGGAGGTTTTAAAAAGATATTGGGTAGATATCTGTTGGAGTGGGTACAGTAAAATGTGCCTCTATTTCAAGGGCTTGGACTGTATGATCCAATTCTCTGATAATATGTTTCACTGTACTAGTGAGCTGGTGTCTGGCATCTCTCTGATGAGGTGAGTATTGTAGGGTGTTCTACAATGGATCTCCCTCCATCAGTATAAAATATGGATGGACTAGAGTAACAGTCTCCCTAACCTACGGTTACCATATTTCCAATTTAAAAAAGAGGACACCTGTGGAAGAGGAAGAGGGGGAGGAGAGGGGAAAGGGGTATATGACTGCTGGGGTGGGGGAGGCAGTCCCTGCCCCTCAGTCCCAAGCCACAGCCTCCACCCCCACTCTGCTGCCCTTCACTCCTGACCCACTGTACTCTGCCCCCCAGACCCTGCTGATGCCCTTCGCTCCTAATCTGGAGCCCCCTTGTCCCTACTGATACCCCTCACTTCCAGCCTGCAGCCCTCTGCCCCCCAGCCTTACTGCCCATGCAGGACACACACACACTCTCTCTCTCTCTTACCTGCTTGCAGCTGCTGGGGTCTGTGCACAAAGCATTTGTTGCCCTGGCCTCCAATTGGCTTCCCCCACTGACCCCAGCCTCAAACAACTCCTTGCTGGAGCAGAGGCAAAGCAAAATCCCAGACACTGGCTTGCATTTCCAAAACCCACCTGGACTTGCCCAGACATGGGACAGAGGACATGTCAGGAAAAACCCAGACAAATGGTAGCCTAACCCTAACCAGTTTAGGATAGGGTAGATAACCCCACCCTAGCCAGTAAAAGATGTGTCATTTGTCATCCTATGTAAATCCACCGAAGTCCAGCCAATTTAACAGCCTTGGGAAGCTGAAATCTGGGTGTTCTCCACTCGGCTGCCCTAAATATTTCCTGAGGTGGCAGCGTCCTTTCGCTAGGCCTAAAGAATGTGGAGGAGGAAACTGCTGAATCTGGAGAGCCAGAAAATGGTTCAGAGTGGAACAAGCAACCTGAGGGAGAGAATGGAAGCAAACTGAAGTTTTATAACAACCTGTGACTGGTATCAGTTGTCATGTTTACTCAAATGTAAGATGACACCGCAATAATTAGATTCTATATATGGAAAATGTATATATTTGTTATAATTTTCCAGGTATGGGATCTAATTATTGTAGGGTTTTCTTAAATTCATTCCCCCCACCCCTCACCTTGCTATAGCAAGGAAAGGAGTGGCTGGGAGATTGGGTGATTCTCTTGCCCTCTGACTCCCAGACCACTTCTTCCCCCTGCAGCCTTCATGCCCCTTCACCACCTGCATCCCCCACTCGGTTCCACACAGCCTCTGCCCCTTTCTCCTACCCACTCCCCACAGACTATGGCTCTTTCTTCCCACCCTCCTCCCTCTTACTCTCCAACACTGCTTGGGTTCTAGTCCCTCCCTGTCATGTGACACAGCACACAGAAGCTGATTGGCTAGGCAGGAGATGAGATTTCCCTGTGCTCCAGGACCCAGGAGAAAATCCAGCCCAAGCCAGAACCAAGTTCATCTGACAATAAAGTTAAGAAGGAGCCAATGGGGGCCAGAAGCTCCAGAGGGCAAGCAGAGATGGGGTGGCTGAATACAGAAGACTGCTGTAGGTCTCAGTCTGGCCCCAACCTGGGCTCAAAGCCAGAGTCAGAGCCACAGCAGGCTTCTTCCCCGCCCCCACCCCATTTTGTTTGCAAATCTAAGATGAGGGGCTTTTATTCCCCATACTGATGGGGGACTTGTCTTAGACTTGAGTAAAAACAGTACTTCAAAATCTCAAGTGGCGGAAGTGTGTGGTAAATATGGAATTTCCAACCCTACTGATCATCATGGATGGTCCTGCCTTGAGCAGAGGGCTGGGCTAGATGTCCTGAGGTCCCTTCCAGCCTTATTTTTTTCTGTAGTCTATGATATTCTGGTCATTCTCATCTTACATAGTTGTGGGCCAAAAGGAAAAAATAAAAACTGGGGAAAATGTTTGTTTTCTAGATGTTTTTAGTAAGTATAGTGAAGGTGCCTACCTATCACAGCAACGACTAAAATCTTTCCCAAAGTACTCCATGCATGGGAAATGCAAAACCAATGTGTAATACCATATCTTATCTTAGTTGATGCATTTAAATCAAGTGAATCATTACATTCTGGGACCCAGAATCAGTACAACTATCACAACACATATCACACACATCCATATTGAAGGTGGGAAGAAATCTAGGGTGGGAAGGAATGGCGTAATTGTGTACACACAAACCAGTGGACAGATCTAAGAATAAATCCATAGTACTTCCTGAAATCTTTCTTCTATTAAGCCACTTTACAGGCTTCCACATATGCATTGTATATGCTACAAGCTACAAGGTAAGGTGGGATCTGCAGACTCTATCATTAATGTCCTTCTTTTGCTTATCCTGGTATACCAGGTCTCACTCCCTAGAGAATTTTTATGATTCAGTTTTCCTTCAAAAAGATAAAAGGGAAATGCTGACAAACACTTAACTGTAGCAGTGTGAATGCACCACTATAATTAACACCCCAATCTACTCCCTCTTTTTTTATTTTCAGCATACAAGTCCTGTGGAGTTTGCAGATTGATTCAATTGCAAAGTTAGATTCCTGCTGTGATCCTCTTTTTCAAATCATACGGTCTTTCTGCCTGGACTGCCAGACAAGGAACAATGGGTGCTAATTAAGACCCTTCTTGAAAGGCTACCGTTTACTTCAGCATTTGAGGCTTTCAAGGGGCATACATGGAAAGGATGCCTTGTTCCATTTATGTATATGCAAGCACTTAGCGAGCAAGGCAGCTAACTGTGGGTCAGAAGAACACTACAAAAGCTTGATGCTTGTAGGAAAAGACTGGATTTAAACCTGATGAGGATAGTTAACAGAGGAGAGTGAAGGGGGCCCAGCTGTGTTTTCTGCCAGGATTTGAGGCATATTTCAAAACAACACTTGCTCTTTATCCCTTGCCTTTGTTTCAAGTTTCAGGTTCTCTGTCTTCCCATAGTAAACTGAGCAGGTCTCATAAAGTGCAAAGGTGAAAAATAGTACAATTTTCTTTACTGTTCACACTTGGAGGTTAAAATATTTTAACAGTTGTTGGTAGTGATCAGATGGGCTCTCTGGTAATGTGTATGTTTGGTCTAAAGTTACTTGTATACTGAAAGTGGTATGATTTTTGCTGCAGTGTCTTTTTATTTGTAAAATATGCATATATAATTTTTGGTGTTTATCAGTAATACCAAGTACTGAGATATATGTTGTATTCTAAACCCTGTGTTGTGGGAAAGGGAACAGACCTACTGGTACTTTAACTCTACATCCATCTGACCTGTATCTCTAAAAATGATGCTTAAAATATTCATCTAAACTTTTTTCCACTGACAGGTCTTCATGTTAGCATTCAACAAGGGGTCAGGTACTGCTTTAGATTTGATAAAAGAGTGGAAAATAAATATCATAAATATATTTCTCAAGAAACCACACAAGTTCTGTTTGCTGCTGCTGCTAACAGGTCAGTTTTACCATGCTACCATATGACACCACTACCCTGTCCTGCATTCTGTCCAGGCATCTAGAATTAAATGAGATGACTCTGAGAGAAGGATCTTTATTGCTTGGTATTATTAGGGGACAGAAGCTGGCCAAATATCTGTGGAATCTTTGCTCAAATGTTGACATTTGAAAAAAGTTTGTGACTCTTGAAAATGTTGTGTTTTGCCAAAAATAAATAATCATGGACAATTATTATGAGCTGCTCATCTTCTATAATTTTCCCCTTAAAAATACTGTCTTCCAAGAAAGGGCAGGAATTGTAGTAGGTAGCATCCTGCATCATCGATAGTGAACAGTGAAAATGAAACAATATTATTAATAACCCTGTAGTTTGACAAAATATTACCTCAGACTCAATGATGAACACCAAATGCTTATGCAGAAATCAGAAATGACTTTTGAAGGCATCACAGATGGAGGAAAAAAACCCATTTCATCAATTTCTAAAATAATCCATTATTTTTTTAATTAAACCGCCAACAAGTAATTTGTCAGACCAATGCTAAACATTTCTAGGGTAGAACAGAGGGGAAGAAAAGTTTTGCCAGGTTCTAGTTCTACTTCCTGTTTTTGCCAGCCTCCCTGTACTGTTTTGATTGCTTCAATGGAAATTACCTGTTATGAGAAGTCATGAGAGGTAATTATCAGGTAATTATGACCAATCTGGAGAGCTTTGAAAACTAGCAGAAAGACCTTGAGCTGGAATCCACAGTTAAGATGAAGACCATTCGGAGAGCAGTGCGCTGAACTGATGTGTTCACATAATTTTTGTCACTAAGCAGGGATATTGATATATAAATATATTTTCCTGTAAGTAGAGCTTTTCAGTTAGTGGAAGTTTCTCAATCACAGGCCCTGGTTCTCATGGAGGATTTCAATCACCCTGACATCTTCTGGGAGGGCAATACAGCAGTGCACGGGCAATCCAAGAAGTTTTTGGAGAGAGCTGGGGGCAACTTCCTGGTGCAAGTGCTGGAGCGGCCAACTAGGGTCATGCTCTTTTTCACCTGTTTCTCACAAACAGGGAAGAATTGGTAGGGAATGTAGTAGTGCATGACAACTTGGGCAGCACTGACCACAAAACAATTTAGTTCAGGATCCTGAGGAAAGGAAGGATGGAGACCAGCAGAAGAAGGACCTTAGACTTCAGAAAAGCAGACTTTGACTTAGGGGACTCATGGGTGGGATCCCCTGGGAAGCCAGTCTGAGGGGGAGAGGAGTACAGAAGAGCTACCTGTACTTTAAAGAAGCTTTACTGAGAGGCCAATTATGTAAGCTGAGATCAATATAACATTAAATTAATATAGCATGACCTGCATGTTGTGCTAACATTTCATGTCTTGCTATCTCACTTTCTCATTTTTTCACAACACACTTTGCCACTAAATGCAATGTCTGGATTGACTATATTCTCAGAACCTAAATATATGCTAAGGTGTTCTGAATGGCCCTATTTACAGATGCCTGGATATGTTCATCTCTAGATGACTTCCAGTGTCTGCACATTAGCTTCTGGCTGGCTGGTGACAAGCTGATAGGCAGAATTCCTTATCCAAGTCTGATAAGCTTGAAATAGGATGGTAGAGATGACTGCTAAAGCTTGATTCTGGGAAAATAAGGCAGGAATTATCTCCACTGTGTGTTAACATTGCTGCTTGTACCACTTGCAATACACAAGACCACTACCCATTAGCACAAAAAGAACCAAATGGGCCCTCTTGTCTGAACACCAGTACTTACAGGGATGTTCTGAATGATGCCCTATAATGAAAAATAATTTGCCCAATTTTTGTCCTGTCCTATTACAAATTAGAAAGCATCTGACAGCCCCTGAAAGCACCCTGTATCTGTGACTTCACACACACACACACAGCTGCAAAGCACTTTTAAAATTGCTGATTATGCAAAAAATTAACCCCAGTAAATCAGGTGTTACATTAAGGCACTCAAAACCAGAATGCCTTAGAAAACTTGTTGTCCCTCCAGAGTTAATTTTTTTGCATGGGGGGCAGAGCTAGTGCCTGCTCTGCCCCGCCCTGCCAGGGGTGAATGGAGATCCCTTGCCTCATGGGCCTGACCTGGCTCCCCACAATATGCCAGCTGCAATAGCTAGGTTGGGGCTGTGAAACAAGGGGGCACCATTCTCTGCCCCGCCCTCCCCCTAAAAGCTCTGGCCATTCAGCAGCTGGGAGCTCCCTCATTGACAGCCCCGGAGCTAGGGGGTAGGGCCCTGGGCTAAGGAGAGGAGTGGTTTGGCAGCCTCCTGGGAGCTGCTGCAGCACCCCTGCCAGCTGTCCAAGCTTCAGCCCACCCCAAGCCAACAGGCAAACATCTGTTGGTTTGGGGGAGGGGGAACTCTAGCTCATGGCACTTTATGTAAAGCACCATGAGTCAGAGTGGGGCCCTCATGTTTGTCTGCACCCTGTGTGATATGGCAGCCTCAGTGATGGAGGAGAACCCTTCCAGACCTATGTTCCTGTATGCTATAGTGAGTGAAGATTGGTTTGGTGGAGGGTGACCCAGTGGTTAGCTTTAAAGAAATCTGTTCTGATCTAGGATACAGTGTAAACCTAGTTGGTAGTACCTTGTGTTATGGGTGTTGATTTCATAGAGTTTTAAATGGCTAAATTTCTGTAGTGTGGACGAGTTCACCCAGCTCCCAAACTACTGTGTTTCTTTGGGGTAGGGTTGGAATATTGTTATCAGCACAATGGTCTAAGAAATATAAAAGAGGGAGGCAAGAATATTTTTTTGGTGGTATCCTTTTATTGGACCAGGTATATAGTTAGGAGAGAAGTTAAACAAACTTTCTGGTAAGTACAAAGTACCCTTTCACTTTCGAGTACTATCAATTATGAATAGAATTTTACCCTGCCTGCAAGTCTGCAGGAATGGAAAATGTTTGTTTCCGTTTGTTGAATACAACAATCCACTCAGCATGGACACATACTGACAAGCTGATTATGGGCTCTCAAGGGTATTTCCTTCATGATAACTATCATTGGCTTTGTAAATCTGTGCAGCTGCTTAGTGTACACCAAACAGAGAGGTCAAGAATGTGTAGAGCTTTTTGAAAATCAGAGCTACAATATAAAAGTTTTTAGCCAAGTCCTGATAATCCACAAGCTTTATTTTACTACATGTTCATGCATAAGTCTTTTGCTATAATCTAATGAACTAAAAACTTGTGACTGCTAGTGCATATTTTAATTTAGGTTTGTCTGATTCAAGCAAGTTATCTGACTATCATTTAACCTAGTACTTGCCCTCCACCAGCATCTAACCAGAGCAGCAAGCACAGTGTGATATTTGAAGCTAGTCTGAAACTGTCCCAACTTCATTTGGCTGTAACCTCTTAAGTATTATTCTAAATATGCTCCTGAGTAGATGCAGGTTTTACCAGTAAAACTTATACTCTTGCTACTGGTGCTCTGTTTTCAGAAAAATATACAAATCATCTGTCACCAAAAAAAGAAAGGTTAAGTATGCCAAATAGGAAATTATTTATTGCCATTTCATCCTCCATGATTAATCTCTACTAGTTGCCATGAGACATACTCATTACATTACACATGGCAACCAGTATTTTGATTGGCAATAGGAATGGGCTATAATGCATATTTGTTTATATCTGACAGTCTTTGCAAACCTACACATGCTATTCTTAAGAACCCATGGGAAGTATAGCTTTTAAACCATTTATTCTATAATTTGCTACAGCACTGCAACAGAGAAAAATTTGTCAGTGATGTCAAACTCTCCATCACTATCTTCTAGTTTTTAATATGCTTTTCAAATTTTTTATGGCCAAAAACTCTTGCAAGAATGGATAGTGCTCACATATATCAAAGTAATGACTAAATGTGATAAAATTATACTTACTGAAGAAATTCTTTGGACATCCTTTCAATATGCTGAGATGAAAACTCATTTAACTAAAATGTAATTTAACTACAATTAATTAGTGTCCATTTATTTAATGGTGTAAACAAAGTATATAAAATATGCAGGTGTTTTTGGCTAAACATATAGAACAGTATTTGCCAATAAGTTAGGAAGGAAAACTTGGTGTTGAGTGCACTCACCTGAAACTTTAGTTCATCTTAAAGAAAAATCTGTTCAGAGAAAATACTGTTCAATATACAGATTCATGTACTAATGTATTACAACTAGGTAATACAAGTGCGTACCTAAGCAATTTGAGGTAGCATTGGTATATGTTTGTGGCGAATTGATACAACTATATCAGTTTTTATTCTAATGTCAAGAATCATTTTCTAAATTTGGGAATAAGGACACATTCTGAAAAATTCCAGAGAAAAAATAATTTAAAGGGGGAAAAAAATCTTAGTTTCAATCTAGCTCTAAGGACTTCAGCAATGCACATAAAAGACATAAATAGACCATTGTGATCAACTCCTAAGGACTTATAGTAATTTAAAATGCTTGGTGACAATATACAGAACTTCTATATTGCTCCCACTTGCCTCTTTAAGAACTGCTTAGATAATCTGGAGCCTATTATATGATACCATGCACTGTTGTTTGCTGGTCTCAGACAATCCACCAGGAATGATAAACTTTGCAAGCATCATACTTTTCCCTTAGTAGCATTTATCAGCCTTTTCTTAACATGTCATTATTCTTCCCCATATTTACAGTACCTCTATTCCACATGGATTGGGTGTTTTGTTTTCATAGTTTTATCACTTTGAAGTGGTAGACTGCTGCAGGAAACTGGTTGTAGAAAATGCAGTATGTTGTGCTAAATTCACCCTTGGTGTAAGTTCATTGATTGGAATGGAAACAAGCAACTAAATTAGAATAATTGAAAAACAGGGTTGGGAGGGACCTCAGGAGGTCATCTAGTCCATCTCCCTGCTCAAAGCAAAACGAATCCCCAACTATATCGTCCCAGCCACAGCTTAGTATCTCCAGGTCTTAAAATCCTCCAACAATGGAGATTCATCTAAAGCTGCTTGGAATAAGCAGATGGAATGCTCACATAAGTCTCTGGAGCAAATGTAGAATTGATATGAATAATGGGAGCACAAGGACATAAGAATTAGATGGCTTTAGGCGTGGACTGTGTAATTTGTGCTAATTTATCCTATAGAGGTGCAAAAGCAATGTAAGTTATATGATGAAGGAATGGAGTAGTACAAAGAATTAACAGGGACCCAGTTTTTACCCTTCTCTCTTTCCCTTTCTTAACTTGACCTCACCCCAACTTCTCCTCACATGCTGCTTGGGCATGTCCTGATGAGCATGTGCTTGCAGTTTTGGTACCTCAAAGCAATCTGAGGCCCTGCAAACCACACACAGTGCACATGCAAGCATTCACGATGCTGCAAATTAGCAGCCTGGTGGGGGTTTTTTACACTGGGGTAAAAAAAATGCCACTGAAAAAAGCAGTATGGCACATGTGGCAGCAGTGCTCACAAGGAGAAAGGGAGCCTGGAAAGCCCCCTGCTGGGCTCCAAGCAGCTGGCTCCACACTGCTCTTGCCCTGGGAGGCCACCAGGACCCCAGGTAAGGCTGTTGGGGCAAGCACAGATGCTGGACCCAGCCTCCCCTACTCCATCCAGGTCACTTTGCTGCACAGCAGAGCATGCATGCAGGGTTGTGCCTGGGCAGTGGCACAAATATGTTCTGCTTCTCTTTGTCCAACAGGAAATGCATGCCCCTGAACACGTGTGTTTATTGGAACATGCCTCTTATGTCTGCACAATCTCAAACTTCTGATCCCGAATTCAATTCTGACAGTAAATGGATGAGAATCTCATTGATTTACACCACGAATTAATTTTGTCCCTAGGAAATACCACATTTATTTTGTACACACATGGATGCCAAGTCAGTGTAAGTTGTATATGTAATCCATTTATTTACTTATTTACACTTGACATGTAATATATGCTTTTGGTTATGCCTCTGCTGCATTTAGGCTGTTACATAAATTAATCTGACACAAGACTGGATGGTTTAAGGGACTTGTAATGTATACAGTACCTACCCCCTATAAACTAATGGTTTAAATTCTAATCAAAACAAAAAATCTAACTTAAACCAAAAGTTGCCACTGTAGGATACTGATGCAAAATGAGTTAGGTGTCATGTCAGTCCTTTTCATATAGATGTCAACATTATAGTTGAGTCTAACCAACATACTCTTTGGCTATTCTGGACGAGAGAGCAAGAATTTTAACAGGCGGGGAGACCAGAATAAGCTTCTTGTCTCACCTTCAGGTTAGGTCTAAGGCATGGTTCATTAGTCCTGCTTCTGCCTATACTATAACTAGAAGGCAAGGCAGGGTGGCATCTTATAGATTAACTTGTTCAGATCTATTCTTCACTCTCTGGGACAGTTTATCTGATAGTTTTCACAAGCATATTAATATTAAAAATATTCAAATGTAATGACTTTATCCCATTTCTGTTCCAGCTTTATATGTGTCTGTTTCTTTGCCTCTAGTGTTAAGATGTATTCTACAGTAAGCAGGAGTTTTGTCTGATTTTGACCCCCTCAGGATCTTTGTCCCAGACTTCATTCTTGGCAGGTGGAGAGCTGTGTAACTAGTTGACATTTTTAGGCTAGTTTGTGGATCAAATATTTTGTTTTATGTTTTCCTTTTTGGTTTGGATGAGTTCTTAAAGTTTTCTGAAGTTTTGGGGAAAGTTTCATGAGCTTCATAGTGCCAACACACCTTTCCTGAGCCAAAGTAGTTGCTTTCCTCATTGAGAAATCTCACTTCAAAAGAAGTTTCAATGTTATTAGAATTGCAGCTTCAGATGGCTTTTATTTCCAAATGCTTGCATCATTCAGAACATTTGAGTTCATCCTGTTTTGTGGTATTTCCGATTTATTCTTCAAGTTAGCGGACTCTTGGTTTGCTGTGTTTACTGTATATGTGCCTATTTTCCTTGCTAAAAAAAATTTAAAATCCAGAGTGACCTTTGGTCTGATTTCAGTTTAAGGAAAGAAAACAGTAATGTAAAAAGATACTGGTTCTCTGCCATTACAATGAAAAACATCTGTTGAGACATTTGTAGGCATAAATCTCCCTTACCAGAGCCATAACTATTAATTAAAACATCAGAATTATTTTAAAATAAGGATCTTAAGTTTTTTAAAGTTGTGCTTGAATGTCATAATCTTAACAATGAAAGGATGAATTCTGTTTCTGTGTTTTAGTGTTGCACTAAATGGGAAATTTCCAAACTGTGGTCCAAGGAGAATTTGATGGTGGTCCAGAAAGCTGGTTGGTCATATGCTGCTGGCTCCTCCACTTTATTTCCTGCTGCTAAATTACATGAAAAGATAAGTACATTAAATACTTCCCAGCATTGCTCCTTCACATAAACAACAACAGGAAGTGTTACTGGGATGGTACAAGATCACAAAGTGATCATGAATGTGAGAGATAAGTCTCTTTTACCATACTGTTTATATTTCAACAAATCTATAATGCCTAAAGAATTAAATGTCTTTAAAATTATGAAGACATCAAATATCTATCGTCAAGGCCAGCTTGATTGTGTATACTATGCTGTCTTTCAGTGGCAGGACTCTGTCTTGAGTCTTTATTTGCCTAAACTAGGCTTTGCTTTACTTCACTCTTGCCTGATTGACTGTTGACTGAAGAGTCAGCAGGGACTAGCTTTTCCCTTCCCTGCTAGAAGGCAGGTTATGTGGCATGGTGTCTTTGAGGAGACAATGAGGCTTTCTAGAAAAGAGTCCTACTTACCTTCCCCAAAGCATGTTCCATTAAGAACTGGTAAAAAAAAACCTTTCCTATTAAGAAGTCCAATCCGAATGCATGAAGCGGCTTTCTTTAATTACATGGCAAGTTCTACATTCATCACCAATCAAACATTTCCGTAACGATTTACTAAAAGCAATCCCTTCCCCCAGTTAACGATGGCAAGCAGAGTTAAGTGTAGTGAGTAAGAATACCGTTTCTGTTCCAACTGAAAATGTATCTTTAGTGAGAACCCCTTTGGGCACCCCTTTTTCTTTTTCCAGACCCATATCTAATCAAAAAGCATAAATCACCTTCTAAGGTACAGTAAATGTATTGGACATGTTGTGCTGCCTCCTAACATTTAGCTAATGAATCTAGCCATGGATTTACTCTAGCAACATTTGGTAGAAATTGTAAGTAATGCCTATTTTTATTGGAGTGAAGTAACATTTAACCATAGGTAATATAGATGATAAACTTGCAACACTAGCTAACTGAAAAACACATGGGAGCCGTATGTACGCCAAATCAAATACAGTTTTATTAAATACACCTGATTTTAAGCTACCTTTCAGTATTCCCATTTAACAGTTTAATGAGAACCAGTTATAACAGGTTTTTCTGTATATTTAGAATTCAGCAAACTACCTCTGAGATGCATATCAATTTATACAGCGAGCATCAGAAAAAACATAATGAAGGCCTTTACTGTAAATAAATACAGAAAATCTGTGGCCTTCTATACGCACACATTATTTTCACAATCCGGTGCAAGCCTCTGAAGCAGAAGCTATCAAAGTTTCCTTGAGACATTTTTTAACATAAAGACCATGTCATGAATTAAAGAGCTCAAGCTGTTGACTACAAGGGCTCTAGAATTACCAGTGAAGAATAGTACCTAGGAGTGACCATTCTTATATTAACATCTGCAGCCATTGAAATGGCCACTTGCTCCTGAAGGCAGGGGAGTAACCTATTATGGACACATCACAGTGTCCTCTTTCAGCTGCCATTTCACTGAAGTGCCAGGTGCAAAAGATGTGCTTTAAAGGAGACTATAGAAGAGGGTAATGGTCACAGTGATTAGAAACTGATAATTGCTCACTCAGTATTTCCTCATTTCAGCCAACTGGCTGCTTCAGTAATTATTTTCCTGTTCTTTATTGCTGTAAATGGTGTGCCCAGGGTTAGGGACTCCTTCTCCTTTTTGCAGATTTAAGCCTCTATTGAAAGCCTGGAAGTGTAGCATGTGGCATTAGTGTAAGTGTGTATGATCAATGTAATCACAATTGTAGTTCTGGAAATAGTTTTTTTAGTAGTATATGTTAGTTTCTAGATGATCCAAAATCCCCTTTTCCCACATACTCATATATTTAAGAACTTGATAGTTTCTGGGGGGGGGGGGGTTGGCTGTGTCTGAGAGAAAAGAATTGACTTCAGACAATTAACCACATTCTCAGTAACCTTATAGTTCAAGTCCTGTTTTTGGATAAACGGGAATGATAAGGGTCACATAGCACCATACATCTTATAAAGTAAACTACTGTGGCTCTTGCTGATGATATACACAATAAAGTATAATGGTATTCATTATAATTTGGGGACAGTTTACACTTTTTAAAAATGCTATTATTTCTTGGAATTAAGGTCCCAAGTGAATTGAAATAATTTGATTAATCTAAAAACACCAAAAAAAAAAGAGAAATATGATTATGATACCTAATCTTCCTACATTTACTTAGTCTTACTGTCATGAGACTAGAGTGTGAGGTAAAGAACACTTGCTTAATTAAGGATTGCAAGATCAAATCTGAATGAACTATATTTATTTTCTACAATTTGGGGATCCGAAGAAGATTTTGTAGGGCAGTAAATTCCATAGCACAGATTACTAAGAGCTCTCCTGTAGTTTCAACTGAGTTAATGAAAAGGGCTAAACAAAACAAAAACTGCAATTCTCTTTTCTTAGAGCAGAGGTAAGTGAACTGTTTGAAGAGGCCAATTACAGAAGCTGAAATTAATATAGCATTAAAATCAATTGGGGCAAAACACCAGATGATGACAGATTATCATACAAATTATATCTTTACTTGATGCAACAATTACAACAGCACCTGTGTTACTATTTCAACACAGAAAACCTTCTTTTATTGATGAACAAACAACTCAATAATATTGATTTTTAAAAGAACAAAGCAGAGTCATTACTTTGATTAAAAGTTGCAATCTAGTGAAACAGATAAACTATTCACTAAAATCTAGCAAATTGCAGACAATTATCTATTTATTCATAAAATGCAACTGATCAAGTTGTTTTATAAAAGCTAGATTCATAGCAAAGTAAACTCAGCATTACCCGTCATGCCAGTGCATGAACCCTTTGCACTTTCAGCTTTCTTGATGGCTGTTAGAAGGTTTTCCTTGGATTTACTTACCGCTTTCTCTGCAATTATTTGGAATAAGCACTTCCCTTAGCCACTGAATTAAATACTAGACAGACCATCCACAACATCTTTAATCACAAATGAGTCCCTTTGATAGATATTCAGTCTAGACATAAGCAGAAGACAAAGTTTTCTGTAGTATTTGTTTGTGCTAACTGTTGAACCTTAGATTATAAATTCATGGATAGGTTCTCTCCCTGTCCTTGAAAATGTATGTCTGGGAATTTGTCTATTTCTAACCTCAGGAAACTCAAAGCTGCTGTATCTTTTTAATTTGTTGCAGAAAACTTGTGTTATTTCACACTAAAGCACCATACACTGAAATCAAAGATTCTTGTGAATTGAGCATTATTAAACCACACTGGAAATGGGTTTACTGAGATGAGAAATTAGTTTTTATCCAAAACAAAGAATGAGTTGATTCCCATCCTAAAATAATTATTATATACCTGACAGATCCTCCCACTGACCTCCACTGCTTTGGGGGGATACCTGGAGCAGCTTCTGGCCCTTCTATATCCATGGAGTATGCAGCCAGGTGCTGTCTTTTGTGAGTCCAACTTCTGGGGATTCACATATACATGTGATAATACGGATTATTTAGCAGCCATTCCATATACTTTAGCTTGGTCTCATCCTGAGATCCTGGAATGCATTGTCATCTACGGAAGGAGTCTATACAGACCTTTCCAAATGGCAGTCACTTAGTGTAAATCTAAAGCGGGTATTACAGCAAATTCAGGAAATGGGGTATGACTTAGTCAATGCCAGAGTAAGGGAAGAAACTCCACCTGGGTTTATAAGAATATTAAAGACTCTAGGAAAGTTTACACCATCTTCAGGTATTTTGAGGAAATGGACTATGAACCTGCTGGAGATCCTGTGAGTAAGCATCTGTATTTTTTAGACTCTGATTGATCCTGAAATCCAGGTTATGATAGATTCAGTGATTTCCAAGGATGACACAATCACAAGAGCCCCAAAGCAGTAGTCTGTCAGCTGTAACTGATCCAGAGAAATTTCTGGGAGAAACTTCATTTTTCTCAGATGCCTCATCACCCTAGTTCCAACCTCAGTTGCAATTTGGATAGGCTTATTATAAAAAGGACCAGAGCTTTCACTAGTGTGTTCTCCATGCTGTTTGACACCACTTCAGAAATTCCACTGGCTGACTTTCAAAACCCAGACAGATAATGGGGTGAAACAATATAAGGAATCATGGGAATGTGACTCTGACCCCAGCTCCTAGAATTCCATTGTCTTCTGGTGGATATGCTATCATATAAAGCATGAAAAAAAATTACAGAATGCATACAGTGCAGCAGTGGAAGAGTCTTCCAGGGTTGTCTGACCAGAGTTCTGAGCACTTATTTTAATCAGAACTCTTGGAGAGGTGATATCTTTTATTAGGCCAACTAGATGGTTGCAAAAACCCCCAAACTTTATTTGGAAGCTTTCGGGCACATGCACCCTTCCTCAGGCATAGAAGAGTGCAAAGGTGGTAAAATTTCCTCTAGGTGGAAACAAAAATTCATATTTCACAGGAGAGGTGAAAGGTAGTATAAACTCTACAGTTTGGAACAATTCATTTTATGCAAAATAGGCTCAGATAAAAGTTCAGTTTTTATCCGGGCCTATTTTGCACAAAATGAACTTTTCCAACCAGGTGATATTACGCAACCTTTCAGCTCTCCTGTGAAACATGAAATTTTCATTTCCACCTGGGAGAAATGTTACCGTCTTTGCATTCTCCTATGCCTGAGGAAGGGCACATGTGCCCCAAAGCTTACAAATAAAGAATTTTTTTTTTGCAATGATCTAGTTGGTCTAATAAAAGATGTCACCTCCCCAAGAGTTTGGAGTACTTTTGCCTGCAAATCAACATGGCTACAGCCTCTATATGCTTGGTATACACTAAGCAGCTGCACAGATTTACAAAGCCAATGATAGTTATCATGAAGGAAATATGCAGTTACCTCTATATACACCACACAACCCTGAGTACTTATTTTGAAACTTGTCAGGGACTGTGGTTGTCAAAGGTGATAGCCAATGGCCAAAATATAGGTATGCACAAATAATCACAAATCCTAACATGATTATAAAATGCAACAGTAGACCAATTTGGTTCTCTCCTTCTCTTAGCCTTTCACTACGAGTGTTTGTTTGGTCATTTACACCTCAGGTGCTTATTACACATGGAAGCTGCAGCAATCTTAGGTATGTGCAAACAAATTAGTTCCTGTGAGGTGAATAGTGAAGGGCTCACTTCCTATCAACAGCTCCATGTAAGTGTCTCTTACCCCACAATGAAAGCTACCTTTTCCCCATTTCTTTGTTGCAGCCTGCTGTTGAAGTCAATGAGAACTGTGAAAGAACAAGGCTTGAAGAAAAGTGAAGTGCATGATCCTGCAACAAAAGTTGCATGTTCTTTATTATGTGAAAGCCCAGAACAAAAATCATTAGTTTTTTGTGGCTCTATTTGATTAAGTTTCCAAACAGTTTCCATGAATCCTTTTAGGACCTTATAAGATTGGTTTAGAAAATGTCTGTGGAATTATGCAAAGTGAGTCCTTATTGAACAATAAGAACCAAGATATGTTGGGAATAAAAATGGAAGGCCAATACTTTAAGTAGAATCATTACAAGTTATTTGTCCCTAGTTAAAGTTTGATGAAGGGTTTTTTTTAAAAAAAGAATCTAGGTACTGTTCCTTGTATATAATATCAATTTCATTCAATCCTTTGACTGGAAAAAATGTGACAAAGCACAAAAAACAAACACCTGATCAAAAACCATCTGAAATCAACAGGAGTCTTGCCATTGATTCTAACAAGATTTGGATCAAAACCAAAACACATACATGGGAAGAACATTTATAGTTTACTGATCTAAAAAGCTGTATGTAGACAGACCCTCCATTGGCTAAAATAACTGAAGGATTTCATCTTAAAATCTAATACTCTGATTGGATTTTATTAACTTGAAGGTAGAACAAAATTCCAAAGAATATAACTTAAGTTCATGTGTCATTCAATACCATGGGACAGTAAGTGGATTCTCCTTCAATATACAATATCAAGTATCAAGAGCCAAACAAGGGGCAGACTATTGATCGACTTAATAAAATGCTTAAAACAAAGGGAGAAAATCTTACAGGAAGAATTCAAATATAGTTCAGATTTCTTCAACCTTTTTCTGTAAGTTTGTTAGAAATCTTCATGTTGGTATTTTTCAGTCATGTATTCACTGAGTTTTTATCATCAAAAAAACTATTAGTTTCCAGTCTTGACTGACTGTTTATTCCTACTTTAAGTCTTTTTCTTGACCTCCACTGGTTCCTGACCTTTTACTGAGAACACCTGGGCTAACGTAGAGAAACAACAGAAGTCTAGTCCTTCAAATGCCACATCTTTTGGACTGTCACAAGAATCTTACTGTCTAAAACTGAAAATCAAAACACCCCAATGATGCAGTCAGTTTTAGTAAACTTAAAACCCAGAAAGTAGCTGACATTCCAAACGGATCATCATCTTGATCTTTTTTTTTTTACTTTTTTAATAGAATTGTAACTCACCACAGGAATTGGAGACAAAGCTGTCTGAGAGACATTGTGGCTGTGGCTCTTAATCTCAGCGTGGATTGTCTTCAATTCCTTATTACAGGGGCAGGCAGAACAAGGCCCATGGACCAGATTCAGGCCACCAGGTAATTCTATCCAGCCAGCAGGTGCTCACCCATTAATTGTACTCTACCCAGCCCACAAACCTCACTTCTACCCTGGTGCATGAAAGGGCCCAACCTAGCCAGCATGCAGCTTACAGTTAGGGCTTCTGCTGCCAGTGCTGCAGCCACCAGGGGACCTGGTCAGATTCCCCAAACTCCAGTAGCTCCTCCTTGTCTCCCTGCTACAGCACTCTCTCTGGACAGCAGGTAAGGAAGCCGTGGAGGTGGGGACAGAGCTGCAGCAGGAACAGAGAGCATGGGGCTGGGGCTGGGGCTGGGGCTGGCAGAAGTGCAGAGTTCTTACCCAGGAGGGTGGTGGGAGGGCCAAGATCAGGTGGGCAGTGTGTGGATGTTGGGGGGGGACCCCCACATACTTTTCCCCGCCATGGTGCACAGTCCCTGCTGGTAGTGGCAGCAGTAGCAGGTGGGGGCCCTCAGGGCAGTCATGGCACTGCTGCCCAAGGTGTACACATGTGCCATGAGGAGCCCCACATGATAGACGCAAGCCAGCCTGGCTGTGCTTCTTGTTGTCATGTGCACTTCTGTCTGGAACCATGAGCCATCAGGCAACAGTGCCACAAGCCCTCCAAGGGTTCCTGCCTACTGCTGCTGCCTCCAGCTGCAGGGTCTATGCACCATGGGGGCGGTCTGTGGGAGATCCTCACAGCCCCCACTATCCCTCACAACCCCACACACACACACATCCTGGGCCCACAAACCCCCTCATATATACATACACCCCACAACATACCCTATACCCTCCCCCACACACAACCACACCCCCTCACAAACCACACACCCCTACGCTTCATCATACATATACACACACACCCACAACCACACCTCACCTACTCCCCCACATACAAAATAGAAAAATAGGACTTAATTTTTTTCTTTTATGCAGTCACCTCTATATACACTACACAAACACAAGTCATGACAAAAATGTTTTTTGTAATAAAATTAAAATGTGTTATAATAGATGTTTGCCTTTTAGTATATGATTCGTTTTTTTTCTGGTTCAAATGGCAAGCTCCCCTCCCAAAAGGAGTACTTCTGGTCAATGTTCTCTCTAAGCTGTGTGGCGTGCATGGCCACGCAAGCACACTCATGCCACACTGCCAGGAGCACCTGTACGGCTGCGTGCACCACACAGCTTAGAGAAAACATTGCTTCTGGTAGCAAAGAGGAAGAGTTAGGGGGTGGGATTTCTATTCCTAAGATAGCAACCAGGGGGTGGGCCCCTGTCAAGGGGTGGGGCTACCCTTCTCACCCTCAACAGCATACCAAAACTCATTAAGCAAACCCTCCAGCTGAAATAATTACCTACCCCAGGTCTAGTATAATGTGTGTACCAAACCAAAGTGTGTAAATGTCCAGTTAAAACTCCAAACATGTGATGTCAGGCAGATACAATGAATGATATTTGTCCCATAAATATGCATCTGTTTAAGAAGTGGCGTGATTGTACAAACCAGTACAGGAAGAATTTCAGTGCTAAACTTACTAAATGATAACAGGGGAGGGGATGGTTGTTTGTTTTTGAAGAGTAGTCAAAACATTTTTAATTGATTTTTTTTACTTGATACTTGAATATTCATTGACACTGCTTTTGAGACCTGAATTCAGAGTTAAAATACAGTGGTTCTGCATTGAGCATTTATTAACACTTTGGCTAGGGACAGACGTTATACATAAACCAGTTTAAGTGACCAGAAACTGGTTTAAACTAGGGGTGCACCAATACAGATTTTTGGGGCCAATACCAATAGCTGATATTTAAGGAGGCATATTGGCCAATAACAATCTGATTTCTGATACAGCTGCTTCCAGGTGTATCGTCTGGTGTGGTGGAAGAGTGGGGAGGGAGAGGGCATCAGGAAGGCAGATCAATGTCCCTCACAGTGAAGAAGGGGGCAAGGGTAGGCGCTTCCCAGGTGGGGCGGGGGGGGGACCAGACACAGCTTTTATTGTGGGGAGGTTCCCACCTCTGCTTGCACTCTGGGATGGCATAAGGAAAGGAAGCATGTGACCCCCTGATCTGTGCAAGTTGGGGCAGCTACAGCTGGGAATGCACATGGCTCTTCTCAGCGGAGGGTGGGCTCAGGGTGGGCGCTGGTGGCACTGGGAGAATGCTGCATCCACCCCAAATTTCACTGCTGTAAGCCATCCTTTGCAGCCCTGGCTCAACACCCCACCTCCACTTATGCACCAGGAAGAGTCCAGTCTGCACCAGGTGGCTGGTGGCTGTGGCACTGGGAGCCGAGCAGTGGAAAAATTTGGGGAAGATGCAGCATCCTCCCAGAGCCACTGGCATCCACTCCAAACCCAGGCTATGCTGAGAAGAGCCTTGTGCTGCTCCAGCTGTAGCCTACCCCACCCTGTGCAGATCTGGAGGGCACATGCCCCCCACCATGCCCTTCCCAGGTACAAGAAGAGGTGGGAGCTGCCCCCCCACTTGGGCAGCGCCTGCCCCTGCCCCCATCCCCCACTTGAGGGCATTGATCTCTGCCCTCAGAGCTGGGAGCCATACCCCCCTCTCAGCTGACCCAGAGGATGAGAAGGGGACGTGGCAGAAGACTTCAGCTTCTCTTCTCCCTCTATTCCTCCTCCCAACTTGGGGGGCACAGCTAAGCCCCACTGTGGGCTTCTGCTTCCAATACCCCCTGCTGACTTCAGCCAGCCCAGAGGTTGAGAAGGGGATATGGCTGGGGACTCCAGCCCTTCAGTGATGGGGTGGAGGCATGGCCAGACTGGGCCCCTTGTGGGGGGCAGGGATGGGGTTATTCCTTCTCCCTCTAGGGTCCAGCAGAGGGGACAGCAGGGGGCCTATTCCCTCACAGGGTGTGAGGTCAGCAATGACATCAGGCAGATCCAGGTGCCAGTGAGGGTAGAGGGGAGACTAATTCTCCTCCCTGCCCCTCTCTGCCTTAGCGACCATGATGCCCCACTGCTGCAGCAGCAAGAGGGGAGTGCCTGGAAGACATGGCATGGGTCCCTGCTGGTAGGATAGAAAGGGGGAATTAAACCCCTCCCAGGCCAGTTCATTCTGGACTGGCCACACTTCCCCCACCATAGCTTCCCTGCAGCCAAGGGCACACTCTAGTGGCCCCTGGCTCCTGGCCTGAGAAACTGCAGGTATGTGCTCTCAGTTCCTCAGTCCAGAGAGAATGTTTGTCCTGTTACAAACTAATTTAAATTAAGCAGGTTAGATTAACCTACAAAGGTTGAACCAATTCAGGCTCCGGTTTTTAAATGTCTGTCCCTAGCCTTCCCTTCTGGGAAGCCAGGATGTTGACCTGTAAACTAATAGAGACATAACGTGATGCATAAAGAGGGGAGTGTAGTAAAATAAATCATCCTAATAGTTACAGGCCATTGGACATGACTCTCATCAAAATTCATTTTAGGTTATGTTATAAATCAACAATGCGTTGGCATACTTCCAGAAACATTTTTATGAACATGAGAATTTTTTTGGATTTAGCTTTGTATTTCTGTTTAAATGGGATTGAGGTTCTTCATCTTCAGAGTCCGTACTCTCTTCAATATGTCATAGGCTTCCTCTCTTTTGTGATGTCTTTAAGGAAGTATCCACATGAACACTTACTTGCCCATCCATTGCCATAGTCTTCATATGGAGCATGCCTGCACACTTTCTGCACTGCCATTTCATGCCACTTATTTTTTTGTTTATCCTATTATTAGACATTAGATTGCCATATGTGTAAACTTACCTGAATTAGCTTGGTGATGGCCCTATCTATAGTGCAGAAGTACAACAGTTACTCATAGAAGAGCATGCTCTGCCTCTTGGCCCCAGACTTTTTACTGGCCTCATGCACATTCTTATGCTGGATCTTCATTCATTTAGTCTTGACCCTCCACTGCACCCAGTCTCTGTCATGGCCCTGTGCTTGCATCCATTGGGTAATATGCTTGAACTCATCTCTGTTGCGGAGCTGGTCCTGGGTCTCCTGCTTATCCCGGGTAGTACCAAGATCCCTCATCTCCCCTTGGTTCCAATTGTCTGATCGAAGTTGGATATTGGAGAAGGACAGGACATATTTTTCCATGGCCTACAGTGATGCCCATGGGGTTCTGGCAGCCAGAGGTGAGAGTCTGGCAGAGATGGGGTGGATGTATGGGTGGATGGGTGAGGTGTGCATAGCGTGGATCCTGGTGCATGGCTCTTCCTCTCACTTACTGCAGCCCCTGCTCCAGCGTGAATGAGGCTCCACTGGCCAAGCCACCCCCATAACCTTCAATTTTCCAGGGCCTTCCAGCAGATACCTCATGATGCTAGCATCACTCTATGCACTGGCCTGGAAATTTCCAGTGTTGTCTACCTGTAATACCAAGGCAGCTGGCCCCTCCTCACCTACTTCTGAAATTTCCAGGGGCATCTGCCCACTTGATCTGGCTTGAATGCTCAGTCCCCACTCCTCTTCCCCAACTCTGGTGCTCCTGGACCTTATAGCTGTGAGCCACAAAACTTTTGCAGCACCTCAATTGCACATGGCTTGGGTACCTGCCTGCAGTGGCCAAGCTGTAGAGGTCACAGGGTCACATCTGTGCAAGCCCAGTCCCAATGTTCTGTCTCCTTTCACCAGAGGCAAACTGCCTACATTGGCTTCTGCTCAGAGAGGCAGGTGTCTATCCTGATGTCTGGATTGTGGGGTGCCTGGCTCTGGACTCTGAGAAGTGGCATGGGGATGCCAAGGTCAGAGTTTGTGGGGCTGTACCTGAGTGCAGGGGCTCTCCTGTGTTCAGTGTTGGGGTCTGTGTGTACATTGTGGGGTGCTTTGTGGCAGGCTGTTCCAGGTGTAAGGGCACAGCCCAAAGGCTCAGGTGCCCAGATCCCAGGACTCAAGCATGGGACACAGGTTCCTCACTTCCCTCTGCTGCCTGCCTGCAGCTAACATGTGGCAGGAGGCAGGGCTGGGAAGAGGGGTTGTCCTTGCTTGGGTCTGGGACAGCCCATGGGTAGGGCACTCAGCTGGAGCAGGCAAGTGCAGGCCAAGTGCTAATGAGCTTCCCTGTGAAAGAGGGGCATGGGGGCTGTGAAGCAGCCTGGGATGCTGGAGGATAGATATCTAACTTGAATTGATAGGAAGGGGATTTCTGCATGGTACAAGGTAGTGCTTTGGTGAGGCATGCCACACCCATTCAGTGCATGCTAGCTCCCTGTGGCAGAGCACCTTTGAGGGTACTTGCCACTTGGGGGCTCCCACAGGCTCCAGTGGGAGCCTGCTTTGGAGGAGCAGCAGGGGAAACCCCTAGGTATCATTTAAAGGGGGAAGGTGTGTGGTAGGGCATTGTTGGTGCCTGCCACTTTAAGACCAAAGGTAAGCAGCCATCAGGAGCTTGATTAAGGAAGCCATTTTAGATCTCTGGCTACTTATATAAAGAGGTCAGTTCCTGCTGGCTGGGAAGGCAGTAACATTGCTTAGCTGTGAGGCTTGTGTCTCATCCTGGAGGTGAGGGAGGAGCTGTAGGAGACGGTTAGGAGACTCTTGGTTCTGGACATGACCTAAAACTGCACCCTGCTGGGAGTGGGTGGCCTAGTGGGGCTCTCAGTGGTTTGAGAGCTAGCACATGCCTCAGCACATTAATAGTGCATCTCAGCACAGTACTAGTTTGTGCTCTATAGACATTCCATAAATGAGCAATATAGACCTCCTTAGCAGTTTTCTTTGTCTGAGACACCTTGTATTTTGTCAATTGCATTTTGGAAAACCTACAGTACACCTGAAGTCCATTTTGGGGTATTTCAGGGAACAAGGTGATATAGGTAGGGAATCACTGGAATTTGCACTGCAAGTACATGGCATGGCAGCTTCTTTAATCTTGGACTTTTCCCCCATGAATCCTCACCCCAACTGATTGGCAGATGAGCCCTGTCAATCACTGCATGTCACCTCTGCCTGATGTCCAGGAGGTGAAAACTACAGTTTTAAATATGCTGCAGTTTTCACCACCATGCCACACACTTACAGCACAAATTCTGGAGATTTCTAGATATAAGAAATGTTCTTATTCCCCAGGAACTGCTAACAAGGCATATGAGAGGAAGAAGGCCTCTATGACAACATAACGACCAGAAGAAAGGATCAAGCTAGCCAGCTTGGAATGAGGCAACAGGATTGTGGCTATACTTTTAATATAAATAGAACTTCTAAACGGTTGAATTGGATGTATAATTAGGGTGACTTTATTTTCCAGGTCTCAAAATGGGGCACTTTGATCCTGCTCTCTGGCATTCTTGACTGTCTCTGAGCTCTGTTCTCAAATGAGACTGGACTTGAAGGAGATGGGGAGTTTAAACAGATCTGGTTCAAATACCCATCCCAGGCATGCTGATGAAAAATGGAACAAACATTTTAATTTTCCCTAAACAACAGGATATCTGGGGAAGGTATTTGAAATGGGACTGTCCTCAAGAAAAAAGGAAATATGGTCATCCTATATACAATATTCTAATTAATACATTTTATAATACTGACAATAAGGTTGTAGGTAAAATTCATTATGGGGTTGTAAGATAGGTTATGTCATTGATATGTATACCACATACTTGAGACTAATTTATGTTTGAGCAGAATCAAGAGACAACTATAGTCTGATGATGCTGGAAGAATGCAGCTGAAAGGAAGCCCTGGCTTTTTTCCTTCTCCAATATGGAATTGGATAAATAGGTAGGTTGCAATTAGATATGTCCCTGATGGCTGCTTAGCAGAGTTCTTGGTATAGGGTAGTCTTCATTTTACACCATCTTCTGTAGGAGCATGCTGGAAGTCATCTTTTCATTGCCTCTTACAAAAATATGTAATGTAAGTCAAGGAGTGAGCGGCCTGTGCATTGAGTCTGCATCAAGGGCCCATTTATGCTAGAATTAGGAATGTAAATTTGTGGTGACTTTTTACTACTTAGAAGTAGCTTGCTAAAGTAAATGTGTGCAGTGAAGGAAAGAATTAAATCATGATGCCCTGTCCTCCTGTTTATAAAAAACAGTAACTCCAGGCCTTTGTTTGGAGTCTCAGTTGTTGACTTCTGTACATGTTCTTCAGCCAAATAGAAGGGAAGAAAGCTACCTCTCACTACTATCTGACTTCTTTATTTGATTTTGATATTGGACATGAAGGCATGGTAGATTTGCATTTTATAGTCTGACCAAAGTGGGCTATTTAAACATACGCACACCCCCACCCACCCACCTCTCCGCCCGACAAGCATTTGTAGTCTGAAGCTCACTTATCAGATTCTTGAATACTGGTTTTGTAAATTTTAAATTAGCAAGAACATCCAACTACTTTCTTTTAAAAGAAAATGTTTTATGACAACAGCTATGTTTCCCAACTGTATGCAATACTACGCTGCTACCACTAATTTTGACAATGAGATATTATGATTTATGGAACAACCATTGATTTTGTTCTGTGTAATCATCTTTTAATGAGCAGCAAAAGCCTGGGAAGAATAAAATAATTCCCCACATCTACGCTTTTTAGTCTCATTTTTAAATTAAAGCAGAAGTTCCCCATTGAATGCACAGACTAATCTTTATGAACAATCTGCCTGGTTCAGCTGAACTGGTCTAAGCATACTGAATTTTGCAATGCAAAGGAGCAAAACCTATTAGGGTTGGAGTACTTAAATTTTAAAGGGTCCAGTATTTCTTAGCTGCTTCAATTTTTTCCCTAAGTATAGAGCGATTAGTAATTACAGAAGTTCCGTTTTATAGATGGAATGATACTAAAAAAGTACTAGTAAAGATTTTAAAGGTCTCTAAAACATTTTAATACTTTTCAAATGTGGAATATACAGTATTCTGATGGTATGTAGGGGATAAAGTTTTTATTAGCACTCTTTTGGCATGACCTGCATAACTTTTGCTGTTCATATGGTGTTCCCATAGTATTTAACTGAAACTGGTATCCTAAAACAGTGCCAATAAAAACTTTGATGCAACACCCTGCCATTTAATTTGTATGTGTATATAAAAACTAGTTTCAGGAACTATCAGTTATAAGATGTATAATGTAACAAAATACTAACAGTTTATATTAAAATGCTGAAAAACTCCTTGTACTTAAAATTGTTTTCAAAGAACATTTTTTTAAATAAAAAATCAGAATTTTTAAGAAAAGGCAACAAAATGTTAAAACGAGTAGTAAAACAGCTGTTAAAGAAACCAAATTCGTTCATTCACATGCACATGTGTGAGTGCACATACTCTCTCACACTGCAATACATTTAGAGGATTTCTCTTCAAGTAAGTGAAGCAGTACTAATAGGTTTTTCCTTCATGGATTTTATCTTTGACAAACCAAGGGATACTGAACATTTAATCAGCCTGTCCCAAGACTGCACAATGATCATGTTGTCATGAATAGTGAACTGGATTCTGAGGTGATCTTTGTTTTCCATGTCCCAACTCTCTTGGTAAGGGCACTAAATATTATAAAAAGCTTAGCAAGAAATTATATGATTGTAAGTGAATGTCCCAAATAATGTGCTTATGCATCCAAAACATTAATGGACATGATGTTATTTTTTTCCTTGTACATGATCAGCAGGACATTAAAAGGATTAAAAATCAGTTTAATCTCATGAATATGTGCTATATAGTCTAAGCATTTAATCGTTTTTAAAAAATCCAATTTCTTTCTGTCAAGAAACAATTAAAAATGGCTAATTCTGTTTGACAAAATTATTTTATTATTTTACAAGGCAAAATAAATAGCATGCATTGGAGGGAGTAAAGCTAACTAACCTGCTCAGTAGTCCAGAGGTTTATTGACATCCTGAATGAACGTGTTGGGGATATCAACTGGGAACCAAAAAAATTTTAAAATCATTACATTAAAATCACAGGAGATTATTCCGTTTAGGTCAAATGAGGAAATATTTTGTTTTCCAACTTTCTAGAAATAAACATTCCCATACCCCACAAGGAAAACTTAAAAAAAATACTCTAAAGCCTCCAATATTTGTCTTGGTTAGTACTACTTATGCTTATAGAAGGCATTATTTTTCAGACATGTTGAAATCTGCAAATCACCTACTAGCTGCTGGCTGTCAGCACCAGAGCTGGCAGGTGGGTGGGGGGAGTAAATGGTTTCCCCAACCAAGAATAGCCCATAGCTACCTAGTTGGGGAACTCATCTGCAGTCTAGAACTTGATTCCCATTTGCTGATGTCTATCTCTGATCTCTTGACTAGAAATTCTGTCCTGGACATAAGAAGTCTTCCTGATAAAAGGTTTTTTTCAGCTGGAATAGGCCCATAAAAAACGGGTTTCAGTGAAAACACATTTTGCAAAAGAAAAAAAAAGGTCTGACAACATCTTGTTATTAAGCCTTTAGTGGTACAAGTGAAAAATAATAGACAAAATTTCAGTTGATAGTTCTACTTTAAGAATATAATCAAAAGTACAGTCTTAGTTTGCAACCTAGCCCAGAACAATGAGCAATGTTGTTTTGCTGTCCTGCTGGCGCTAATTGTGCCGGAGAAACACTATCTATACTTGTGACTGACCACGTCTACACGAGATGCCGACTGCTCAGTTGTTACTGTGCAATCATACTTGTGTATGCAAGTACTAAATGACTTGCAGTAACTAGAGTTACTGCACAGTAGCATACTTGAATGGCTTTTTGATGACACTGGCTGCACAGTACCTTGCTACTACTGTATTGTAGCATCACATCATACTTTGTGCCACATGACGCTACTGCTCAGTAGTAACAAGCTACTGAGCACTCAGTATCTCATGTATATGCAGTCACTGTGTAGGGTCTTCAATGTTTCAGTGGAACTGCTAAGTGAGTGTGTGGTGGGGGAACGAGGGGAACATGGGCAGTGGAAGTAAGATTCCCTACCTTCCAACATTTGTCTGTCTTTGCAACAGCTGTGAGAGGAAGGAAAGTGACATATTTCCCTTTCTATGAATAGGTAATAGGTATAGAAAAGCCAAGTGATTTTTTTTTCCCAAGGTCATATAGGAAGTTTGTAGCAGAACAGAGAACTGATTATGGGTCTACCAAATCACAGGCAAGTACAGTTCCCTCTGAACCATCCCTCCCATGCCACTTATGTAACAGATGGATACAGTTGCTTGCTTCCTGTGTGTGGCGGTAAACAGTTGGCATGATATTGACTGACATACATGGGTGGATAATAGCTTACTACTACTGGTTTGCAGTAGTCTAGGATTAGGCATGATGGAAGAGGAGATAAGTAACTGAGAAAGGAAGCTGTAACACCTCTTGTTAGTGCCATCATTTTTGTTTAGACTCTTTTTTTAGACATACAATCAGTTGTCCATTTCCTTAACTCTTCTCTTGATAAACTAGATTTTATAGGCCATTTTTTAATGGTATTCCATGACTTGAAGGAACTGAAGGTGGAGGGGTCCAAGATGCAGCCAGCTGAATGGAAGAAGCTTCCTTTCTCCTAGTGATGTTTGATTCATAGCTACCCCAATCTATTACACACAGACTCTTTTTGTATAATAACTTTGTTTAGAGCTTACAGGCATCTTAAGCAAAACTGTTATTGAAATCAAGGGGTGCAAGAATAGGTTCTCTCACATTTAAGGGCTTTTAATTGTTTTCACAATGACTCTTCTAATGCATAAGGGCCAGATAAAGTTTCCATAGCACTAAGAATTATGTGCCAGGGCTTGCAGTCAGGCTTGTAGGATCCCAGGCTGGATGTTTACATAAAATCTGTATTGCTCTAGCCTGGAAGGTCAGGGTAGCCAGGGGAGTCTCTGGTGGCTATGAAAAGCTATTGATAAAAATGACCCTTGACTAAGGAAGACTTACAGAAATCTTCATGTTTAAGGGGCTAAGCCCTCTGCATGTTCTGTTTTAGACACAAGTCCTTCACATGCCTAGGGAAATGCAGTGATGGAGACAGTTTCCTGTATCCTGTATGACCATAACTCATTGAACAAAATTATACAGCTCTATACGCTCCTTAGACAACATGCCTGTTGATTTTTTTTGATTTTTTTTTTATTGGGAGTTTTGTCTAAGTCAGGAGTGCTTCATGAGACACATTTAAGCTATTGGACAAGACATTTCACCTCCACTTCCATTGATGAAATTATGTCAATTTGCACCAAGTGAAAATATGGCCCATCGTTTTTTATGAGCTGCTTTTCACTTGCAAATATATGTTGTGCCAAATTATTGAGAGTACTGTAAAATAGCTTGGCTATGTCATAAAATATAGTTAAGAACTTCTGGCATCTACTTTAATTTTATGTAGTGCAATTCATAAAGAGAATCAATTAAATCAATAGATGCATAAAATCAATTACATATAATCATTAAAATAATGTTATGGTCTTTTTTAAAAGTTTTGCACTTGTATTAAAAATGAATGGATTTTTCTCTGAATTTTAAATTTGCCTGTATTTATTTTTATTTCCTAGCAAAATTTGAGGTGCATATTAAAATATAAATGCTTTGTTTACTTTTTTATCACTATGAAGAAACATACATGTTTGCACTGGATTGAAGTGCAGTGTTTTAAATGAACATAAAGCGCTCTCAGGTTATCTATTTGTCTAAAGCTTACAATGTAAGACATATTTTGGGGGTGATATTTTACCATTAATCTTTAATAAACATTTTTAGTCAGATGGGACTGTTTCCAGTAAATGATCGTCATACCCATAAATCACCACTGGCAATAGCAGTGGGCACAAACTAGACCATAGAAAGCACTCAGGAGATTATACCACAGACTTCTCTATTGCTGGAAATAGTGGGGAAGAATTTCTGGGAAGTTTTCTTGTTTAGACACAGTCTGAGATTAATAATATAATTTTTAATTTAAAAAATTCACATTGGGTTTTTTTCCTCCAATTCAAAGAGCCCGTCATGTTTTTATATCTATCATGTAATCTAATTCTGACCTGAAATGCATTTTTATCTTACTTTATCATAAACATTAATATATATATATATATATTAAGAAATCCATATTGTATATATGTTTGTTAGAGGTGTGCGAAATAGGCCATATTCAATTCGGATTCAGCCTGAATTGGGGACAGTGATTCAATTTGTTGATTTAGATCACTGTTCCCGATTAGATTCGACTAAATCCAAATCTGAAGATTCAATACTGATTCAGAGAATCAGCGATTCAGCCAGAGACAGTTTTTAAAATGTTTTTTCTATATACCTCGAGGTACCAGGCATGGCTCGTGAATACTGTGATGGTGGGGTGGATGGAGTGTCCCACAGGAGCATAGGGGCACCCCCTGCATGGTTGGCGGCAAACCTGGAAGTGGACTAAAAATACTTGTGATCTGCTTCCAGGTCCACTGCCGAGCACACTGGGGGACTGGCTGGTGCCCCGTGCCACAAGGATCAGCAGCAGCAGGGCCCTGGATGCCTCCCCACCCCGGGACTGACCTAGGAGGCACCAGTTGCTGAGCCAGGGTGCATGGGGTGGGGTCAGTGCACTCCCCAGCAAACCCAGAAGTGGACCAAAAGTGCTTCTGATCCATTTCCAGGTCTGCTGCTGAGCGCACTGGGGAGCCCCCCTACATTCCTGTGGGACACTCCATGAGCCCCAGCATCACAGCATTCATGAACTATCTGCTACCTAGAGGTATGTAGAAAAAACATTTAAAGCTTAAAAACATTTAAACATTATGTCTGAATCACCGAATCTTTCAGAATCTCTCCTAATAAATTTGGAAAGATTAGAGAGTCTCATGATTCAGAGATTCGGCCACAAAATTGGGCTGAATCTCTGCTGAATCAAATCAGGGACCGAAGCTTCTCACAGCCCTAATGTGTGTATGAATATATAAAATACATATGTGTGCACACACGTCTCTCACACACTTTATCATTTTGTTTTGATGCAGCTATTATTCCCACTTCATGGATGGCTTCCTGAGCTTTAGCACATGTGTGTTCAGGCATGTAAATTGCTTTCCATACCTTAAGACGTTCTCCTTGGAGAAGTAGGAAAAGAACCTTTTGTATTGAAATAAACCATTTTGGAGCTTAGTGGTTCTAACTTTTTGTGGTGCTTTTCTTTTGTTTATTTGTTTTAATAAAGACTAGAAGCAGCAAGGGATATCTAGACCTTGAAATCACTATCAAATTAAATGTTTCCACAACATTGAGATGCATTTAGTGCAAAGACAAAACTTAAAGCCTTGCTTATTGCTTGTTGGCAGGAAAAGCTATCTTTTAAAAAGATATATGTATCAACAGGAGATAAAACATGAAAATGGGTACTGTATATTAATATTAAAATATGAAAATGGTAGCACATATCTATCTTCAGGAAACTTTGCTGCCCTTTCAGGTCTAAACTGAGTGCTAAAAGGAACGGGATTCAAATGTAGTGTTGCTATCCAGGTTTACAGTTGCTAGGTGGGTGAACTGTATAAAGGCTACTGCAATCAGAATCTTATGTGATGAAAGGAAAGAATGGAAATAAAGTCTGGAATTTTGTAGATTTCTCCCTGACCCTGGGGAGCTACCTGCTACTGGAGTGGGCTCCACCACCAGAGCCCAAGCGGGGACAATGTTCCTCTGCCCCAGCAGCTCCTGGCCCCAGCTCCCTGATTGGGGCAGAGGACTTGGAAGGAGCTGTAAGGGAGGGACAACTAGGGATTCCCCTCCTAGCTGGGATCTCACTCCTAGCTGCCCCACCAGTAGATCAGGGCAGGGGCTTGGGACTTGCCCCTCCCCTGCAGCTATTTCCAAGCCTCACACCTCTGTTGTCCAATTGGGGTACAGGACTAGGACCAGTCCCCACTCTGCAGTTGCGCTGTGGGAGCTGGGGTGCCTGTTCCCCGCCCAGCTCTGTGATTACAGAGCTGAGTAGGGAACAGGCTGGGGAGGCAAGCGATCATGGAGCAGGGGCTCGGAATTGTCCTGATCAGGGCAGATCCCAGCCCTGTGCCCCAATCGGGTGATCAAAGTGTGGGGGCTGGAAAGAGTTGCAGGGGAGGGGCAGGGGAATTCCTGCCCAGCCAGGGGCTCGCTGCTAGCTGCCACACTGGTGGATTGGGACAGGGGGATAGGACTTGCCCTTCACCTGCAGCTGTTTCCAAGTCCTCTGCCCCAGACTGGGAAGCCGGGACCAGGAGCTGGGAGGTCCCAGCCTGTTCCCAGGCCCCCCTCAACAGTTGTGGACCTGCAGCTGGGAACAATCTCATGACTGGGGAGTTGGAGCTGGGAGCTCTCTGCTGCTGGGGCATGGTCCTAATCCAGGCTCCAGTGCCCAAGGAGCAGGCAGCTCCCAGGAGTAGGGAGCAATCCCTACCATCTGCTGCCCAGCTCACTGGGAACAAATTTGCTACTGGTTGGCTGTCTACATGTGCTTTACAGTGCAGTAAGTAATCACAAGTAAATTTGCTACTTGTATTTACAGATAACAAATTTACTCATGATTAGAGCCAATTACATGTAGACAGTGATGCTTACTGCACAGTAATTAGCTGTAATCTTGAGTGTATCATCCTGTGTGGATGTGCCCCCTAAAAACTTTCCTGATGAAAAATAAAGATATTTTATATAGCCTTTTCTTTCTTTCTTTAAAGAAGGCATATATGGAACATTGTTCAGGAATATACTTGTTCAAGACATACTCGGTGTCCAATTCTGATTTGAAAAATAGCAGAAATCTTATCAGGATATTTAAAATAACAATTATTAAAATTAATTAAACTTTTAAATTATTATATTTTTCTCTCCTTCCCTCTCCATGCCAACTCTGTTTTTAAATCTACATGTATCTCTTTGAACTCCAAGGTAGTACTTTAATCCCCTCTCATCCCTCTGTATCTTTTCTCTCTACTCTACATCTGATGAGTTTGGGGCTATTACAGAAATATGCATGGAGTAACAGCAAACTATTAACAAAGGTGAAGATGTGAATCCATGAAACTTGTATGCTATCATCCCTGCTTTATGGTTCAGAGACATGGACTACTTATGCTAGGCACATTATGAGATTGAACAGGTTCCACATGAGATGCCTGTGTAAGATCCTGAAAATAAAGTGAAAAGACAAAATACCAAACACAGAGGTGTTAGAGTGCACAACACTGACACACTTAGAAACCGCTATCAAGAAGAGGAGGGTCCAGTGGCTTGGCCAGGTCAGGAGAAGGGGAGGAGGCCATACCACAAGAATATTTTGTACAGTGAGATTTGAGACAACTCTAGGAAGCGAGATTTCTCTATGGCATTACCACGACATGTGCATAAATAATATGAAGTAGTTCAACATAACTGTAGAAAGCTGGGAGGAGCATGCAGAATCCTTTTCAATCTAAAGGAAACATCTGGTACTGGGTGCAGCACAACATGAAGCTGCTTTGATCCAGAGGATGGAAGCAAAGCGAGAAAGAAGAAAGCAGCAATGCTGTAAACTTGGACTCCAGCTCAGACAGTGCATAGATCTGTGAAACTTGTAAAAAGGTATGTCACTCTTGAATTGGGCTTGTCAGCCACAAGTGGATTCATCAGGCATCTGACTAGAACTCTTATGCATACACCATGATCCATCTGCCTACACATCTAGTGACAGATATATTTATATTCTACAAGCTTTGTTGCTTCATGTTCTCATCTTTGCCTTTATTGTTCTGTACATAGCCCTCTACAGGGGCAAAACTAGGTGAGGAAAATGCAGTTCAGGAAAGTGGATGACTGCAAATTACATTTTGATGTTGGATTAATCAAGATGCAGAGAATGTTGCTGTAAGTCTGCTCTTAGCAAGAATAATGTTCCCCTTCCCTTCCCACAAAAAACATATCCTTCCCCTCCTGATTTACAGGTACAGGGAAAGAGGATGAGAGTTCCATTTACCGGACTCCAAGCTTCAAATGCCTCTCCTAGTCCTAAGTACACATGAAAAAATAACAAAATGACCATTCTGAGCAGAGTCCCCACTTCACCAGTCAGGCTATGAATCATCTGTCCATACCTATTCAGAAAGCATTTAAAGCAAATGCTTAAAGTTAAGCATCCTTGGCTGAATAGATGGGTTGAAGCATGTATTTAAATACCTTGAAGTACTAGCTCCATAGTGAGGCTACTGGGTGCATCTATACAAGATGCTCTGCTGTGAAGTAGTGTAGTTTATGGGGAGTAAACATGTGCACCAAGATCTCCCAGCATCAGCCCAGCAACTGCAGAGCTGAGGCAGGAAGCCAAGGATCTCCCAGCACTGGCCCTGTAACTGCAGTACCAGTGCTGGGAGATAAGGATCTCCCAGTTCCAGCCCCACAACCACAGAGCTGGCCCTGGGAGCTAAGGATCTCCCTGCACCAACCTTGTGACTGCAGAGCCAGCACTGGAAGATAAGAATCTTCCCCGTGACTTCAGAACTGGTACTGGGAGATAAAAATCTCCCAGTGCTGGCCCTGCAACTGTAGAGCTGGTGCTGGGAGATAAGGATCACCTAGCACTGGCCCTGCAACCATGGAGCTGCTGCTGGGAACTCCCTGATGGTAGGAGTTGGAGAGCTTGTTCCCCATCCAGCTCCATGATTATAAAGCTGAGTAAGGAAAAAGTTCTACAGCCTGTTCCTCACCCAGCTCCACAATCATGAAGCTGAGTAGGGAACAAGCTTTCCAGCTCCTACTCTCCAACCATCACAGAGCTGGGGCTGGGACCTGTCCCAGTTGGGTTACCCAATTGGGTAATTAAGGCATGGGTCTTCGAAAGAGCTGCAGAGGTGGGGCAGGTCCCAGCCCGCTGCCCCAATCTGCTGGTGGGGTATCTAGTAATGAGCCCTCAGCTAAGTGGGGAATCCCTGCCTAGCCAGAGGCTTGCTGCTAGCTGCCCCACTGGTGGATCAGAGAAAGGGGCTGGGACCTGTCTTTCCCTGCAGCTTTTTCCAAGTTTCCTGCCCTGATCAAGGAGCTGGGGCTGGGGGCTCCTTGCTGCTGGGTCAGGAGGACATTGTCCCCACCCCAGCAGCAGGCATCCCTCCAAGGGCAGGGAGCAATGTTCTACCCCTGGCAAAGAGACAGCTGTCTCCTGGCCTGGTGCTCCTTGCCAGCCCCTGGACTAGAATCCAGGGGGAGCCTAGAGGTCCCCCAGGTGGCAACAGGGGCCCATTGTAGGGCCCAGGAAGTGAGAGCAGTTTGCTGCCATTAGTAGCAAATCTGCTCCCACTTCCCTACATGTGTAGATGCCTGACCAGGAGTGTTTACTCACAAGTAGTTTAGTTATGAGTAAAGTGCTCCCAGATCTAATACAAGTGTAGACACACCCACTGGCTATGTCTACAGGTTCATTAACACACAGTAGTAACTGCTCATTTAATTTAGTCCTTGTTTAATTAAGTGCTAACTAAACTAACTAGAGTTACCATGCAGTAGTGCCAGCACATGAGTTTTTAGTGGTGCTTATCACACAGTAACCTAATACTACTGAACAATAGCATATTAGCATGGTTTTATACAGCACACTAGTGCACAGTGTTATTAGACTACTGAGCATTAAGCATCTCATGTAGATGCACCCACTGTGTACCTGCCTATCTCTACTATTTGTCCATCTCTATCGCAGTCTTGTTCAAGAAGAATTTAGCCATCTCTCTGTCCTAGGCCACTTTTTGCATTGAACACTTCTACTTGCAGGGTGTGTCTACATGTACTATTAATGTGCCTGAATTTTCTGTGAATTTTCCATATTAAACTGCACCCCTGTTCACATGTGAACATGCACCCCTCATGAGCAGTTCACTCCAGGGCTGCTCCTGTCCTGCTCTTTCCCCCTGCAGCAGTCAGGGGGAGCTCCAGGCTTCCCCAGGTGCCAGCTCCGAGCTGGCAGGGGGCACCAGGGTTAGTTCTGATCTCCACAGGGTGAAGGAGAGTTGTCCTAGTGGCTAGGCAGCTGTGTCCCAGCCATGTATCAGATCAGGTCCCATATGCCAGGACAGCTTTCCCAGCCATGTGGAAATCAGATCCCAACCCAGAAATTCAGCAGTCTTAGCTCTCCTAGCTACATGGGGATCTGAAAGAGTCCCAATTCCCACATGGCAGGGAGACAGCTGCCCCTGCAGCTGGCACACCTCCCTCCACATCAGAGCTTAGTCAGGCAGCAGTAGGCCCCATGCTGCCTGGGCTGACCAGGAGCAAATTACATCTACATGGTTACTACTACTCAGTACCTAATGCACTGTTATGCAGTGCCTGTATTTCCTGGTACTAGTAAACAGTGCATTAGCCTAATTTATTCTAATGCACAGTAAAGCATCTCATATAGATGTGCCCACTGTGCTACACCTGACTGTTTTCATCACTATTACTAGGACTTATCTAGCCAAATCCTCCTCCTCTCCCATTGTATTCAGCTGTAAGCTAACCAGTTATAGGGAAATATCTGCTCCTCTTGCTCCTCCCAGTAAAATGTTATGAGATGTTTTGCACCTAGAAACAAAAAGTTTCATAGAATTCCTCTAGCTTTTCACAGATTTATAGTGTGTAAAACCAGAGGAGAACATTAGATTATCTCCTCTGTTCTATATATCACTATATTTCAACTAATTCCCCCTGTTTTGCATCCTGATAACTTATATATAACTAATGTATAACTTGTGTTTGGGCGAAGCACATTTCCCGAAAGGCATGTAGGCTTGGTTTGTGATATCCAGAGATGGAGTATCTAACATTTCTTTTCCTAGTCTTGTTCCAGTGGTAAATTACCCTTAGTAATAAAAAATGTGCATCTTATTTCCAATTTGAATTTATCTGTCTTGTTATGCCTTTCTCCTGCCTATATCATTCATTGTATCTTCTCCCCATGAAGGTACCTATGTCCTTTAACCAAGTCACCTCTCAATCTCCTTGCTAAAATAAGAGATTGAACTCTCTAAATTTATCATTGCAAGACATTGTCTACAGTGATTCATTTCTGTGACTCCAGCACCTTCCAATTTCTTAACCACCTTTTTAAGATACTTGTTTTGAAAGCATTTTACAAAAATATACTATATTTAAATATAACCTAAGCTAGATTTAGGGAGTGAGTTTGGGTGTTTCAGTTTTTGGGTGCCTCATTAGATAGAATCTAATTTATGGATGACACAAGAAGTTATGAAATTTTCCTTCTGAAAGATCCAAAAGTTCTTTTTAAAGAGTCACTAAAATGCAGGCACTCACAGTGCAGATAGTAGCAACCAAAACCTGTTTAGGTGTCTGTACAACAGTAAGGCCAGGCTAAGAAGGGAAATTACACCAAAGACACCAGGGCAAACAGTTATTAAAGATCATGTGTCACTTTTACTGTTCAGAGACAGGACTTCATTTTTTTAAGCTTAAAGCTGAAAGATCCAAACACAATAATCATGGGTGCGTGTAATTTTTTTCCCCTCCTCTTACTTGATCCTGAATTTAAATCATAATGGCAAACTTGTGACGTCACACTCAATCATTTCCACATGGCTTCACTTGTAGGATCAAAAAGAAGATGAAGCTCTCTTGTGTCAGGCAGAAAGCTGATTTTTGGACAAAAAGATCATTCAGTGCAATTCACAGTAATAGCAAGGAGACTACAGAGGAACTTCAGGTAAAGTACATTTCATTTTCTTTAAATATTTGCTTTTCTCCAGTTTACCACATGAGATATGTTCAATTTTAAGTGGAATTCTTTGTTGAGTAGAACCCAAAACTTCAAAAGTTTAAGGGCCTTTAGAAAAATGTTTAATTTCTGATTTTTATTAGATGAAAAACTCTGAGCAGGCATCTACTAAATAAACCTTAGTCACAAGCAGGGTAAGATAATAGCACGTTAGATGACACAACCCCATACTTCCATTTTCTCTGGTACATTAGTTTTCTAAAGGTAGCATTTTGGCTCTGATCGAATGGAAGGGCAAAGGTTACAGAATGTGAAGCTGTGGTTGCTGGAAGACAGAGCAGCTATTACAATGGTGGGGAAATACGGGCCATCAGCTTGAAACATAGAGAGATGTGTGAAACTCACAAGGAGAAAAAGGATGTCATTTTATGAAAAACCAGGAAATGAACTCTACATCCATATATTTCTACTTATTCTATATAAGCATTGCAAATATTTCAGAAGATACCTAATATGAATACAAGGATATATTTGTTAGGTCACTTATAATTCTTTGCCTTTTCATGGGCTGCCTTTGTTCACAATGGCAACAATGGAAAAGAAGAGATTTGAAAACATGCTTCTTCTGGATTTCAGCTCCTGGCAATATATTTTTAAAAATTAATGTAACCCAAAGAGGGATATCCTTTACAGATTATGAATCAAATTCTGTTCCATGCCACTAATGTAAATCTAAACGCTGTTGTCCATAGACTGACAGCAGTAGTTGCCCCTGTAATTATAGTAGTAAGAAAGGGTAACTTGGCAACTGTTAAAGTGCTAGACCTTCCTACATAATGTTTTTAAAGGGAGCTTTCTCCTGTCTGCCTATTATACAATCCACCCATTACTTCTCTCCTCTTTTTCCATGATGCTCCAGCATATGCTTTCCCTGTTCTGGTCAACCAGTACTCTTTCTTAATTCAGATACTTTCTTCTTAAGACTTACTACTATCATGATTCTTTAAAGCAGCAAGTCTGCAATAATTGATTACCAGTATTAGGAGAAAGTTGTCATCATAATAAAGACATATATATATAAACTGAGTAACTCTTCTGTACCAGGTCCCTTCCCAAACTATTTATTACTCCCAATTTCCACCTCATATTTGAATTTGGTTTTAAGATTAAATGCAAGACTTGACTGAACAGCTGTAACTCCCACAGAAGTCCTCTGTTGATGTATTTGAAATCAATAGCAATTGCAGTGCCCATCATTCTTCAAAATCAAACTACTAATAAAGATTCCAGTGCCTATTTGAAGCATGTATGCTTGAGAATTCTGGCCTTTGAATATCAAAGCAATTAAGAGAAATAAATGAAGATTAAAGGTTAAATTCTTCTCTTCTAAACTTTTTTATATTTAACTTTTAGTGTCTACATTCCTCTAAGTCTCAGTCTTAGGGATGCATAGGTGGTTTAATATTCCCTTCTTTATTCTTCTTCCCTCCTTTCCTTCTTGATTTGGCATGTCAGGATTAAGACAAAGGCATTTAAAGAGAGAGAACAAATATGAATTTTGGGGAAGTAATTTTAATATTTTTATGAATATGTGGAAAAAAATCAAACTGGGGCACACTCATGCATTTATGCTCTCCAACATAAGACAGAGAGTGTCATTCTGCCTTTCAAACTGGATGTGCCCCAAGATCTGCTTAAATCTATAGACACCTAAAGAAGCCATCACTCTCCATATGGTAACCTAACATCAAGTAGCCATTTCCTCAACAAGCCTTATATGTGTGGCAAATGGCTGCTTGTGTTTGACAAGTGTTTTTCATTATGCACAATGGGAGCTATTGGTCATCCCAAAAATGTATACCATGGTGAAAAGCAACTCTCTAACTCTGCCATAACCAAGTCATGTGATAGAAGTCTCCCACCTGGCCCCCTTGGCTGTTCTGTGCCTTATCTGCCATATTTCATATTGGGAAGTTCTGAGTATTTCAGGGATGACCAGGAAGAACTCCTTGGGCATGTCCCCATAAGTGGTACATGCATTCCCCTGGGACAAATCACAGGGGCGTGTATTGCTCCAGGTGGGGTAGAGGAGGCTGAAACCAGTACCTGGGTCAGCCCCAGCAACTTTACCTGGGGTCCTGGGGGCTTCCCAGGGCTCCAGCAGTTGCAATTTGGGCTCATGGAGCCTGGCCAGAAGCCAGAGCATGGCTCTAACTGGCCAGGCCTGTTTTGGGCAGCGCATGCTGCTTGCTTTGGCATAGGTGTTTTGGACACTGGGATCTCCTGGTGCTAAAAAAACCCCACACCATGCTGAAATTTAGCAGTGTAGCCAATGACTGCATGGTGTGGCACATGTGGTTTGTAGCGCTGTCGATGAACCTGGGGCACTACAAACCACACATACATGTTCATGTGGATGTGCCCCCTGAGTGCTTTACTTAGGTCAGTACTTGGAGAATCAGTGAGACTCACGTGACTTTAAAGGCAGCTAAAGTCTAAAGAGAAACCTGGCAAAAATGGCTATCATTTCCTGAGAAATAGGTTCAGTTGTTAATTCTGTTTTGACAGTAGGGACATATTCTATTTTTTGACAAAGTCTGCTGCATTTTTGTGTTTGCCCTTTAGCTAGCTTTAGCTCTAATTTCTAATCCTTTAATGTTTTTAATGGTACCTCTCCACATGCAGCTTGGTGTGCAATAGACTAATTAGCTCTGCAGTGGGCACATCTACCATTAATAATGCATGCCCCTGAAGGCTGGGGGGCATGGCGATTGCCCGCATGTGGTGGCAGTGGTGGTGGCGGAGGCATGGTGGCAATGAGCAGAGACCACACTCAGGTTACCACCATAATATTGGCAGCCAGGGCAAGCCAAGCAGGAACTGTACACAGGCGGCCGCAGCAGTGTCAGTGTCAATGGTGGGTTGGCGAGCAGTAAGCAAGTGTGGGGGCTGAGAAACGCTGACGGATTGGGGCCACCGATGGAGTGGAATTGGGGCACTAGACACATAGGTTGTTGGAAGTCAAAAAAAACTTTACTTACAGTCCTTAGTCTGTAGGTACGTTCCTTGAAGTTACAAACTCAAACAGGAACTCAGGCACACAGAAGCTCACACTCACGCAGGGTATGGGGCATTGGATGAATCCAGCAGGGAGTCTGTCAGTTGATGAGGCCTCCTTCATGGCTTGGAAACGCACGCAGGTTCTCTCCTCATGCGTGTCTGAGCTCTCCTCCGGTTTGGGCGGGCATTACCCACGCCTCTTATTCAGTCAGTGAGCCAACTACCGACCGACACGTATGCATAAATTACCATGAGCCAATTGCAAGCATGCACTCGCTGGTGCAGCTGCAAGGTTTTGGCGGGCTCTGACCATGCACTGAAATTTTTCCCACGCTACATGGGAAAATCCCTGCATCCGTGCTCACAATGTGCTCAACACAGCTGTGCCGAGGCATCTTTTAACTGTTTTGCACAGACATGCCCCCTTGCCAAAGGCACAGTTGTGTCTGCAGCACATTCAGACCGGTTACATCACACTCACACCGTTGAACAGGTTCACATTGTAAATGAGCATAGACAAGAGTGGACAATGAAGCAAGTTCGTTCTTCAAAGATCTAATCAAACAATATCCTAACAGAACACAGCTACACATTAGTACATTCATGATGGACAGTTCGATCATCGAAACTTCATTGGGCGTCATCGTGTCCCGGTTTTCAGAGGTTCTGCCTCTCTCAAAATGCTCTCTCCTGTCTAGTCCGCACATGCTTCTCAATGGACCCGCAGAGATAACTCGCTGTCCTCAAAAATCTTTTTTCTTCTCTGATCCAGTTTGCACACATTCCGGTGGACCTGCAGAGAAAGAAATTCTCAGGAAAAAATTAATTAGCTTATTCACAGAAAAACGAATCATGTTCGCAAGATGATTTATCGTCTGGTTCATCTTGGCATTGGAACCCGATCTCATAGGCCAGGTTCCATTGAACCTCATCACCTAGAACTCTCAACTGCTGCTTGGTGAGCCTGGAGTATCACATCAGGAACCTAAACATTTTGTGTTTCTCCGGTGTCCTCTGCGTTGGCTGAAATCGTCGCAGGGTTGACTCGTGTGCTCAATGCTGCTCTGGGTCGCTGAACTCTCTTTGATCCGGCTTTACCAAAGCTTGCGGTCATGGTAACTGCCTCAAGAAATCACTTGCAGGCTGTCCAGCTAAGGGATTCAGCAAAATTCGGAGAATAACCACAGCTCTTCCTCCGTACACTTCAACACAAGCATCGATACTTGTCAGCATAATTGGAACAGCTCCCGGATCTTGCAGGTAACGTTGAGGCCACAATTCCTGCTGCTGGGCTGGTGACAGTCCCAGTGGGTGCTGTCTCGGGTTCCACGTGCAATAGGAAACTCCGGTGATTGCCTATAAGATCTGCTCCACACTGACCCTCGATGGTCCTCCTTCATGCCACACATAGGCTCTCTGGCTGGCTTGACCTGCAACAAGTGCTGGAAGCAAGACTGGCCAGTAAACATTATACCTCACCATGCCAACATCAGCAGCATGTCCTCTGCTCCACGAGGCTCATCTAACTAAAGAGCTTGCCTCGCCTTGATCCACAAGATCGGATCCGAACTCTATAACCAGGCGTCCGATCCACATAGCTAAGGTCTCCGCTGTTCTTATTCTAGACCTCTTGCATAAGGCCTGTATCTCAGTCCAGGTCATGGCATGATAGGTGCTGGCAGTAGTGCAGGCCGCGCTCATCACTTGACCCTCCATTGCCATAGGGTGCGTGGCTGTTGGAGCTGTCGCTGCATCTGATGAGAGACTCAGTTGCAGGATGCTCTCCATTGGCTCCTGGTTACGGCCCAGGGGTAGGCCCATTGGCTCCTGATTACAGCCCAGGGGTAGGCCCGTGGGAATGCCTTGAGGTGGAGTCGCTACTTCTGCTCCGATGCTCTGGGAGGAGTCGCTACTTCTGCCCCGCCGTTAGCTCCGCCTTTTTCTTTTTCCCTTACATGGCGGTATTTCTGGGGTGGAGTTGCTACTTCAGCCACGCCGTGGGGAACTCCGCCTTCCTTCTCAACCCTTCCGTGGCGGCCCCCTTCCATCTCAATGCCATCTTGCGATGACAGGGGACTCCAGCTTTCCACAGCTGCAACCCGCTTAACCGCGTGTACGGCGCGCAATCGGGCTTCCAACTCAGTCCTTTCCCATATAAGGGTAGTGACCGTGCTGAACATTACTCGCAGCATTCTCCCCTTCTCTAACACCATGCCGGTCCCTTCAGATACGAAGCGGCTTTCCTCCACTTCTCCGTAGAGCTCCGAAAGCTCCGGCTGTCCCGACTCCGGTAACAGTGTGTCAACATCAATTAGTGCTGGTCCTTTACTCTTCCACACACAACGCATACAGCAAGAGAACTCCTGAATGAGAGCCACATCTTCCTCACTTGGCTTCTGCTCGGCTGAGGACTCGCTGCCCCCTTGCTCCCAGGGTTTAAACCAAACCCGCTCGCTCCCCATTACACATCCGAAGGCTCTCGGGTGGAGGCTCACTTCCCATTCTTTCTCTGGGTCCCCTTCTCCCTCGAGCGAAAGGTAACTGCTCACAACTCTTCCACCCGTTCCACCCACTGATGGTAAGCGATGTGCGCTTCCAACTCCACAGCGTCTAGCACGTGGCATTTTCCACTGTGCCAGGGACAACCCTCAACTAATTCCAGCTCCATCGCATCTTCCTGGCATACTGATCCTGTTTGTGACACCACATGGGGGCCAAGAAACGCTGGCGGAATGGGGCCGCTGATGAAGTGGAATTGAGGTGCTAGACTCGCAGGTTGTTGGAAGTCAAAAAAAACTTTACTTACAGTCCTTAGGCTGTAGGCACGTTCCTTGAAGTTACAAACTCAAACAGGAACTCAGGCACACAGAAGCTCACACTTACCAGGGTATGGGGCATTGGATGAATCCGGTGGGGAGTTGTTGTCGGTTGATCAGGCCTCCCTCATGGCTTGGAAATGCATGCGGGATCTCTCCTCATGCGTGTCCGAGCTCTCCTCCGATTTGGGTGGGCATCGCCCAAGCCTTTTATTCGGTCAGCGGGCCAATTGCTGACCAACACATATGCATAAATTACCATGAGCCAACTGCAAGCATGCACTTGCTGGTGCAGCTGCAAGGTTTTGGCGGGCTCTGACCATGCACTGAAACTTTTCCCACGCTACAGAGGAAAATCCCTGCATCCATGCTTTCAATGTGCTCAACACAGCTGTGCTGAGGCATCTTTTAACTGTTTTGCACAGACAGCAAGGACCTTCTGCAGCTGCCATTCATGTTGGTGGTAGCAGTGAGCAATGAACAGGGAGTGTCCGCAGCTGCCAGTGGCCACATCAACAGCAAGGGAGGGTGGTGACCGGCTGCCGAAGCCAACAGAGGCTTCAGCACCAGCCAATCACAGGGGGGACACATGCCCCCTGTGGCCCCCCCTACACATCACCTATGAGGTCTACACAAGCATTTGATCCAAGATCAATTTACTTGGACTTTCCCCAGTGCATTTGGGCCCTGGACAGGACCCACATCCCTGTCTCTGGCCCTACTACAGGTGGAGGAGCTTTCACTCCATGGTGCTCCAGGCCTTCATGGACTACTGAGGTGTCTTTATGTGCATGTTGGCTGGGTGGGCAGTGCCCATGATGCCCATAATACCAACCTGCCAGGCCCGGTGTAGAGTGGCCACTTCATGCTAGGGGTGCCGGACCTGCAGCTGAGTGCCATGGTGGTCTCACCCTTCCTCATCAGGGACCCTGCCTACCCATTCCTGCCCTGGATCATGGGGCCCTACACCAGCCACATGGACCCCATCAGGCTCACTTTAACTGGTGCTTGGGCCAGACCTGCACCCTGGTGGACTGCACCTTTGGACTCCTGAAGGGATACTGGTGCACCCTTGCCACCCACCTCAGGTTCACCGAGGACAAAAGGGTCCCTTAAAAGGTTGTCTTACACCTGTCTCCTGGCTACCCACCTTCACTGCCATAGAGGTATCCCAGCCCTGGGGCAGGAGAGGCTCCCAGCTAAGAGTCCAGCCCCCTAGTGGAAGGGCTTTCCAGGCACAGACTTGCTCCAAGTTGGTATCTACACATGCGTTACTGCTCAGTAGCTAATTATGAGTAAATTTGCTACCTGCAAATGACTAGAGTCATTTAGTGTGCACTAAGCATGTGCACATGCTTGTGCACATGTAGATGTGCACACTTGTTGTTCAGTAAACTACACTACTGTCCAGAAAAACATCTTGTGTAAACCTGACCAATACAGCATCACCATCCACACGTGTGTAGTTTAGGGCTCAGTAAATTAAGTAACTCTGTTGTAAGATAGTATTGTTAGGACAGTACTATCTTATAGTGGGGTAATTAACTGTGATGAAAATCAAGTGTGGACAATGACCACAGGTGTAAATTGTGCCCAGAAAGCCCAGGCAGCAGGAAGCCAAACTCCTGCCTGCTGCTTACCCACATGGCTCTACACTTTTGGCACTCTCATGCCCTAGCCAGCCCTGATGCAGCTTTACACTGCCACCCAGAGTCTGGGGCTAACTTCTCAAGTCTGCTGCCAGCCTGGGCCTGCTCCACCATGGATCAAATTGTTGCTGTCCTAGGCACACATGTAGGTGCTGCTCCTGGGAGCAGAGTATTCTAGCCCAAATAGCTCCAGAGTTTATCACTTGCATTAATTGTACATGTAGATGCACCAACTATGTCCTTCAAATTGTAATTGTTTTATCTCCAAAGCCAGCAAGAAGGCAGCAGCTGAGAAGATAAGTTAAAGGTAAGCAGTAACTGGCTACTAGATTGTCTGTACAAAGCAATGGGTGACTGTGGTGTGTGCGGTCGTATCCTAGAAGGTTTTTAAATAGCTAGGGCAGGAGAACAACAATAGCAAGGCTGTAATAGCATGGATTTTCATGTATCTGTGTTGCTAAGGTATTTATCCAGGGTCTCAGGCAGGATTTATAGCCTTGCAATCAACAACTTCTTGCACCTCAGTTAGCGAGCTTAAAGCTAACTCTGGTGTTTCTACATGAGTTTCAGGCATACCTTTGATTGTACTGTAGACATAATGCTGTTTTTATCTTATGATGCACATTTGGGTCACTCATTGGCTCATAGCTTGTGTATTCAGCCCCTGATCATGTGTGAGATTCTGTAACTCATAGCATAGAGTATGTGTGTTAGACATGCAGTTAGTCACTAACTTTTAGAGAAACTGTTCTCTTGGTTGTAAATCCTCATTTGTTTATAACTTAAACCATTTTTTTTTCCATGGGAAAGGGAGTTTCTGGCCAACCTGTCAAGGCCCAAGGTTTCTTGGGTCTAGGATCAAAGTTCTTGAAGAGGTAAGGAGAATGAGAGAGACTCACCATTGAATAGCCAGCAAACTATTAGGGTTTTACTTGAGAGTATGGGAAATCTAGATTCAAATTTTTTCTCTAAACCAAGATAGGGCAAGCTGCCCTCTCCCATTTTTTCCCCCAAAAGATGTCACCCTAAAGTAGAGTAGGAAAACTTTTTGAAAACTTAAAATGTTGTCTGGTAAAGAAAACCATTTCCTTCCTAGCTGTAGTTGCAGAACCTTTTCCATGCCACTTTCCCCCTGCCCTGCCTCCCCAGAAAATTTGGGGAAGGAGCTGGAGTCTGAAATAAATACCCACATCATTTCCTCACTATATTTTACATGTAGATGAACTTTTATCCTTGCCCTTACCATTTTCATCTTATTAAATACTGATCTCTCTAGTCCTAGTTCTCATATACCTACAAACATTCTGAACTGAGAGTGCACCTTGCATCTCTCAGTTGTTCTACTGTCCCCACCCTATCTGCAGTCTTCACATTGCTCGTCTACTCCTCCAAGCTTCCATGTGCAAAATCTCTGAAAATATCTAATCTCTCAGTCTAAACCTGAGAATTAGACTAGACAGAAATGGGATTTAAGTTGAAATTGAATGGCAATTAATTTTAAATTTAAATGGGATTTAAATAGAGATCTCTGAGGCTTTATATTTTCTGATTACAGAGTGTACATACTACGAATTGAAGCTAAACTGGACCATTAACTGGAATTGTGGTTAGGCTTGATTTAAGGCCCAATAATACCACACTTACTTACCTTGTATAACTCTTTACTTCATGAGACGTCCTAATGGGTGCCTGTACACTCACCCAGAGGCTGCTTTGACATGCTGCAATTGCAGTGCATAGGAGCATAGTAATTACTTTGCTCCAGCGAGCCTCTGCATCCCATGTTTCAGCATCCTTGCACTTCAAATGGCGCTTCTTCAATAACCTTTAGATAAAGCACCTGCACCACCATTTTGAATTGTGGGGATGCTGATACATGAGATACTCCAGGCACTTTAATTAGAGTAGCTCTTGGATCCACTTTAATTAAAGTGCCCCCCACCACCACCACCCCAGAGCATGTGTAAAAATACCCATTGATTTTAGTGGAACTAATCTTAGGGGCACACCTACCCATCTTGAGTAAGGGAATTAAATTAGAGCTCTAGATGAGGAAAGAAAAAAAAACCTGTTAAATTAGATTATCAGAATTATAAAAATATTAGAGATCTCTTTTGTGGGACTAAATAAATGATTAGGAGTTTTCATCCTGGTTTCACTACTAGTTTGCTGTGAGATCTAAGGTATTCTCATTGCACAGATGGGAAAATTGTTAAAGCTATCCACTCTGGAAGAATTTTCATATCCTTGGATGAAGGATATGAGAGAGAGGTAGATTCTGCCAAGAGGCCTGTGTGGAACCCCAGTGCAATCACCCTGCAGGCATAATGGATTTTTTGGAGGCATAGGATCTAAATTTACAATATTTTTGTTATTACTTAATGTTTACAAAGTTCCTTGAAGTTGTAAAGTCCTCCAGAAGAACTTTGCAAATCCACACTTGGAATAATAATAATAAACTATCCATCCCTACTTCTCATCAAAGATTTTAATGTGTTCAGTGTGTAAGGGAGTTAGGTGTTAATTTGGATGCAGAGGAAGTGGCTTACAAATTTATTACCTGACATTACCTGTGCTCTTGAAGATTGGGACCCATATTGCAATTTAACAGAATACAATGGCTTTTTATATTTTAATATATTTTATGAAAAACAGCAAGCAAGGAAATATTTCATTTATCAAGAACATTACAAAGCTAATTTACTCCAATCTTACAAAACTAATTAAGATTGGAGCAATGCAATAATCAAATTGAGATTGCAATTAAGATCAAATCAATTAATGGGTTCAAGTTATTAATTTTTCAAATTAATACAAAGGGAAACCAAATTTAATGATGAGGTTAACATGTAAATTACTTCATAATAGTCTTGTCTGGAATGAAGTTGAGGAGGAGTCAGTTTCCTTTCAATCTGATAGTGCCAGCCAGTGTTTAGTGATTTCAGTCTACAGAACTAGCTGGTGAAGGACATAGGTATATGGGGCACAAATACATCTGGAACCCAGGTGTCTTTTCTGATCTTAGTCCTTTGTTGCATGGAAGTCATAAAACAGGCAATGAAGATACTTGTTTCAGTTTAAGATAGTGTAGCTATATAAATGCCCTAGATGGGCGCATTCAGATGAGCACAGATGTGCCTCTTGAAGCGTCTCGAAGCCCTTTGAGATGCTGCAAAAGGTACATGTAGGAACAAAAAAATGTTCCCTTGGCTGCAAATTTACAGCATGGGGTCTAAATTTAAATCTCTGGATATCCAGGAGTCAAAAAATACCCCAGGACAAAAAAAGCAGGGTAGGGCATGGTCTTGAACTACGCCCTGAGGCAACCAAAGGCTCAGATCCTCCACACAGATGCTCTGGTAGCCAGCCAGAGTGTCTATATGGATGACTCTCAGCTCAGCCCAGTGCTAAAGCATGCTGCCTGCTCATGTGGGGCAGGCAGTGTGCCAGCCACAGGGAGCTGGACCCAGACTCCATGCCATTAAGTAGAGAGTGGGGGGGGCTGGAGGAGGGGGAAGGGACCATGGGGGGACCCCCACCCACTCCCTAAGCTCCCTGGATCACAGCCCTGCCCTGCCCCATCCCCTGCCTACCCCCCAGATCCCTCCAATCACTGCTGACCATTGCTGGGACTGGGTAACAGCTGCAGTGGTCCCAGCTGCCCGACAGCGTGTGGAACCGCGTGACACCCTGACGACCCCAGCCACACCTGCATGATGGGGCAGTGACAATGTGGATGCCAGGTGAATGTGGCCGGCCCCTGCTGCCCCTGCTGCCCTGTGCTGTGTGGGGGAGCTCTGCCAGGGAGCCCTAGTGACCCCAATGGCTGCTACAACTGCTGGGGAGTTTAGGGTGGTTTTTTTAGGGGTTCTTTAAGTGCCAAGAGTCTGGGGCAGGGTGGGGCAGCCATCAGGTATCTGAGGGTGCAAGCAGGGGGGAGGGCCGAGCGAGGTAGCCATCAGGGGGACTGCAGGAGCCAGTGGGGGATGAGGCTGGGCAGGGCAGCAATCCAGGAAGCAGGGAGAGCAAGCAGGGTGGGGCATGTGGACCCTGTGGGGATGGTGGTAGCCCTGTGGGGGGCAGTCTGTGAGCTGGGGGGGGCTGCACCCTGCAGGGGGCAGGGAACCCATCCCTCTTGAGCAGCCCCCCTCCCACAGCCCCCCCATGATCCACCCACACCTACCAACACACCCCATGGCCCCCCACATTCCTCCACAGCCCCCCAAAGCCCTCACCCCTCTTCCCATCCCCGTTCTGCAAACCTCACATCCCCCCAGCACCCACCCTGTGTTCCCAGGTGATCATTGAGTCCGAGCCCCTGCATAGGCAGGAAAGAGTGCTGGGTTCAGATGACCCCATCTAGATGCTTATCTAACCTCCTCTTGAAGACCCCCAGGATAGGGGAGAGCACCACCTCCCTTGGGAGGCCATTCCAGACCTTGGCCACTCTAACTGTGAAGAAGTTCTTCCTAATGTCTAGTCTAAATCTGCTCTCTGCTAGCTTGTGGCCATTATTTCTTATAACC